>CM064576.1:27489170-27548462 GCA_032716605.1 Paralithodes platypus | reverse complement strand
GTATTTTTGTTATTTCTGTCCCTTTCTTTGGCTTGTATTCATTTGGCCCCATTCAGCCAACTATTTTAAGACGTTTATCCCCATGTGTGTGTAAGTGTGAGAGTCCGAGTGTAGGGGGTGAGACAGTGAAGCACGGGAATGAGGTGGCTTCCCGAGATGGGGGTCGTTTCGGGCCATGAGTGAGCACCGTGCCTCATGTGAAGGCAAGATGGCAGGTGCTGGTTGTACTCTACGTGCTTCACATGTCTCACTCCCTAGACTGGAACAAGACCTCACGGGCTTCACTGTTCCTTGTAAAGCGGTGAATGTTAAAGCTCCTCAGCCTATGCCCGATGGAGAGTAAGTTGGAATATAGAAAAAAAAACATGGAAAAAAATATGATGATATATGATATATATAGGCTGATACGATTTCTTCCTGGCCAGCGGAGCGAGCACAGCATTGATATGAAGACATCCGGTATAAAGGAGAAATTTTTCCATCGAAATGTCCAAAATTTAGCCTGCCTGTGGACGTTAACCAAGAATAAAAAATCTCCTGGCTCGCTACCCGCTCACCAGTAAGAAATTGCCCTGGGATGTGGACGTCACTTTAAAACCATTCACAGGCTGAATGGGGCCACATTATATCCGCAAAAGCCTTACCTTAAAAAGATAGTTAATAAGGCCAGTGAATTGCAAAAAAACAGGTCACCCCCCTTAAGGAGGGATGGGCGTATCTTTTATCTGTATATATGTGTTTAGTTTCCTGCCAATGAGGCCTCCCCTGGGTATTGACCAGCTCTAATGGTGTCTACAATCTTCCCAACCCAATAATCGGTCCTTCCAAAGTGAATTAAGTAAAACAAAAAGAATATTAGTAAGCATGAATAGTCTGTCGTTTCTGTGTGGCCAGCGATACCGAGCGCAGATATAAGAAATCCGGCTTGTCCGGAGAAATTTTTCCATGTATACAATATGTTTTAGCCTGTGTCTAACAAAAATAAAAATATGACTGGTGCTTCCGTGCTGACTCCCTGCCTAGGCAAACTCTTTCGTCTGTGTCTCTCCTCTAACGTCTTCCCTTCATGCTGGAAGTGTGCTCTCATTCAACCTGCCCCAAAGAAGGGTGACCCCTTTAAACCCTTGAATTATCGTTTAATTGCTCGCTTCTCTTTTATCTCTAAAGTTTGTAAAACTATTTTTACTTATTTATTTCTCGAGCATTTATCTTCTCATAATCTACTCTCAGATCTCCAGTATGGCTTCCTTAAAGGTCACTCTACTGATGATCTTCTTTCATAATCTTACTAACTCTTGATCATCCTCCTTTCGGCACTTCGGTGAGACCTTTTCTATTGTGCTAGACATATCGAAGGCCTTTCATAGAGTCTGGCACAAATCTTTCATTTGCTAACGACCCTCCATCGGTTTCTATAGCTCCATCTAAGTCTTTGTCTCTAGTTTCCTTTCCGGCCGTTCCATAGCTGTGGTTGTGGACAGCCATAGCTCACATCCTCATTCTATCAACTCCCTTACACTACTCAATTAGTTTTCCAGAATACCCCAGCAAGCAATCCTTCAAAAACAAAAATAATGAAGCCATACAACACTTATCTTCTTATCTAACTACTATTTCCAATTGGGGCAGAGAGAACCATGTTGCCTTTAATGCTTCCAAAACCCAATTTTTCCATCTTAATACCCGTCGTGAACTCCCAGAGGACTATATTTCAACAATACAAAAATCAATCCTTCATCTTCTCTCAGTATTCTCTGTGTCTCTTTATCTTCTGATCTCTCTTGAAAGGACCATATTACCAGTCATGCTACAGTAAGTCAGCCTCCCAGAAGCTGGGTGTGCTCAACCGCCTCAAGGGTTTTGTTTACCCCTGCACAGCTTCTTGCTCTGTACAGGGGCACAGTGCGTCGTTGTATTGAGTACCGTTCACATGTGTCGGGAGGATCCTCTCACACCGCACTCCTAGACAAAGTAGAAAGGAAAGCCTTTCATATCATTAACCCCTCCAATCCCAGCGCCGTATATATACGTCAGTAGATAAGTAACTCCCCAGTCCCAGCGACGTATATATCTGTCAGTAATGTACTTTCCTTGTAACTGCATGTACAACCCTGTACCATTTACCACGACCTTTTGAGCACTGCTCCTGTGTTGGCAACACTTCTCAACTTATATGAGACCCACTGAAGGGTGACAGAGCCAGTGTTGTCTCATCTTTGGAGGTAGATAGGTGGTCTCTCCTGCCATTTTTGCCACACCGCTTGGGACTGCTGGGGACTTTTATTACTGAATCCTATGGTACAGTACGGGTTAACTCTCTTCCATTCACCAACTCTCTGCAATCTCTTTCTCTTCGCTGCAATGTTACATCTCTCTCACTATTCTATCGCTACTACAATACTCAGTGTTCCTCAGAGCTCTCCCAGTGTATACCACCTCCTCTACATAGGTTATGTAGTAACCGTCTTGCAACACAATCCCACCCCTACGCTGTGCAACTCTCCAACTCAAGAGTGAAACGATACTCCCAATCTTTCTTTTAATCAACTGCTGGGCTCTGAAACTCTCTCCCGGAATCCATCTTTCCCTCTTCCTATGACTTAAATTGCTTCAAACTCCGTGTGTCTAGATCTATTGGCTCGAACATTTCTTGATTCTGGCCCTGTCACTCTTTCAATTCTGAGGGAGACACTCGTTACAGGCACTTTTACCTTTTGTCTCCCTCATTCACATGTATATATATACAAAGGAGTACAAAGGAGTACAAAGGAAATCAAGCAACAACAGTTATAGTGACCCTTCTAGGCTGCTTGTCCTCCAAAACACTGAGGATAAAGTGTCCAAACAGTGGTTTAGAGTGGGTAAGGGAACATTGGAAAGGGAACTACTGCCCTGGAACTAATGTCCGTGGCAGGATTAGGAAGTTAGTAGGGGACAGATGGGTTAGTAACTGAGGGGAGGATATAATAAAGTTATTCATTTACAAACGCAGTCAGTCGTGGGTTTGATGCGAGATATTTGTCTAGGCGAAGTTTAAATGAATCAACGGTGCTGCAGTCTATAACATCTCGGGGAAGCCCATTCCATAAGTTGACAACTCGATTGAAGAAGAAATGCTTAGCTTCGTGTGAGTTAAAATATTTATATATATACGGTTGAGCAATTGTGATTGAATACTGAATTGCCAACAGTTATTACACATGATTTAAAAGTGGAGAGGGTCAGAGTGTAGAGCGGAGGTGATACTGCCGGAGGTAATTGCTTCACTCTGCCAGACCGTAAAAGATAATGGCTTATTCCCCTCATTCTTTGTCTTTAATTACAAGAGTCCTAAATACAAATTAAAGAGAGGCAGAGTTAGTGTTTCCCCCAAGTTAGAGAGGCAGAGTTAGTGTTTCCCCCAAGTTAGAGAGGCAGAGTTAGTGTTTCCCCCAAGTTAGAGAGGCAGAGTTAGTGTTTCCCCCAAGTTAGAGAGGCAGAGTTAGTGTTTCCCCCAAGTTAGAGAGGCAGAGTTAGTGTTTCTCCCAAGTTAGAGAGGCAGAGTTAGTGTTTCCCCAAGTTAGAGAGGCAGAGTTAGTGTTTCCCCCAAGTTAGAGAGGCAGAGTTAGTGTTTCCCCCAAGTTAGAGAGGCAGAGTTAGTGTTTCCCCCAAGTTAGAGAGGCAGAGTTAGTGTTTCCCCCAAGTTAGAGAGGCAGAGTTTAGTGTTTCCCCCAAGTTAGAGAGGCAGAGTTAGTGTTTCCCCCAAGTTAGAGAGGCAGAGTTAGTGTTTCCCCCAAGTTAGAGAGGCAGAGTTAGTGTTTCCCCCAAGTTAGAGAGGCAGAGTTAGTGTTTCCCCCAAGTTAGAGAGTAACCGTCCTGGTTACCCAATTCTGCTTCGGGGAAAATGTCCTTGAATCATCAACCAGATTACATTTGGCCAGGATAAATCCGGCTTCGACCTAGACATTTTTCTATCGAAAAATTTACAAATTTAGCTTGCTGTCAAAACAATACTATATATATGCTGGCTCGCTACCGCTCACCAAGAAAATATTGACACCTGGATGGAGGTAAACGTCTTAAAACAGTAGGCTGAATGGGGCCTAATGGATACAAGCCAAAGAGAGAGAGAGAGAAAGAAAACAAAAGCGAGGTGGGCTCCCTTAAGCTCTTGAACTGCGTAAGCAAACATTACAACATACAAATAACAGGTAAAACATTTAATAAACATTCACATCTAAATGAGATAGCTTCGAACTTAACATAAGAAACACAATTAAATTACAGTGAGTGGAGAAACATAATTAATAAGACGCTCCAAGACAATAAGAGGCTGCAAGATAAAGGCCAAGTTATCTAATTATTCCAAGATCCCACAATCCTGACAAATCCCAAGTTAAGTGGCCAGGTGCTGTAAAGGATAATATGAGTCTTCCCAAAGACGCATTCCAAGATTATATATATATATAGAGAGAGAGAGAGAGAGAATGTAGTGTTATAATTTATATTAAAAGTAGGTAAAGATTCGGTTGGTAATGCACTTTACGCAAATCGGCTTTGTTTAACAATACACAAGGCATTGCATAATTATCTTCGAAATAATGTTTTAACATGCTTGCTGTTATTTATTAGTGGGGCGAGAGAATCATAGAGCCTATGTTCGGAAGTAGAGTTGAATCATAGAGCCTATGTTCGGAAGTAGAGTTGAATCATAAAAAAATGATAATGTATGTATGAGTGTAGTTACATCCTGAATTTAACTATTCGACTTCCAATATTGAATCCTTAAACTTGTTTCAGTGTGGATCCTTCCAATACTGAATAACTAATCTATTGAATTACTTAATTTTAACGAAGATATAATATAACGGTCGAGTCAATGAATCCGAGTTGAGGGAACTTAAATATAATTGGCTTATCCTTGGATTCATTGTTTGGAGAACATGGTTATGATGGCCTGTCATAATATACTTGTGCAAAGTATTAGTTTTGTTGATTTGTACGTGAATGTTATATATATATATATATATACACACACATATATATAATATATACATATATACATATACACACACACACAGCTGTACACATTAATTACTGGCAGTATCATGATCTACGCATTTGGTCAAATTGTCCCTTAGTATTGTTATTATCCAATTAGTGTTGAGAGAGAGAGAGAGAGAGAGAGAGAGAGAGAGAGAGAGAGAGAGAGAGAGACTACAGTATGTATATTCCGTGAAAGGATATCAGTTTGTGAATACGCTTCAATTAGAGAATAATAACATACGTGTAGTGTTCAGACCATATACTCTATACACAGGAAATGAACACTCCCATTATCAAATTACTTTACCTTAATTCTAAGTTAAACCGGCAAAACAAGTCATACAATATATAATTAAAAGCATGATATTTGTTAATACATCACACTATAAACAGTCACAACTAAGGAATTCATGGAAATATGCTTTACACTGTTCTATATTATAATATACTTTACACTGTTCTATATTATAATATTTATATACTGGAAGTAAGTAATAATCGTTAATGCAGATTTCTGCAACACATAATAGTTCCTATTATAACATAATTCACACAATAATATACACATAATTACACATACAGATAGATAGATATATAGTTGGATAGATATAGATAGATAGATAGATAGATAGATAGATAGATAGATAGATAGAGGTATACACACAAATAGCACGCAGCTGTGGCACTACCCGACTAAGAAACAGTTCCCTCAGCTTGCCTCAAGACAACCTCATAATTCAAAGGCCTTTGTCGTTCACTAGGTCGAGTTGACCTATCGGCTAGTTTCTACAGCGCCTAGCCTAAACAAACAAGGGGTCCCCTCGAGACCCAGCCTATGTTACATCATTTTCCCTGGTCAAGCTACACCCACCTACACGCAACGAGGGAGTGAGCTCTGCTTGCCTGAATAATCAGGGGGAAGCGTACCTGGGCGGGGTTACTAGCAATGCTGGGCAGCCCTGCTAAGCCACAGAGGTCGACATAACTCTTCTTGTGTTGCTCCACTTTTCTATAGGTAGCACCAACGAACTTGACAATAATCTGGACCCCTTAACTTCTTATAACTCAAAATTAATGAAAGCAATCGGGCTGAAACTTCTATAATTTTGGAAGAGTCCACCAGGAAATAGGTGTGGATATTTACAGCCAGTTTGTTCAAGGTCCTTTTGAGTTATGAAGAAGTCAGGGTTCGAGATAATTGTCAAGTTCGTTGGCGCTACCTATAGTAACCCATACCAGCTGGGTTTCCACTCCTAGATTCTTTAGGGAGGTCAATCAATTAGAAAACGTTGCTAAATATTGTCCTTACTCTTCAAATAAAAGATATGAGAGTATCTCACATTGAGTCAATGTTATTTTGTTGAAAATATAGATATACAATATTTACATTGAGGTACATGTTCTAAAAATTCAGCTCAACCTGGAATCATTGACTTGAAGCTTGACAAGATCAATGGTATGGGTGAACGATTTTATTGCCTTTTAACTGTGTGGACATATTGTGCGTGTGCATGAATGTATTTAAAGTTATTAAATTATGCTTTCTTAACTTAATGCTATGTTATTTACTCTATTATAATCATAGTTTAGGAACAAATGATAATATATGTTTTGTGTTTATTTACTAATCAATGTTTAACCTGCATGTTTCCTTGCCCTTACGTCCAGAGATGTGTCGATTATAAAATCCACACTTATACAGTTGTTTTTACCCGGGAATGACAGTAAACTGGAGTATACAGTTTAAAAAAAATTGAATTTGAAGTTAGTCAAGTGTGGGGAAGTTTGGGAATAATATGGTGTTATCTAGTGTAAAGTTTAAACTGCTATCCACACTATACAGTTTAAACTGCTATCCACACTATACAGTATAAACTGCTATCCACACTATACAGTATAAACTGCTATCCACACTATACAGTATAAACTGCTATCCACACTATACAGTTTAAACTGCTATCCACACTATACAGTTTAAACTGCTATCCACACTATACAGTTTAAACTGCTATCCACACTATACAGTTTAAACTGCTATCCACACTATACAGTTTAAACTGCTATCCACACTATACAGTATAAACACATTTGTTCATATTAAACGCAAACGATTCACATACAAAGAGTTTCAATAATGTCCAGTATGTGTGCTAACTTGAATATGTAAACAAGCAGGGTAAGCAGTTTTTTTTCACGTGGCATGACAACTTCATAGCTGTATATAATTGTAATGCTTATTATCTCAACAAATCTGATGGTAATTAAGCATTATAATATTTACAATAACACTCTGATGAACGGAGGTTCATCATCGTATATACTCCGGATATATAATTTCATAACTTCATTCCCTGTCTGTCTTCGTGGTGCAATGCATAAGTGTGTTGATTTTCGATGTGAGCATCCTAGGTTCGAATCCCCGGACTGCCACATGTGTTTGTTAATTTCATTAATCGAGTTTAGGAGTAAAGTTGGTTGGTGGAGAGAACATAATAATTTTATTAATTTCACTCCAACACCAAACCCCTCCCAATGAAATTAATGATCGAAAGCATCTGATGTACCGGGATTCGAACATGGGCTACCACACACATATTTTAAACACTAACACTTTACGGGTATGTAGATCCGTGTGTTTGATGAAATCACAAATAATGCTACTTATTTCATCTACTTATACAGTATATCAGTTCTTCAGTTATATGTAATTCGGTTTTCCTTGCTCTTATGGTGTATGGCTTACTAGTAACAGCAATGGCTCTGTCTCGAGTCGGACAGCTATGGGGTATGTGTCTGAGTATGACTTATGACTTCCTATCACTTAAATTGCTTCAAACTCCGTGTGTCCAGGCAATTTGGGTCGAACGTCCCTTGAGTTTGGCCCTGTCACTCTTTCAACTCTGGGGGAGGCACTCGATGCAGGCAGTTCTGCCTTTTGCCTCCCTCAATCACATAGACAAACAATAAATACATATATACATACATAAATAGTAACAGCAAACAATCTGGTGCATCATTTCCTGGAGTACGTTCAGTGGTTTAATAGGGGATAGTAAATTTGTTGGTAGATTATTTAATATATGTTATATATTTTTTTAGTTTCCTTCCTAGACCTCCATCAAACTTAAAATAACAACCCCAGGATCCCCTTTGAAGATATATTTGTACATTTTTCGGTAGAAAAATTTCCCGGCCGAAGGCCGGTTCCTCCTAAATTACAGGATCGCTATTGCTCGCCAGGAAAAAAATTACACCTAAAGGACACGAAAAGTCTCAATAATGACACAGAAAAGGGGCGAAAGGTCTTAAAATCGCCAAACTGATGGGCCGAACGTCTTAAAATCTGAAAACTAATGAGGCTAAGCATGAGGGAGACGAGGGGCCAGAAAAACGGACCCTCTCCCCTTTATCCTGTCTGTTCACAGTGGCTGCGCAACCGTTTATAGATTCCAGCATCTATTTTTTGTTTTCGCAAAGAACCTTTATTTTAACACGGCAGTATTTTGCGTGTACCGTGTTGTATTACAGTCAATATGGAGTGGGAGCTTCGTGCCAAATATTGACACAGGTGGAACAAACAATGCCCTTTTTCTTAGTCAAACAAACCAACACGTCAGTAAACATACACCAGCGGAAAAGCGCTCGCTGTTCATATTTTTCAACATCCAGCGAGGAAACCGTATGTATTTTGGATGCAAATTTTCTTGTACCAACGTTTTGTTTTCTTTTTGTTTCTATTACCCCAATAATCAGTTTCCTATTCCAAGGACGTAACACAGTTAAGGGGAGGTATTTAGTTTGTTCCCTACTTTTTCATCAAGCTTAAAATTACACCCCCTAGACCCCCTTTCAAAATAAATTTGTACATTTTTCGGTAGAAAAATGTCCCGGCCGGAGGCCGGTTGCTCTTAAATTACAGGCTCGCTATCGCTCGCCAGGATAAAATCGACACCTTAACGGCACGAAAGGTCTTAAAATTGACAGAAATGGGGAAAAATGTCTTAAAATATCCAAACTACTAGGGCGAAGGTCTTAAAATCTCAAAAGCAATGGGGCTAAACATGAGGAGAAAGGGGTCCAGAAAAAAATCCCTCAAGTGGAAATCTTCCCTTAACGCTCTGTTTTTCCTAATAATTCATTTTGATTCCATTCATAGGCAGACGTATTTTAGCTACCCGGGGAAAAAAAAAAAAAAAAAAACTGTTCAGCATGTAAAACTTCCTAGAGAAGTATAAAGTCGGAGTCACACGAGTCTTTTTTTTCCGTCAATTTTCCATGAGCAAGTTTTTTTCTGGAGTTAGTTCAGGACTTTTTCGCACTGGTATCGACAACTATAGACGGAAGGTAGATTATGTTAGGCGGCTGAATGCTGATAAAGTGTAATTTTTGAAGCTTCCAGACCATAATTGCCCGTAAAAAATGTTCGCCTTGTGTGACACCGGCTTAAGTATAGCCTACTACTCCTCGACAATTATAGGTTCTTCCTAAACTGGAAAATACGATAATATTGCTCGATTTATATTTTTCGCCTTATTAATATGGTCTAAAACAAGGCAAACAGATTTAATATAATTATATGCTTAACCCCTTCTGTACCGCCGACGACTTTTGGATTTTATTCTAGCTATATTTAGACGATTTTGTGCAGTTTAAGAAGGATGTGCGATAGTAAAAAAGGGTTAAGCGAGATAGTTCGAAGCCTGTTAATTACTGGAGGCCCTTTTAAAACTGAAAACAAAATTGCCTAATAGTAGCCAGAATAAAGATAAAAGGACGGTACCGGTAATGAAGGGGTTAAGGGGAGGTATTTAGTTTGTTCCCTAGACCTCCATCAAGCTTAAAATTACACCCCCTTGAGTCCCTTTTAAGATACATTTTTACATTTTTCGGTAGAAAAATTTCCCGGCCAAAGGCCGGTTCGTCTTAAATTACAGGCTCGCTATCGCTCGCCAGGATAAAATCGACACCTGAATTGCACGAAAGGTCTTAATATGAGGTGAAAGTTCTTAAAATAGCTAAACTAATGGGGCAAACGTTTGATAATATCAAAAGCAATGGGGCTAAACATGAGGGAGAAAGGGGTCAAGAAAAAAAATCCTCAAGTGGAGATCTCCCCTTAATGAAGAAGTGGTTTGTTCTGCTGTATGTTGCCAGAAATATGTAGGGAATATTTTGCCAGAGGAAGCAGGTGTTGTGTGCTACCATTACAAACTATGAATTATGGAATTAGCTTTAGGGAGCCCACCTAGCTTTTCTTTTTCTCTTTCTCTCCCTCTCTCTTTGGCTTGTATCCATTCGGCCCCATTCAGCCTACTGTTTTAAGACATTTTTCCGATCTAGTTGTCAATATTTTCCTGGCGAGCGGTAGCGAGCCAGCATATATATATATTTTTGTTTTGACAGCAAGCTAAATTTGTAAATTTTTTGATAGAAAAATGTATCCGGCGAAGCCGGATTTCTCCATACAATGCTGGCTCGCTATCGCTTGTCAGGAAGAAATCGACACCTGTATGGGGATAAACGTCTCAAAACAGTTGGCTAAAAGGGGCTGAATGGATACAAGCCAGGGAAAGAGAGAAGAGGAGAGAAAGATAAAAAAAAAAAAAATGTGACCCCCCTCTATGCTGACTGAGTGGTAACTTGTGCTAACCCTGCTGTGTATGTAGATCTGAGAGTTCAACAACGATCGTCAATCCACGCACACGCTCACCCTGACAATGCTCACACATCCGTCTGTTGCAAAACAACTTTTTCTATGCTAGCTATTACTGAATATGTATTGGTAAGTACAGATGGCCAAATATGTCGTGTCGCTGCTGTCATTACGTTTTGCTCGCTGTATGCTGTATTAATGTCTGTCAGATGTTGAATAGGGTGTGTAAAGATAGAAACATGTTTGTATATCTCACTCGAAACGATGAATTAATGCTTAGATAGTGCTGATACCAACTATTACTCGAAATATCTATCTATCTATCTATATGCTCAGGCCCAATCCCCATTTTGGGGGTAGCCGACTCAAGACAGAGCAAGAACAGGGAAAACACAAAAACAACATAAAACAAAAAATAAACACAGATAAAAAACACAAACTCTCACACATCCAGGTCACCCACTCGAAATATACTTGGTACATATACATCACTTATTGGGCTGACTGTACTATACACAACTCTAGCCTCATTATAGGATTGTTAAAGTCTGCATACATGTTTCCCAATTTCTTTTCCGATATATAGCTAGACATCTCAGTTAAATGTCGCTATCTAACAGCTGAGACATGGCCAACTGTAGTACAAAAACTGTGCTACCCATAATTATACCATTAAAAAACATTATATAATAAGACAGTCATGACCATTACCTTCATTTACCAAAATATCCAGAGTTTAAGAGCAGCGAGCAGCGATAGTTATGTGGCAATATCTCTCACAAAAACAAACTTTTTGTTTTAAAAGTAAAATTGTGCATCTAATTAAGAAACTAATTTCCAACGCATTGGAATGAAGGGGATCTGAACTTTAGTATGTTATTCTTTGACGGTGAAGTTGGTTGTAGCTCTTTATAGTTCGCGTGATACAATCATCTATTCACCGGAAATATGTACGCTTATTGTATTCAAATACATTGGGGTTTGTACTTGATGTTAAGAACGGGGTGTTACTTATATATATATACTCTTTGCAGTCATTATATTATTATCGTTAATATTTTATTGACCAGAAAAGGCCCCTCTGAATTTCGGAATACGTTTGTTAATAAAGCACTGACCAACCTACGTGAACTTTATAGTAAATTGTAAGCAATTATATTACGGACATTTCAAAGCCATTATATGCAAATTATTTTTAACTCCCGCGGCAAGTAAACGCACAACATTTCGTAAATATATTCTTGATTATAATGAACAATTAATTGGTAGTTAAATAAAAGAGATCTGTAGAAAGGTTCCCGTTTTCTAATTGTTCAGTAATACATAGAGGTTTACTTTGAGTCAAGACATCTACTGAAAATTGTTTACATACAATTAAGCTTATATCATTCGTAGTTTTTTGTTATCGTTTTTTTAAATGTAAGAACCTCCTAACACTGGCTTCCAACCATTGATTCAATTACTCAACACGGTGAAGTCAGGAGGTTTTATTCCAGATGACAAGCGAAACACTGAGGCAGCGGAGTGCTGCAATCGGTTTATTTGTAGTCTTACCTTGATAGACCTATAACACTTAGTTGTCCTCTCATGGCCTATTGCAGCTCCGACTACTCAAGCTGAACAGCTACCGTCTCGCCGTATCGTCTCACAACTTTATCTCATGCCAACGTTTGAGCTTCTCAATCGCAAGGGGCAGTGCCCCATAGCATATTGAATATGGGAATATTCATACAATGGTAACGTTTTGGAAAACGCAAATGTATTTATTATGGCGTGTCAGTGGATTTAAAGGTGATGCACTCAAACTAAGTATTGCAGAAATGTTATCTAAATAATATGAATCCATTGAAACATTGGGAATAAATCAAGCGACATTAAAATTAGCCCAGTAGCAAGACCAGTAAACCACACTTTTACTATATACATACGACAAATTATAGTTACCTAATGTGCAATAGCCTACCCATATAATTATAATATCGTAAGACTATGAAAACTGTCAGTGATATTGACGATTGTGTAGTATATGTTCTAACACCCCACTTTGCATTGCATGACAGATTAGGGGTAGGTTTGATGATACACATAGCTGGTAACCCATGGTTCACAATTATAAATCCCGATATGTCAATATAATTATATTAACGGGTTATAATTTATTTCTGCAGTTAAATTCAGTACATTACCACAAAGCCAACCGACACATCATGCAAACTGCCCTTAATGGTCATTAGCATTGCATTCCCGTAATCATAATTGGCAGTGGGTCTCAGTAACTAGTGAATGTAAAGCTCAATGACATGAAGTGTGAGTGTAAGTCGGTAGGAATGAGCAGGTGTAGAGACGGCGTCAGTGCGGAGACTGAATGCCGAAGCCGCACCGAGAGTAGACAACCAGGCGCCTTTTGTCTAGGCTAGCCCATACTGAGGCAAGTTGTTGCAGTAACCATCTGTCTCGTCATCTAGGCTAATCACTTAAAGCAAGACCACCGAACTTCATTGTGTTGTACCAGGCTATAGAAATGATATGCCTGGTGGGAAAGTTGGAGAAAATCCATGCAATACTCTTAAACGACTTAAATCAATTTTGTTGTAACTAACATTCTGCTTATTATCATATTCCAAAACCACTATAATGATAAAATCGTGCGATAATTAACAGCAAAGTAGAAAAGAAAGCCTTTTGTGTCATTAACTCATGTCCACTCACTGATTCTCTGCAATTTCTCTCTCTTTCTCTCTCTTCGCCGGCAATGTTTCATTTATCACTATTCTACAGCTATTACAATAAACAGCGTTCCTCAGAGCTCTCTGTGTATACCACCTCCTCTATGTACAACACATAGCGCCCGACTTGCAACACAATCCCATCCATACTCTGTGCAAATCTCCAATTCAAGAGTTAACTCATAAACTGCGAACCTATGGTAGTTCAAACCCTCCCACCAAGCAAGATATTTGGTTCAATTTTGACGAAAATCGTCATATGTAACATATACAGTATATAATTATTACTTATCCATATGTGCCTATTTTGCTTTTAATATGAACATATGAACATTTAAGAGCAATAAAAGTGGGAATAGCATTTGGAGGGTGAAAAAGATGTATTATTGCCGCAAGGTCGTATCATGAGGCGAGAGTTGGGGGGACATATATCCACCCTCTCCCAGATCCCAAGCAACACTGAGGCCTTACACTAGAAGTCTCTGCATTGCAAGGATCTCTAGCTGACTCAACCGTGTTAAAGAGACCAGGAAGGGGAAATTCGGGCCGAAAATTACCCGATAAAAAGGGGGAATAAGAGGAAAAATAGATGATAATTGAGGAGGAGAGAAAAAGAAGAAGGGGAGGGGGGGCATTGGGACACATATGTAGGAGTGGTAACAAGTAATGGAAGGGAATTATCTCACCTAATCACAAATTACTTTGTTTTGAGTGCCACTGGGGTCTTTTCTAAGGGATTATGCTCTGGATCTATTGAGGACGGTCGCAGTGCACCAGAAAAACCTATATTGAGGACGGTCGCCATTTATGGGTTAAACGATATTCCCAATCCTTCTTCTATTCAACAGCTGAGCTCTGGAACTCTCCCTGAATTCTTCTTTCCCTCAACCTATGACTTATATTGCTCCAAACTCCATGTCTCCAGTTATTTTGGCTCGTAAATGCCTTGATTTTGGCCCTGTCACTCTTGCAAATCTGGGGGAGGCACTCGTCCCAGGCGGTTTTGCC
Organism: Paralithodes platypus; assembly: GCA_032716605.1. Taxonomy (NCBI): domain Eukaryota; kingdom Metazoa; phylum Arthropoda; class Malacostraca; order Decapoda; family Lithodidae; genus Paralithodes; species Paralithodes platypus. The sequence continues at coordinate 27,534,050 of CM064576.1, read as the reverse complement.
CTTTGCCTTTAGTTCTCATCAAGAATATCTGTTAACACTTTCACTTTGTTACACTTGATAATAATTAAATCACCAGATTTGTTCATAGAACATAGTTGAAAAGGTTAACCAACCAAGCTAAACAAACAGAGTAACCTAATGGGTCTTGGTCAATACTGGCCTCCGTTAGGCTATGGCAAAGGAAGAACATCGTGTGTGCTTTGATTTGCCAACGAGTCACCCACAATATTGAAAAATAACCCGTTTGCGGAGTCACACAGGTACTTTGAAATATAGTCCAGGGGATATTTCCAGCACACACACACACATATATACAGTATATATATATTCTGTATGTGTGTGTGTGTGTGTGTGTGTGTGTGTGGCTATGTGACGAATCGCTAGGTTTATTTTTCGATCAAAAACTAGATAATTCTAATGAACATAGAGAAATATTAAAAGTAATAATACTTGTACGAAATCACATGCAACCCTTGATGTGCCTTAGCTCTGGCCATAGTACATATGCAGATCACTGGTTGAACAACGTGTCGAATAACGCAAGCTGATAGTTCAGCAACATGCCTAGGGAAGGACCACGTTACAATACTTCTTCCTCAGATTGGCCGAAAATGGTTTCTTATTCTAGGGGACTCGAACCCTCACCCTCGCCTGGGAGATGAGTGTGTGGCGTTTTAGACCACTGGACCAGCCAGATCCGTGTGTGCATGTGTGTATGTTTGTCTGTGTATAACTTTCTTTCCACGCGCTTTTCTAGACTTGCAAATTACGTAAAGAGTAAAACTTAAGTACCAACTTTGAGTAGGGGATTCGATAATTACTAGAAGTGTGTACATTGGGTAATTACTGATTGAGAGAGAGAGAGAGAGAGAGAGAGAGAGAGAGAGAGAGAGAGAGAGAGAGAGAGAGAGAGAGCGAGAGAGCGAGAGAGCGAGAGAGCGAGAGAGCGAGAGAGAGAGCGAGAGAGAGAAACAAAAATATCTGAAATAATTTGAAACTTTCTACTATACCTTTGCTTTTCTTTTTCTTTCCCACAAGGACCAGTTGTTATATCCTGCCCACCCCACTACTAGGGGAACTAAGATAATGGTAATAATATATCAGAACAATTGAAGGCTGTTTTCCATTAATTGTAATACCCTTTAATATTGTTATAGGTTCCACAACGTAATTCTCTTGCCATTGTTTACTTGTTTTGTCAACAAACTTTCTTTCTCTTTTCCCCGTAAAGGACGTAACGGTGGCCTTATACAACTGACCACGGCAGGAAAGGTATTTAACGTATTTTCAGCATGGTCCCCTACAGGAATTCTAGGCAATATTTATATTTTAAGATGTTCCAGGCACAAATTTTTTAGGAATACCAAATATTCTGGTAGTAGGATCATTGTCTCCTGATCCTCTGTAATATATATATATATATATATATATATATATATATATATATATATATATATAACGTAAGGCAATTACTTTAATAGTACGGTACAGTATAATTATATAAAGGAACGCATTATAATTATTACATTATTTATTGTAACAACTGTACTCATCAAAATTAAATATTGTTATCCATTGATCAACTGGATAATCATCATAGTCATTGCATTTGGAGGTATAACACATGGACAGTAATCTATTGTGACACTAATTAACCTCTTCTGTACCGGCGACGTCTACTGTTATTTATGGCGGGTGCCCAACCCCGAAAGGGGTTGAAATAGGGGAGCTATCCCCCCGCCAAAGGCGGCTTTCTAGGGCCTTTCCTAGCTGATGCTGAGAGGATTGGGTTCTAGTCATGTGGTGATGGGCTGGTTTATCAGAGTGAGAACTAAGCGATCTCTGCCATACCCATCGCTTACTCCGACTGTTCCTTTTACTTATATATTTTCTAGATCTCAAGTGACGGCGTCTCTTCCGTGGAATGACCTCCCAATCTACCAAGATTGGAAGCTAAAGCGTCACATATTTCCTTTGCCCCTCAACTTTCTCTTCATAATTGCTAAGGGGCACAGGGCCCTGGGTGAGGCTTTGGTTTCCCGGGCTTTTCCGCACTCTCCTCAGCTCCCCGCCATGGAGTGGCTTCGGTCACCCAGGCTGTGTTGTGGTCGACAGGGAGGGTTCTGTGGGGGCGCTCGGTTATGGCCTTGGCCTTGCTTGTGGCCTTGGGGCTGTTCGGCCAGGCAGCTTGGGGAACAAAAACAACAACTGTTATTTTATTCTAGCTATATTCAGACGATTTCATGCAGTTTAGGGATGATCTGTGGTAGTAAAAAGGGTTTAAGTAAGATAGTTCGAAGCATGCTATTTGCTGGAGGCCATTTCTGAACTGAATAAAATCGTCTATAGTAGCCAGAAAGTATGAAAGACGTCGCCGGTACAGAAGGGGTTAGCCAGCCAGAATATGATACAATAATATCCATATGCTGCGTTGCTTCACCCATTGCTTGACCTAATACAGAGGGGTAATGTAAATACAAATGTATTACACATATATTATACAGTAAAATACTACGAGTGCAAAATTTGATCAGTATATTCTGGTGGGAAAGGTCAGGTAACTTGTCAGTAACGATATGATTGCAGGCTTTGTTTGATACTATATTTAGTATTACTGCATTGTTGTGGACAGACTCACAAATTAGATTGAACAAATATAATCCTTAGGAATTAGGTAGTGAATTGATCAACACATTGCGTTGAGGGATTAGAGTGGTGTGTACGGTATTTATCCCTGACTACTGAAAGGGGGAGTGGATCTTGTGTTTGTGTTCATATTATTTAAGATAACATAGAAAGGCTATCTAATATGCTATATTTTGTTTGTTTTCGTGTTCTACGAGTTGTATCGGCGACCGCAATGGTGTTGGCAGCCACCACTTTCATTACATCTATTGTGGTAGTACAGTATACGCTACACAGACACAGACACTTACACACTAAATCATAAATTAATATGTACACACACACAAACACCAACATAACACACTACACGTCAGTACACACACAAACACCAACATAACACACTACACGTCAGTACACACACAAACACCAACATAACACACTACACGTCAGTACACACCAAACACCAACATAACACACTACACGTCAGTACACATCAAACACCAATATAACACACTACACGTCAGTACACACCAAACACCAACATAACACACTACACGTCAGTACACACCAAACACCAACATAACACACTACACGTCAGTACACACACAAACACCAACATAACACACTACACGTCAGTACACACACAAACACCAACATAACACACTACACGTCAGTACACACACAAACACCAACATAACACACTACACGTCAGTACACACACAAACACCAACATAACACACTACACGTCAGTACACACACAAACACCAACATAACACACTACACGTCAGTACACACCAAATACGTGCGGAAGGTGAATAATATACTATCATAATATACGATCATAATATACGATCATAATATACTATCATAATATACTATCATAATATACTATCATACCTATCTGGAATGTTTCCATGACATGATAGTAAAGTATAACATATGGAACAAACTTGCCTAATAATAATGTGTATATGGTTCTTCTTTAAATGGTTCAAGAAAGGAATATATAGTATTCTGCACAATACAGTCGCATTTGTGTAACCAAAACTATCTCCCTAGTATGTGCCACAAGGTCTCTGAAATACTAACGAGCACTTGTAATGGCTTGTAACTCTCTCTTTCACCTCTACATCATCTTAATTGTTACATCTCTTTATGAATGTGCATGTTTACCTATAAGGGACTCAAAGTAGAAACAGTCCTTTCACTCTGTCACTTCAATAACTAGTTGCTCATCATAAAGGTGATATTCCATTCATACAGTACCGGTACACAATTTTAAACTATTTCTGACGCTATAAGAGTAAATACATTATGGATGCATGTGCCTGTGAGTGTTTATATATACACAATAATTTCAACAACACCAACTATTCATCTCCATAAAATTAATTCAACCGCACATAGCACACACAAGGATAGTAATGTTGGCAGTGTTCTAATTTCCCGATTATTATTTGCAGCATTAGTAGTGAAGAGGTGCTGGTGAGAGAGACGGGAGCAGTAAATATTGGTGGTGAAAAAACGCTAAACCAAAACTGCCGGCGGCGATGGAGCAAAATTAGCGATTGTTACGGAAATGAAAATATGGTGACGACGGTTGTGGCAAAATGTGTCTCGACAATCTCAGGCCCGGAAGGTTTTTGTGTTGTAGGAGGAAGAATGTGGGGTACGAGATATTGCAAATTAATATTGAAGATGAGAGCTGGTAGAGGCGCATGAGCAGGACAGATTGTGAACAATATATTTGTTCGGAAATTTAAGAAATGGTCTTGGTTTTAATGAAATATACACATGGTGGTTCTATCAATACAATAGAGGAAATGGAATGACAAATCGAATATCCCATGGTTCTAGAGGGGCTTCGCACTTAAAGGGAGGCAGTTGTTTTTTTGGAGTCTTCCTTCGCCCTCATGTTTAGCCCTATTAGTTATGAGATTTCAAGACATTCACCCCATTAGTTTGGCGATGTTCAGACCTTTTGCCCCATTTATTTGCCAATAATAAGACCTTTCGTGACATTTAGGTGTTGATTTTTCCTGGCGAGCGATAGCGAGCCTGTATTTTAAGAGGAATCGGCCTTCGGCCGGGACATTTTTCTACCGAAAAATGTACACATTTTTATCGAAGGGGGATCTAGTGGGTGGTTCTTAAAGTTTGATTGACATTTAGAAAACAAACTAAACCCTCTCCTTAAACCATTGAGCCGAACCAGTAAATTATGCTGCACAATACCGTCTGAGCTCCCTTAAAGGAGGAAAGATAATAATATTCCCTGTGCATCCTAATGTGTGACTGTATATTGTCTAAGGCGACCTAAAGGGGTTACTAACGTACTGTAAGTATGTACTAATAAGCCTCCAATAGCGCACAGTCTTGTTATAGCACTGTCTTGTTATAGCACTGTCTTCTTATAGCACTGTCTTGTTATAGCACTGTCTTGTTATAGCACTGTCTTGTTATAGCACTGTCTTGTTATAGCACTGTCTTCTTATAGCACTGTCTTCTTATAGCACTGTCTTCTTATAGCACTGTCTTCTTATAGCACTGTCTTGTTATAGCACTGTCTTGTTATATCACTGTCTTGTTATAGCACTGTCTTGTTATAGCACTGCCTTGTTATAGCACTGTCTTCTTATAGCACTGTCTTGTTATAGCACTGTCTTGTTATAGCACTGTCTTGTTATAGCACTGCCTTGTTATAGCACTGTCTTCTTATAGCACTGTCTTCTTATAGCACTGTCTTCTTATAGCACTGTCTTGTTATAGCACTGTCTTGTTATAGCACTGTCTTGTTATAGCACTGTCTTGTTATAGCACTGTCTTGTTATAGCACTGTCTTGTTATAGCACTGCCTTGTTATAGCACTGCCTTCTTATAGCACTGCCTTGTTATAGCACTGTCTTGTTATAGCACTGTCTTCTTATAGCACTGTCTTGTTATAGCACTGTCTTGTTATAGCACTGTCTTGTTATAGCACTGTCTTGTTATAGCACTGTCTTGTTATAGCACTGTCTTGTTATAGCACAGTCTTGTTATAGCACAGTCTTGTTATAGCACTGTCTTGTTATAGCACTGTCTTCTTATAGCACTGTCTTGTTATAGCACTGTCTTGTTATAGCACTGTCTTCTTATAGCACTGTCTTGTTATAGCACTGTGTTGTTATAGCACTGCCTTGTTATAGCACTGTCTTGTTATAGCACTGCCTTGTTATAGCACTGCCTTCTTATAGCACTGTCTTGTTATAGCACTGTCTTGTTATAGCACTGTCTTCTTATAGCACTGTCTTCTTATAGCACTGTCTTCTTATAGCACTGTCTTCTTATAGCACTGTCTTCTTATAGCACTGTCTTCTTATAGCACTGTCTTCTTATAGCACTGTTTAGGCTGGTTTCCTCCCAATCAAAATACCAAGTAGTGCTTACAGTCCTTTCGTAAATAAGATTGCAGCTACATAACTGTTCCACATACATAACGGCACACACTGTCCACATACATAACGGCGCACACTGTCCATTTAAAAATAATAGTTTCATAAGCAAGGTGTTATTATGGCCATAATGAGGCGCCCAGTGGTGTTTGAATATTCATGAATGACAACTCCAGGCCAGGCAAGCACACACAATATACACTTACTATATTAGATGACCTATATTTGGCCGACCTGCAGAACCGCATATATTACCGTACAATGAGCACAGTCAACCACTCATTAAGGGGGGGGGGGGAACTGGCTTTTATTTCATCTTTCTCTCCTTTTCTCCTTTTTCCTGGCTTGTATCCATTCGGCCCTATTCAGCCAACTGTTTTAAGACGTTTATCCCCATCCAGGTGTCGATTTCTTCCTGGCGATCGATAGTGAGCCAGCATTGTGTGGAGAAATCCGGCTTCGCCGGAGAAATGTTGCTATCAAAAAATGTACACATTTAGCTGGCTGTCAAAAACAAAATATATATATGCTGGCTCGCTACTGCTCGCCAGGAAAATATTGACACATGGATGGGGGTAAACATCTTAAAACAGTAGGTTGAATGGGGCCGAATGGATACAAGCCAAGGAGAGAGGGAGAGAAAGAGAAAACTAGCGAGGTGGGCTCCCTTAATTAACCGTAGCTACGTGGCATAAAAGGCTGCCACGAATAGTTTTCAAACGTGTATTCCTTATTAAGAGTAACTTTCAATTACATACACTGTGGGTATATGATGGCAGTATGGAATAATGCCATACGTGTTTATTGGGAAGACATAGTGTTTAAGGGGAGGTATTTAGTTTGTTCCCTAGACCTCCATCAAGCTTAAAATTACACCCCCTTGAGTACTTTTCAAGATAAATTTGTACATTTTTCGGTAGAAAAATGTCCCGGCCGATTCCTCTTAAATTACAGGCTCGCTATCGCTCGCCAGGATAAAATCGACACCTGAATTGCACGAAAGATCTTAATATGGGGTGAAAGTTCTTAAAATCGCTAAACTAATGGGGCAAACGTTTTATAATATCAAAAGCAATGGGGCTAAACATGAGGGAGAAAGAGGTCAAGCAAAAAATCCCTCAAGTGGAGATCTCCCCTTAATTTACATACAAGTCCATGCTATATGTTGATTACTACATAATTAACCAGGTATAAAACAATAACAGGTGTTGTGTGTCTAATCTACAACATCTGGGACTAAACTCTCACCGATGGATTTATGAAGTGTTTGCCTATATAAACCCATTTGACAAAGCTTTAAGAATAGGGTGAGGGCTGGTCCTATTCAGAGTGAGGTTTGGCATCCTCTACCCAACCTTAACCGTTTCTTTCTGTGTCTTATACTGTCCTACTTTTCCTTCTGGGGGCAGAAGGCTAGGACTCTTCCTCCACTTCTAACACTCTCCTACTCAATGAAACCGAGAAAGGGGCGAGGGAACGCGAAAGCGGTCCCAGACCCTGAGACTAGGAACTTTCAATATTGTTTGTTCGGGCTCTGTCTCGTGTCGGCCACCCCAGCAATGGGGTATGTGCCTGAGTACACACATACATACATACATACATACATTAAAATGTTATTATACTGTATATGTTTAAAATTAAAATGTTAATTATCATACACATATCATTCCCATTCTCATATGATATTCTGCACCATTTAATCATGAGCATTATATATGTATCTATGTTAGAGTGAATTTAAACGTGAGCAAAGTATATTGCCATTATATTTCAACATTGTTTAATTAGAAGATGATATACTCACACATGCTGAAACGCTTCCTCTATATATTTAATTAGATGATATACTCACACATGCTGCAACGCTTCCTCCATATATTTAATTCCTCCACATATGACCACGCAAAGTTAGTGAGGAGGTGGCTGAATATATTATTATATAGGCTACACCATTATTACTGATACTAAATTAGTATTCACCCTCAAGCTAGTGACCAGTGGTATATTTTGTGCAAGCAGAGAGTAACTAGGACAGACTGATGAAGGAGATCTCTAAGTGCTAATGTTATATTGTAAAACCTAATACATTTGATATATAACTATGACATATAATTATATGTACAAAAGTAGAGGCATTCCAACATATAACCAACGACATATGTTATGTTTTACACAAGCATATTTACATAATTCCCGTATATGTTGATAATGATGCAAGCATGTTAGTGTGTATATTTGTAATCATTTGAGATAATAGTAAGTACTAATGTCTAACCAACATTCTCACTTAGTTATGTTTGTGTGTATAATTAGTGCCAAACAATTTGATATGCAGTTATGAATCACAAGTATGTTGCCAGTATGCACAACATAAAGCCCATTATATCAATCACTAGCATAAAGCCTCCTTTACATATACATGGGTAAAGGATGCATGGCATTTATGGCCAATTTTCTGATATCAAAAGGAGATGGGGTTACTCTTAAAATAATTATCGAATTATATATATAAGCTTATATTAACCATTTCAAGCTCCAATACGCGTTTCTGTTCTGTTTCTGGCTACTATTAGACGATTTTATTCAGATTAGTAACGGTAAATGGAAGTCAAAGGGTTGATTGAAATAGTATTTACCCTTTTAATTCCCAAGCTGCCTGCCTGCCCCTGCGCTCTCTCTCTCTCTCTCTCTCTCTCTCTCCGCCGATATACAAGAAGGGTAGCAAGGCCAAAGCGAGTAATTACAGACCAATTAGTCTAACTTCAATTGTAGGAAAAATCATGGAAAAAATCCTTAGAGATAAGATAGTAGATTACCTCGAATCAAACAACCTAATCAAAAATAGTCAACACGGCTTTAGATCAAATAAGTCATGCCTAACAAATTTGATTGAATTTTATAACAAACTATTCACATATAACGACATGACGAAATCACTAGATATAATCTTCTTGGACTTTCAAAAGGCTTTCGACAAGGTGCCTCACCGAAAACTATTGGCTAAACTGGAGAGGATAGGTATCAAAGGTGAAATTCATTCTTGGATACAAAATTGGCTTACAGGCAGAAGACAGAGAGTGGTGATAAATGGAGTGGAATCGGAGTGGGAGCCTGTCACTAGTGGAGTTCCACAGGGTTCAGTCCTTGGACCGGTCCTGTTTCTCATTTACATTAACGATATTGATGTACGGGTAAACAACACCATTTCCAAATTTGCCGACGATACAAAAATAGGAAATACAGTCCTACGAAGATGATAGAAATGCGTTGCAATCTGATTTAAACAAAATATCAGAGTGGTCGAAAAAATGGCAGATGCCCTTCAATGTAGATAAATGTCAGGTGCTGCAGGTTGGTAGCAGAAATATGAAATACAAATACGAAATTAATGGCAAACAAATAAAAACCGCAACGGTAGTAAAAGACCTAGGGGTACTAATATCTGAAAACCTAAAAACTTCCGACCAATGTATAGCAGCTGCAAATAAGGCAAACATAGCATTGGGCTTTATTAAACGAAAATTTACATATAAACATGAAAACGTAATAGTGCCACTGTTCAAAAGTATGGTGAGGCCCCACCTTGAATATGGTGTGCAGTTCTGGTCACCTTATCTGATCAAGGACATTGTAAGACTCGAGTCAGTACAGCGTAGAGCGACGAAGATGATACCCTCATTAAGAAATAAACCATATGAAGAAAGACTTAAACGATTGAACCTGTTCTCATTAAAAAAGAGGAGGTTGAGGGGTCAGCTTATTGAGTGCTTTAAGATACTAAAAGGTTTCGACAAAGTCGATGTAAATGCACTATTCACATTAAACAATACTAATCAAACTCGCGGAAATGGAATGAAATTAAAAACCAAAAAGGCAAACCTAGATGTCACAAAGAGTTTCTTCACCTACAGTGTGGCGACAGAGTGGAATAAACTACCAGCGAGAGTGGTGGAGAGCGACACAATAAACGCTTTCAAGGGAAGGCCTGACCTCTATCTGCAGAGGGCTGGGGTGATATGGAAAAAAAAAAAAAAAAAAAAAAAAAAAAGTATGTAAGTGTGTGTGTGCACTGTACAGTATGTGTATATATTCTGTATATATATGTATGTATGTGTGTGTATGTGTGTACCGGTGTATATATGTATATATATATATATATATATGCATATATATCTATCTCTCTCTCTCTCTCTCTCTCTCTCTCTCTCTCTCTCTCGTTTGATTATGGCAATAACAATATTAAATGTATGGACATGAAACCGACACGGACACATATCTTTACCAAGGGGTCCAAAGGAAGCTCTTGAATATCAAACAAACTCTTATGTGTTGTTGAGCGTGCTCAATGTTACGTTTAAAGAGAGATGGGTCGTTTTTATTTGTTAATTTAATTATTTTTATTTTTATTAGTTCCTCCCTAAACCTACATCAACCTTATAAAACATCCGCCAAAAACCCTCCTTCAAGATAAATTTGTACATTTTTCGATAGAAAAATGTGCCGGTTTCACATAAAGTACAGGCTCACTATCGCTCGCCAGGAAAAAATCGACATCTAAATGGCGCGAAAGGTCTTAAAATGTACAACAAAATGGAACGTAAAGCCTTAAAATCGCCAAACGAATCGGCCGAACGTGTTAAAATCTCAAAACATTGAGGGTAAACACGAGGGAGAAGGGGTGCCAGAAAAAAGCCCATCTCCCCTTAAACTGTGTTATGAATCAAAGAACTGAGTTCAGTAACCTCCGCGTTCAGTTTTAGCATGCGTTTGGTAATGCAATACTGATGTGCAGTTATTTTTCTTGCATTTCTTTCAGGAAATATCTGATATGTAGTCAACAGTTGTTAAGGGGAGGTTTTGTTTGTCTGGACCCCCTTTTTCCTTGTGTTTAGTCCCATTAGTATTGATATTTTTAGACGTTCGCTACATTAGTTTGCGATTTTAAGACCTAATGTGCCTAATACGTGTCTAATTTTACAGGCGAGCGAAAGCGAGTCTGTAATGTAGGCCCAACCAGCCTTCGGCCGGGACATCCTTCTACCGAAACATGTACAAGTTTATCTGGAAAGGGATACTTGAGGATATTTGTTTAAAGCTTGATAGAGGTCTTGGGAGGAAAGTAAAGAAAATAATAAATTAGTAAATAAATGAACAAATATATAAAAACTTCCCCTTAAACAATTTCAGGTAACTATTACAATTTCTAGCCGGTTCTATTCAATGTTAGCATAAGTGCAAAGAATATATATATATTTTTTTTTCCCGTGAAATGATTGCAAAGCAAATATGTCCGGTTTACATTATGTAGTAGCATGGAACTCGTAAAAGCATGTCATACTCAAACATTTAATGATTTTGTCTACACTCATTTCCACGGTATCTAATTTACTGAGTGCATGTGCTGTTAAACGATTATCTTAAGGGGAGATCTCCACTTGAGGGATTTTTTTCTTGACCCCTTTCTCCCTCATGTTTAGCCCCATTGCTTTTGATGTTATAAAACGTTTGCCCCATTAGTTTAGCGATTTTAAGAACTTTCACCCCATATTAAGACCTTTCGTGCAATTCAGGTGTCGATTTTATCCTGGCGAGCGATAGCGAGCCTGTAATTTAAGAGGAACCGGCTTTCAGCCGGGACATTTTTCTACCGAAAAATGTACAAATTTATCTTGAAAGGGGGTCTAGGGGGTGTAATTTTAAGATTGATGGAATTCTAGGGAACGAACTGAAAACCTCCCCTTAATCTTAGGAGGGATCCCCTTGCAGAGGCTTATGGACAACTACAGTAAAAGAGAGAGCAAGACAAATATCCAGTAAGGCCGTAATATATTGGGAAAGATAATAACATAAATCAGATGCAACCTTGTAAATACCAGAGTTGAAAAACAGAACACGGGGAAAAACAAGAGAGTAAACAGAGCCGACCACACACACTACATAAGTTACCAGGGAACGGAGGAGGAGGAGGAAGAGAACAATGCTTTCGAGTTCCAAGTAGGGGGTGGAAATGGTACCAGGAGAAACACATGAAGAGAAACTTATGCATAACTTGGGAAAAATAAGAAACACTTGGGCATAAGAAACGAAAGAGAACGTACTGGAAAATTATAGGAAATATTACAGTCGCGCTAATAAGTCATGCCCCAGCTGTCATTACGTTTGGCTTGCTCTGTGCTGTATTAATGTCTGTCAGATGTTGAATAGGGTGGGTAAGTGTAGGAACATGTTTGTATACTTCACTCGATATGACGAAATGAAGCTTAGATATTGCTGATACCAATTATTGATCAAAACATACTTGGTGCCGAGACATCACTTATTAGCGCGACTGTACAATGAAATATGAAAATACACACCATAATGCCTGCAATAGTTGGAAGAATGAAACTATAGAAAAACAAATATCGAGAAAGTCAAACGAAGACGGGATCAATGGAGATTTTGTCAAGTATCTGCAAACATGGAGCATTTACAACTTAACCCCTTCTATGCCGGCAACTATTTTATGCAGCCTAGGAAGGATATGTGGTAGTTTAAAGGGTTAAGTGAGATAGTCGGTAGCCTCTTAATTGCTACATGTCCGTCGTAAGCTGAATAAAATCGTCTAAATATAGCTAGACTAAAAATAAAAAGAAGTCGCCGTACAGAAGGGGCTTAACCCAATTTTCGCGGTGCCCGTAACCTGACAGGAGAGTATTTTAGCTATTATGTGGCCTGGGATCCAGGCCAGCAGTTGCAGGCAGCTCGGGAGGGCTTCGTCTGAAGCCCACGAACCCCGGGGACATACTGAGAAGGAGTTCCCTCATATATCTGTAGCGTCACACATAGCGAAAACAGCTAAAAATTGCTAATTTTTAGCAATTTTGCCCTTTGTTTGCAAAATCGTTGCAAGACAACCAGACGTCGTACAGAGATGATTTAGGTGTCATTTGAAGGATCTATTACCGTACTTTCACGGATATATAATTGTATTATGCTCTGGTTTTTGCATATGCATGAAAATGAGCAGGGAATGAAGGTAGTTTTGGGCAATTATGCCCGCTCGTTCGGGGTTAAAGTCGTGTACCACCCTTATAATTAAAATAGTTTGACGGTAAGAGGAACTACAATAATGAGAGTGCTTTTTTATTTTGATGCGCTCTTTCTAATGTAAAATTGTTTAGAATTTAAACAAAATTAAAGAAAATTTGTAAATTCGGTGTCGGTTACTTATCTGGCCTATATCACTTTAAGAGATGTATTCATGCTTACTATTAATACTTAAATGGTAAATTAGGCAAAAACTTTATATATATATCATTAATTTCAATAATCAATAATCGGAATTATATCTAAAAATATATATCTGATATACAGTATACTTAAGCATATGGTGATTAGCTTTAATAATGGTTTAGTATGAATAATGCTTTACATTAGGAATATATTTACCAAAATATTGTAAAACTAAGACTCCACTTTATAAAACCACACAAGGACAGGAATGTCAGAGAGGTATATTCAGGATTTTTCCTTTATTGAAGATTTATTATCCGAGGAACTATGTTTATATTTATCTTTCTTTTCTCCCAGTCCGCTAAATTTTGGAGCTTGAGAAGTTCTTATCGGTCCAAGTCTCGTGTTATGTTTATAACATTACCGAATAATTATATGGTGCATCTCTTGCTTTATTAAATTCATAAATTGCTTATTAATATGCAGCTGACTTTCCTGCAAGTTCTACTTATTACCTTTCTAAGTAGTACAAAATCGCTTGGTACTTCGCCTGACTACGCTTCCTCCTCAAAGCAAATAATTTTTTTTTTAACCCTTTCCCTGCGGCCGACGTACATGTGCGTGCTATGCAAAAAAGGGCTTACCTGTGGCCGACTTACATATAAGTTCTGGTACTACCGGCTGTGTTGGTTGCAACAAGCCACCCCGCTTCTAACCAAACACTTACAGAAGGGAGGATGAATATAGAGATGGAAAAGATAGTTAGAAAAGGACATAAAAGTGGATAAGAAGAAGAGCGAGTGAGGTCCGCCTCCCAGAAGGTGTGGGGAGAGAAGTGAATACAGGAATTAAGAAGTGTAGATATGCAAATTACGGGCGCGCCCGGCCTGGGTCACAGACTACGTTAAGGCATATCTATTTTTTCGGGGAGCAAAATTTGTACATATATCCATGGTAATTATATTTATGGAAAACAAGTGAAAATTACCTGTTGCCACCAAAGTAAATCAATAGAAAAATATATAAATACATACATATATAAATATATATATATACGGTATATACACTATACAGTATATACACTATACAGTATATATATATATATATATATATATATATATATATATATATATATATATATATATATATATATATATATATATATATACACCGGTATTTATACAGCATACTGTGCAAATATATATATACAGTATATATATATATATATATATATATATATATATATATATATATATATATATATATATATATATATATGTGTGTGGGTGTGTGAAACCTGAAATGTAAAAGCCCTCAAGCTGCACGTTTGCCATTTCGCCGGACTTATTGTTGTGGTGTGAAGGTGACAGTAATAGCCTCAGCGACACTGTGAACGTGACACACCTCTATACTGCCTGCTCTACTCGCCAAACAGTTATTTCCTGAAAATACCCTCCAGAATCGTTGCCACTTAAGACTCTCAATGTCGAAAGTAAAGGTATATAATCCGCTAGTTTTATACCTATATCAATATTCGACCTTTATCTATTACACTATGTGCGGCACATTAGGTTACCTAATGTATATCATGACATTGAGAAATAATACTGGCATGTGTTTGCAGTGATTAAAAACAAATACTAATACTAATAATAATAATAATAATAATAATAATAATATATACAGTATATACTGTATATATTTATAAACAAAATATAATAACAAGTGGATGAATGATTGAGTGGATAAAAGAGTAAATCATAAAAAAATATATTGTATACACCTGTATAATTATGTTTGGGCGTATATACATTGATACATTGTATGATTTGGGGAAACAAATATAATCTTTTACTGTATTTTAATGTTATTCTTTACCTTCTACTAATTATAAAACACCAAATCCCTCCCACGTATACCACCTCCAACTCTTCCATTCCCACTCCCTAATCCACCAATCCATCAAATCTAGTTATTTTCTAGCTTGTCTTTAGCCATCCTGTCCTGTCCTAGTCTTCAATATATTCAGGCAATCATATATTGAATTGCACAGCTTTCAGGACCTCATCCAGCCAATGTTATTAATATATATGTATACATTTAATTTCGACAAACTCTTTCTAAAAATTATATATACCGGTACGTAATTTTTTTTTGTTTTTATATATATATATATATATATATATATATATATATATATATATATATATATATATATATATATATATATATACCGGGTATATATATAAACAGGAGTCTCAAGAATCCTTTGGCAAAGCCTCCGACAGACGATAAAAAGAGAAAGTAAAAGCCCACGTCAGAATGTTCTCAGATGGAGTGAGGCATGGCTAACACATTTAATGCAATAATAATTGGCTTCATATAATGTCTTTTGAATACAAGCCTGAAATGTTAGTTTGTCCTTTGGTAGCATCCACACAAATAAGTTAGTGCTATATTACTTGCAATCCGTCTCTGATAACTTCCTACAACGAATCAAGTCTTCATTGGTTCATATTCTATCAGGCCACCAACTTTCGTGAAAATCGGTTCATAACTTTTTAAGATATCTTGTAGACAGACAGATACAAAACTGACAACCAAACGAAGGCAAACACGTATCCTAATCTGCTTTGATGGAGGTAATAATGCAGGTATATTTGTCCACTGGGATATAATTATATTATTTGATGCACATGTTAACTGATTTTATGTAATGCATTATTTATGAAGTGTTTGTACTTGTGATAGCTTCCCAGAAGCTGGGTGTGCTCAACCACCTCCAGGGGTTCTTTACCCATGCGCAGCTTCTTGCTCTGTACAGGGGCACAGTGCTTCCATGTATTGAGTATTGTTCACACGTGTGGGGAGGATCCTCTCACACAGCAATTCTAGACAAAGTAGAAACAAATGCCTTCCGTCTCATTAACCTACGTTCACTCACCAATTTTCTGCAGTCTCTCTCCCTATTCGCCGAAATATTGCATCTCTCTCACTATTGTACCGTT
Source organism: Paralithodes platypus (assembly GCA_032716605.1). Taxonomy (NCBI): domain Eukaryota; kingdom Metazoa; phylum Arthropoda; class Malacostraca; order Decapoda; family Lithodidae; genus Paralithodes; species Paralithodes platypus. The sequence goes on along the minus strand of CM064576.1, from coordinate 27,517,771 downwards.
GTTACAATAATCCGTGTTCCTCAGAGCTCTCTGTGTATACCACCCCCTCTGCGTAGAGCACGTAGCACCCGTCGTGCAACACAATCCCAGCCCTACTCTGTACAATTCTCCGACCTAAGAGTGAAACATTATTCTCAATCTGTCATCTATTCAACAGCTAAGCTCTGGAACTCTCTCCAAGAATCATTCTTTCCCTCTTCCTATGACTTAAATTACTTCAAGCTCCGTGTGTCCAGGCATTTTGGCTCGAACTTCCCTTAATTTTGGCACTGTCACTCTTTCAATTCTGGGGGAGGCACTCGCCAAAGGCAATCCTGACTTTTGTCTCCCTCACTCATATAGAACAATATATAAATAAATATATAGTCGATTTTATGATAGATATAATTATATTTTTCATTATTTTAGGCCGATGTTGAAAACACGTATGGGTAAACTTTGTGAGTCAGGGAACTCGCTTTCATTAACTTCATGTGGTGTCATACCGTAACCACCAAATGAACAAACATACTTGTAGTAAGAAAGCCTCATCGCCATAATGGTGTGAATGTAAATATGCCTCATATCAATGTCAGAGCTTAAATACTGATGTAATACATAATTATACTAGTAGTAACCCCCTAATCAGTGACGATGTTTGCGAAATATATTATACAAAATGTAGTATTATTGTGTTTAAGAAACATTAACCCGTTTTCATTCTTTACCAGTATAAATGCGCTATTTACTGCAATGAAAGACCTAGCAGTAAGTTCAAAGTGTCTGCAGAAAATATGCGTAGATAAATCAGATTAATATATCAAGTTATGTTGAAAAACACTTTGAAAAGTTGGTAGAATGAATGTAACCCCTGTATGAGGAGGAGCACTTTATGTATAATGTTTCGCAGATAGTTTCTGCTTCTGCTGTCTGCGAAACATTGTCAATAAAGTGCTCATAAGGTGCATATATTCATATATACAATATATACAATATTTGAAACAAAATCTATAACCAGTTTGGGCGGCCCCATCGAAATGGTTCTGTGATATCACGAAGTAATACAGATATCACAATGTGTTGATAACATGTATTGTCATGCATCCTAAACTTAGCAAGTTAGCAATGGGGCTCAAAACAGTAGTGGGATGGCAATATTCAGAAATCATTGCAGTTAGCAATCAACATTAACCCTACCAACAATATATTTGATATCCATGTATTCTCACTAGCCTTAAATAAATTAATGTAGATAAAGTATGATCTCCAGAGTAAAACAAAAATATCCTTTCAATTAATCCCTGTTATTGCATCGGATAATGGCAGGCATATATATTATTTTTAAACAGGAGCTCGAACAGCCAAGAATTCAATATCAGCCTTGCCTAATGTAGACAATCAATTATTCCCTTCCTCCATTATCCCCTCAACACTAGTTAGCTCAAAGTCTCAGGTCAGGTATTGAATTTTCTCTCGCTGTTCCAACTCTCTTGCCTTCGCTATAAAACTTGTCTTACGCGCCAACTTGCATATGCACAATGTCTTTGAAGTTGTAAAGTCGATCACATCAAAGGAAATACTTAGTTGTGTAGATTGCGTTTATGTAGAGTATACTCGCTTGGTGTCAACTGAATATTATGCAGCTGTCTGTATGTACATGTATTCTTACACTGGCACCACATATTAATCAGTCCCAAATGTACTGTAATTATCAATTTCAAGTTATATCAATAGCATAACATGTGCTATGTTTTGATGGACATATGGCAATAAACCTTTTTGTGCTATGTGTATGAAGGAGATAAGAGGCAGACTGCCTGTAACGAGTGTTTCCCCCAAAGCCAAAAGAGTCACGAAGGGCCAAATTCAAGGGACATTGGGCCAATGTCAAAATGCCTGGACACACGAAGTTTAAAGCAATCTACGTCATAGGATGAAGGAAATATTGATTGAGGGGGAGAGTTCCAGAATTCCCTTGTTGAGTAGAAGAAAGACTGAGAAAATTTGCCATAACAAAATGTCAATTAAATGACTGTATAACATACGGTTAAAAATAACACAAAGTACACATAACACAATGTGTTATAATGTTATTTTGGTTAAGAACATACACCATCTTAGTAAGAGGTAAACAGTGTATGGAATAACAAGAGATCATATGATTGATATAGTAAAGAGAACAAAGGGAGAGTGTTGATGGTTGATGAGAAGAAGGGAAGGGAATAATTAAAAGAGTAGAATGTGAGGGAAGATATAATGGCAGTAATCGAGTGCTGATCGAGACAGACTGAAAGAATACAGGACAATGTGGCGATAGGGAAGAAAGAGGTAGCATTTACTAACGGATGAGAATGTGTGGGAACTCGCCGCGTGTGGATTTGATTTTCACAGAGTTCCTTAAGGGGAGGTATTTAGTTTGTTCCCTAGACCTCCATCAAACTTAAAATTACACCCCCTTGAGTCCCTTTCAAGATAAATTTGTACATTTTTCGGTAGAAAAATGTCCCGGCCGAAGGCCGATTCCTCTTAAATTACAGGCTCGCTATCGCTCGCCAGGATAAAATCGACACCTGAATTGCACGAAAGGTCTTAATATGGGGTGAAAGTTCTTAAAATCGCTAAACTAATGGGGCAAACGTCTTAAAATCTCAAAAACAATGGGGCTAGACATAAGGGAGAAAGGGGTCAAGAAAGAAGTCCCTCAAGTGGAAATCTCCCCTTAACCCCTTCAGTACCATCATGTGCATTATGTACTGTCAATTATCCCTTCAAAGGCTACATTACTATCCCAGCTAATCTGTATAAATACCATATATATCATTATTTCCTAAGCTTCAACAAATCGTCTAAATGCAGCTAGTATCAAATTAAATAGACGTCGCTGGTACACAGGGGGTTATGAAAGGAGGGATAGTCTGGTTATGAGGTTGATCTTATTTTCCAACATTTGCTATTACGAGGTGTGGTATCCGTCTCTCAAGTAGCAAAGCGTGTTCACTTGCTACTGCCAAGTTGACAATTTCCGGCAGGTTAGTCACCCCTCCCCTTCTTGTATGCAGAATTCCAGATAAAACAAGCATTATCAGTATAAAATAGTTACATAAGCAGTTCACAAAGACAAATTAAATACTCAGTTGATACACTTAAGGGGAGGTTTTTAGTTTGGTCCCTAGAAATCCTTCAAGCTTAAGATTACACCCCCTTGAGCCCCTTTCAAGATAAATTTGTACATTTTTCGGTAGAAAAATGTCCCGGCTGAAAGCCGGTTCCTCTTAAATTACAGGCTCGCTATCGCTCGCCAGGATAAAATCGACACCTAAATGGCACGAAAGGTTTTTAAATTGACAGAAATGGGTTGAAAGTTCTTAAAATAGTCAAAATAATGGGGCAAACGTCTTAAAATTAGAAACATAATGGGGCTAAACATGAGGGAGAAAGGAGTCAAGAAAAAAATCCCTCAAGTGGACATCTCCCCTTAAAGTCCTAGGTTCATACCCGATTTTGGGTATACCTTACTGCAACATTCCAGGTTCGTGGTCAGTCCAGATCTACTGCAGTCTATGGCACACACAAATATAATATCACAGTAAACACAAGCGCTGCAATCGACTCTTTATTACATTTTAATTAGTCAACAGTTAATATCTGCCTCCATATCGTTATTGGCAAAATGCAGAATTAGTTTGCTCCAGCCATATTAATTACATTTCAGCCCCGAAAACAACCATATACATAATATTTACTACGATGAAGGAGGTTTTTATCAAATGTTATATTAAAATTGCCAACCATTATAATTGGACACTGTTCATTTTGTTTCCATTCAAAGTCAAGCGACAAAGGCTGATGTGAACTTATCTTAAAAAATATAGATATTCATCATATACGATTATGCTTAATCTATAATATAATATCAACAACAAAGTGAGTTACGTAAAGTATACATTAGTTCAGTTACACAGTTATGTAAGAAAAACAGTGTTTATAATAATTGGGTTGGGGGTTTGTGTGTGGTGGGGCCGAGGGTATAACTGTGAACATTGCTGCCAAAATCAAATTCACACAACTCTAGATGATAACGATTTATCCTGAGTCAGGGTCAAATTCTGGTGTTTGTATTTTTATCCCATTAAATTTGTTCTCCGTTCTCTATTCAATACTACTACTACTACTACTAATAATAATAATAATAATAATAAAGTAGACGTGCCGTTTTGCCCAAAATCAAAACGACATGCCCAACTCTGCGATGGGTTACCATCAGCACTACTAATACCATCATCAATCACAATCAACATAATCACTACTACTGCCATCATCACTACAACTGCCACAATCATCACGAGTACTGTCATCATCACCATTACTATGATCATCATCACTACTACAATTACAATTATCACTACTACTCTCACCATCATCACTGTCCATTGTCACTAGCATCTTAATCACTACTATCATCATTGATACTACAACTATCAACCTGCATTACTAATATCATCACCACCATCTTACAATCATCATTACTACTGTTAACATCATCACTACTACTATAACCATCATCATTACTACTGTCACAAATATTACCATAATTTATTCTACTGTCACCATCATCACTACTACTGCCATCATCACCATTACTATGAACTTCATCACCACAACTATCATCATCATCATCACTACAAATTTCACCATCCTCACTACTACTCACCATCATCACTAATACTCACACCATCGTCACCATCATCACTACTGTCATTATTATCACTACAACTATCATCATTACTTGTCACCATCATCACTACTATTATAACCATCATTACTACTACGGTCACCATCATATCTACTACTGTCATCATCATCAATACAACTACAACCATCATCACTACAATTATCACCATTATCACTACTATCACCATAAATCCAAATATTACTACCATCACTTCTAATGCCAACTAAACTAACTTAACCTAGCAAATATGTAGCGAGATGTTTTCGCTCCCAGAACGAATGCGTTCTTAGTGTGTGAGCCCCGAAGAACGCCATCATTGCTGGGGTGGGGTGGGGTGGGGGGTGGGGGGGGGCAAAACCATATTTTGGACCTAAAATCATAACTATTGCATGGATTCAAAAAATCTTTTTTGACTGACTTTTGCATTAACGCAACAGATGTTCGTGTGAAATTTGGTGAAAATCCGTCCAACGGTCTAGGAGGAGTTCCGAGACAGACGGACGACGATGACGGCGACGACGACAACGACGACGACAGACATTTTTTTCGTGTGGTACCCACTATACCGGGGGGGGGGGGGATACCAAACTCTGCTTACGCAGAATTAATAATAATATACAAAAGCTCCACGTTGTGGTTGTAAGTATGTGATTTGCTCGATATGATAATTCGAGGTCCCTCTGAAACTTATTAAAATTACAAAGCATTATTATATTAAATATCACAGAGTGCTGATTGGACACTTGGTAAATTGCAAAAGCCCTAAATTAATTAACCATATTGCAATTACTCCAGAAATAATATTACACTCATATGAACAACATTTCATACACCGCATATAGCATACTGTACACCGCATATAGCATACTGTACACCGCATATAGCATACTGTACACCGCATATAGCATACTGTACAGTATATGTTAGGTTCAAATAGTGTTTGACGACCTATTGTTTATTAAAAGAGGAACATTTCTATTCGACTGACTGAGACATCAATATACTAAAGTTCGTTCAAATGTTAAAGTGTTGATCACGAACACCAGTGAATAGGCCCACCAAATGTAAACAAAGAGTAGGAGTGCGCCGACAACACTTGGTGTCAGTATTAGGAGTGAAACACCATATCACCACAGTCGCCCTACAACATCTAACACCACAAGAAACGAACACATGGAACCCCAAAAATACCACCACTATATATGACAAATCGGCATAGGTAGCTTCACCCTCGTTATTGTATATTCCAATCATATTGAGTTTATAAACATCCTTTTTCAGTAACCTTACATTGGGACATTCACTTACTGTATCATTAATGACAAATCTGCAGCCAACCACGTACCTGAAACGGAGAAAGAGCATATTGTGAGAAAGACACTTTATCAATACTGGTAATGAAGAGGTAAATGAAAACAAAATAATATTGATGTTTATACGGATACAAATAGTGTGACGATGTGTCTGGATTAGGCGAATAATCATTGGAAATTAATGACTGCAAAAATGCAGTAACACTTTCAATTATGAACATATTAATATCAAAGTGTTATAGTTGAAAGAATACCGAACTTCTCTGCTGCAAATATGAGATGGCTTCATTAATTTCATGGATAATTGCAAACTATATATTTATAGCGACTTAGCAATTAAGTGCATGCATATCTAAAAATATAATGTCTATGGAAGAAAGTAGAGTAGAAATACTATGGAGGTGTGTTAAAACGCAGGTGAAAATGTGCGAGTGATTTGGACCAGGATGAAAATACATTGGGGGAGGGGGAATTGATGGAGGGCGTTCTATTGTGGATGGGGAAGGATTGTTATGAGGACTGCGATTACTATTTAATACTTAAGAGTGATTGCAATCATGCAAAATAGGTTTAGGTCGGTGTACCCCTCTTTTTCCCATTACATGACAAAATGTTATAGCCAGCCCCCTCTGCAATACACCAGTCATATAATCCAGAGCAACAAGTAAACAATAGAGAGCGATATGCCTCGTTGATGTGCGTCCTTTTGACCTTTCTTCCCTAGTTCATCTTGTCAAGCGCAAGCTGTGTAGGCGTAAATAATGTAAAACTTCCATCTTAAGGCGATGCTCACACCCCAATAATAACAACATTCTGTACAGGCTAGACAGCAGAAAAAATGTCAGGCAGGGTGCAGTTCCGATACATGGCACAACTAGTCAATGTTTTATTGACTCCTAATACAGACAATCCACCAGGTGTCCACCACCCTTTGACCAGTGCCCCTCCTGTCGCTTCGGCTGGATCCTCCCAACCCCAAGATCTACTTCCAGGCCAATCAACAACCCCAGCACACTGTCCAGAATCAGCCCCAGGCACTGCAAGAGAGATCCGTCCAATGACGGAGGCAATGCCTGGCGAGAAAGACCAGTACAACGCCCCTAGCAGACAACAACGAGAGTGCCATGGCGACAGTCTAAGGATCATCACCCTATCCTGTCACTGTTTTCCCTCCTTCTTGTTTCAACCCCTCTGTGTAAGCAGAACCTCGGGTGCCGTCATAGCATACGGAATCACCCATCAGTTTCCCCATTCAAGGCACCTATGATTAAATCGGGGGCCACCACACCATCTGTCTTGTTACCACCCCATAAAATCACTATAAATAGCGAGTACCGCCACAGTACTCATCCTACAACTCCCCTATTTTGCACAATAGACTTGTCGCCCCAGAAAGACCGCAAAATTAGTGCAGGCCGTAGAAAAGACAGGAGCCGAATCTTCTACCCACATGACACACACCTAGGCCACCCAAAGCAGCTGCATCTATTCCGAGGCTACCTGTACAGTTAGCCTTAGACCTGAGTGACCTGTTATTCTCCCCATTAACGTGACAACCAACTCGCCACTACCACCTTTGTCTGTATTAACAGGCAGTTACTAGGAATTACCATGGACCCTAACAAACTGTTATAAGTATTCAGTGATAAAAGATATACCTATTGTATATATATTTATTTGTGTACTTGTTTTTGTATATTTATATGCTATAATCTTTTGTATCTATCGATGCACAATAAATCATATGCTGCATTTCCTGTCCGCATTTGTTGCTCCCAGTTAAGACCTACAATCCGTGGAGGGGAGACAGGCAGATTAACGAGGTAAAGAGAGAATGGGGTGAGGGCGGAAATAGCGAATTGGCTTTTTGGAAAGGGCAATACAAAGGTAGACCTGGTTGGAATTTTCATTCCTCGATCAATAAGAATATGGATCAAGTTTGTCCAGGTTTATTCTGTTAGTATTGAAGTTCTGACTCACTACTGGTTGCTGGCTACAAAGTCACTAGCAAATGGATGATGGAGCAAGTGTCAATTGATAAAGAAAGCAAAGTAACCAATACAATTAAGTTATTATAATGTATAATTATAAATTGAATAATTAAGCTAGACTATGAAATGGGTAGGGATCAAATCCTACCCATTTGTTCTAGTAATGTAGGAGCATTTTGCGTCCCAATGCATGCCTGCGAGGCATCTTCACTCATATAGCCAGTAGTTTGTGTAAAAAGAAGTAATACAAGTATACAAACTATATAACAATACAAGGATATAATAACAGAGAGAGAGAGAGAGAGAGAGAGAGAGAGAGAGAGCGAGAGAGAGACAAAGAGAGAGAGAGAGAGAGAGCGCGCGAACATTGCCTACTTATATCCTGAGTGGTCAATAAGGAGTCAGGACATATTGGCTGTAATAACAAAGCAGGATCCGGTAGGCTGTATAATTATCTCATTACTTTACCTTTCCCACTGAGCTAACGTCAGGCCTTTATAATCCACAGTCTAGGTATTATCTGGCGATAGGCTCATTGCACAGAAGGAATTTTACCCTATACTGTTTCTGAATTTTACCCTCTACTGTTTCTGAATTTTACCCTATACTGTTTCTGAATTTTACCCTATACTGTTTCTGAATTTTACCCTCTACTGTTTCTGAATTTTACCCTATACTGTTTCTGAATTTTACCCTATACTGTTTCTGAATTTTACCCTATACTGTTTCTGAATTTTACCCTATACGGTTTCTGAATTTTACCCTATACTGTTTCTGAATTTTACCCTATACTGTTTCTGAATTTTACCCTATACTGTTTCTGAATTTTACCCTATACTGTTTCTGAATTTTACCCTATACTGTTTCTGAATTTTACCCTATACGGTTTCTGAATTTTACCCTATACTGTTTCTGAATTTTACCCTATACTGTATATCATAAAAGAAGGGACATCAAAGAAGTATATTACCAATCTTCTGTCTATGTTCCATCTATTATATATTTGTATTTGTGTTATGTGGTTATTGAACTAGATTAAGGGGGGTGACCTGCTTTTTGTTATTTATGTCCTTTTCTCTCTTTCTCTGGCTTGTATCCATTCGGCTCCATTCAGCCAACTATTTTAAGATGTTTATCCCCATCTAGGTGTCGATTTCTTCCTGGCGAGCGATAGCGAGCCAGCATTAATATGAAGAAATCCGGCTTCGCCGGAGACATTTTTCTATCGACAAATGTACAAATTTAGCCTGCTGTCAAACACAAATAAAAAAAAAGCTGGCTCGCTACCGCTCACCAGTTAAAAATTGACACCTGGATGGGGATAACAGTCTTAAAACAGTAGGCTGAATGTGGCCAAATGGATACAAGCCAGAGAAAGAGAGAAAAAGACAGAAATAACAAAAAAGCAGGTCACCCCCCTTAAGGGCAGCATAGGCTATGTTTTAGATGACCATGATTCATTCTACCTACGACACTGTGCTTCATGTCTACCACTATGCTTCTCTTCAGGCCTTCACGGTTCAACCTGCAATTCACTTAGCGTGTTAAGGGGAGGTTTTTAGTTGATTCCCTAGACTTCCATCAAGCTTAAAATTACTCCCCCTTGACCCCCTTTCAAGATAAATTTGTACATTTTTTGGTAGAAAAATGTCCCGGCCGAAGGCCGGTTAAATTACAGGCTCGCTATCGCTCGCCAGGAAAAAATCGACACCTAAATGGCACGAATGGTCTTAAAATTGACAGAAATGGGGCGAGGGTTCTTAAAATCGCCAAACTAATGGGGCAAGCGTCTTTAAATCTCACAAGCAATGGGGCTAAACATGAGGGAGAAAGAGATTCAGAAAAAAATCCTCCAGGTGGAAATCTCCCCTTAACACATTCACTCACCCTAATAATTTATGTCACATACAATAACAGTCCACCACGCTAGGCTTGCTTGCCATAATAATATAAACAAAATATATATGTATTAAAGTATTTTCCGAGTAAAAATAAGCTGACGAAGATAACAATTCAAATATAATGTAATCACTGCACCTGATGACGTCTATTCATATGATACTAGTAACTACTGAACATGTAATGACTGAATTGACGTTTAGTGGAAATATTCTCTTTAATTGATATTTAAGTAACTGGCGTTACCAGAAATTCTAACACCACGTCGACATTATCCTGTATGAAAGGGTAGAACAATATTATTGAAGCAAGTTCTGCCGAGTATTTACCGGAAAGGAAAGCATGGAATAATTCAAATTATATAACATTTCATCATTTGAGAACTGGCTCTTGTTTAACCTCTTATTTTATTCACAACATATTTAAAGCATAATATATTTAAAATGCGTTTAAGGAGTCAATTATATATTGGTATAATACATATGGGGTTACAGTGTCTACAATACTTTGTTGTTGACTTAAGCCGGAGTCACACGAGCCGTTTTTCGAGCAATCTTTACGGGCAATTATGGTCTGGCAGCTTCAAATATTACACTTTATCAGAATTCAGCCGCTTAACATACTCTACCTTCAGTCTAGTTACCGATACCAGTGCAAACAAGTCCCTAAATATAACGAGAAAAAACTTGCTCATGGAAATTTGACGGAAAAATCGCTCGTGTGACAGCGGCTTTACAATGTTCTCTTCACTGTTGCCCTTTTACACTAGTATCGCAAATTAAATAAACTGAAATACTTTGGAAAGTTTATCACTATATTTGACTTAAGGGGGGTGACCTGCTTTTTGTTATCACCTTTTCTCGCTTTCTCTCGCTTGTATCCATTCGGCCCCATTCAGCCTACTGTTTTAAGACGTTTATCCCCATCCAGGTGTCAATTTTTTACTGGTGAGCGGTAGCGAGCCAGCATATTTAAAAAAAAAAATTGACAGCAGGCTAAATTTGTACATTTTTCGATGGAAAAATTTCTCCGGCGAAGCCGGATTTCTTCATATAATGCTGACTCGCTATCGCTCGCCAGAAAGAAATCGACACCTAGATGGGGATAAACGTCTTAAAATAGTTGGCTGAATGGGGCCGAATGGATACAAGCCAGAGAAAGAGAGAAAAGGAGAGAAAAAAAAACAGTCACCCCCCCTTAACAATCGAGTTGCCAGGTAGAATAACAGTATACACCTTAAGAATTTACTGTACAATTGCTAGAATGAAAATACATTATATTTCCCTACAAATGTCACGCTCCTGTGTAAATTATGTTCAGTGTGTACAGTATGCGTGTCTCGTCATAAATACACTAACGCTCTTTGCTATTTGACTCACATTCTTTAGTCTATGTTCGTCCTTCCGTCCAAAATTTCAAACGTCCTGTCATTGATATAGCTTCCCTCTCTTTGTAGTTACCCCTGCCCCTCGTCCTTCATGCCTCCTTTCACTGTGGGCGACTTCCTGGTATCTCCCATGTTAAAAATATGCTCCCTGCCGGCAATGTCCTGGTATGTTTGGTGTTACCGGCAAACTTTGGTAGTACCGCTTGTTGCCAGACAAATTAAAAGCTTCTAACTTTCACCATAGCAATATCTGCATGTTCCGGGCCTTCATAGTGAGAGCGTGTGTGTGTGTGTGCAAACAAGATGGGTTTAGGAAGCTGAAATCCGAACAAAAACAGGTCCACTTCCACATGCATTTGTTATGACTATACTGTGTATCAAGTACAAATGTGATGTTTATTTCATGTTACAGGCCATAATTCAAGTACTGTCACAAAACTTGATAAGCTAACGGTTTATATTATTGGGTTATCGCGAGCATAAAATTGCAAATGACGAAGGGATAATAAGTTCTGCACGAGACCCCGTTGGTGCGGTAAACAAGGAAGTAGTGGTCGATATTCTCAAGGTCAGAAAGGCTATGAATGAACGAATTAGATCATTATTGGGAAATTCGATCTGAATTTTCCATTGGAACTTATTTGAATGATCTCAATGCTACAGATATCGCCCTAAGGTGATGCATATTGAACGGAATAGTTGAAAAAGTAGCCCTCAGAAAATGGTAAAGCCATCTATAAGGAGCTAGCAATAAAAGGGTTGAGAACTTTTTGACACGATCCATATCTTAATCAACCAGGAAATTCATCCAGTGTACGAAGTGTATGATTAAACCTGAATATTATATTTATACATAAAACAAGCCATTGTCAACGTTAGATAAAATCACTTTATTTCCATGCTGATAACAGCCATCTTAGTTATCATCTATCTTGTGTATGTCTCAACCAAATCACATATCATAAATTTCCTATGACGGAGAACCCATTATTATATTCTGATATAAACACATTATAGAAGACCACCACAACAGTTTCCCTCTCCTCTAGTTCGTGTTGTCTTTCTCCATCACAACCTCACACACACTATACGCCCTCCACCATCACCATCCCTCCCTCCTCACTATACCAACCAGTCGCCCTTCTACTGCCCGATATCCAGTTACAGGAATTAATGGAATTCTGTGGTTTCCTCCTTTCATGTACAGATAAAAGTTAAAAGTTCAACACCATCCTAAGTTTGTGTTTCTTTTGTAATCAAGATCATTTACTCAAAATAATGTTACATATATAATAATATTTCTATATTTACATGTTCATCAATTTTGTTTCCCCATACAAAACAACTTTCACATCCAATAGCATCCTTTTCCATTATGTTTTTTACTGGTTACAAGTTTTAAACACTTCAACACTGTCCACTTACAGAAATAAGTCTTCTTATATAGTTTTGACATAAATTAATTAGGTGTTTATGGTTTAACAAATATAGTTTCCACACTCGTTTGGTAGATTGGTAATCATACAATATATATCTTGATTGATTTGGTACTGTACGTGGTTTTACCTTGGGTCATTGTACACTCGACCAAAAAACAATCTTTACACTGGGGAGCTGTAAATAAGCTAGTGTGAACAGAATTAATCGGGTGAAGCATACGTCTGTGAGGTATTATCATAAGATTTCGATCCACTTCCAGAATGTTTAGAGCGTTAGTGTAAAGATTGTTTCTTGGTCGAGTGTACAAGTATTGTTATGCTTGTTTTGCCACTGAAAGCCAACACCCCACATTACAGTCACAAGCGAAAATAAATTATTTTTCCCCTTCCTTTCTACTCGCAACAACTCTATTATATTTACAATTATTTTTGTAATTATTTGTGTGTTTACAAGACAGCATGAGTTGCTAAAATAAAGATGAAGTTGACCTCATATTCGTAATTGGTATATAGCTTTCACAATTAGCCTACATGGAGAAGTGGCTCTGTTTGTGTTGATTTTCAGCTTCTAAAACATTTCTTCATTGTACACACACCTTTCTTCAACCAATGCACTAAGCACATTGATATAAGTATGGGTGGCAAGTCTAAAACCTCCTGGAATTTTCTGGCAACAAGCTGAGCGAGTTGGTGCTACCAACTCAGCCGGTACTACTAGAACGTCGGCCGCAGTGTAGCCCACTTTAACATGGGCGTAAATATATGTCAGCCACAGGGAAAAGGGGTAACATTCTGAAAGGATTTAATAACATAAGCCCCGATAATCTAATAAAGATAGGCAAAGAGTTATACAAAAGGATACAAGTAAATAATAATTGGTAAAAAAGCTAACCTAGATATAACATTATTTACCACAGTATAATTATTGAGTGGAATAACCTTCCTAATAAAGTAATAGACAGGGTATCAATAAATATGTTTATACAAAGGCTAGACTAATATCACACATAACTTGGGATGGGGAAGGTACTAGCATTGCTTGAACGATCTGGCAGTAAACAATAGTCTCCAGTTGCAGAGAGCTAAGGAGGAAAACAAAGGATGTGCATTTATATATTAGTATAGATGAAGGTTTGCATCATATTTATCCACTTTTAACTATTCTAATGTATATATTCCTTCAGGCGGTTTCCAAGCCCTGCAAGGTCATTCAATTCTATATTCATGTACGGCAATTTACTATTTTTTCCTTCCCCCTTCCCTTATTATCGGGTTTGCTATCTCAACTAGATAAGTCCTAACCACCTCTCTTGAATCTTAAAGGTCTGTGTAGCCAGTATATCTCTCTCTCTCTCTCTCTTACACGCCCAGACTATTTTCAAGTCCATTTCTCCGCCAAAGAGTTCCTCCCCCTCCTAAACTTTCTCCAGCCATCTTAGTTTCCACCAAACATAAATGAAAACAAATAGTCACGACATTAATGGTGGAGTAAGGGAATGGTGGAGTAAGGTAGTGGTGGTGTAAAGTAGTGGTGGTAAAAGTTACTGGTAGTGTAAAGTAGTGGCGGTGAAAGGTACTGGTGGGGTATGAAGTGTAAGCAAAACAAGAAGATAAAAAAAAAATGTATATCTCTGAAAGAATCTTATGTTAGAAATTACAAAGTGTCTTCCTTCATGTTCATCATGTTAGTGCTTGTGTGTCATCCATTCCATTTACTCCTTGACACAAATTTAAACATCATACTACCAGATTTTTTTTTTTTTTTTTTGAGATACACATTATTTAACTATACACAACTGCACACATTACTGAACCATGATATTCCGACTAGTGATAAAGCATATTAGTATAACACAGGACAATAATATATGTATAACAATTAAGGAAAATTATAGCATACTATTAAATGTAAGTTTGACAAACAATTGATTATTAAAAAAAAAATCATCAGGGAGTATTGCATTATCACTATGTTGCCAGCCTTCATAAAGTAAAACATTAACCAAAGAACCATTAGCAGTCCAGCGGGTAGTTGTTCCTTTCCATTACCTCCATTTACCCATTATCACACGATCCGTTAGTCTGATGGTTTAGTAACTCACTGGCTGATAGGTGGCTGAGTAAGAAAATATATGTTTGTTAAATATAATACTGTATACACACATATATATAATATATATATATATATATATATATATATATATATATATATATATATATATATATTTTCTTTAATACATACGAGGTTGAAAGAAATGGCAATTTCTGCGTTGGAAATTTTATTATTCAAAGTTTCCAGGTCTCTGATGAGTTTTCGCTGGGTGGCAGGAAGTAGATGAAGGAGATGAGCAAAGTTCATGGTGGTACAGGGTTACATTAAAGTACATGAAGATACAGGATATACGACGCGTTTCACTGGACAACCAGCATTATCAAGTAAGGAAGGAATGATATAAAAGGTAAACAGGAAGGGTATATATAGAGGGAGGAGGATCAGAGGAGGCGGAAAACAGGGGGCAAAAGTATGTGATTGGTGGAAGGCTAAACAGGAGAGAGAAAAGGGGGTAACCGCTTCACGCATGCGCACTGGATGCGGGATGGTGGTCGATAGGTGGGGTCGAAGCTGATTGGCTGCGTGTCGAGGGGCGTGGCCTAAGTTGTGTGGCGCCTGCAGAAGACGAAGCTGAAGGAGGTAGCGCGGGGGGCTGCCAATGGCCTGCCTACCATCATCATCCCTCCAGATCTCCTTGCCCGAAGAAGAACCGAGAAACCGCCCAAAAAGAAGCCTTCCAACACTCAACTTCTGCCTCGACCACTCTGCCTTCAGAAGACTCGAACACCTAGAGTCTAGGAGGCAGCAACTTCAACACCGAGCCTACATAAGAGGAAAGCTGAGGAGCTGACAACAACTCCGCCAGCACCAGCAACTCCAACTCCAACAACACCTCGGACCACCTCAAACCTCCAGCCTGACACCTCCGCTCAACCACCACCATCTCCACTACCATCTATGCCTGTTATCTTCGACGAGCCTCCAGAAGAATCAAGAAAATTCACCAAACTGCACAAACCAACAGCAACAACAACAACAACAACTACTGCCGTCCCGCCCTCTTCAGCCAGGATACCATCAAAGCCCATGCTCTTCAATGGCTATGACATCATAATCCCTCCAGAAGTACAAAGGACTCTCGAACTATACCACTCGATGAATTTGAATGACTAAGCAAGGTGGTCAGCCCACCATCTTTCATCTCTCCAACTCTTCGACTTTCATCACTTTACCTTGGACTTACAACTCTACTTTCTTCACTAGTGGGGTCTCTACCTCACATCCATCAATCCAGCAGCAGCAGCAGCAGTTTATATCATTCCTTCCTTACTTGATAATGCTGGTTGTCCAGTGAAACGCGTCGTATATCCTGTATCTTCATGTACTTTAATGTAACCCTGTACCACCATGAACTTTGCTCATCTCCTTCATCTACTTCCTGCCACCCAGCGAAAACTCATCAGAGACCTCGAAACTTTGAATAATAAAATTTCCAACGCAGAAATTGCCATTTCTTTCAACCTCGTATGTATTAAAGAAAATTTATTACCTGGCTTTACCAACCAATATATATATATATATATATATATATATATATATATATATATATATATATATATATTACCTTTTATAAACCAATTAACCTTCAACTGAAATTCTTAAAATCCCGTGAATCCAGAGGTTTTAGATGTATTCGTAGTATGTATTTTTAACACATCGTCATTAACACATCAGCCGTCCGGCTGGCTCAGTTGATAGCGTGCCTGATTCCCATCGTGAAGGTCTCGCGTTCAATCCCCGCTCAGATTGAAACAAATTCTGGGATACAGCTGGCGGTTACCATCTCCCCATGAGCAAGAGGGATGGGTAATGGTCTCTGGTAGACTAAAGAAAGCCAAGCGCTTGTGAATCCTCGAAGGAGGAGATACGGGCGCTATATAAGTAACCAGAAGATTATTATTATTGTGAATAAAGTTAAGTTAAATTAGGCAGAACTATATTGTGAACATAAGCATGATGTCCATTATCAAAACATATTTATATTAGATATTGATTTATATATAAATGCATAGAGGAGAAAGAAATAGGACACGCTTGACTTCTGTAGTAACTTGGTCTACTGTATATACCAGAAACAATCAGAATGCTAAGGCGAAATAATATTAAACATAATACTATGTATTTCATACTCTAGATGTAAGATGAAATATATTAGTATAAACATGTGATTTTATATACCATAAACATGAATACATTTATGAATAGATTCATATCGCGGACCTGACAGTGAAACTAAAATAGGTATGTGTACAACCTTCCTTCTTGTATCAGCTGTTGTGTGCCTCGATTTGCTTTTCTTCTCTCTAGCTTATGTTTGGTCTAACATCTTTGTGTATTAAAGTATCTTTGTTATGCTAGACAAAACGGGTATATGTGGACTTTTCTAACATGGACAATTAGGTGTTCAATATTATAAACACAACACAATACAAGATGATTATACAATAGGTACAAATGAACACTGTATTTATATTGTTCTTGTCCCAATTTTGGTTTGTTTAGTTTGCAAGTTTTACATTATAATTTATACACGAACAAGAGGAAGACAAGGTAATAGCATACAGTTGAATGAAACCCTACCTAATCTATCAAAATATACTGTCTTACATTTAAGTATATGCAAAAGTTATGCAACACGTTTTATGCATAGAGTGGTATCCAGCGCTTTTCTGAAGAAATATCCATTTTGTTGCTTCTATTATTCATTAGTTACTTTAATCATAAATAAGGCTTATACCACTATTGCTTAAGGGGAGGTTTTTAGTGAGTTTCCTAGACTTCCATCAATCTTGAAATTACAACCCCTTGACCCCCTTCCAAGATAAATTTGTACATTTTTCGGTAGAAAAATGTCCCGGCCGAAGGCCGGTTCCTCTTAAATTACAGGCTCGCTTTCGCTCGCCATGAAAACATAGACACCTAAATGGCACTAAAGGTCTTAAAAGTGACATAAATGGGACGAAAGTTCTTAAAATCGTCAAACTAATGGGGCAAACGTCTTAAAATCTCAAAAACAATAGGGCTAAACATGAGGGAGAAGGCAGTTAGAAAAAAAATCCCTCAAGTGGAAACCTCCCCTTAATTATACTACTTAGCCTGTATTCTGTTTTATATTCTTGTATTCCGATAGACCAACACTGCTATATTACATTAAGAATTTATTATAATTCATTGTGTCTCTTTTTCGTACCCTACTAGCAAATACATGTGTTAATACATATGGATTTACCGAAAACTCTTCCATACATTCTAAATATTTTCGAATGCGTTCATAGGTTTTATTGATTTATTTGCATAACATCGTGCGCGTGTGTCTGCGTATCTATATATTCATGTATTTATATAAATGTGTGTCTCCAGAATTTCAGGTATGCACAACTCTCCAACAATGATGTGTCGCTTGAATCGCACAACACAACATCCGCTTGAGAAAGTTGGGTTGACATTCTCAAACAAACTGGATCTCTCTCTCTCTCTCTCTCTCTCTCTCTTCTTTGCAATCCTTTCCTTCTACTGTACCTTACTCTCGGGTTAGCTATCTCTACTAGAATTAAGTCCTGACCACCTCGCTGGGATCGTAAGGTCTGTGTGGTCAGTGTGTCTACGTAAATATATGCAAATCTCTCTCTCTCTCGCAGGAAAATTACGCTGTAGGATCTCAAATTTATGTCACGGTCTGGGAGGGAATAAGATAGGAGAATAAGAGGGTGATAGTGAACCAGGAGAGGTTGGTGAAAATGTTTGGAAGGGTGTTGAACGGCGAAACGTGCAGCTGAGAGAGAGAGAGAGAGAGAGAGAGAGAGAGAGAGAGAGAGAGAGAGAGAGAAAAAAATTAATAAAGAGAAACTGATAGCGAGAGAGAGAGAGACTGAATGAATGAAAGAGAGAGAGAGAGAGAGGGAGAGGGAGAGAGAAAGAGAGAGATTACACAGTAGGAAGACGATCAGCATTAGCCTTTCAGTAAATAATGAATGACAAACATGATATTATGACATACATTGGAACTTCTAATAACAGTTTCTTGGATATGGTAGCAACATTTATACATAACACTGTAACAAAGGAAGAGAGAGGAACATAATTCAACTAATAATTGGTATTCTGCATTGTGTTTAAGGGGGGTCACCGGCTTTTTTTGTATTTTTCTCTTCTTTTCTCTCATTCCCTGGCTTGTATCCATTCGGCCCTATTCAGCCAACTGTTTTAAGACGTTTATCCCATCCAGGTGTCAATTTCTTCCTGACGAGCGACAGCGAGTCAGCATTGTATGGAGAAATCCGGCTTTGTCGGAGACATTTTTCTATCGAAAAATTTACAAATTTAGCTTGCTGTCAAAAACAAAATATATATGTTGGCTCGCTACCGCTCACCAGGAAAATATTGACACCTGGATGGGGGGTAAACGTCTTAAAACAGTAGGCTGAATGGGGCCGAATAGATACAAGCCAAAGAGAGAGGGAGAGAAAGAGAAAACAAGGCGAGGTGGGCTCCCTTAATTGCATGATGTAAGTGTGTAGGTCCATTTATATAAAATAATGTTCAATTATTATGCAAATGAACCCCCGTATTCGGCTGTTCACGTCTATTTTAAGCTAGCATTATGCAGTATACTCGCACATACTACATGCTCAAATATATAATAGCGCAGTTGGAAAGTGTGTACATGCTTAGATTGATATGCAGGATTCGAAACTGCATAATAAATCGTAGGCTTGACCATCTTTTTTTAACTGTCTTCGTGGTTTCAATGCATAAGTGTGTTGATTTTCGGTGTGAGCATCCTAGGTTCGAATCCCCGGACTGCCACATGTGTTTGTTAATTTAATTAATCGAGTTTAGGAGTAAAAGTTGGTTGGTGAGAACATAATACTGAATACATCATTGTGTTTCCACTAGCTACCAACAATATGGCTTCATCGGTGTTCCAAATGTGTATATTTCAATCAATTAACATGCGCGTCATGTGTGATATTCCTTCAATTATAATTATGAGCTGGAAGAACTCTACACAATTTAGAAAACTATTGCATTCCGATCAAATAATTTAAGCATGCAGTGTGTGTGATATTCACGGAAAAAAAAAAAAAAAATATATATATATATACAGTACAGTATATATATATATATATATATATACTGTATATATATACAGTATATATATATATATATATATATATATATATATATATAACACACTTTCGGTTCAAACTTTCCAGCGACAACAGTAAAATTTGTGTTCAACAGTCCACAATTCGTTGTATAAGCCCAGGATTGCAATTGAATTCCATGTCTACCTAAATGATTTACTGTTCTACTCGAAAATACTTTCCCTAGTTAACTGAGTAATTACCTGTCAGAGTAATTGTCTGGATCAAGTTAACTAGAGGAAGGTATTATATTAACAGGCTCAACGGTAGTAAACCATGTTAAGGGGGAGGTATTCGCTTTTTATGGATCCCCTTCTCCCTCATGTTTAGGAGCATAGTTAATATTTTACGACGTTCTTTCCATTAGTTTGGTGATTTTAACACCTATCGCCCCATGTCATTGTCAATTTTAAGACCTTTCGTGCCATTTAGGTATCGTTTTTTTCCTGGCGAGCTTTAGCGAGCGTGTAATTTATCTTGAAGGTGGGTCTAGGGAGTGTCTTTCTAGGGTTGATGGAGGCCTAACGAGGAAATTAAAAAGTATATGAATAACTATATTTATAGACCATAAAACCAGCCACTAGCCCCTTAACATGGTATAATCATCACGAATGTCATCAAATTAGGGACCAATTAAATATTAACACATGAACGTACGGCATTAATATTGCCAATGAACCGAATTACACTAGCATAAACAATTAAGGGATATAAGCAATTATTATAATAATTAAAAAACAAAACATAAATCAATAGAAGACACAGTGGAGTTTCACATTCAACTATTAATGGACTGCATCTCAGGGAACCAAGCGTGTTTATCACTCCAATGGGTCTACCAGGCGGATAGCTACATTCACCTTCCTACACCACGTCCACAAGTTTCTACAGACGAGGTTCAAGATCGCGAGTTATTCCAAGTAGCTCACAGCTATGTAAATTTCCTTCACAAACAGTGTCAATATGAATGTTGTCGAGGTTAATGCTTGCGAACCATACACAACAGTATAATATGTTTCGAATGTATAAGGTAGCAACGTTGGAATTACAACATTGAAGAATAACATATGGAGATAGCAATAACATTAATAATGAAATTAACCAAGAACAATATATATCAATACACAAACTATATTAACACGATTATATCTTTCATTCAGGAATAAACATGTAGCAACTGTTTTTATGTAGATTGTAGTGCCATCATAAGTTACTTTAAGGAAGCAAATCCAAGCAATAAGTGGTTGTGCTAATATATATAGTAATACATATTATGCGTTGTAAAATACATTGAAAGTACATTAAAGGTATAGATATGCATTAAATATATATAGGTAGAGGCGGGGAGATAATGGATGAAAATGTAATGCATGCATAAACACAACTTATACATGTTATGCTGTTAAGTCAGTACTGGCTGCTGCAGGCAAGAAGGTTTAATCAATATCTCTTCTTCAGAAGTTGGGTTGTTCGCCCGACTGTAATCACAATTCGCTTTGCTGCCTGCATTATTGTCAATGGCGTCCACCAGGCTGAGTTCAGTAGCTGGAGTCCTTTTGTTCTTCAGTGTTGGAAAGGTTCTTCCTTACTGCTGCAGTATCCAGGGTTTTAAAGCCCCGCTCCCAGATCTAGCATCCACTTCAGAGAAGAATTGAAGAGAAGTACTGGACCGCCGCAAATATACTCTGGATCAATCAGAACAGGTACATCTGCCCCTAAACAGTTCTGTGATCTTGGAGAAACTTCAAGCTCGGGAGGTCTGTTGAGTGTTGGTCTTTGTACATCTATTCTGGACCAATCAGAGAAGGTGGCTCCACCCCAAAACTGTCCTGTGATCCTGTAGCAACTTCAAGCTTGCGAAATATAGAGAGTGTCCTGTGTTGGTTGCTCTTCCTCCCTATATGCCTTGCTGTTGAAGGTGGGGAGGATGGGGGTTGTCGATGTTTGCCTTTGCGCCTGCCTTCCGGGGTTTCTTGGGAGTCCCGTTCTTCAATAAAAAATACTCAATATGCCCTCGCCATTATTGTTTTCACAACCCTCCTCGACTCTTATTCCTGTATTACATATAACTACAGTAATACAGTGCTATTTCATTAGACCGGCACCATGTTTGATCAAATTGAGTAGGTATCTCTGTATCTCTCTCTCTCTCTCTCTCTCTCTCTCTCTCTCTCTCTCTCTCTCTCTCTAATCCATAAATGCCTGCTCAATAAGAAACAAAATAGACGAACTCAAATGTCTGTTATTAAATGAGAAAGTTGACGTTATTTGTATAACGGAAACACATCTGAACCTTAAAAATAAAGATCTACTTCATGAATATCACATAGAGCCATATAAATTTTTTCATAAAGACCGTAACAATGGAAAACAAAGAGGGGGGTTGCAATGTACGTTGCAACCTACTTAAACCCAGTCGAGGTGACTCTCCCCGAAAGTAATGCAGAAATAGTGTGCGTCAAAATAAATACAAAAAAACATGAACTTAAAAATATCACTACAGCGCTACCGACCACCGAGGACTAACTGTTGCCGATGATACAATTTTTTATGAAATAGTAGAGAAGACCCTTAATTCCGACCGAACAGTTTTACTAGGTGACTATAAGCTCGCGCTAATTGACTGGAATACCACGACCGGAAAAAAAAAAAAAAAAAAAAAAAAAACAAGTAAAATAAAATGCTGAGTCACGCCTAATGACAAGCTTCATCCAGGACAATTTTTTGACCTCAACACGTAAAACAGCCGACGCGAGACAGGAATATATTAGACCTCGTAATCAACTACCCAAGACAATTTATTATCAAACCTGGATGTAGGTGAACATCTGGCAACGTCCGAATCATAAAATCTTAAGAAATCAACGTTATAAGCAAATATTCCTCAGTAAAAAAACAAACAGGAATGGTTTCGGACTTCAAAAAAACGCAAAATTATGACGGACCTTAAGGAATCGCTATCAAACATACACTCAAACCTCATAAATATAAACGAAGTAAATGAACTATGGGGACATTTTAAGTCTACAATTACAGAAGCGCATAAACAATTGTACCCATGAAACCAAAACGTAATACGAAATCAAAGTATGCCCCCTTGGTACAGTAGAGACATTGGCAAGGCAATAAGGAAAAGGAATCAACTCCACAAACTTGTAAAAAATAACACAACCACTGAAGTAATTAAAAACTTGTACAAAAATAGTAGAAGGGAAGTGAAAAAAATAATTAGGGCGAACAAACAAAATTACGAAATGACTATTGCCAGAGAAAGTGCCACCAAACCCCAACAAAATTCTACCAGTTACGTAAACAAAAATAAACAGATCAAAAGCGGAATCGGACCGCTAATAGAAGATGGCCAGACAATAACAGGCGACCACAAACACGGCCAAATCTGCTCAACAAATATTTTGGCCTCAGTTTTCACAGAAGAAATTATCGATCATACCCTTGAAAAATAACACCTCAGCTCATGTGATAGGAGATTTCACCATCAGTGTTACCGACGTACAAGCAAAATTGAGGTAATTTTAAATGTAAATAAGACCCCGGGACCCGACATGCTCCACCCGAAAATAATTAAGAATGTCAAGGACGAAATAGCAAAACCCCTGACACAACTATTTAACTTATCACTACTACAGGGGATTGTACCGAGTGATTGGAAAAGATGCGAACATTACGCCGATATACACAGAAGGGTAGCCAAGGCCAAAGCGAGTAATTACAGGACCAATTAGCCTAACTTCAATTGTAGGAAAAATCAGGTGGAAAAAATCATTAGAGATAAGATAGTAGATTACCTCGAATCAAACAACCTAATCAAAAATAGTCAACACGGCTTTAGATCAAATAAGTCATGCCCAAACAAATTTGATTGAATTTTATAACAAACTATTCACATATAACGACATGACGAAATCACTAGATATAATCTTCTTGGACTTTCAAAAAGCTTTCGACAAGGTGCCTCACCGAAAACTATTGGCTAAACTGGAGAGGATAGGTATCAAAGGTGAAATTCATTCTTGGATAAAAAATTGGCTTACAGACAGAAGACAGAGAGTGGTGATAAATGGAGTGGAATCGGAGTGGGAGCCTGTCACGAGTGGAGTTCCACAGGGTTCAGTCCTTGGACCGGTCCTGTTTCTCATTTACATTAACGATATCGATGTAGGGGTAAACAACACCATTTCCAAATTCGCCGACGATACAAAAATAGGAAATACAGTCCTGAACGAAGATGATAGAAATGCGTTGCAATCTGATTTAAACAAGATATCAGAGTGGTCGAAAAAATGGCAGATGCCCTTCAATGTCGATAAATGTCAGGTTGCTGCAGGTTGGTAGCAGAAATATGAAATACAAATACGAAATGCATGGCAAACAAATAAAAACCGCAACGGTAGTAAAAGACCTAGGGGTACTAATATCTGAAAACCTAAAAACCTTCCGACCAATGTATAGCAGCTGCAAATAAGGCAAACATAGCATTGGGCTTTATTAAACTAAAATTTACATATAAAACATGAAAAACGTAATAGTGCCACTGTTCAAAAGTATGGTGAGGCCCCACCTTGAATATGGTGTGCAGTTTGTCACCTTATCTGATCAAGGACATTGAAAGACTCGAGTCAGTACAGCGTAGAGCGACGAAGATGATACCCTCATAAGAAATAAAACATATGAAGAAAGACCTTAAACGAGTGCACCTGTTCTAATTAAAAAAGAGGAGGTTGAGGGGTCAGCTTATTGAGTGCTTTAAGATACTAAAAGGTTTCGACAAAGTCGATGTAAATGCACTATTCACATTAAACAATACTAATCAAAACTCGCGGAAATGGAATGAAATTAAAAACCAAAAGGGCAAACCTAGATGTCACAAAGAGTTTCTTCACCTACAGTGTATGGCGACCAGAGTGGAATAAACTACCAGCGAGAGTGGTGGAGAGCGACACAATAAACGCCTTCAAGGGAAGGCTTGACCTCTATCTGCAGAGGGCTGGGGTGATATGAATGAAAAAAAAAAAAAAAATGTATGTATATGTATGTGTGTGCACTGTACAGTATGTATATATATACTGTATATATATGTGTGTATGTATGTATGTGTATATGTATGTGTATATATATATATGTATATGTATGTATGTGTATGTGTGTATGTGTATATATGCATATATGCATATTATAGTTGGTAAGGCCAGACTGCCTAGTAAGGACCTTGAGGTCTGTGTGGTCTGTGTATCTATGTAGCTCTCTCTCTCTCTCTCTCTCTCTCTCTCTCTCTCTCTCTCTCTCTCTCTCTCTCTCTCTCTCTCTCATCCATTAATTATAGCACAACCTTTGCCTGACACATACGAATGTCTGCTTGATAAAATTACTGTGTTGAAACAAATATATGCCTACATTAACCGTGCAGATTCATTCCCTTCAGATTAGGAGGGAGCCAATTTTGTTTACACCTAACCCCGGATAATATAATGTAATTTTAATATATACAGACATATCTCATGGTATATATCAACGCAAGCTATCATACTCTTGAAATATATGAAGATTAATTATGTAGGTAAACACTGACAATGCTACATTAACTTAAGTTAGGGTTGTGTATATTCTCATTCTCATTAGTCTCTCACCCCCCCCCCCCCCCCCACACACACACCTTGAACTGTATGTAAATAATATTGTAAATGAAAACATATACGATCCAATATGCATATTTTCACTTGCACACCCAATTAACTAAAAGCCATATTATTCAATTATCTTTCATCTAGACCTCATATTTTCATATGGTTTTGCCTAGTGGTCATAATGTCAATTAGTTAATCATGCAATAAATGGTTTCGTAAGATTCATCATATACCTGTAATTAACCTAACTTAATTGAATAGAGCATTATTTAATTCACTGTCAAGTACACGATGCGGGAAGCGGCAAACATTAACATACCTACAAAAGCAGTCGTGTGCTTGGGATTCGTCATATGTTACATTTGCCCAACTTCCATTAAAAAACGATATTGCTATGCGATGCGTCCGATTACCTAGCACAACGATGAAGAAAATTGGTATTTAGAAACACAATGTACTCAAGGATATATTTTGCTGGTTGTTACAGTATAGTGTATACTGCACAGTAAATAGACATTATATTAACTGAGGATGCATACCAAAATATTATATAATAACTTAATATATTAATAACACGCAAAATATTAATACTACTGTTTTTGTCCTCTGTTTCTTTTTTTTTTCACTGTTTTCGAATTTTTGCCTTCTTTGTTTTTTTTTATTTTTCGCGGACATTCAAGTACATTGGAATATTTGTTTATTGATAGATTTAAATGAAAACTTTTAATGAAACACAGTTATATTACACAATTTAAGGAACACGCTTAGCAAACGAGTACCCCAGTAGTAATATATGTTAGCCATGCCTGTCCTGTCTCACACATATAATTATATATATATATTATATATATAGAGAGAGAGAGAGAGGAGAGAGAGAGAAGAGTGGAGAGAGAGACGAGAGAGAGAGAATTGTAATAATCGTACATATAAGAAAGCTCTCCAGGATATTACCAGCAAGAGGACGGGACCCAATAAGTTTACTAGTTCCAATACACAGTATATCATTTCCCCCAAAGGATCATCAATTACCAATAATATACTTGCCTTGAGAAGCTAATATAACAAGCCAGGAAACCAAGGCTGAAAGATTATGGCGAGAGCGCGTGTGATGACATTTTTATACGATGTACATGTTGTCCACTAGGACTAAAAAACAATCTTTACACTAAACGCTCTAAACATTCTGGACAGTGGGTCGAAATCTTATGATGATACCTCACAGACGCATGTTCTCACGACCGATTCATTCCGTTCACCCTAGATTATTTACAGCTCACCAGTGTAAAGATTGTTTATTGTAGCGTTGTACAGCAATAATATAAGTAGGGACATTTAAAATATTGATTGTTTCGTAACTATAGGTTCTATTTCTGAGTACTTACGGAAAAATATCATATAATTTGAAAATATCAGGACCTTATTTATCGGGCAACTCTTTCGCATGTAAGAAGATGATTAAGTTCTACATGGTTAAGGTGACGACGGAATCTATCGATATAAAAAGTTATCAATGTCAGCCCAGAATAAGAAAACCCTTCTGGACGACAAGATCAATTCGACGTGGAACGGATGAGCCAACTTCACAGAAGTGTGTATATGGGCCTCAAGGTAAGGAACGCCACAAACATTTTCAAACAGCAAAAATGAGGATGTGGTTCTCCCAAAGCGAGGGGGGGTTTTTATATAACATTCCTTAGAAATTTACAATTAGGATAGGTAAGTCCAATATATTCATAACTCATTTATCTAAGTATGTAACGGCTTATTAACCCTTTCACTAAAGCCAACTTAAATATATGTCCTATTTGAAAATATCCTACACTGCGAGCGACGTTCAGAGCGTTTTGGTGTCGTACCAGTTGTGTTGGTTGCACCAACCTAGCAATAAGCGGTTGTTTGCCAGAAGCTTCCAGGAGGTTTCTATGCTTGCCACCCATGAGTACTCGAAATTTACATGGGTGCATTGGTTGAGGCGAGGGTGTGTTACCCAAGAAGAGCTGCTTTAGATGCTGAACATCAACCAAAAAAAGCTAGGCCACTTCTCCATGTAAGTAATTGTGACGGCGATGTACCAGGTACGAGTCTGCGGTTCACTTCATCTTCATTTTCAACAATTCATACTGGTCTTGTAAAACATAAAACAAAGGTAAGAATTCCAATTATATATTCTCCAGTTAGTGTAGGTAAAAGCTCGCATGAGAGGGCACCGACGGTCCGGGGAGCAACGCCCATGCGAGCCAGGCATCACGCACAGACGTCGGTGGCCCTGCTGAAAATAGTGTCAACTGGGGTTCCGCCCGGGCTTGCGCTCTGTAGCGGTGACTACGCGCTCTACCCAATCCGTCGAGACACGGTGTGGTATGACCCACGTATTCTTGTCACAGTCCCGCGCGTGTTGTTGACAGGTTCCCCCCCCCCCCTCCGCTCAGTCGGGCAAGAGGCTAAAGTGGGTCACGGCGCAGGGCGGCTAGAGCGACCAGGAACCCGAACGGGAGTGAGCAGCGTGAAGGGGATTGGTCCAAGACGGGGAGCAGCGACACTGGGCGCGATCAAAGGGGAGAGTTTGGACCCAATCTCAGGGCTACATATATGGCGCTAGGGTGAGCTATTTGAGCCAAATTAGCGGGAAAATAGCCGCTTGATCATATTCTTCCCTACAGAAGCTGCTGCACAAAAAGAGGTACAAATTGTCTTTATAATACTGCAAAATTATAATTGTTGAGTAATTAACCCAACATAATCTATCAATGACTATAATTTAGTTCAGCTTCAATAACAAAATAATATTCATATCAAAATAATAGTCAAATACAAAATAATATTCAAAAGACAAATAATATTCAAATACAAAAAAATAAATTTCAAATACAAAATAATATTCAAATACAAAACTAATATTCATATACCAAATAATATTCAAATACAAAATCTAAATACCAAAAGAAAATGTCTGGTAACA
>CM064576.1:27327037-27489070 GCA_032716605.1 Paralithodes platypus | reverse complement strand
AACAAGGCGAGGTTGGGCTCCCCTTAATTGCATGATGTCAGTGTGTAGGGTCCATTTTATATAAAATAATTGTTCAATTATTATGCAAATGAACCCCCCCGTATTCGCTGTTCACGTCTATTTTAAGCTAGCATTATGCATTATACTCGCACATACTACATGCTTCAAATATATAATAGCGCAGTTGGAAAGTGTGTACATGCTTAGATTGATATCAGGATTCGAAACTGCATAATAAATCGTAGGCTTGTCCATCTTTTTTTAACTGTCTTCGTGGTTTCAATGCATAAGTGTGTTGATTTTCGGTGTGAGCATCCTAGGTTCGACTCCCCGGACTGCCACATGTGTTTGTTAATTTAATTAATCGAGTTTAGGATAAAAGGTTGGTTGGTGAGAACATATACTGACTACATCATTGTGTTTCCACTAGCTACCAACAATATGGCTTCATCGGTGTTCCAAATGTGTATATTTCAATCAATTAACATGCGCGTCATGTGTGATATTCCTTCAATTATAATTATGAGCTGGAAGAACTCTACACAATTTAGCAAACTATTGCATTCCGATCAAATAATTTAAGCATGCAGTGTGTGTGATATTCACGGAAAAAAAAAAAAAAAATATATATATATATGCAGTACAGTATATATATATATATATATACTGCATATATATACAGTATAATCTATATATATATATATATATATATATATAGATAACACACTTTCGGTTCAAACTTTCCAGCGACAACAGTAAAATTTGTGTTCAACAGTCCACAATTCGTTGTATAAGCCCAGGATTGCAATTGAATTCCATGTCTACCTAAATGATTTACTGTTCTACTCGAAAATACTTTCCCTAGTTAACTGAGTAATTACCTGTCAGAGTAATTGTCTGGTTCAAGTTAACTAGAGGAAGGTATTATATTAACAGGCTCAACGGTAGTAAACCATGTTAAGGGGGAGATATTCGCTTTTTATGGATCCCCTTCTCCCTCATGTTTAGGAGCATAGTTAATATTTTACGACGTTCTTTCCATTAGTTTGGTGATTTTAACACCTATCGCCCCATGTCATTGTCAATTTTAAGACCTTTCGTGCCATTTAGGTATCGTTTTTTTCCTGGCGAGCTTTAGCGAGCGTGTAATTTATCTTGAAGGTGGGTCTAGGGAGTGTCTTTCTAGGGTTGATGGAGGCCTAACGAGGAAACTAAAAAGTATATGAATAACAATATTTATAGACCATAAAACCAGCCACTAGCCCCTTAACATGGTATAATCATCACGAATGTCATCAAATTAGGGACCAATTAAATATTAACACATGAACGTACGGCATTAATATTGCCAATGGACCGAATTACACTAGCATAAACAATTAAGGGATATAAGCAATTATTATAATCATTAAAAAACAAAACATAAATCAATAGAAGACAGTGGAGTTTCACATTCAACTATTAATGGACTGCATCTCAGGGAACCAACCGTCTTTATATGGGTCTACCAGGCGGATAGCTACATTCACCTTCCTACACCACGTCCATAAGTTTCTACAGACGAGGTTCAAGATCGCGAGTTATTCCAAGTAGCTCATGTAAATTTCCTTCACAAACAGTGTCAATTTGAATGTTGTCGAGGTTAATGCTTACGAACCATACACAACAGTATAATATGTTTCGAATGTATAAGGTAGCAACGTTGGAATTACAACATTGAAGAATAACATATGGAGATAGCAATAACATTAATAATGAAATTAACCAAGAAGAACAATATATATCAATACACAAACTATATTAACACGGTTATATCTTTCATTCAGGAATAAACATGTAGCAACTGTTTTTATGTAGATTGTAGTGCCATAATAAGTTACTTTAAGGAAGCAAATCCAAGCAATAAGTGGTTGTGCTAATATATATAGTAATACATATTATGTGTTGTAAAATACATTGAAAGTACATTAAAGGTATAGATATGCATTAAATATATATAGGTAGAGGCGGGGAGATAATGGATTAAAATGTAATGCATGCATAAAGACAACTTATACATGTTATGCTGTTAAGTCAGTACTGGCTGCTGCAGGCAAGAAGATTTAATCAATATCTCTTCTTCAGAAGTTGGGTTGTTCGCCCGACTGTAATCACAATTAGTTTTGCTGCCTGCATTATTGTCAATGGCGTCCACCAGGCTGAGTTCAGTAGCTGGAGTCCTTTTGTTCTTCAGTGTTGGAAAGGTTCTTCCTTACAGCTGCAGTATCCAGGGTTTTAAAGCCCCGCTCCCAGATCTAGCATCCACTTCAGAGAAGTATTGAAGAGAAGTACTGGACCGGCGCAAATCTACTCTGGATCAATCAGAACAGGTACATCTGCCCCTAAACAGTTCTGTGATCTTGGAGAAACTTCAAGCTCGGGAGGTCTGTTGAGTGTTGGTCTTTGTACATCTATTCTGGACCAATCAGAGAAGGTGGCTCCACCCCAAAACTGTCCTGTGATCCTGTAGCAACTTCAAGCTTGCGAAATATAGAGAGTGTCCTGTGTTGGTTGCTCTTCCTCCCTATATGCCTTGCTGTTGAAGGTGGGGAGGATGTGGGTTGTCGATGTTTGCCTTTGCGCCTGCCTTCCGGGGTTTCTTGGGAGTCCCGTTCTTCAATAAAAAATACTCAATATGCCCTCGCCATTATTGTTTTCACACCCTCACTCTTATTCCTGTATTACATATAACTACAGTAATACAGTGCTATTTCATTAGACCGGCACCATGTTTGATCAAATTGAGTAGGTCTCTCTCTCTCTCTCTCTCTCTCTCTCTCTCTCTCTCTCTCTCTCTCTCTCTCTCTAATCCATAAATGCCTGCTCAATAAGAAACAAAATAGACGAACTCAAATGTCTGTTATTAAATGAGAAAGTTGACGTTATTTGTATAACGGAAACACATCTGAACCTTAAAAATAAAGATCTACTTCATGAATATCACATAGAGCCATATAAATTTTTTCATAAAGACCGTAACAATGGAAAACAAAGAGGGGGGGTTGCAATGTACGTTGCAACCTACTTAAACCCAGTCGAGGTGACTCTCCCCGAAAGTAATGCAGAAATAGTGTGCGTCAAAATAAATACAAAAAACATGAACTTAAATATCACTACAAGCGTACCGACCACCGAGACTAACTGTTGCCGATGATACAATTTTTTATGAAATACTAGAGAAAACCCTTAATTCCGACGAAACAGTTTTACTAGGTGGACTATAACCTCCCCCTAATTGACTGGAATACCACGACCGGAAAAAATGCTGAGTCCACGCCTAATGACAAGCTTCATCCAGGACAATTTTTTTTGACTCAACACGTAAAACAGCCGACGCGAGACAGGAATATACTAGACCTCGTAATCACTACCCAAGAAACTTTATTATCAAACCTGGATGTAGGTGAACATCTGGCAACGTCCGATCATAAAATCTTAAGAATCAACGTTATAAGCAAATATTCCTCAGTAAAAACAACAGGAATGGTTTCGGACTTCAAAAACGCAAATTATGACGGACTTAAGGAATCGCTATCAAACATACACTCAAACCTCATAAATATAAACGAAGTAAAATGAACTATGGGGACATTTTAAGTCTACAATTACAGAAGCGCATAAACAATTTGTACCCATGAAACCAAAACGTAATACGAAATCAAGTATGCCCCCTTGGTACAGTAGAGACATTGGCAAGGCAATAAGGAAAAGGAATCAACTCCACAAACTTGTAAAAAATAACACAAACACTGAAGTAATTAAAAACTTGTACAAAAATAGTAGTAGAAGGGAAGTGAAAAAAATAATTAGGGCGAACAAACAAAATTACGAAATGACTATTGCCAGAGAAAGTGCCACAAACCCCAACAAATTCTACAGTTACGTAAACAAAAATAAACAGATCAAAAGCGGAATCGGACCGCTAATAGAAGATGGCCAGACAATAACAGGCGACACAAACACGGCAAATCTGCTCAACAAATATTTTGGCTCAGTTTTCACAGAAGAAATTATCGATCATACCCTTGAAAATAACACCTCAACTCATGTGATAGGAGATTTCACCATCAGTGTTACCGAAAGTACAAAGCAAATTGAGTAATTTAAATGTAAATAAGACCCCGGGACCCGACATGCTCCACCCGAAAATAATTAAGAATGTCAAGGACGAAATAGCAAAACCCCTGACACAACTATTTAACTTATCACTACAGGGGATTGTACCGAGTGATTGGAAAGATGCGAACATTACGCCGATATACAAGAAGGGTAGCAAGGCCAAAGCGAGTAATTACAGACCAATTAGCCTAACTTCAATTGTAGGAAAAATCATGGAAAAAATCATTAGAGATAAGATAGTAGATTACCTCGAATCAAACAACCTAATCAAAAATAGTCAACACGGCTTTAGATCAAATAAGTCATGCCTAACAAATTTGATTGAATTTTATAACAAACTATTCACATATAACGACATGACGAAATCACTAGATATAATCTTCTTGGACTTTCAAAAAGCTTTCGACAAGGTGCCTCACCGAAAACTATTGGCTAAACTGGAGAGGATAGGTATCAAAGGTGAAATTCATTCTTGGATAAAAAATTGGCTTACAGACAGAAGACAGAGAGTGGTGATAAATGGAGTGGAATCGGAGTGGGAGCCTGTCACTAGTGGAGTTCCACAGGGTTCAGTCCTTGGACCGGTCCTGTTTTCTCATTTACATTAACGATATCGATGTAGGGGTAAACAACACCATTTCCAAATTCGCCGACGATACAAAAATAGGAAATACAGTCCTGAACGAAGATGATAGAAATGCGTTGCAATCTGATTTAAACAAGATATCAGAGTGGTCGAAAAAATGGCAGATGCCCTTCAATGTCGATAAATGTCAGGTGCTGCAGGTTGGTAGCAGAAATATGAAATACAAATACGAAATGAATGGCAAACAAATAAAAACCGCAACGGTAGTAAAAGACCTAGGGGTACTAATATCTGAAAACCTAAAAACTTCCGACCAATGTATAGCAGCTGCAAATAAGGCAAACATAGCATTGGGCTTTATTAAACGAAAATTTACATATAAACATAAAAAACGTAATAGTGCCACTGTTCAAAAGTATGGTGAGGCCCCACCTTGAATATGGTGTGCAGTTCTGGTCACCTTATCTGATCAAGGACATTGTAAGACTCGAGTCAGTACAGCGTAGAGCGACGAAGATGATACCCTCATTAAGAAATAAACCATATGAAGAAAGACTTAAACGATTGAACCTGTTCTCATTAAAAAAAGAGGAGGTTGAGGGGTCAGCTTATTGAGTGCTTTAAGATACTAAAAGGTTTCGACAAAGTCGATGTAAATGCACTATTCACATTAAACAATACTAATCAAACTCGCGGAAATGGAATGAAATTAAAAACCAAAAAGGCAAACCTAGATGTCACAAAGAGTTTCTTCACCTACAGTGTGGCGACAGAGTGGAATAAACTACCAGCGAGAGTGGTGGAGAGCGACACAATAAACGCCTTCAAGGGAAGGCTTGACCTCTATCTGCAGAGGGCTGGGGTGATATGAATGAAAAAAAAAAAAAAAAATGTATGTATATGTATGTGTGTGCACTGTACAGTATGTATATATATACTGTATATATATGTGTGTATGTATGTATGTGTATATGTATGTGTATATATATGTATATATATATGTATATGTATGTATGTGTATGTGTGTATGTGTATATATGCATATATGCATATTATAGTTTGTAAGGCCAGACTGCCTAGTAAGGACCTTGAGGTCTGTGTGGTCTGTGTATCTATGTAGCTCTCTCTCTCTCTCTCTCTCTCTCTCTCTCTCTCTCTCTCTCTCTCTCTCTCTCTCTCTCTCTCTCTCTCTCTCCATTAATTATAGCACAACCTTTGCCTGACACATACGAATGTCTGCTTGATAAAATTACTGTGTTGAAACAAATATATGCCTACATTAACCGTGCAGATTCATTCCCTTCAGATTAGGAGGGAGCCAATTTTGTTTACACCTAACCCCGGATAATATAATGTAATTTTAATATATACAGACATATCACATAGTATATATCAACGCAAGCTATCATACTCTTGAAATATAGGAAGATTAATTATGTAGGTAAACACTGACAATGCTACATTAACTTAAGTTAGGGTTGTGTATATTCTCGTTCTCATTAGTCTCTCACCCCCCCCCCCCCCCCACACACACACCTTGAACTGTATGTAAATAATATTGTAAATGAAAACATATACGAACTAATATGCATATTTTCACTTGCACACCCAATTAACTAAAAGCCATATTATTCAATTATCTTTCATCTAGACCTCATATTTTCATATGGTTTTGCCTAGTGTCATAATGTCAATTAGTTAATCATGCAATAAATGGTTTCGTAAGATTCATCATATACCTGTAATTAACCAAACTTAATTGAATAGAGCATTATTTAATTCACTGTAAAGTACGCGAGCGCAAACATACATACCTACAGTCTGTGTTGTTCGTACATTTGCCCAACTTCCAGTAAAAACGATATTGCTACGATGCTCCGATTACTAGCACACGATGAAGAAAATTGGTATTTAGAAACACAATGTACTCAAGGATATATTTTGCTGGTTGTACAGTATAGTGTATACTGCACAGAAATAGCATTATATTAACTGAGCATGCATACAAAATATTATATATAACTAATATATTAATACACGCAAAATATTATACTACTGTTTTTCGCGGACATTCAAGTACATTGAATATTTATTGATAGATTATGAAAACTTTTAATGAAACATTATATTAACAATTTATGACACTAGCACAAGAGTACAGTAGTATAGCATGCTGTCTCTCACACATATAATTATATATATATATATATATATATATATATATATATATATAGAGAGAGAGAGAGAGAGAGAGAGAGAATTTTAATAATCGTAATATAAGAAAGCTCTCCAGGATATTACCAGGAAGAGGACGGGACCCAATAAGTTTAATATTTCCAATACACAGTATCTCATTTCCCCCAAAGGATCATCAATATCCAATAATATACTTGCCTTGAGAAGCTAATATAACAAGCCAGGAAACCAAGACTGAAATATTATGGCGAGAGCGCGTGATGACATTTATATACGATGTACAGTTGTACACTAGACTAAAAAACAATCTTTACACTAACGCTCTAAACATTCTGGAAGTGGGTCGAAATCTTATGATGATACCTCACAGACGCATGTTTCACCCGATTCATTCCGTTCACCCTAGATTATTTACAGCTCACCAGTGTAAAGATTGTTTATTGTTCGAGTGTACAGCAATAATATAAGTAGGACATTTAAAATATTGATTGTTTAGTACTATATGTTCTATTTATGATTACTTACGGAAAAATATCATATAATTTGAAATATCATTACCTTATTTATCGGGCACATCTTTCGCATGTAAGAATATTATTTATTTCTACATGGTTAAGGTGACGACGGAATATATCGATATAAAAAGTTATCAATGTCAGCCCAGAATAAGAAAACCCTGCTGGACGACAAGATCAATACGACGTGGAACGGATGAGCCAACTTCACAGAAGTGTGTGGGCTCAAGGAAGACGCCACAAACATTTTCAAACAGACAAATTTAGGATGTGGTTCTCCCAAAGAGAGTATATAACA
The DNA here is from genome assembly GCA_032716605.1 of Paralithodes platypus. Lineage (NCBI taxonomy): Eukaryota > Metazoa > Arthropoda > Malacostraca > Decapoda > Lithodidae > Paralithodes > Paralithodes platypus. The sequence goes on along the minus strand of CM064576.1, from coordinate 27,481,317 downwards.
TTCATTATAAATTTACAATTAGGCCTAGGTAAGTCCAATATATTCATAACCATTTATATAATAATGTAACGATTATTAACCCTTTCACTACAGCCAACTTAAATATATGTCCTATTTAAAAATATCCTACACTGCGACCGACGTTCATATACGTTTTGGTAGTACCAGTTGTGTTGGTTGCACCAACCAAGCAATAAGCGGTTGTTGCCAGAAGCTTCCAGGAGGTTCTATGCTTGCCACCCATGATTATATCAATTTACATGGTGCATTGGTTGAGAGAGGGTGTGTTTACAAAGAAGAGCTGCTTTAGATGCTGAACATCAACAAAAACTAGGCCACTTCTCCATGTAATTGTGACAGCGATGTACCAGGTACGAGTATGAGGTTCACTTCATCTTCATTTCAACAACTCATACTGTCTTGTAAACATAAAACAAGGTAAAATTACAATTATATATTATCCAGTTATTGTGAATAGAAATGAAAAAGAAAAATTTATATTTGTGCTCAAAAGTGTAAACTGGGGGCTCGGTTGGTTAGTGACGACACAGGCAAAGTAATCATCAATATTCTTGGGTAGTGTGAGGTGGTGTGAAGGGGATTGGAACTGTTATAGGGAGAGTTTTGACCCAATCTCAGGGCTACATATATGGCGCTAGGGTGACGTATATTGAGCAAAATTAGCGGGAAAATAGCCGCTTGATCATATTCTTCCCTATAGAAGCTGCTGCAACAAAAGAGTTAAAAATTTCTTTATAATACTGCAAATTATAATTGTTGAGTAATTAACCCAAACATCATCTATCAATGACTATAATTTAGTTCAGCTTCAATAACAAAATAATATTCATATACAAAATAATATTCAAATACAAAATAATATTCAAATACAAAATAATATTCAAATACAAAATAATATTCAAATACAAAATAATATTCAAATACAAAATAATATTCATATACAAAATAATATTCAAATACAAAATCTAAATACCAAAGAAATGTCTGGTAACAGAATCACTGGATAAACAAGACTTACCCTTTCCCTACGAGGTGGCCCGGCCTTGATACTACAAGCAGCAAGGACACTTTATAGTAGAGGAATGGGACAGCAAAGTAGAGGGCTCCACCCTCTGTTACCTCCGGCTAAAAAGTTGTACCGGAATATAGGAGGAAGTGTAACCATATGGGTCAGGACATGCCCCAAGGAAAGTTTGTTTATAGGATAGAAATAAATTAGTTTGAATGGCAAATTACACTTACATAACTGCCGATTTTAAATATATGTATTCATATTAACTTAATCTCCATTAAATGATCATCCAGTCTCTTATTAAACGTATCAATTGAATTACTATCGAGGGAGAGAGAGAGAGAGAGAGAGAGAGAGAGAGAGAGAGAGAGAGAGAGAGAGAGAGAGAGAGAGAGAGAGAGAGAGTTTATATAAAACCCGGTTGGTCATCTCAACTTTATCTCTAATTATTTTGAGTTTGGTTTATGTTATGGTACCTTAAGTTAAGGGGAGGTATTTAGTTTGTTCCCTACGTTTCCATCAAGCTTAAAATTACACCCCCTAGACCCCCTTTCAAGATAAATTTGTACATTTTTCGGTAGAAAAATGTCCCGGCTAGAGGCCGGTTGCTATTAAATTACAGGCTCGCTATCGCTCGCCAGGATAAAATCGACACCTTAATGGCACGAAAGGTCTTAAAATTGACAGAAATGGGACATATTGTCTTACAATTTCCAAACTACTAGGGCAAACGTCTTAAAATCTCTAAAGCAATGGAGCTAAACATGAGGGAGAAAGGGGTCCAGAAAAAAATCCCTCAAGTGGAAATCTCCCCTTTAGGTAGAGGACACAATGTGACAATAATGTAGACAAGTATAATGTTAAGCTAAACTATGGTCGATTATGTTATGCTATATTGTACTGGTGGTAGAGTAGTGCTATGGAAAGTTAGCATAATTTAAACCTTTCTGTACCAGCGACGTCCGTTATATTTTATTATAGCGGTATATAGAAGATTTTATGCAACTTACACCGGATCTTTGATAGTTAAAAGGGTTGATGGAAATCGTTCGCAGCCATGCAATTGCTCGTGATCCTTTCTAAACTGAATAACATCGATTAGTAGTAGCCAGAATACATATACAAAGATTTCGCCGGTACAGAAGGGGTTAAGGATGGCTAGAATTATAATAATGCTACAATATCAATACAATGTGGACCTGCATTAGCTCGGTTAGTTACGACGAAGAAATGCGCTAACAGTGACGCCATGAAAAGTAGTGTGGAAAATGAAAAGTGTTTGTGAGGAGTGGAATGGAGGGACGCGGATCAGCATCATATATATAGAGGGGCCAGGAAGGGGAAGGGGAAGGGGAAGGGCAGTGGCAGAGACAGTGACGAGACGGGCTATAAGGAAAGGTTAACAGAGGGAGTATAAACAAGATACAAGTATTATGTATATTTATATTAAAAGGGGAAAAACTCGTATTTGAACTATACAGGAAAAACCTTCAAGGCAGCACAGATTTCGTGTATTATTCAAACAATATGGCACATGTTGATCTATATTCTTAGGCAGCAGAATATTGTTGTAAAGATACAGAAGTAATCAACAAATTTGAATCGTCTATCAATTCATCTATTGCCAGACGCCCTTATTTCCGAAGGGGTTTACACGAATGAATCGCCAATTTCAATGTCAAGAGTCAAGCCCATCTTTGTTTTTTCTATGTGCATGAGGGATACAAAAGGCAAAGCTGCCTGTAACAAGTGTCACCCCCAAAGTTGAAAGACCAACAGAGCCAAGCTAAAAGCGGTTGGAGGTCATCTCAAATTGTTTTTGGTGTGTTGGTTACAAGTGTGGTGTGCTTGTTTAGTGTAGTGCAATGAATAGGAGGAGGAGGTTGATAACTTTGATCATATTTCAGCTACCAAATAATAGCCCTTGTACTGTATTTCAACAATGAAGCACCATAGAGTCCTGGTGAAATCTCGTGAAACGTTATTGCAGGTTTTAGTTTCGTGTTCACCCTAGCTTTAATTACAAATCTTGATAAAACACTCGAACATGACTTTATTATTATTATTATATGAGATGCCGAAGTCTCCAACCAGGGTGCAGAAACACCATCAAGATCAATCCACACAAAACACCCGGAGGCACTGGAGAGAGACTACGGCAACTTAGGAAAAAATAAACACATACTGTATACTGTACTGTACATATACTGTATACACATATTAAACAAAGATAACAGATTATGCAGTGGAGGATATCAAGTATAAATATAATACAATAAAATAGAATAAAATAAGTTTAAACATTAGAATTAATGCTGCAAAAAAGCATTAACTCTAGACTTAAAAATGGAGATATTAGCTGAATTGACTAGCTCATTTGGCAACTTATTCCACAAGTCAACCATGGCCGGCACAAAACACCGTGAAAACTGTGTAGTAGAAAAATTAACACGGCTCATGGCAAGATCAAGACTTAAGGGAGAAGGGGGTCCAGTAATACGAACCAACCCCCTTAAAGTAAAGCTTATTCAGATGTACCTTAGCCTTCGTGTTCTTGTTTTGACTGCCACCCACACAGTGCTGGGCTCCTCCTGTTCTCGCTCCCACCTACATTCCCTGGCAACGAGTGTCTCATTTGTTGTCCAATTGCTTCTCCTCCTGAGACCCAAACAGTGTTTAGTGTGGCACCAACATTCACCCCGACATATCTCTATGCACTGTTTCACACACACACACACACACACACACACACACACACACACACACACACACACACACACACACACACACACACACACACACACACACACACAACACACACACACACACACACACAACACACACACACACACACACACACACACACACACACACACACACACACACACACACACACACACACACCACACACACACACACACACACACACACACACACACACACACACACACACACACACACACACACACACACACACACACACACACACACACACACACACACACACACACACACACATACATACACACATACATACATACATACATATATATATATATATATATATAGAAACATTCGTAGCATTGCAATGAATAGTTTACTATAATATAAGTGTCATTTGGGTATTTTAATTAAGATTAGTATAGTTGCAAACCTAGAATTTCTCTGTTTGTATATGATGATATTCTCATTATTTTTACAAGCAATATGTATACCATTTCCACAAGCAAATTTATAATATTTATATATGTTAATGGACCTCTAGGGATACAATGCAACACACCTTTAATTAACCCTTTAATTCTCACAGATCCGTCCTGCCCATTAAAATAGTACACTACTAGCCAGAACACAGTAGTATGAAGGAAAGCGTCGTAATTGGAAATAATTAAGTTCAGGAATATTATGGCTTTCAGATAACTTAAGTCATAATGCAAATACCTTACAACCAGCTGTATTTTGTTTAAATATTTCATTAACTGACAATTTATAAGGCTGGGGTTTCAAAATTGCCTAATTAAAGTGGTGAGGCGTAACTGGTACTGTAAATAGTCTATGATGTCGAGCTCATCCCCATGGGTCTGTTCTTAGGAGGTTGTACTGGTTAAGGGGAGATTTCCACTTGAGGGATTTTTTACTTGACTCCTTTCTCCCTCATGTTTAGCCCCATTACTTATCTAATTTGAAGACGTTCGCCCCATTATTTTGACGATTTTAAGAACTTTCGACCCATTTCTGTCAATTCTAAGACCTTCCGTGCCATTTAAGTATCGATTTTATCCTGGCGAGCGATAGCGAGCCTGTAATTTAAGAGGAACCGGCTTTCAGCCTGGACATTTTTCTACCGAAAAATGTACAAATTTATCTTGAAAGGGTCTTAAGGGGGTGTAATCTTAAGCTTGATGGATATCTAGAGACCAAACTAAAAACCTCCCCTTAAACCACTTAGCCTGGTACACAGGGGCAGACAAATGATCCAATAACTTCACCAACCTATCCTTTGCAGATAAACTGGCAGCCACGAGCGCTAAGTACAAGCTACCAAGTCCAGGCTTTGATACTGGGGCGTCCGATTAATATCCAGAAATACAAATATTAGCGTCGCTGTGGCAACAACGATTAGTGGCATGTACTATATATAATGTATTTGTAAATTACTTGGTGGGTTGGTGATAGATGGAATTGTATGTTTACTATACATTGTACATTATACATTGTACATTATACATTGTACATTATACATTGTACATTATACATTGTACATTATACATTGTGGATTATACATTATACATTGTACATTATACATTATACATTGTACATTATACATTGTGGATTATACATTATACATTTACTAAACATTGTTTAGTATTGTGAAACGTTGGTATTTCTTATCCACCTGTTTAAACTCTATATTTATGGGATGTACTATGTTTTTCTCTTGTTTCACTTTACTCGTCTTCAACCTGTCTAACAGTTTTCCCTCCTACCTGTATTTCATTGTAGACACCCCCTCCCATTATCCACGATTTGCATATCAATATCTTTCCAAGCCTCTCTCTCTCTCTCTCTCTCTCTCTCTCTCTCTCTCTCTCTCTCTCTCTCTCTCTCTCTCTCTCTCTCTCTCTCTCTCTCTCTCTCTCTCTCTCTTCTCTCTCTCTTTCTCTCTCTCTATCTCTCTCTTCTCTTCTCTCTCTCTCTCTCTCTCTCTCTCTCTCTCTCTCTCTCTCTCTCTCTCTCTCTCTCTCTCTCTCTCTCTCTCTCTCTCTCTCTCTCTCTCTCTCTCCTTAGGAAAACTACAAAAGTCCGAGAGTTGACAAACTTTGAACGACACCAAAAAACGCGAGGACTTCTCTCGTCCCACATCACAAACTTTCTGGACCAACATCACACCAGCCTTTATTGATTTAAGGGGAGGTTTTTAGTTAGTTCGCTAGACCTCCATCAAGCTTAACATTACAGCCCCTAGACCCCCTGTCAAGATAAATTTGTACATTTTTCGGTAGAAAAATGTCCCGGCCGAAGGCCGATTCCTCCTAAATTATAGGCTAGGTATCGCTCGCCAGGAAAAAATCGACAACTAAATGGCACGAAGTCTTAAAATTGACAGAAATGGGACAAAAGTTCTTAAAATCGCCAAAATAATGGGGCAAACGTCTTAAAATACCAAGAGCAATGGAGCTAACCATGAGGGAGAAAGGGGTCAAGAAAAATATCCCTCAAGTGGAAATCTCCCCTTAATGCAGGAACCTTCTTTCTTTTCTATGTAATGTCCGAGGTCATACTCTCAATAACCCCCTTTTGCAGAATGAATCGCATAACATAACATCTTAAATAAGTCTTAATGATAACTCTAAACATACTCTTATAATTTATATGAACAACCATGCATACCAAAGTTATATTGTAAACAATACTGATTATAATAGTACAATTAGTAATACAATTAGTGAATTAGATATAAATAATATGATAATTATTTATGTCTGCCTTCCAGAATATTAATAGTGTAATGATTGAAATATGAGAACGTATAGTGTAAGTGAAGTTCCATTAACAACAAGAGGTATCTAAATATCACCTTAGTATTATAATCTCAACTCCGGCCTAAGCGAGTTATGTATATAAATATTTATATGATTTCACATAATTAATTACTTGGTAGCCAATTACTAGCCCTTTATATAAATGGAGTTACAACTAATAATAATCTATCTATCCATCTAATGCCGAACGCCTTACTCCCATTTATGAGGGTGGCAAAACACACAACACCCCCAAGCAGACCTGTGTTCCGTGAGAAGAACATCCTGTGGCAGTTAATTTGAAGACTCACAGGATTGGCCACTCAATTTAGGGACCATCCGGCTGCTCCGAGGTTACCAACCTACGCCATCGTTAGGTGAGCAGTAAGGATTTGTATAAGGTTTAGCCGGATTGCTGACAAGTCCCTTCAACCAAGATAATCATAAGGTGGTCTCCCCTAGATGGGTTGCCGACCAAGGTTGACAATTCCCATCTATCCGTATGTGAATGCCTGTTGTATTTGTTATGAATGGTAGCATAACCACTATCATACAACCATTCAATAACGTATGACTTTGTCAACATTAATTGTGAACATGCAAAACTGAGACCAAAGTAGAGAGCTATACAAACACTGTACACATATAGACAGGAAAAACACTGTAGAGAAGTAAAGAAAAGGAAAGTTTATACAAAGGAATATCGATTGGATAACAATATGGAACGGTTTAATAACAAGATTAGTAGGATTGGTTTCACCCACGAGGAAGCTCTATTTTTGCTTGGCCAGAAAGAGCGTTTGACTTGGATGAAAGGTCAAGAATAAAGATGACAGAGTGTAGGTGTGGCATTGTATATGTGCGTATATATGTATGTTATGTACCAGTGCGGGCGTGTGTATATACCTGTGTGTGTGTGTGTGTGTGTGTGTGTGTGTGTGTGTGTTGGGGACAATGGGTGACTGTGACAATGTGTGGGTATGGATCTGCATGTTTGTGTGTATGTGGTAATGTTTGTGTGTATGTGGTAATGTTTGTGTGTATGTGGTAATGTATGATGTGACAGTGCGTGGCTGTGTGTGTTAATAACTATATTCTATTATAATGACAGCGTGTGGATATGCCAGAGTGTGAACGTGGCATTGAGGGGATATCTTTTAGCGAGTGTGACAAGGTGATTAATTAGTCACTCTGTTAAACACACACACAATGGGTGTTGTCCAGTTTTGGTTAAGGGGAGATGAGCTTATTTTGTTGTTAATTTATGTATAATTTAATTAGTTTATCAGTTTCCCCCCTAAACCTCCATCAAGCCCTAGACCCTCCTTCAAGATATATTTGTAAAAAAAAAATCGATAGAAAAATGTCCTGGACGAAGGCTGGTTCTTCTTAATATACAGCTAGCTCGCTATCGCTCGCTAGAAAAAAAAAACGACACCTAAATAACACAAAAAATCTTTATATTGACAAAGAACTGGGGCGAAAGGTCTTAAAATCGCCGGACTAATGGGACAAACGTCTTATAATTTGAAAACTAAAGGGGCTAAACATGAGGAAGAAGGGAAACCTGAAAAATCGACCATCTTCTCTTAAGGCAATTTAAAAGGGCTGTGATTAATTGAAAGGATGCTATGATGGGGTAGGTTCCTGGCTTAGTTTGTATTTGTTTGCTAAACTGTCAAAACCTTATTTGCACAGGAGCTATCTTCCAAAGCCCTTGTAGCCCAGGATATTAGACATCCATCTTTGTCAGAAATATCCCAGTCTTGAATTGTTATTTTTTCCGTCAGAGATTGCAGAATGGCGTGCAAGCTCTTTTCGGAGATTTGTGGTGGAACTATTCATTTAATATCTGCATTATTCAATTAATGTAAAATATATCTATCTAACCAATTCATTGTATTACACTTATTGTACGACACTATTTCAATAACTATATTTACCTAAACTTTCATTATTGTTCTTGTTTGCTATTGTCCAAAATCCCAGTATAATCAGCGTAAATTACCAGTTCAGCAATTAACACTAAGCATTTGATTGGCTGCTCATTCCTCCAGAGAACTGCAATTACTACCTAATTAACTTGTTTGGCACAAAGGGCGTTGTTTAGCACAAAGGGCGTGAGGGTAAGTGGCTGCAGCCTTCTCTGTATATATATTTGCAACTCAGAAACCTAATGTTATCCATACGGTTGGAAAAGGATGTTGATGAATAAGTTTCGTCATAATACATTCATTCGGTTCCAATATACTGCTCAAGAAGGGCAGCTAGACAGAGTCGAGAACAATAAAGACACAACATAGTCACAGATACCCAGACAACTAACTCCCATTGGAAGGTGATAAAAATTAACGATATATGATGATCATTATATAAACTAGGATGTGTAAAATGCCAAAAGATACGAAACACTGAACATAATAGCTATTAAGATTGACTTAACATCTAACTTAATCACATGGTATACAGAAATACGGTAAGACTTGTTATATTTGATGTTTTTTTATTACGTTCTCTGACTTCATCCTTCAGAGTTCTTACATATATGAATTTAAAACGGCTGTTAAAGGAAACTATATTGTATTGTGCAAATAATTTGCTAACAAAATGTATTTTTTATTATTATTGTGTTCCCCGTTCATACATAGTGCATTTTTTGTTGTATTTATTTATTTATATATATATATATATATATACATTTTTTTTTTGAATAGGTAACATGTGTTTTTATTTCTGTGTACGGTACATATGTAACACTATTAATAACTGCATTCGAGGATAAATATAATTGTTGATTGAACCATAAATCGAAAGTTTGAAAGACAAAAACAATAGTCGTGAACATTACGCAGAGCACGTGATAAACTAACTGATATTTTTGTAAGGGTTATGTGTTGTTTGTTTCAATTATGTGTTTATATATACAACTGATACCCAACCCAATATGGCATGTAATAGAAAACATTAAGCTAAATAACGAGAGATCAAGTATGCTTAAGAGACATGCTTTGAAAATGTAAATAAGAGGGCAATACAGACAAATATTCATGCAGATATACACCTTTGTAAAACAAATAATACATAAATATAAATAACCGTTTTGTTATTATAACCGGCAATTATTTACCCAATTTATATTTTACATAATCTATCAACTTAATTTGTCTTTATTCGACAAACCTTCTCACTCGCTTTCCCCTTTTCCCCCTCACGAGTTCGAACATAAAGTTGCCCTCTCTCCTAATCTAACTGTCTTGGTGGTGTAATGGTTAGAGTGTTTACAAATCTGCGTGTGATAACCCAGGTTCGAATCCCGGTGGATCACATATATGCTGTCATTAATTTCATTGGAGGTGTTTGGTGTTGTGGTAAAATTATTGAAAAAATATATTATATATGCTTTCTAATCATACATGAAATGTTAATGAAAACATGATAAATAATAATGTAATGTAAACTTTTGGTATTTGAATGCATTACCTCTCTTATTATGTTCCTTCCAACAACCAACTATACTCCTAAAATCGATTAATGAAATTTACAAACACATGTGGCAGTCCGTGGATTCGAACCCAGGACGTTCACACCGAAAATCAACACCTTATGCATCGCACCACGAAGACAGTTAAAGGATGGTGGACACTGCCTACGATTTATTATGCAACTTCGAATCCTGCATATCAATCTAAGCCTGTACACACATCCCAACTGCAACTCACGTAGGCTATGCATATGTGAATGGAAAGAGCAATTAATGGGGCCTTAACCACTTCTCAGTCGACAATTTAAGCAGCTTTGTACTATTCAATAATAATGTAATTTTATATTTATTGTGATTCATATGTGGAACCATCTTCACATGTCGTTATCTATATTGTCCCTCTATGTAGTATATATTTAACATCACGTAACCCAATCTGTTTGCTTTTTACCACTTCATTCAGCCACATTTCCAACCCTGTAAATAATCTTCCTTGCACCTCATTATCCCTGCTGTTTCTCCTTCATAGCCAATTTCAGCACGAAATTTCCGTCGCCTTGGTTTTCTGTACATTTTTCAAGCGTTGTATCAGTCGTTCACTCTCTCACCATTAAGGGGGCCCACCTCGCTTTTTTTCTCTTTCTCTTCCTCTCTCTTTGGCTTGTATCTATTTGGCCCCATTCAGCCTACTATTTTAAGACGTTTACCCCCATCCAGGTGTCAATATTTTCCTGGCGAACGCCAGCGAGCCAGCATATATATATTTTTGATTAGACAGCAAGCTAAATTTTTAAATTTTTTGATAGACAAATGTCTCCGGCAAAGCCGGATTTCTACATACAATGCTGGCTCGATAGCGCTCGCCAGGAAGAAATCGACACTTGGATGTGGATAAAAGTCTTAAAGCAGTTGGCTGAATGGGGCTGAATGGATACAAGCCAGGATAAGAAATAAAAGGAGAGAAAGATAAACAAAGTTGGTGACCCCCCTAAATCTTCTGGAAGTTCTTGCCCAGTGATATGAAGGTGAGGAATGAAATCGAGAGTATATTGAATGCGACGAATTAAAAGTAGAAATATGCGGCAAACGAAAAGAGATCACAAACACACATGAGCTATTGCGAGGCAGAGGGATATGTAAGTAAGAACACGAAATTATGCAAATGAAGACGATGCTAAGGAAATTAACAATTCTGTACAAATAAGATCTACGTATTATAATGTAAAACTTGCAAAATAAACAAACCAAAACTTTAGACTAACACAGTAAAAAGACAAAACTTATCGATATCGCTGTGGAAACAACGCAAGCAAAATAATAATTTATAAATAAAAGAACACAATCAATAGCATTTCTATAGATATTTCAATTATACTACTAATGTTAACACACACACACACATACACATGCTTGCTTATGGTAGTCCATCGTAGTCCGATGATGACGTTCCCTTCCTGCAGAGCAGGAAGAGAAAACCTGCGCATAGAAGAGTTTAGAGTGCCGAGGGAGGTGCGCAGTTCCAACTTCACTATCTTGGTACTGAACAGGGGTTGCTGATGGCAAGGGGGTGACCCAAGACGACCAGCTCCTGCTCGGGACTGCCGGGATTCCAGTTTGTCGGAAACAGCCAGGACGTGACCTCAACGTCTGCTTTTCTCTCAGGGTGTGCTCCCCTAGCCTTTGTCTTACTAGACTAAACCACAAGGCAGTGGGTGTGTGCGGTTGTTGGTAGATGACAAGGATGCACATCATACCTCTGGGGGCCACCGCATGTCCCGAGATCCCCTATTGATTTAGCCTGGGATCCGCAAGGCACCCAGTTACCGTGTGTGGCCCCGGGGAGGCACAATAGGAGTCTTGGTGATGGAGAGGCTATGTACTGGCAGAGGGAGACTTACGCACTCGGCTCCCCTTTTCACCACAAGGGTTAGCCAGCGGCAGCAGCTGAAAGCGAGAATTGGATGCAAGCAAGCAGCACTACACCAACATGCTACTGCACTAGTCGCATCACATCACCCTTCCCTACCTCCCCATCCTCATTCAGACTCCCCTCCAGCCCTCGCCACTGCCCGCTAACCTCTCCTACCTCCCCGTCCTCATTCACACACACTTTCACGAATGCTGATGTGGACATTCCCGAACCTTTAATTGGCAGCAGTTAACCTACTCAAAGCGTTTATGGTGTTGTTCTGTTGAATTTGTCGGTTCTTTTGTCCTGTTATTGTGTTCTGTTGAGTCTGCCTGTTACTTTAATGTTGTCATGTCCTATTATAATCATGTTTACCACATTTGATAGTTGTTCAAACAATCCAAAACTATTCTAATATTCAAAGGGTAATCATTATAGTATTGACTGGTAGATAAGTGGGGTACATATGTATTGAGGAACTGTTTCTTGCATTAGATAAATATAATTTGATAGGCGCAGGTTACTATTTAAATGTATTTGTCCTTTATAAATAATCAAATTCGGCAATTATACACAATCTGTAATATGTGAATAAGTCAAACCCCACATTTCTTAAGTTACTATGTTTGCATTGATTTGTATGTATATAATTATACTGTATATATAATGTCACTACATTAATTAGAAATAATCATTGCCGACGCATCGTATTAGGCTAACCTAGGCTTGATATAAATCTAACCAAATAACATCAAATATCATCATTGGAAGTACGGCAAAAAAAAACAAAAAATATCCATTTAGCAGAAAACAACAAATATTGCGTGAACCAATGGAAATTGGTCTGATACTGAATAATTATATCGTTAGCGGAGGATTAGCTGACATGATGGTACCATCCAGGTGACTTGTTTTATAAAATTATAGTACAAAATATGTATATTACGAATTTAGTCCTTAATATCTGGATATAATATAATTAAAGTTTATATTTATTATGCAACGCCGTAGTACATTTCTCTGTGTTGTTAAACAGTTTATTATTTTGCTAGTGCTTTATAATTATTTCACACATTCCCGTAGATAGTGAATAAACCTTAGTAAATATGCCATATGCCATGTAAACCAGTATAGTCAACATAGTTTTAAGACTACACACCGAAGCTTAATAAATGTAGTTGTTTTATATACTGTAAATAGCAAGTGTATAATGTTTATTGTAATTTATTTATTGCATTCTAATTCAAATTATTGCTTAATATTTCGATTTCATATAACTAATTATTTGATATACTTACAGTAGGTGTAAAATAGGGCTTTAGTTCAATCAAAATTACCTTGCACACAATACACCAATCATCCCGGTTCATATGATGAGGGTCACCAATCTTATTAACGTAAATATCTTAATTAATTCAATAAGCATATTAAGCGTTGATGCTCTTGACGGTCAGCTTTTTTCATCAAAATGTTCTAGGTATTCCACAGAGCTGCAATTAGACTATTAGAGTATAATACATGTTTATGGAGTGTTCGCAATTATATACGGTATATATACCCTGTAACATATAATGGTTACCGAAATTTGTTATTAATTTTCAATAGGCGCTAGTTATTTCCAGAATTTAAATTTTATCAACATACCTTAGCTTAGCAACCTATCAATATGGTAAAATTAACCGGATTTATCAAAGTTTATTTAAACTATTATGATCATAATTATACATTCTTAATTACTCGATCGTTAATTTACAGTAGTCCAGCATATACCCAAATTGTACCCCTTTCTGAATAATGACTATTTTCAGGTTTACAAATAACTATTCTATACAGATCTAGTTGAACTTGACATAGTCCAATCAATCAATTAATCAATCAAATATGTCTATGTATCCCTGAAGAATACAATGAGTTAACACTGTTTTTAACCCTTTCAGGCTTCTAAGATGCAGCTTAGTATATATATATATAAAACATTCTCCTTATCTCATAATTAGCTCTTCAAAAATATTTTTAGCCAACAAGCTCGCTCAACGACAACTCCCGGGGTTGAAATAACTAAACTAAAGGTTTCTAAACTCCCCTAATTGTCACAAAGGCTTTTACGTATCCTAGAAAGACGCAGATCCCGTACATGAAAGGGTTGATACATTTTGGACTTCTGGCTGAGAGAAACTCTTAATTTAAAGGCACCCTGCATTTAACCCGAATGTACTTCCATATTAATACAAGCTTTTACATAGTTGTTTGATAATACAAATGATTGTGTTATTATATGTAAAATTTACCTTTGCAATATAGTGTATGAAATCAACCAATTCAAAAAGTATTTTTTAATTAATTCACAATAATAAAATTCAAGCGTCGGTCAAATATTTGTAATCATTTGGGCAGGGTCATTTGTTGGCAAATGGTTAACATTTGAATTGGTTTGTGTAACCAGTCAAAAATACCCCTCATACTTTTAACAAAAGACTTCAGATATTGACTATGCTCTCCCTGCTTCAACTCTTTTGACTATGCAATACAACTTGTCATACACGTCGACTTGCACACATAATTAAGGGGAGACGGACCGTTATTTTGATTTTCCTATTAATTAATGTATTCCTTTATTTCTTAGTTTTCTCTCTAGACTTCCATCAAGCTTAGAAAAACACCCCCTAGACCCCCCTTCAAGATAAATTTGTAAATTTTTCGGTAGATAAATTTCCCGGCCGAAGGCCGGTTCCTCTTAAAATTTCAGGCACGCTATCGCTCGCCAGGATATAATCGACACCTAAATGGTACGAAAGGTCTTAAAATTGACAACGAAATGGGGCGAAAGGTTAAAATCGCCAAACTAATGGGCCGAACGTCTAATAATCTCAAAACAAATGGGGCTTAACACGTGGAAGAAAGGGGACCAGAAAAACGACCCAGCTCCCCTTAACCTCAACAGTCCATCAGCCTCCCCTTAAACAAAGGATGGTGTTTCCATAGCCATCACAGGGAACCATTATCGATGTTAGCACTTTATTAACACGTGTATACTTCCTTGATTTCCTCTTAATTGTACTTTACCGTTTCTATGCAAATGCAGTCTTCATTTGCCATTGGATAATGATTACCTTTGGCATTTGAAGATAACGATTACGAGTATATAAAATATTGACCTTCTAATGAACTGAACACATTATTTCGAGACACCCTAGTGGCTGTATTGTATGGTAAGATGTGTCAAGGTGTATCGCTCTCCTTTCTTCTCCTAACATGAATTTACCTTAATTCCTTCAACACCATGACGTATTGTTACCTTTGATTCTGGCTAAAAGTAGACGATTATTTGCAGTTTAAGTAGGTCCTGTGTGTTATTCAGAGGGGTTATTGAGATAGTATTTACCCCTTTGAGTACTAGAGGTTTATTATATGGACAGGAAAATCGTCTAATGGTAACCAGAATATGATGAAAATTACGTCATGGTGGTGAAGGGGTTAATTTAATATTGTTCATGCTCATGCTGATCTCAAACTCGTGACAATCACTTACTTTATCGGTAACAACAAATCGACAGTCATCCACGTACCAGGATGGGAGAAAGAACAGTTATATTTTGCCAACCATATATCAACATAATACACATATACTTTGAAAAGTAGACAATGAATATAAACGTCAAGTGAGGAGGAACACTTTATTGAAAACGTTTCGCCTGATGAAGCTATATGCGAAACGTTGTCAATAAAGTGTTCCTCCTCTATCTATCTATCTATTGCCAGGCGTCTTCCTCCCCTTAAAGCGGACCTGTCCCCTGTAAGAGGGACAACCCATGCCAGTTTACTGAAGAATTTACAGGATTGACCACTCAATTTAGGGTCCGTCCGACTCAAAGGCCTTCTCACATGGTGTTTATATTCATACATCAGCATACTTACAATGAAGAGATACAAGCAACTATTATACTGTACTATATATACCGACTGAAACAGTGCGACAGCAATTATGATAGCAAAGGTGATATATGTGAGTGAAAAGGGGCTGATGTACACAGTTTTAACATCAGTTAAATGTATCTAATATGAATATACAGAGTTTAAAAGATTACAAAGTTTAAGAAGAATTATTCTTCTCTAAAAAAATAGACAGTTGTGCTTTAGAGTAGTAGCAAGGACTGAGAGGAGAAGTTAAGGGGAGATTTCCACTTGAGGGATTTTTTTCTTGACCCCTTTCTCCCTCATGGTTAGCCCCATTGCTTTTGATATTATAAGACGTTCGCCCCATTAGTTGGCGATTTTAAGAACTTTCGCCCCATTTGTCAATTTTAAGACTTTTCGTGCCATTTAGGTGTAAAAAAATCCTGGCGAGCGATAGCGAGCCTGTAATTTAAGAGGAACCGGCATTCGGCCGGGACATTTTTCTACCGAAAAATGTACAAATTTATCTTGAAAGGGGGTCTAGGGGCTGTAATGTTAAGCTTGATGGAGGTCTAGCGAACTAACTAAACACCTCCCCTTAAGTGAGGGAATGCTAGGAGAGAGTACAACTGCGGGTGATGAAGAAAGTAGTAGAACATTCTTAGGATAAGTGCTAAGATAAATAATTAGGGTGCGGATACAACCACTTTTAATCATTTCCATCGGGAGACCAAATCAGACAAAATATAATCAAAGAAAACACGGTGGTATACGCATGTCAGTGCCTGGCAGCAATGTTTATATTATGTGTTCCATTACACTTTGAAATCTCTAGTGGGGAACCTGAGCAAATTGGTTACCCTGGTACACAAGGGATACTGTATAGTACCCAGGTTACCATAGTTTATGTCCGCAAATGAGAAGTTTCAAATGTACCTTTATTCCAGGTTCCTACTGACTTTTAGGTGAACAGAGGCATCTGGTGTAAGGAAATTACCCGGCACCTATAGTTGTATATATACTGTATGTGGCAACTTATAATCAATATATTCAATATATATGTCTAAGAATCGTTTGGATAAATTGCACGATTGTTCCAAATAACATAACATTCCAGCATGAAAGCAATACATAATTGTAAATATGTCAGGCTTTCACTTTGTCTGTCTACAGTATCTGTCTGTCTCTGTCAGTTTTCCTTACTGTCTAATTATCCGATTTACCCGCCATTCTATTACTCTCCACTCACACTCCTGCCAGTCCTCATTACACTTTAAAGTGACATATCTCACCACCAATTACACAGAGGATTCCCTTGTCGTCCCTCAGAGTGCTACCGGATTTAATATAATTTACAATAATTGCATATTCCGCATCTTGGTAATTATATTACTACCGGTATGTATGTTACACTAAATGTTACCGTATTAGGACACACTAACGTATACCATTATGCTGCCTCTATATATCCATGCTCATATTTATTACCATCTGTCTACTGCATATAATAGTTTCCCCGATACATATTATCGATTCCCTAAATGTGCTTACATACTTTGTCATACATTTCCATTTATATTCCTTCCATATACTGTATACCCCATAACAATAATAGCCATTAGTTAAGGAATGCACTGGAAACAACACTACATTACCACCTATTTACGTTTTATAGGGTTAAGACTTACACGTACAGTATATATCACAATAAGTTTCGCATATCATATTATCCACTCACAAAAACTGTTGAGTGGATATTCCAAAACATATCAAAATAATGCTCTGTTCCATGCTTTGAGGATATATTTACTTGGTAATGAGCCACAGAAATAACTGGGATATAAAACAATACAAAACTGACGTGTTACCTTATTTTCCAGCGAGTGTAGGGTGTGTTTGTGGGAGTGTAGGGTGCGTTTGTGGGAGTGTAGGGTGTGTTTGTGGGAGTGTAGGGTGTGTTTGTGGGGAGGAGTGTAGTAACTAAAGTATACGTGGCTGTGCATTCACTAAATATATCTAATAAACACGAAGGGATTGTAGCTAAATTTGTGTCAAACCTTCATTTAGTAACCGAATATATACACCTATATTTTGGATATACGTGGATAAAGCCACCACCCCACAACTGTTTATAAATTCCTATTAGCCAATTGTCAATCAGAACAACTGACAATGCCATTTCAATATCTGAAGTTCCAGGTAGTAAGGGTCAGTTGAATATAACGGACAGACCACTCGGGAAGAAGAGTGTTGAAATGTTTGGATCTGTCAATGTGGGAAAGTATTTTCATGAAATACAGACGAACCCTTGCTTTTCCGTATTGCATCTTCCTAGCGAGTTCAATATACAATATACAGTGTGTGTATATATATATAGTTGTAGCAACAGATACCAAAGGTAGGAAGCGAAAGCGATGAATGGTAAATAACATCAACATAATGGTGAAAAACATGTGTATTATTTAATAACATCAACATAATGGTGAAAAACATGTGTATTATTTAATAACATCAACATAATGGTGAAAAACATGTGTATTATTTAATAACATCAACATAATGGTGAAAAACATGTGTATTATTTAATAACATCAACATAATGGTGAAAAACATGTGTATTATTTAATAACATCAACATAATGGTGAAAAACATGTGTATTATTTAATAACATCAACATAATGGTGAAAAACACGTGTATTATTTAATAACATCAACATAATGGTGAAAAACGTGTATTATTTAATAACATCAACATAATGGTGAAAAACATGTGTATTATTTAATAACATCAACATAATGGTGAACAACATGTGTATTATTTAATAACATCAACATAATGGTGACAAACATGTGTATTATTTAATCGTGACAGATTTGACATCCCTTATGTCATCATCACACCTGAAAAATGAATTATACAATTATTAAAGCAACAACAACGTTCATTGCTAGGATATTAAATGTATTTAATGACGCAAAGCATGCAAACATAATTACTAACACTCAATTTTAATATTTAAAACCCTAAAACGAAATACACACCTAATTCGTATACCCTACCTTATATAAAACATAGCTAACACATAATACAACCCTAAAATGATACTGCATAACTTGTAAAAAAACACACAAGAGGTTAATTAATTAATCCTCACCTATAAGTATATTGCTTTCCAGATGACGATACATTGACACGTTACCATCTTGATTATTTAGTAATTAAGAAGGTTTAGTAGCGAAATGATGATGTTAATTATGAACACTTGGCATTACGATGATGCAGAAACATAGTAGTATCCAATATTTCTCTCAAGTATCGATAAATCAGCTATGCAATTTAATTTACAGTCAGCTGAACATAATTAGAGTATACATAATTTATCCCTTTCTTCGTTATCAGTATTCGTAACTCACTCTCTCTACTTCCATCCCCGAGTTGCTTAGTCCCGGTCTATATTTCTCCTTCCATCTCATTTTCCCTGGTGATTCTCCTTCTCACTCAATCTCAACTCCATTATTCCCTCGCCTCGGGTATTGCAAGTTTTTCCCTCCCTAACGCATCCTTCAGCCGCTCACTTTGCCAACACTAATCTTCAGGAGTTTTTGGGTCTCGCGTTATGAGGCTACGAGGATGGAGTGGGAGAAAATACTGAAAGTGATGGGTTACGGGGGCCCACCTTGTGTGTTTTTGTTCTCACTCACTCACTCTCGCTAACTCTCTCTTTCTGGGTTGTATCCATTCGGCCCCATTCATCTGGCTACTGTTTTAAACAATTTATCCCCATCCAGGTGTATTTTCTTTCCTGGCGAGCGATAGCGAGCCTGCATATTTGTTTAAACATTTGTTGACAAACTAAATTTTTACATTTTTCTGTCGAAAAATGTCTACGGCGGAGCCGGATTTCCTCATGCAATGCTGGCTCGCTATTGCTCGCCAGGAAAAAATTACACCTCGGTTATTTGAAGTTTTTCCCTCCACAATGTATACTTCAGCCAACACTATAATTTTCAGTATTTTGGGGTCCAGTGTTATGAGGCTACGAGGATGGAGTGTGAGAAAATACTGAGAGTGATGGGTTAACAGTGTCTGGTGCGACGCTTAGGGGGGGAAATAAAGATGTTGCTTAATAATTATTTAGAAAAGGCTCGTCTTATGATATATAATTTATTTGGGACAATAAAAGTCTATGTGATCCCTATATTGTACGGTACTCATGTTTATTCCGCTGTGGGAGAATAATTTTGATCACATTTATAAAACCCGATATTAAAGGAAAAACCCGGCTAGTCCCATCACTCTCTGAGCTCTCTCACACGTCCTCGTTGTTTACAAACGTGTTCATTATAAAGTATAATCGATATCTACCCCCTACAGGCAACATAAATGTGGATTTCATTAACTCGTTCAATATATACCAGGGACGTCCTTTTCATCATATTCTGGCAACTATTAGTCGATTTTATTCAGCTTAGGAAGGACCTCTACCAACAATAAGGCTTCAAACTATCTCAACCAACCCTTTTAACTACCACAGATCCTTCCTAACCTGCATAATACCGTCTAATTGTAGCTAGAATGAAATATAACACACGTCGCTGGTACTCAAAGGGTTAAGCCATGGCCTCCCCTAAACCCATCCTGTATCCCACGTTGGACATGTAACCAAAACCATGAAAACACTAGCTTCTCACAATCTGGAGTAAAACAAATGAAGAATAAGGGTGCGAGCCTTTCCCTATAATTACCTTTAGTTTGGTTTTGCCATTTACGAGCAACTTATTTTTAGCATACCCCTTTGGCTAAAAACACCTGACACACCAGACCACCTTCAAGCTAAATATTTAAATTTTTCGGGGCTCCAATTCCATCAGTTTTCAAGATAGTAATGAGATGGAATAACCGTGGTCGTATGTGCACCCATAGTAATAAGGACACACACACACACACACACACACACACACACACACACACACACACACACACACACACACACACACACACACACACACACACACACACACACACACACACACACACACACACACACACACACACACACACACACACACACACACACACACACACACACACACACACACACACACACACACGGCGAAGGAAATATTCACCAATCTTTTTAAGGGGAGATGGGCCGGGGTTTTTTCTGGCCCTCCTTCATGTTTAGCCCCATTAGTTTTCACATTTTAAGACGTTCGGCCCAATAGTTTGGCGATGTTATCACCTTTCGCCCCATTTCTTCAATTAAGACTAATATTGGTGTCGAATGTTTTTCCTGGCGAACGATAGCGAGCCTGTAATTTAAGAGGAACTGGCCTTCGGCTGGCCCATTTTTCTATCGAAAAATGTACACATTTATCTTGAAGGAGGCTCTTGGGAGGGTGTTTTTAAGTTTGATTAAGGTCTAGGTAGGGAACTTTAAAAAAAAAATATATATATATACATACATGAGCAAATAAAAACGCCCATCCCCCCTTAAATGGGTTGGCTCTTTGTTCCCCGAAGTGGTATTTGATGGTATGTTAAAAACATTTAGTTAGGAGTATTAATATGTGTATCCCTTCTCTTCACTTGTTAAGTTATTTAATCCATCATGTCGTCACCTAAAATATACCATTGACATTCCATTCTCACTATCCAACTAAAATGACTCCCTACACTCAAGCGTTTATAGCCTTCGCTCATTCCAAGGTGATGTGCCTTATGTAAACCTATTGAACCTTTTCCTTTCATTATTTCAACTCTCGCTATAGTGTCCTTTTATCACTCACCAAAACACTATAAGCTTCATTGTCATTTATGCATACCCCCACACCCAAATCTATAATATCATCATCACTCACATTTAATGTGTTGAATTTATAGTGTTAAACTTTAACACTCCATCTCTTACTAACACCAACACTTATCCTTCACACGATGTATATAATCCTTATCCTTAATGATCATATATTGTGAAAGGGGTGCATTAAGGGGAGGCAGTTTTTTTTTCTCGAGGCCTCCTCCTCCCTCATGCTTAGCCCTATTAGTTATGATATTTCACGACATTCGCCCCATTAGCTTGGCGATATTCAGACCTTTTGCCCCATTAGCTTGGCGATATTCAGACCTTTTGCCCCATTTCTTTGCCAATATTAAGACCTTTCGTGCCATTTAAGTGTCGATTTTTTCCTGGCGAGCGATAGCAAGCCTGTAATTATAGAAGTAACCGGCCTTCGGTCGGGACATTTAGGTTTAGAGGGCAAACTAAACTCCCTCCTTAAACCATTGAGCCGAACCAGTAAATTACGCTGCAAAATACCGGCTGGGCTCCCTTAATTAAGAGGAAGCAGGACGGGTTGATGCGTCATTTAATAACCCAAAACCCACACATCAAAGTTGTGGGGTTATATCTGTCCTGATATTTGCATAGCAAACTTAGAAATCTTAGCAACACTATTTAAACTGTTATTTGATGTGGACCTATAATAGAGAATATTATCCTTTTCTATGTGAGTAGAAGATACAAAAGGTAAAGGTGTCTATAATAAGTATCTCCCACAAAGTTAAAAAGAGTGGCAAAGAGCCATTTGCAAGGTACGTTAAAGTAAAAATGCCTGGACATATGGAGTTTACCTCTAAATCAAAAGGTGAAGGAAAGATTCATTTAGGGAGAGAGTTATCTTGTTAAGCGCAAGACAGACTCAGAGATGTTTTTAATTATGTGGTTAAGAGAGTTGGACAGAATAGGAGTGGCATTGTGTTGAAAGGCAGATGCTCCCACTCGCCGTTAGGAAGGGGGCGTGCACTGAGAGAGCCCTGCAGAACACTGTTGTAATAAAGATAGAAGAGTGAAAGATCTGCAACATTACGGAATGTAGGAAACTAGTAGAAGGAAGTGAGTTGATGAGGCGAAATGGCAACATTGGCAACATTAATTACACACGGGGTTACCGGTACTATTGGCCCTTGACTATAGATAGAGCGCGTCCCGTCGGCCTCAGAGGCAACTTGCAGGTGAACAAGGGTGACCCAAACGAGGGGCTTGTGGGACCAGGTTATATATATATATATATATATATATATATATATATATATATATATATATATAAACACATCGAATAGGGCATAGTTGCTCCACCTCGTTTCCCAGTCTGGCAGCAACGAACATTTGGCATTTTTGTGAACATTTAATTTAGACTTTACTTTGCTGCATCGTTCCAATATAAAAGCTCCCAATATGATGATTTTCGGAAGACATATTTACATTGTTAATGAGGATAAACAGTGGAGTGTGTGAGCCAAAAGTAAACGCTTTGGCGTGTGACAGGCGTGTGTGTGTGTGTGCTCCACCCAGAACTCTGTTCTACTCTCCTCCAGTTCAAAATATTTATTAACACATTTCCTGATCCTGTATTTAGATGATTCACGTTTTCAGATTCAATTAGTTCAATCAGCAGTTACTTTTAATTTACTGAAAATATCCATCTGTAAATGAGCTTAAACAGCCATGAAGAAACATAAACCTCCTCCAAAACGTACTCAATATTATAAGTGCTTTCATGTTCACTGAAATATGGAAAATTATAATGTAGCTTTGGAGATGGATGTGTGCACTTGTAGGATAAGACTTTAGGCAAAATAACTGCAACTAACGTAACTTGCATTGGTATTTTGTTTGCTTCGTTAAGTCATTCAATACCGGTGACGTATTTGTCATCACATTCTGCCAACTATTAGACGATTATATTCAGCTTAGGAAGGATCAATGGTAGCTAAAAGGATTAAAGGAGTAAATTAGTAGCCTTTTATTTGCTATAGGTCCTTCCTAAGTAGAATTATATAAGAACACACATGGGTACTATAGTTACTATTATCATTTTTGAGTTAGTTTAGTGAACAATGAGATAAAGTGAGAGAGAAGTAAATTATCTATCTATCTATCTATCTATCTATCTATCTATCTATATACTCTGGCCCAATCCTGACTCTTCCTAATGTTTGTTTTTGTTTTTTGTGTGTGTGTTTTTTTTTTTTGGGGGGGGGGGACTCAAGTAAATGATTAATGGGAGAAGACATATTGAAATGTTGTACATTATGGTAATTGATCTACAAATAAAGAAGTGTGACCAAGATACCACCTGAAAATATAAAGTGTATATCCAGCCCAGTGTGACCGCAACAATATTTGGGATGCAGCTCACGACATCTCTCCTTCCCACCACCGGCACGACGTGCTCTCAACTTTTATTATTTGATCATTCTATTTTTATATATATTTGTATTGTTTATATTTGTTTTTGTTTGCATTGTTTTTGTTTGCATTGTTTTTGCATTGTTTTTAATTGCATTCCAGCAATGCATAATTTTAACAGTAAAATTTACACATTGTTCGGACATCCTTTTCTTGTGTATTCTTCTACAAGCTGGGAAACCCAATGAAGTGATTTTTAAATTGATTCCACTACTTTGAATCTGATATTTACGAATATACATTTTGTATTCCCAAGTGCCTTCTTTAACTTAACAAACTCAACACCGGTTGCGAAAAGTAGAATACACATTTGGGACTTACTTTCATGCATTTATGAGTTAATGAACGTCTATCTCCTAAAGTTTAGCCATACTTCATGTTACGTACAATCCTCACCTTATTGATAATTTTGGCTAAATAAGATGGCTTCAGTCTCTCTCTCTCTCGCTCTCTCTCTCTCTCTCTCTCTCTCTCTCTCTCTCTCTCTCTCTCTCTCTCTCTCTCTTCTCTCTCTCTCTCTCTCTCTCTCTCTCTCTCTCTCTCTCTCTCTCTCTCTCTCTCTCTCTCTCTCTCTCTCTCTCTCTCTCTCTCAAATATATACACTCTTGTTAACTAGCGTGCATTTGAGTACAAAGGGCTAAGACTAATTTGTAGTCTAAAACTTAAATTCGTAAACGGCACTCCAAACCTGTTCGATTGTTCACTTGCTGAATAACATACACATGTTAATCACTTCCAAATGCTAAACAACAGAGTAACGTTAGCTGTGCTTTAGCTGAAGTTGGATAAGTTATACAACTTTGCACGAAAATGTCAAGATATCATTGATGGTAACGCGCTGGGAACACTGGGCTTTATTTCTTGTGTATGATCTGACGCTAAGTTTGCCGACAATTGAATGGTTATCGCATGTTGCACCATAATTGCGAACATGTAATGCAGAGTTTTATCTTTAAATCAGTAAAGCTCTAATATATTATTTTCACTGTTTGAATGATGTAAAAGGCAAACATATAATCAGTGAATAGGATGTTGAAATAATGTGGAAAAGTTGACAGAATTAATATAAACACCATATGGGGAGGAGCACATTATTAATATAAACACCATATGGGGAGGAGCACAATAGAAACACCATATGGGGAGGAGCACATTATTAATATAAACACCATATGGGGAGGAGCACATTATTAATATAAACACCATATGGGGAGGAGCACATTATTAATATAAACACCATATGGGGAGGAGCACAATAGAAACACCATATGGGGAGGAGCACAATAGAAACACCATATGGGGAGGAGCACAATAGAAACACCATATGGGGAGGAGCACATTATTTACGTTTCACAAAATTAGCTTCTTTAGGTCACTGACCTGAAGAAGCTATCTGCGAAACGTTGTCAATAAAGTGCTCCTCCTCACACGGTGTGTATATTCATCAATGAAAATGAGTTCATGGATAGACTATGATAACATATCCTATATACATTGATGAACATGTATGTAATGTATATACCCAACATAACAACAAATCAGTAATAGTTGCCTATGAAAAAAAATACGGACATTGGCCATATGAATTCCTACCCACTCCGTGATTTGGTGTATAAAAGTAAACATATATGATTGACAAACAATAGAGATTACTATAAAACTGTTAATAGATCCGACGAATTAACTATAAGTCTGCTACATGATAGAGGACAAAAACAAAACTTATATTTCCGTGAGATTATGTGAGGTATGTGACGCCAAGAAATGTTTGTGTATATTGCTATGGTTTCCTATAACATAAATCTACCATACTGCATAATCTTACTTGTTATCATCAATGTGTATTTGCTGCAATATATACTAGACAGTTAACGTTTATTTTTACCCCCTTCTCCTTCATGTTAAGCCCCATTATATTTTAAATGTTAAGCCGTTCGCCAAATCAATTTGGCGATTATAAGACCTCTCACCCAATTTATGTCAATTTTAAGACATGAAGAACTGGCCATCGGCCAGTACATTTATCTTGAAAGTGTTTTCTTGGGATATTGTTTTAAGCTTGATGAAGGTTTAGGGAACAATCTAAAAAAAAATCCCCGGAGACCCCGAAGTGAACAACAAAGATTAAATAATTATTACTGACCATTGTGAACGTTGTCCTCGGGGGTGGTGAACAGCGGGATCACCACGTTGATGGCCAGGATCGATCACCAGAACAACTCGTGTACACCTTCATAGGTGTACACTCACCGCAATGTGTACTCACTGTAATATGCACTCACAGTTTTATACACTCAAAGATAGGTATATCGTTTTCCATGTATACAATAACTTTTGAAAATTTTCAGTCTTGTAGAACTCGAATGTCACGCTCTGTGCTATGATCGTATATTCACATGTTTGTAATCACTCTAACGAATAATCAGTACATCACTGAGTTTCATCTTTATTTTCTATTTAAATAACTGTTTGCATCTAACAAATACATCTGTAAATGTCTTAGCAGATAGTGGATATACGGTTCGAAAATTTGAATACAATTACAGTTATTGGAATAATCACAAAATAATAAATGTCTTTGCTACTGTCACTTATTCGTATTTTAGGATGACATGTTCTGTAAGTTACGACACATCACTGGTAATTATCTGTATTTTAAATTTGTCCCCGTATCGACGAAACAGCGATTATTAACACCTGTGACTATAGTGGTGTTAACGAATCTCTCGTTACTGATTTGGTTTCTTTGCAGATATCAGGATGACAGCCTCAGCATCTGTTAGAAAGAGAAAAAGAAAAAGAAAATGTATTAGTCAAGCACAAAGCATTACCTGGTACAAAAACTCTTTCACTATCATAAACATTTGCAAAGGAAAATTTGTATTGCAAATATAATTATATCCAATTGACAATTGATGTCAAACTTCTAATCGAAGTAGGAATCTAAGCACCCATTGAAGTAAACAAGTATTTTATGATGAATGAATGAAATAATAAGGTCCACTGAAGTTAGAAATAATCTAAATGTGATCACTTATACAGAACCCACTCGTCATTCGGCATTTACCCAGGGATTGGAACTCTGTCCATGTCCATCCGAAGACTTTCATGTTATACATTGTCAAAGAGAGAGAGAGAGAGAGAGAGTGTGTGTTGTGAAACACAAAGGTAAAGACAATTCGGGAGAAGCTAGAGTACAGAGCGTGTGTTGAACAAAAGATTGGAGGAGGTAGAGAGGAAAGAGATAACACAGGGACGACTATTAATGACAGTGAACAATGAAGATATGAAAACAAAAGAGACGAGGGTGAGACAAAAGGAAAAGTTGAAAGCAAAAGGTATTGTCAGTTCAAGGTCATGCAAGTAAAATCCGTAATTGAACTAAGTCGTCTTTTGTTTAAAAAAGATAAAATAATGATTGAATGTCAGACGAATTAACCACTATATAATATGCTTCAATCGAAACCACAAAATTCAACATCATGTGCAAGAAAATACCTTTATACAGTTTGATTCTTCAATGTTTGGCTACTGTACAGGGGTTCCATGTCATCTCAACCAGTAGACCATTTCAACCAGTAGCTCTCAACCAGTGCCACATTAACCCAGACCAACCAAACCAGTGCCAAAATATAGTACTAACCTAACCTAACCTCCCCGTATTGGTTGATTTGGTACTGGTTGAGAGCTACTGGTTGAAATGGTCTACTGGTTGAGTTGACCGGTCACCCTGTACAGGTATAGTTAGGAACATGTCGATATATAATTTACTTCACCAAACCAAATCTAGCATGGCCTGTTTTATCCTCATCAATAACAACCTAACCTAATTTAGTATAATAACCTAACCTATCCTAAATTACCCTAACCAAACTTATCCTATTATAGCTTAACCTATCTTCTTCTAACCTACCCACTCTTATCTTATAATGCCTTTACCTGATATAATGTACCATATCTTATCCTAGCCTATCTGATCTCAACCAATTCCATCCAAAAAATACCCAATCATTGTTTTCATCTAACCTAACCTTTCCGAGACAACACAGTCATAGTAATACGAATGTAGATATTTTCACACATACAATTGGATTTTAACAGAGTTTGCCTACATGTTTAGAAACTATGAATACAAATATATTCATGGGCACACATACACATTGAGATCACACACGCATACACTCGCTTATTAACGTGGCCACGGTTAAGGGGAGGTTTTTAGTTTGGTCCCTAGATATCCTGCAAGCTTAAGATTACACCCCCTTGAGCCCCTTTCAAGATAAATGTGTAAATTTTTCGGTAGAAAAATGTCCCGGCTGACAGCCGGTTCCTCTTTAATTACAGGCTCGCTATCGCTCGCCAGGACAAAATCGACACCTAAATGGCACGAAAGGTCTTAAAATTGACAGAAATGGGTTGAAAGTTCTTAAAATCGTCAAAATAATGGGGCGAACGTCTTAAAATTAGAAAAACAATAGGGCTAATCATGAGGGAGAAAGGAGTCAAGAAAAAAATCCCTCAAGTGGAAATCTTCCCTTAAGACAGCTAAAACAATTCACAAACACGCTCATAATCTTGCCCCAACAAAGGTATTTACCAATGTGTTAAGTTCCAGAGCGACATGGTGTAATCATGGTGTCAGAACTCCCACATAACCCTACACAAAACTCCACAACAATCAAATACTCTTCCATACATAGTCAATTTGTCGCCATTGTATTGTTAATTCATGTTTAATCCAAGTAAATATGTAATTCTCATACCGATACATATATTGTTTTTCGCCTTGTTAGAAATTATTTGTCTGTTGCTTTTCACAGGCCAGTGTTTTATATTTGTATGTGTATAATGCAGACAATGGTGCGAGATAGACGTGCAGTATTATATAGGAGCCTGATGATATACACAACTCCCGCCTATTTGCTCTTTGGGTTAAGGGGGGTCACCTGCTTTGTTTTTATCTCCTTTGTTCTCTTGCTCTGGCTTGTATCCATTCGGCCCCATTCAGCATACTGTATTAAGACGTTCATCTCCAACTAGGTGTCAATTTATTCCTGGCGAGCGATAGCGAGCCAGCATTGTATGGAGAAATCCGGCTTTGCCGGAGAAATTTAAACGGCTGTCGGTTTTTTATTTTTTTTTAAATATGCTGGCTCGCTATCGCTCGCCAGGAAAAAATCAACACCTGGATGGGGATAAACGTCTTAAAACAGTAGGCTGAATGGGGCCGAATGGATACAACCCAGAGTGAGAGGGGGAGAGAGAGTGAACAAAAACAAAACAAGGTGGGCCCCCTTAATGTAAGCAGCCAAGTTGTTATTGCACCCTGTACCCATAAGCAATAATCATTTACTGCCCAGAACATGTAGTCGCGCGATAATATTATTTTGTGATTTTGTCTCGAGTCGGCCACCCCCTAAGAAAAAAGGAAAACAAATAAAATAATAAAATAGAATACAATAAAAATAGGGAAAGTGGGGATTGGGCCTGAGCATATAGATAGATAGATATCATATGATTTGCAATATATGTTCTATCTATTGCCAGACGTCTTCATCACCAAGAGGTGGGTGGGCACGAATGAATCGCCTCCATATTCTGAGGTATTTTGTTGTTTTTATATTTTCGTTCTGCTTCATGGAGGGGGTCGCTAGCTTAAGGGGGAGGTAGTCGCTTTTTCTGGATCCCCTTCTCCCTCATGTTTAGCATATTAGTTTTGAGAAATTTAAACGTTCGTTCCTTTAGTTTTGCGATTTTGAGACCTTTCGCCCAATGTCTTTGTCAATGGTAAGACATTTCGTTCCATTTAGGTGTCGCGTTTTCCCTGGCGAGCGAAAGCGAGCCTGTAATTTAAGAAAGAATTGGCCTTCGGCAGGGACATATTTCTCCCGAAAAATTTAGAATTTCATCTTAAAGGGGGTCTATGGGGTGTTTGTTTTATGTTTGATGGAGGTTTAGCGAGGAAACTCAAAAATAAATTTATAAATAAATAAATACATAGACCAAGAAACAAGGACTACCCCCTTAACCGTCCGTTGCTGCGTGTAGTAGGTGAGGTGTATGTGGAATGTTATGTAGTAGGTGAGGTGTATGTGGAATATTATGTAGTAGGTGAGGTGTATGTGGAATGTTATGTAGTAGGTGAGGTGTATGTGGAATGTTATGTAGTAGGTGAGGTGTATGTGGAATGTTATGTAGTAGGTGAGGTGTATGTGGAATGTTATGTAGTAGGCGAGGTGTATGTGGAATGTTATGTAGTAGGTGAGGTGTATGTGGAATGTTATGTAGTAGGTGAGGTGTATGTGGAATGTTATGTAGTAGGTGAGGTGTATGTGGAATGTTATGTAGTAGGTGAGGTGTATGTGGAATGTTATGTAGTAGGTGAGGTGTATGTGGAATGTTATGTAGTAGGTGAGGTGTATGTGGAATGTTATGTAGTAGGCGAGGTGTATGTGGAATGTTATGTAGTAGGTGAGGTGTATGTGGAATGTTATGTAGTAGGTGAGGTGTATGTGGAATGTTATGTAGTAGGTGAGGTGTATGTGGAATGTTATGTAGTAGGTGAGGTGTATGTGGAATGTTATGTAGTAGGTGAGGTGTATGTGGAATGTTATGTAGTAGGTGAGGTGTATGTGGAATGTTATGTAGTAGGTGAGGTGTATGTGGAATGTTATGTAGTAGGTGAGGTGTATGTGGAATGTTATGTAGTAGGTGAGGTGTATGTGGAATGTTATGTAGTAGGTGAGGTGTATGTGGAATGTTATGTAGTAGGTGAGGTGTATGTGGAATGTTATGTTTCTGTTGGTATTGATTTACTCTTAATTTATCTCGATCTCTAGACTACAAATTAGAAAACTGGGGACCAAATCCACAGTAAGATCTATCTATCTATTGCCAGACACCTTACTCCCCTTAATGAGGGTGGCCTTACACAAAATGCCCCCAAGCGGACCTATCCCCTGTAAGAGGGACAACCCATGCCAGTTTACTGAAGGACTTACAGGATTGACCACTCAATTTAGGGCCAGTCC
Organism: Paralithodes platypus; assembly: GCA_032716605.1. NCBI lineage: Eukaryota > Metazoa > Arthropoda > Malacostraca > Decapoda > Lithodidae > Paralithodes > Paralithodes platypus. The sequence goes on along the minus strand of CM064576.1, from coordinate 27,450,194 downwards.
AACTCCGAGGCCTTTTATGTATTATTTAGCACTATTTTTCTACAGTGGTGTGCGGCTAATCCATCCACTATCCTGCTTCACCCTAAGGTAGCAGTACAGATTTATATAAGGTTTACTCCCCTTGACAGGTTGCCGGCCAAGGCTGATGAGTCTCCTCCACCCGAATTTGTATAAGGTTATCTCCCCTAGATGAGTTGCCGACCAAGGCTAACGAGTCCCATCCACCCGTAAGATAACTTGATTTATTGAAATGGGAATTTCATGTGTGCAGTACTTCCTAGTCATATGGGTTACGTAAATGTGGTAATGACTAGGCCAGCTTGCAACATGAACAGCTATAATGTGCAAATATTGTAAATTAAATCAAATCAAATACACAACATCTAGCAAGGCTTGGTAGCTTCATATTCATGGCACCCGAAGCAGACAGAGGAAACAACTGTTGTGTAAGTTGGATAACAATGGATGATATTCAGCAATCTATAGGCATAAGTTTGTCAATATGTTGCACGTATAGTAACAACAGTAACTTGTTGTTGAATACATTCATGTTCCTTGAACTGTGAAACAGGACGAAGTCGTGTATATTACATTCCCACGCGTCTCATTTATCGTGGCTGTCTCGACACCTCAAAGATAAATGACTTGTGGGAGCAAGTTGTTGTGTAATATTAATGTGCGTCTCGATGTGTTGGTATTTATTATGTTGGTATGAGTACATGTGTGTGTGTGTGTGTGTGTGTGTGTTACGCAGTTACTTGTTCGTCAAGGAGAATCCACGCAATGCGAGCTAAGCTCATTATTATCGCGCCTCCTTAACTGGGAATGTATTGCGTGAAATGCATGTTAAGTGTTTTATGTACTGTTGGAATGGCTGTGGATGTGTGTGTAGTCTGTATTTTAGCCAATTGGCGACATCGGAAACGAAGGCTTAGGGTGGATCTGTATGGTACCATTCTCACTATAGACGGTACCGTCTCGCCCGAAGGCTTAGGTAGCCATCAGCTTAGGTGAACCATATGATACCCATCTCGCCTTGTACCATTTTTGCCAACCCCAGATGGGACGTCACAACGTCGTCCACTTATTCCAGGTACCTATTTACAGCTAGGTGAACTGAGACTAACACATGAAAGGAGACTAGCCCAATTTGTGTGTGTGTGTTACTCAGTTACTTGTTCGTCAAGGGGAATCCACGCAATGCGAGCTAAGCTCATTATTATCGCGCCTCCTTAACTGGGAATGTATTGCGTGAAATGCATGTTAAGTGTTTTATGAACTGTTGGAATGGCTGTGGATGTGTGTGTAGTCTGTATTTAGCCAATTGGCGACAACGGAAACGAAGGCTTAGGGTGGATCTGTATGGTACCATTCTCACTATAGACGGTACCGTCTCGCCCGAAGGCTTAGGTAGCCATCAGCTTAGGTGAACCATATGATACCCATCTCGCCTTGTACCATTTTGCCAACCCCAGATGGGACGTCACAACGTCGTCCACTTATTCCAGGTACCTATTTACAGCTAGGTGAACTGAGGCTAACACAAGAAAGGAGACAAGCCCAATTTGTCTCCGCCCGGCCGGGGGATTGAACCCCCGACCCCTCGTGTGTGAGACGAGAGCTCTACCTACTAGGCTACGGGCTGTGTGTGTGTGTGTGTGTGTGTGTGTGTGTGTGTGTGTGTGTGTGTGTGTGTGTGTGTGTGTATATATATGAAGGAGATAAAGGCAATGCTGTCTGTAACAAGTGTCCCCCTCAATGTTACTAGAATGATAGGGAGTCAGATTCAAGGTACGTTAGATTAAAAATGGCTGGACACACGAAGAATGAAACAGTTTAAGTCATAGGAGGAGAGCAAGGCAGATTGAAGGAGAGAGTTCCAGAGTTTACTTGTTGAGTGGAAAAAAAAGACTGGGACAATTGGCTCACTCTTGGGTTAGAGAGTTGGACATAAGGGTTGCTACAGGCAACTGTGCCTTTTGTTTCCTTTCACATAGAACATTGAAAACATGTGAAATGCAATCAGTTCCCCCATGCTGTTCAATTGCAAGTTTAAATGTGTTTGCATGCGACACACCTCTAATCTCAGCAATTGCAGTTAAGGCTATAAAAGGCAATACCCGCAGGTCAGTAAACCCGTTAGCAACCGATCGGAAGGCAAACCTGGGCCATTCCATACACGAGCTGAGTTAGGTACCCATAAGTCCTGCAGGCTCCAGGTTACCAGGAGCCAAAATATATTATATATATTTCGTGACTGCACAGGAATTTAATCTGGCCATAGACTAGAAACATTGTAGAAGCTGTGGATTGTGTGTGTGTGTGTGTGTGTGTGTGTGTACGCAATATAAAAATAAATAAATAAAATAAAAACTCAGGCATGTCATGTACTTGAAATAAACAAAACACATGCAAATATACTGTCGATACAATGTACCACTCCAATCTACAATTATAAAATATAATAAAATGTAAAACTGGCATACAGGACTATACTGCAGCCCTACAGTTTAAAGTTTGACACTACACCCGATATTGTACTATATATACAGGACTATACTGCAGCCCTACAGTTTAAAGTTTGACACTACACCCGATATTGTACAATATATACAGGACTATACTGCAGCCCTACAGTTTAAAGTTTGACACTACACCCGATATTGTACTATATATACAGGACTATACTGCAGCCCTACAGTTTAAAGTTTGACACTACACCCGATATTGTACTATATATACAGGACTATACTGCAGCCCTACAGTTTAAAGTTTGACACTACACCCGATATTGTACAATATATACAGGACTATACTGCAGCCCTACAGTTTAAAGTTTGACACTACACCCGATATTGTACTATATATACAGGACTATACTGCAGCCCTACAGTTTAAAGTTTGACACTACACCCGATATTGTACTATATATACAGGACTATACTGCAGCCCTACAGTTTAAAGTTTGACACTACACCCGATATTGTACTATATATACAGGACTATACTGCAGCCCTACAGTTTAAAGTTTGACACTACACCCGATATTGTACAATATATACAGGACTATACTGCAGCCCTACAGTTTAAAGTTTGACACTACACCCGATATTGTACTATATTGTAGCACCACCCCATTTTTTATATGGTCAATCGGAACACCAGCTTGTAACATGTTCAATATTTGAAGTACCAGCTAGGGTCCGGGGATGAATATAACAGAAGGCTCAGTCGGAGAGGAAACTGGCTATGTTCTTGTGTTATGGGCAGGTTTTCTGAACCAATTTTTCCCTCATGTTTAGCCCCATTAGTTTTCAGATGTTAAGATGCTTGCCCCATTAGTTAGTCGATTTTAAGACCTTTCGCCCCATTTCTTCGTCAATATTTAGACCTTTCGTGCTATTTAGGTGTCGATTTTTTTCACTGGCGAACAATAGTGAGCCTGTAATGTTGGAAGAATAGGCCTTCGGCCGGGACATTTATTTACCGAAAAATGTACAAACTAATCTAGAAGGGGGATCTAATGGATGTTTGTTTTAAATTTGATGGAGGCCTAGGGAGGAAACTAGAAAAATAACGAATACATGCAAAAATCGCCCAAAAAGTGAACCATCTCCCCTGCTTGGGTTAGTATTGGTGTCAGTATCACTATCAGATTTTGTTCATATTAGTGTTTGGGATAGTATATACAGTATATCAGTTATAATTATACACAACAATTCTGTATGTGCTTATTGATATGCGTTAAATACAGCCACACTGTTATATGAAGATAGGTTAAATATGTGACAAGTCAATGATTAGTGGAATAAACTTTTACCACATTTATATCTCCTTCCTTATGGATAGTGGGGGCCACCTACATTTCAACACACTCCCACTTGTTACAGGCAGCTCTGCCTTTTGTCTCCTTCATTCACAAAGGAAAAACTACTTTCTAACCCAAGATTGATCTGATATTCAGTCTGCTACTCAAGAAACAAGCTTTACTCTCTCCCTCAATCTGCCTTTCCCTCATCCTATGACTTGAATTGTTTGAAGCTCTGTGTGTCCAAGTTCCCGCAAATGATATCTATGATGGAGCCATAAGATTGTATTAAGGGGAGATTTCCACTTGAGGGATTTTTTTCTCGACTCCTTTCTCCCTCATGTTTAGCCCCATTGTTTTTCTAATTTTAAGACGTTTGCTCCATTATTTTGACGATTTTAAGAACTTTCAACCCATTTCTGTCAATTTTAAGACCTTTCGTGCCATTTAGGTGTCGATTTTATCCTGGCGAGCGATAGCGAGCCTGTAATTTAAGAGGGACCGGCTTTCAGCCGGGACATTTTTCTACCGAAAAATGTACAAATTTATCTTGAAAGGGGCTCAAGGGAGTGTAATTTCAAGCTTGATGGAAATCTAGGAAACGCACTAAAAACCTCCCCTTAAAGAAAGAAAAACCTGGACACAAAAAACAGGTTCTGTAATTAAGGGGTTAAATATAAGATGTACATGTTGGAGGTAGAACGTCAGCCAGAAGTAAAGAACTTGACAAGACTAAAGGAACAATTGAAGCAACAGGTGAACAGATGGGAGACATGATGAGGCAGGCAGGTGAACGATTGATAAATGCAAGAGTGGTGCAAGAAATATTGATGCGGCTGTGCATTTGTTACAATAGCGTTGTTTCTTTTCTACGGTTTTCTTTATTGAATATGATTTAAGTTTATGTTCATCAAACGTTATTGTCATGATGTGTTTGTTCCATTATGCATCGAAAAGTTCTTCCCCCAATCCCTTTCTCTCTCTCTCTCGCTCTGTATAACATTAATTCACATATACCCTTTCTTACAGTATTTTGTATTAGAGTATGTAAGTGATTGTCTGACAAAACAAGTATGAACAAATGAATGTCGACGCACCAAAAAATAAGTGTAAACACAGCTGGCAACTTAAAGGGTAAAGTAGAAGGATAAACATTGGCTTGATGAAAACAACATTAGGGATAATATTTGGTAAGGTTAAAATATAACAATGTATATTATTGGAAACCATGTCTTGGATAACCTTTCTTTTGGAAAAATTGCTTACAGGGTATAATCTGTGTATGAAGCGGTGATGCCTGCATCTACAGAAAATGCACCCTTCAATAGTGAAACCAGAGACTGCAGTTCCAAGAAGTATGCCAACACCAAAGAATAACAATCAACCACCTGGCATTGTCAATCACCCAGATGACTGCCCCAGTCTCACTTCACCTGCTTAGCTCAGCCCCTCGCTGATGTCACCAGTACCTCACCTGATATCTGGCACACCGGAGCCAGCCTACTACAAGCAGAAAACTTCACCCCTTTACACCCTGGTGAGATTGACCTCAAGACCAAAATCATGAAGACACAAGAAATCCACCATAAACTGGCTGGCAGAGTTGTTAGGTCCGTGCGAAGTGAGTACCTCTAGGAGTCTAGGGCTTACACTTGTTGTTGTTAGGTCCGTGCGAAGTGAGTACCTCTAGGAGTCTAGGGCTTACACTTGTTGTTGTTAGGTCCGTGCGAAGTGAGTACCTCTAGGAGTCTAGGGCTTACACTTGTTGTTGTTAGGTCCGTGCGAAGTGAGTACCTCTAGGAGTCTAGGGCTTACACTTGTTGTTGTTAGGTCCGTGCGAAGTGAGTACCTCTAGGAGTCTAGGGCTTACACTTGTTGTTGTTAGGTCCGTGCGAAGTGAGTACCTCTAGGAGTCTAGGGCTTACACTTGTTGTTGTTAGGTCCGTGCGAAGTGAGTACCTCTAGGAGTCTAGGGCTTACACTTGTTGTTGTTAGGTCCGTGCGAAGTGAGTACCTCTAGGAGTCTAGGGCTTACACTTGTTGTTGTTAGGTCCGTGCGAAGTGAGTACCTCTAGGAGTCTAGGGCTTACACTTGTTGTTGTTAGGTCCGTGCGAAGAGAGGACCTCTAAAGCATACTCATGTCCTTGTTGTTAGGACGACGCTTATCAAAAAGGCTATTTCTTGGTTATTACTGAACCAAATGTAATGATTGTGCATATGCATATACGCTGATCTATCCTCTATGCCATAACGGAGCCATTTATATTTAATTTTGGCCTGGGCGCCCCTCAAATCGCCACCTTCTGCAGTAGTACAACACTATCAAAAACGTGCCTTTTCTCGGTTATTACAGAACCTAATTTAATGACCTTACACATGCATATAAATAATCTATCCTCTAGGCTGTAACGGAGCCCTTTGTTTCAATTCCGATCTGGGCGTCCCCCATATGGCCACCTCCTGCAGTAGTGTGATGCTTATCAAAATTAGCTATTTCTCGGTTATTACTAAACCATTGTGTGTGTCCAGACATTTTGACCCCAATGTCCCTTGAATTTGGCTGTCACTCTTTTGCCTTTGGGGGAGACACTCTTACAGACAACTTGCCTTTTGTCTCCTTCATACACAAAGAAAAAACAATCTATCACATATGTATATCGCATTATTTTTCATTATATACCTACCTTCATTATAAACACACACCATTCATACCGTCTTTATGCAATTACCTTTGATGCTCACAATATGTTTAAACTGGGTTGGCATTTCATTTGTGTCTCTTTGTATTGTTTTTAATGTTAAATAAAATTAGGACGCAACATAAATCAGCTTTTGTGAGCATTCACTAATGCATTTGTAATCGCCTTATATTTGTTTAGAAATTGTTTTTTATAAATAACTGACACACTTCTCAAACTCTAATGCATGTTGTTACGTTTTTTGTATAACTTTACATTTTTACTTTGTATAACGGATAAATATACGCAGCACTGGCAAAACATGAAGAAGAAAAGGTTAAAAGCAGTGTTGCGAGCTTTCCAAGGTTCACAGTGGTGTGATTGGCTACCGACTTGTAGACATATATAATCACGGAGAGGATAGAAATGCATGTGGGCTACTGTACTTGCCACATTATCATGCCAAGCTACTGTATAATATGCTAAACATCGCCCTCTCTCTCATGGTAAATTGATTTTGTAATATTTTCCCCCATGTTCTTAAGTCTAGCCTCCCTTTTCTACTGAACTCCTCCTTGCTCAAGACTATATACATTAAATATTGAGTCGGTGGAATAGTTTAGTACATCAGTGGTGGATTCAGTGTTTGTTGGTGATGGCAGAGGTGATAGAAATAGTTGTGGGGATGGTGGAGTACTATGGTGAGGAACCAGTGAAGGTAGTGGTGGGGTGGTACTGGTTGCAGTGGTAGTGACTGGTTGTAGCGGTGTTAGTGATGATGGTGGCAGTAGCAGTGAAGGTGAGAGTGATTGTGGTAGCGGTGGTACTGATGGTAATGGCAGCAGTGAAGGTGTTGGTGAGAAAGGACGTTGGTGGTGGGAGCAGTGGTGGAGGGGGTAATAATGTTGGTGGTGGTGGAATAATACAACAGTGGTGGTGCGGAGATTCAGCTTAGGAAGAACGTCTACTAATGAAAAGGCTACATATACCATCTCAATCCTTTTAGCTACCATATATCCCTCCTAAGCTTCATAAAATTGCCTAAATGTAATTGGAATAAAATATAAAAGACTTCACCGGTACAGGAAGAGTTAATGATAGTATGGACCGAAAATGCTATTCAGAAAGAGAGCGGTATTGAACACACATAGACACCGAAACTTTGTAGGAGCAGTCATGCAACTCTCCTTACAGTAGTATAACCTATAGCGTCTAGGCTACCAGTAATCCTGACGCTGTTCCATTTGGTTACATTTATAATTTGTTTACATAGCCTCGCCGACGTCTCGTAGAAGTTTTCTCTGGAATACACCATCTTAAAGGTTCTCACCTTTCCTTACTCCCCTTCATGCAAAAACACATTACCATACCATAATCCCACCCACACAGTAACTAAAGTAGTACACACTACTTAAATGAGAGTGCCAAACAACAACTCACCCTGTCAGCTACAGCATAAGGCCCCAACGTAGAACACTAGGAACACATGCTAGCACAACAAAGCTAAACATCACGCCGTTGTGGTTGCTTGAATTATGATGGTAGGCAGGATTTTGAACAACGATGATTTGAAGTCAAGTAATGTTTCGAACCAGATTGAAGCACATCCATGGTTTTCTGAATTACACCGATTATCCAATATACACAGTTGGTTATATGAATGTTTTTGCATACACAATATAGAAAATATATATATATAAAACATATATAGAAAACTCCCCGGTAAACAAGTAGAAGGAAAACAGAGCTGACCACACTCACTACGCCACTAACGGAGGTGCACAGAAAGGAGAGAAAGAAAGAGGGGAAAGTGTTCGAGTTCAAGTAGGGTGGTTGAGGGAACTTTAGTGAAAAGGCCAGGAGAAAGACACGTTTGGAAAACCCGGACCCAAAATGCGTACTGGCAAAAAATATAGGGTTGTACTGAAATAGAAAAGGGATTTTATTAATATGAAAAATATTAATATGAATAATGAATGAGGATGGTAAATTTATAATAAAGATTAAGTTTAGGAATTTGGATTGTTATTGAACAATCATAAAAGTGTTTTGCTATAAAATAGTATGACATTCCGAAAATGGGATGTAATGAAAGAAAAAACACGATTTAACTTAAAACTAAAAAAAAAGTTGGGCTGAGAGAGAGAGGGAATTAAAGTATTTTAACAGGAATATGTATTATGTTTAGGGGGGGGGGGTATTCGTATTGTCTTTAACCATGTGCAAGCGTTCCTCTTATGCTGTATACAGCCACAACGGTCGTGATTATGCACTAGTTGATTGGCTCAGTAGCGCGGGTTCGATTCCATCTGCCGGCGTGAAAAAAGGTTTCTGCCAATAACTCTCCACCTGGCTGTGGAAGTTAGGTGTGAATGCGCTACCTCTGGGTCCCTGATTTCCTGCCCACATCCTACCTCTTCTGGGGTTATCAAGGCTCCCTTGTATCCTTGTGTTGACTACTTGGCATAAGTTAGATTAAGGAATTGTGTATTTCAGCCTCATTACCTGCCGGCTGAAATAAACCAATTATTATCGATTTTTGTTTATAATAATATGAATAAGATAGCATTAACAACAAAGGTTTGATTAGGTTAGGACATAACCGGTTAGGGTATGATAGGTAAAGTTTGGCTAAGTTTAACTAGAATAACTTAATGTAGGCTACATTAGATTATGTGAATATTAGCTAGGTTACGCCATTATAATTTGAATGTGAACCTATCAGCAATCTAATTTTGATATCACGCTTAAGGGGGGTGACCTGTTTTTGTTCTGTCCTTTTCTATCATTCTCTGGCTTGTATCCATTTGGCCCCATTCAGCCTACTGTTTTAAGACGTTTATCCCCATCCAGGTGTCAATTTTTTACTGGTGAGCGGTAGCGAGCCAGCATATGTTTTATTTTTGTTTGACAGCAGGCTAAATTTGTACATTTTTCGATAGAAAAATTTCTCCGGCGAAGCCGGTTTTGTTAATATAATGCTGGCTCGCTATCGTTCGCCAGGAAGAAATCGACACCTAGATGGGGATAAACGTCTTAAAATAGTTGGCTGAATGGATACAAGCCAGAGAAAGAGAGAAAAGTACAGAAATAACCAAAAGCAGGTCACCCCCCTTAACTAATATACATAATGATAACCACTAATTTCACTTATTTTAAAACTTGTGCACAACATTAATATGCAACTCTTATAGTATGTACAGTATATATACAATTAAAGAATAGAATATTGGCTAAACTACGAAATGTATACCAGGAGTGTTAAGGGGAGGTATTTAGTTTGTTCCCTAGACCTCCATCAACCTTAAAATTACACCCCCTCGAGTCCCCTTCAAGATAAATTTGTAAATTTTTCGGTAGAAAAATTTCCCGGCCGAAGGCCGGTTCCTCTTAAATTACAGGCTCGCTATCGCTCGCCAGGATAAAATAGACACCTGAATTGCTCGAAAGGTCATAAATGGGGTGAAAGTTCTTAAAATCGCTAAACTAATGGGGCAAACGTTTTATAATATCAAAAGCAATGGAGCTAAACATGAGGGAGAAAGGAGTCAAGAAAAAAATCCCTCAAGTAGAGATCTCCCCTTAAAGCAAACGTAGAAGATGGAAGACCTTTAGTTATTAGTTAACGATTGAAATAGTAAGACTGCATAAAATTAGAAGCAAAACTAATTATTATTTATAATTGCATGTCTGGCGGCGCTGATTCAACATACATATATACTAAAACGTCCATCATAGTAAAAAAAAAATGCTCTACATCATACCAAACTCATTATATTTATCAAAGTAAGCCAGGCGAGTACGCTCACATATGATACATGCCCAACATGTTTTACCATTTGTTTAAATGAGAGCTAGTTAATTGGCAAGAGAGAACATTGCACATTTTGTCATGCCCACCAATGTAATTTCAAATTCTTCCTGTTCCTACCCATATATCGTGGATGTTGACAAAATCAGCTTTAATTTCACAATAAAAATATAAATATCTATCTATCTATATGCTATGTGCCAGCATAACTGAGATATCGATTGCACAAATTATTGGTGGCCCTGGTCTCTGGGTCTTCTCCTGGGTGACCTAGATGTGTGTGAATTTGTGTTTTTATCTATGTGTGTTCGTTGTTTTATGTTGTTTTGTGTTTTCCCTGTTCTTGCTTTGTCTTGAGTCGGCCACCCTCAAGAAAAAAGGAAAACAATAATAAAATAGAATAAAATGGAAAACACAAATAGGAAAAGCGGGGATTGGGCCTGAGCATATAGATAGCCATTCGAAATAGTTAACGCATAATTTGCATATGCGGAATTAATATAATACCAATAAATACACGGAAAAACTAGTAACGTATTAACGTTTTGCAGTACCTTTACTGAATAACTAATTAAGTTTATATAATTCTGATGGTTTATGATATGTTAACCTTTTCCTGAAGATTATGAGGCATTTTGGCAGTTTATTCTGGCTATCATTAGACGATTATATACACTTTAGGTAAAATCTGTGGTAATTATATGGGTAAAGACTATCTCGATTAACATTCTGGCTTTCATACACCCTTCCTAATCTGAAAAATTCGGAGTGACATAGCTGGGAATAGGTTCTGATTGGTATTTCCAGCTATTTCCGTGCAATATAAATCACCCTAGCGCCATATCCGTAGCCCTGACAATATTCAAACGAGTTCCAATGAAAAGGCTTAACCCCTACAGTACCAGGGATGTTCCTTTTATCATGTTCAGGCAAGTGTTAGATGATTTAATTCAGCTTAGGAAGGACCTCTAGCAATAATAAGACTTCAAACTATCTCAACCAATCTTTTTAACTACCACATAGCCTTCCTAAGCTGAATAATATCGTCTAAATCAAGCTAGACTACAATATAACACACGCCGCTGGTACTCAAAGGGTTAACTTAGGACTTTACTTAAGGAGTTAACTTTGCTGGAGTGACAATCAATGCTGGCACCGAATAGCTGTAGAAGGTCTAATCCCGATATTCGTCATATTCACCAGTCTGGAGAACAATCATTTAAGTTGAAGAGGCTTGGGAATTCCGGAAGGGAGTAAGTTTAATTAAAAAGACACACGTTAAAAATAGAAAATGTCAATGTCCTCTTCTTAGTTTTATTTGTATTTTACCATAAACCCACTAATGTGTCCTAGCAATCGCTCATGTTGTTTCCAAAACATAATAAATTAGTTTCCGGAAACTCGATGAGTACTGTGGACGAGAAAAATGCCATACAATTTATCAGGACAAACCAACATTATTTCAGGGCAGGGACATTTCAGAAGTTACTAGCCCGGGGCAAGTAGATCTAAAACTCTAATTTCCCAGCCCGCACCAAAACACACACAATTATCAAATATATATATAAATCCGTATGTACTATAATTATGTGTATAACTGTAAGTTCTGGTGATTCAGATGACGAAGAATAACACAAAGGCACCTCAACCTCCTACAAATCTAGAATTATGTAATCTACTGTAGGGGAGAACAGTTAGAACCAGACCAGACGGTAAGGTGCCAGAGACTAAAATTCTAAACTACCTAACTCTGCCAAGGCCCCATAATCCTGACACAGACGTAGCAAATCCCGAGTTAAATGCCCCGGATGATTATGGAGAATTTACCACCTTACCCTTGCTGCTAATTTAATTATCTAGATGCCATGATTATACGTAACACGTTATAATTGGGCATAGGTATTCATGAACATGTTCAAATTAATAATACATACCGGGTACTTGTTAAGGGGAGATATCCACTTGAGGGATTTTTCTCTTTATCCCTTTCTCCCTCATTTTTAGCCCCATTGCTTTTGAGATTTTAAGACGTTCGCCCCATTAGTTTGGAACTTTCACCCCATTTATGTCACTTTTAAGACCTTTCGTGTAATTTAGGGGTCGATTTTTTCCTGGCGAGCGATAGCGAGCCTGTAATTTAAGAGGAACCGGCCTTTGGCCGGGACAATTTTCTACCGAAAAATTTACAAATTTAGCTTGAAAGAGGGTCTAGAGGGTGTAATTTTAAGCTTGATGGAGGTCTAGGGAACAAACCAGAAACCTCCCCTTAATCTATAATAGGTACGACGGAAGCAATAACAAATCTCCTTGAATACTAATTACCTAGGGAGTTTCTACTGAGTGTTTAACTGCAACTTTGTTAATATTATCAATGTTTAAGATATTATTTAACAAGTTACCCAGCCATACTGGCACTCATCAGGCATATGATTTTTCAAAATAATTAATTTTATAAAATGTGTTGGACTATGTTTACTTCCACCACAACTGTATAATCAGAATGTATCATTAACACTATCTGATGCAACGTCTCGGGGGTTATTATGGTATTGTGTTTAATTATTATTGAGGGTTTTAATTGGTTTACATTTTCGAACAATGTGTATATAGTTTACCCCTAGACTTGGAAAAACGCCTCTCCAAACCCCCTTCAAACTAAAAAAAACGCCTCTCCAAACCCCCTTCAAACTAAAAAAACGTTCCCCAGGCCCCCTTCAAGCTAAATATGTACATTTTTCGATAGAGAAATGCCCGGCCAAATGCCGGTTTCTCCCAAATTGCAGGATCGCTATCGCTCGCCCAGGAAAAATCGACACCTTATTGGGTTGAAGCATCATATAATCGCCAAACTAATGAGGTGAAACGTCTTAAAATATCCAAGCTAATGGAGTAAGTCATGAAGGATCCAAATTGGCCCGCCCTGCACCTAATAGGGTTAAAACAGAATGAATAGCGACCGACAGTTTGGCAGTTGGAACAACTGCCAAATAAATGCTGGAATCCAATGTTTTATTCTTATATTTTAAAACGTCATTTTGCCTAGTTCCTTGAATCGTTTCATGATTTATCTCTGCCTTGTTTCGTTCACCCTCGATGCATGCTTTTCACGCAGTTGTAGACCAAAACATAGCAATGTGTTAATATGCTATTAGTTATATACAAATTAAATATGTGGTCATAGCCAAGAATAGATATGTCAAAACCGGTTTATGTTAATCGAAATACACATATACTGTATAGAATCCTCTTATGCGATTATCTGACTTCCCATATTGACTAATTCCTTGAACGTGACGATAGTGCGTTGTTAAATGTGCGATTAGTTTGCTTGGGAGCCAGATTAACTTGCTCATGTAGTGATGTACACCCTATGTGGTGGATTGTGTTCTTTTTATTTCAAAATTGTATTTGAGTAAGCGTTCTTTCCACATAACGATTTTGATTAGTTCTTTTGCATTTATCTTGTGTCGTCCCAGTTTTGGCTTGTTTAGTTTGCAAGTTTTAAAACTGAATACAAATAAATCGTGAACATCAAACACTATGCAGCATATGATGAGAACAGTAGACGCATGAATGGCAAGAAGAGGTAAAATAGTATAACTAAAGACAGAGTACGAGCGTAAGTTAAAACGTAGAACAAATTGGAGTATACACAACACAACTGACCAGAGAGAAAACACCGGTAAAAAAATAGGAAAACAAGGAAAGCAGGAAACAAATATACAGTTTTGAGAATTAAAGTTAGTTTTGTTTTCTCGGAAGGTTAGTGTGTACATTTAAATATCTGGGCCAGACAACGCTAAGAAAGGAGAATAGAGGGTGTGTTTCAAGGGATAAGTGGTTATTTTTTGGTAAATTACTTCATACTGTATACATATTTTTTTTTTATAGTTTCCTCCCTAGACCTCCATCAAATTAAAAAAAACATCGATTAGATCCCCCTTCTAGATTAATTTGTACATTTTTCGGTAGAAAAATTTCCCGGCCGAAGGCCGGTTCTTCCAACATTACAGGCTCACTATCGTTCGCCAGGGAAAAAATCGACACCTAAATAGCACGAAAGGTCTAAATATTGACGAAGAAATGAGGCGAAAGGTCTTAAAATCAACTAACTAATAGGGCAAACATCTTAACATCTGAAAACAAATGGGGCTAAACATGAGGGAGAAAGTGGTCCAGAAAACCGGTCCATCCCCCCTTAACCTGAGATTCATGTTATTAGTATAATGAACATTATATGCAATTTATCTTGCACGTTGACATTCGCATACCAATGGGTGCCACGTATGTTTATAAAACAATTTATAATAGGTAATTATATTCAGCCATTGTCACTGTATGTACAATCGCGCTAATAAGTGATGTCTCGGCACCAATTATGTTTTGATCAATAATTGGTATCAGCAATATCTAAGCTTCATTTCTTCATATCAAGTGAAATATACACGCATGTTCCTACACTTACCCACCCTATGCAACATCTGACAGACATTAATACAGCACAGAGCAAGTCAAACGAAATGACAGCTGGGACCTGACTTATTAGCGCGACCGTATATACGTAGGTATAGACAGTGTAAATCCGCTGTCACACTAGCGCTTTTTCCGTCAATTTTCCATGAGCAAGTTTTTTCTCGTATTATTTCGGGACATTTTGGCACGGGTATCGGAAACTAGACTGAAGGAAGATTATGTTAGGCGACTGAATTCTGATAAAGTGTAATGTTTAAAGCTTCCTGACCATAATTGCCCGTAAAAATTGCTTGAAAGAAGGCTCGTGTGACTCTGGCTTAAGCCGCTACACGAAGGGAAATAGTATACCGGGAAACAAGAACAGTTTTATGCAAGTGGAGAGAGGAATGTGAAGAAATATCTAGAACAAAGGAAAGGTTGCGAACAGAGAAGTAGAGGGGAACGATTTGAAAAATAAACATGTATGCTGTGTACAAAACATATAAAACACACATATATGCGCAACACATTTTAGTAAAACAACACGCATAAACAAATCTACCAACAAATATATATTATTTTGTATAACATTCATGTATCTCGAAATGGCCTACGACAAATTTATATATTTGCTATGTGCATCAGAGAAACAAAAGGCAAAGCTGCCTGTAACAAGTGTCTCCCCCTAACTTGAAAGAGTGATAAAGAGCCAATTTCAAGGTACGTTAGAGGCAAACTATTTGGACACACGGAGCTCGAAGCAGCCCAAGTCACAGGGGGAAGGAAATACAGACTGAGGGAGAGAGTTCCTAAGCTCACTTGTTGAGTAGAAGAAAGCCTGGGAAAATCGGTTCACTCTAGGGTTAGAGAGTTGGACAGAATAGGGGTGGGAGTGTGTTGAAAGGTGTGTGCCTCCCGTAAGGGAAGAGGTATACACTGATAATGCTCTAAAGAACAGTGTTTATTGCAATAGCGGTAGCAGAGTTAGATAAATGTAACACTGCGGCATATAGAGAGAGATTGTAGGGAATTAGCAAGAGAAAGTGAGTTGATGAGACGAAATGCTTATTGACTCTACCCTTTTCGAGAAGTGCAGTATTGGTGGAACCGCCTCACACATGAGAACAATACTCGATACATGGGCGCACTGTGCCCATGTATATTGAAATATTGAATAAACAAGTATATACCTATAGCTGTATATAGTGGTTTTATATTACATAATTGTCAAGTTCTTCAACATATACAGTATAATATTATATCATCCTTCCTTTGCAAATACACTAATATGGGTTTTCAGTAATACATTATTAGAGAGCCACGATATGTTACAACTGTCCAGCTAATATTAGTTGTTGTTGTTGTTGTTGTTGTTGTTCCCCAGGCTGTCTGGCCGAACAGCCCCAAGGTCTCGAGCAAGGCCATGGCCATAAACGAGCGCCCCCACAAAATCCTCACTGCTTACCACTAACAAACCCCGGGTGACCGAAGCCACTCCAAGGCAGGGAGCTGAGGAAGGTGCGGAAACGCCCGGGAAACCAAAGCCCCACCCAAGGCCCTGTGCCCCTCAGCAATTATGAAGGGAAAGTTGAGGGGCAAGGGAAAAAAAATATTAGTTAATTAGCTAATATTAGTTATGTACGATTACGCGTATGCTGACAAACAATAGAGGATATAATTACATAATAGTATATGAACTAACTTAAGGGGAGATTTCCACTCGAGGGATTTTTTTCTGGACCCCTTTCTCCCTCATGTTTAGCCCCATTGCTTTTGAGATTTTAAGACGTTCGCCCTAGTAGTTTTGACATTTTAAGACATTTTGTCCCATTTCTGTCAATTTTAAGACCTTTCGTGCCATTAAGGTGTCTATTTTTTTCCTGGCGAGCGATAGCGAGCCTGTCATTTAAGAGCAACCGGCCTCCGGCCGGGACATTTTTCTACCGAAAAATGTACACATTTATCTTAAAAGGGGGTCTAGGGGGTGTATTTTTAAGCTTGATGAAAACGTAGGGAACAAACTAAATACCTCCCCTTAAGTAATCAAGAGGTTGAATGAGAGCTCGATCCTGCCTGGCCAGTCATTGTATTGAATTGCCTATTGAATACCCTAGCTATTGGTGCTAGAGTGAGCGGTCAACTCAACCATTAGACCATTTCAACCAGTAGCTCTCAACCAGTACCAAATCAACCAATACGGTTAGGTTAGGTTAGGTTAGTACTATATTTTGGCACTGGTTTGGTTGGTCTGGGTTAATTTGGCACTGGTTGAGAGCTACTGGTTGAGATGACATGGAACCGGTGCTAGAGCCTAGAGCAGACAGGGGTGAATATATTCTGAAAAACTAGTTTGATGTTAACCCTCTCATTCAGGTATCGATGGTTTGGCTTCATATTGATGAATGTAAATTGGCTATACATATTTATCAGTTTTAATTAAAAGGGTACGTACAGGATATATGGAACAACAAATTGAAGTGCCAATAGTATTAAGGCGGTTTGTTAATATTTAATTGAATACGCATTCTAAAAAGCTAATATACGGAAGGGAAGGGTGATGTTTGAAAGTATAATAAATACTGAATGTTATGCATATTGATATAGATAATCCTTTGATAGTCGTGGAGGAAACTTTGGCAACAGGACACTATTTTCTTCAAACTGCAACTCCAGACCAGATGGCTGAAGTAAAATAGGAAAGAAGAGTAATTGGACAGAGGAAGAACAAACTGAGAGAACTGAGGAAACTGAACCGCCATAATCTTACAAATAACAACTGTAATCATAATCAGTTCCTTTCCCGAGATTCCTGTAACGCTTATTTGACTTGCAATGCATAATACAATGTTGTAACCACCCACCAGAAGTACTTCAGTTGCACTGCTTTGATATCTCGTAATATATCTGGCTATCTTTACTTTGTGTATATTGTTATTTTATACTTCCTATATTCTTATAAGGTCATCTATTTGGTATTTAAATATTAATTAGTTTTTGTTTTCATCTATCTATCTATTTCGTCAGATCACAAGGCTATTTTTAGTATACGTATAATATTTCAAGCTCCTATATTCTCCTATATTCTTGTAAGGTTATCTATTTGGTATTAAAATATGATTTGTCATTGTTTTATCCATCTATCTCATGGCACTCAGTCGGATATATAATTCCTTAACAAAAACATGTCCTTTCTCTCTTGACTTACACTACTACAGTCATAACACAACTCAAACCCATCAATGACGAGGTATACAGTATATTTGGGTAAACAATTAGGTACGGTCGCGCTAATAAGTCATGTCTCAGCTGTCATTACGTTTGGCTCCCTCTGTGCTGTATTAATGTCTGTCAGATGTTGAATAGGGTGGGTAAGTGTAGGAACATGTTTGTATATTTCACTTCATATGATGAAATGAAGCTTAGATATTGCTGATACCAATTATTGATCAAAACCTACTTGGTGCCGAGACATCACTTATTAGCGCGCGATTGTACAAGCCTCCCGATAGAGTTAATTATTGGCCCTAATGGCTATGTGTTATCTGTATATTTGGTACGGTGTGCCAAAGTGTATCCTTCTTCCTCCTTCTCTACTCCCCTAATTAGTTATCCTTAAGGGGAGACGGTCGTTTTTCTGGTCCCCTTTCTGCCTAGTGCTTAGTCCCATTAATGTTGAGATTTTTAGACGTTCGGTCCATGTGTTGGCCGAATTTAAGACCTTTCGTCCCATTTCGTTAAACAGTTTAAGACCTATCGTGCCATTTAGGTGTCTATTTTTTCCTGGCGAGCGATAGCGAGCCTATAATTGTAAGAATCGGCCTTCGGTCGGAACATTATTCTACCGAAAAATGTACAAATTCATCTTGAGGATGTTTTTCCTAAGTTTGAGGGATGTCTAGCGAGGAAACTAAGAATGTATATATGAATGAATTTATAGGCCAAAAAAGCAGTCAGTGTCCCCTTAATTCGATATTACATTTTCAAATTAGCTTTATAAATAGTGATACTCACTTGCTGTATTGACAATGAACAATCAGCAGTTATCCACGTACCTGGAAAAGAGAACACACTGGTTATATTGTGATACATTTACATTAATAATGCTTGCAATGAAGAATTAAATATATATATAATGCATGCATATTGAAAAGTAGGTATATAGCAGAACATACGATAATAACGGTAATGGTTATGAATAAACAGTATTTAATACTTAGCAACTGAAAAATAAACTGCAGTTATATTTTCCTATTATGTATATATATATATATATATATATATATATATATATATATATATATATATCTCTCAAATGTTACCGAGTTAAAAGAGAAATATCCTGTTCTGGGACCATATGAGCATGGTAATAAAATCCACCTTTATACCCGCATATATAATGAACAACATGTCTAAAAGTAGAATATTCAGGAAGTAAATATGAGGGTAGAACGAACGTGGAGGGCACATCAAAGCCTATGTAAATCTGTGGACATGTTGTCGACGTGTAGACTAATAATGCAGACTGGGAGAAATAATATGTATGTAAGGGAATAGTGGGAGGGCGATCTACTTCGGAATGGGAAAGTGGATGAATCTCAATATTTGTTGTGACAAATATAAATGAGGGTGAGGATATTGTCACCTTAATCCTTTTTATCTGAAAATAGGTACACATGTCAGTAATCTGTAATATTATATATGTTAGTATAGCTACCAACTAGCGAACAAATGAACGTTAATTGGAGGGATAGAAGGGGTCACTCTTATTTAGGATAGGTTGAACGAAAGTAAGAAGAAGAGCGGTTTGAGCAAAGACAAATGCGATTACGTTTAGCTACACAATTATACATCACAAAAAACATATTATTTTCAGAATAACGGGAGGAATAGCAAATCCAGCATTTCATAGCAGAATATCATCTACCTATGTATTTCCAGACGCCTTATTCTCGAAGTGGTGGTCATGAATTAAATGCCTCCATATTCCTGTTATCTGTCAGCCATTCCTAAAACCCCACACTACTGTCACTCCTATAGGCCTACCTCTAGAAGAATTGGAGAATAGATGCATAGAAAAATAGAAGCACAGAAAAATAGGTCCAACAAGAGCAGGTATGGTTTCACTACACCACTATTAACAAATAAGCCTCATATATAGATGACTTGGTATATCCTGGAATCAATTCAATTACAATATAAGAAGAATCTCTTCATGATAAAAAACACTTGTGTATATGGAAGATTATGGGTATAGAACACACAGCAATATATATATACTGTATATTTATGGGCGAAATAAGACTAACAAATATAAAACAAAAAAGGAAAGTTGAAAAGAAACGAAATCATGTATTGTTGTTCCAAGTGGTGGAAGTAAAGAAGAAAATTCAGAAAACACATGAGGATTGAGTATTGCTTCAGTATTTGGTGAATATATTCGAATAGCAATGGGGGATCCACAGAACGGTTTTGTTGCAGAATGTTTTGCTGAAGTTGTGGGGGAGAAATGAAAAACAAATTGGGGAAGTTTTACGATTAGGAACTAATATATAATACAACGCAACATAAGATATCAATATTATGTAATTGTATTTGTAATGTCCTCCGGATATATGTACCAATGTTCACTACAGAAAGCGACAGAAAGCAAAGAGTAGTCATAAACGGTAAGGCATCAAAATGGACCAATGTAAGTAGCGGGGTACCCCAGGGATCGGTACTAGGACCAATTCTCTTTCTAATTTACATCAACGACATAGATGAGGGTCTCACCTGTACAATCTCAAAATTTGCTGACGATACAAAAATTGCAAATAGCGTACTCTCAAAAGAACAAGTTGACGATATGCAACACAATCTAGATAAATTGTCATGTTGGGCCCAAATTTGGCAAATGAGTTTCAATGCGGATAAATTTAAAGTACTACATATCGGATACCTAAATGAGAAAGCAAACTATTCGATGAATGGCACTCAGCTTAAGAATGTAAACAGAGAAACCGATCTGGGATTAACAATATCGATTAACCTAAAACCGAGTCAACAATGTTCAGAAGTTGTTAAGAAGGCAAACAAAATAATTGGCTTTATAGGCAGGTCATTTGAGCATAAATCCAAAGAAGTTATCCTAACCCTTTACAATTCATTAGTCCGCCCTCTTCTGGAATACTGCGTTCAATCCTGGTGCCCTTATTACCAAAAAGATATAAACAAGCTAGAACGAGTTCAACGTAGAGTTACCAAAATGATACCTAGCCTAAAGAACAAACCATACGAAGAGCGTCTTAGAGAATTAAATATATTCCTTTAACCCAGCGCAGATTAAGAGGTGACTTAATTCAAGTGTTCAAAATCATCAAAGGCATCGACAATATGAACTGTAGTAAGTACTTCACTATCGACCAATCTAATTACACGCGGGGAAACGGTTGCAAAATTATTGGTAAATCTTTTAACTCACACGAATCTAAGAATTTCTTCTTCAATCGAGTTGTCAACTTGTGGAATGGGCTTCCCCGAAACGTTATAGACTGCATCACCGTTGATTCATTTAAACTCCGCCTAGACAAATATCTCGCATCAAACCCGCGACTGACTGCGTTTGTAAATGAATAACTTTATTTTATCCCCCCCTCAGTTACTAACCCATCTGTCCCCTACTAACTTCCTAATCCTGTCACGGACATTAGTTCCAGGGCAGTAATTCCCTTTCCAATGTTCCCTTACCCACTCTAAACCACTGTTTGGACACTTGATCCTCAGTGTTTTGGAGGACAAGCAACCTAGAAGGGTCACTAGATCTGTTGTTGCTTGATTTCCTTTGTACTCCTTTGTACTATATCGAATGTGGGTGTTGTTGCCCCCTACTGTATAGTACGGTAATAATTGATAAATATTTATAGACACGTCAAATAATTGTACAGGTTCAGTTCGCTAGGCTAGGTTAGGTTAGAGTATTATTTCATTAGGTTAGATATGTATACATGTAGATATAAATGGTTTGGAGCGAAATAACCTGTTGGCGCCTGCAATCCGAAAAGAACATAAACTAGAGACACACGAACACAAAGAATGTAAGATCTTACTGGAGGAGAAACGGAACAGATAAATAGGACCCTAAATTACACATCGTATTTCTGCAGCTTGACTGTTCTGGGCATGGTTTTTCAGAGATACAAATATAAATGTATTCCTATGTTTCACTATCCCCTGTGTGTGTGTGTGTACTTACTCTAGTTGTACTTACTCTAGTTGTATTGCGGGAGTGAGCATGCTCGTTATTTCCCGCCTCCTATATGTGTAGGTGTTATATGTATCGTTGGAATGGCTGTGGATGTGTGTGTAGTCTGTATTGTTAGCCAATTGGCGACATTGGAAACGAAGGCTTAGGGTGGATCTGTATGGTACCATTCTCACTATAGACGGTACCGTCTCGCCCGAAGGCTTAGGTAGCCATCAGCTTAGGTGAACCATATGATACCCATCTCGCCTTGTACCATTTTTGCCAACCCCAGATGGGACGTCACAACGTCGTCCACTTATTCCAGGTACCTATTTACAGCTAGGTGAACTGAGGCTAACACATGAAAGGAGACAAGCCCAATTTGTCTCCGCCCGGCCGGGGATTGAACCCCCGACCCCTCGTGTGTGAGACGAGAGCTCTACCTACTAGGCTACGGGCTGTGTGTGTGTGTGTGTGTGTGTGTGTGTGTGTGTGTGTGTGTGTGTGTGTGTGTTTACCAAGTTTACATGTTTCTGTGTGCGTGTGAAAGAGAGTTCAGTACAAATGATAATATACATATAATATACCATGACTGCACAAGTTACGAAGGTTGTCAAAGAACCACCCATTGGTGAACCAATTTTCCCGTTTTCGGGCAAACTCGTAAATATAGCCTAAATGTGACCAAAAAGGGAGAACTTTGGCAGCTTGATGGTTGAGGATTATATAACAACATATCTCATAAGAAATACAACACACACACACGCGCACATGCACGAGAACGAAATATCTTCAAGGCCGTTTTCTCGACTCTGGGTTAGATTCGTGGAAGCATGATCAAGAAAGTTCTCCTATTTCCTGAGATCTGAAGGATAAGCTTATCGACTTGCTTGAGTCGACCTGTTGTAACAATAAATAAGGTAACACATATAGGAAACACATAAAAACCTGTACCAGCGACGTCTTTTAACTTTATTCTGGCTACTATTGAACGGTTTTATTCAGTTTAAAAAGGGCCTTCAGCAATTTACAAGTTTCGGACTATCTCCCTTAACCCCTTTCACTACCTCGAATCCATTTTATGCTTCACAAAATCGCTTAACTATAGCTAGAATAAAATGAAAAATACGTCGCCGGTACAGAAGGGGTTAATTGTATATCTTGGAATTATGTACAGAGGCAACAAGGAATATGAACACAGAAATCTGAAATATAGGTCGAATATCATCCAACAGTTTCGATGATATACTTTTGATTTTGATTTTAAATTGTGTAATACCAAGTGTCAGTGCATACGATCGCCAACGTATACATTGTGCATAATATAGAAGTCTTAGATTGGCGAAATATATGCACAGTTCCCTGCACAAGTTCCGTTCCTCTCTGAGATTAATTTTTTGAAAGTACAAATAGTATAATTGAATTTAGAGAGTAGTGTTGTATTCAGCAGTTGGATAAAAAGGTGAATTAACTATTGCACAGCAAGGAACTTTTCCAATTCAATAATACTATTTTTACTTTCATTAACCCTTACAGTCCCAGGCCCGAGTATATTCGTCAGTAGATAAGTAACTCCCAAGTCCCAGGCCCAAATATATTCGTCAGTAATGTATTTGTCTTGTAACTGCCTGTACAAGGATTTCTTGTTTGTGTGTGGGGTTTTTTTAAGCCTTGTAAAAAAAAAAAAAAAAAAAAAAAAAAAAATATATATATATATATATATATATATATATATATATATATATATATATATATATATATATATATATATATATATATATATATATATATATATATATATATATATATATATATATCCAGTCTTGCCTCATCTCTGAGGTGAAAAGGTGGTCTCTCCTGCCATTTTCGCCACAGTGCTTGGGACTGCTGGGGACTTTTATTACTGTATCCTACGGTACTCAAAGGGTTAATATAATCTCAGAGAGGAAGATAACTTGTACAGGAAACTGTATAGTTGTCAACATATGTAGCTGGAACAAACACTAACGGTCTATCTATCTATTGCCTGACGCCGTGATCCCCGAAGGGGTGGCCACGAACGAACCGCCCCCATGCACCTCTGTCCCCAGTCAGTCGACGCCCCTCCCCCCAACCAGCACCGCCTTCGTTCATGTAGTTCCTCACTCCATCCTTCTAACACTAACGGTATTGATGTATATAACATAGTTTCATTTGCAAAAAGCAACGATATTACACATTAGCAATCTAAAATATACACACGGATACTTGATATAAACCTGTGAGACCATTGTATTCTGGTACTCATCCCCAGCACTTTGCCTAGTTTCATGTACTAACAACTATGGTAAGTGACATGTGTGAACACTTAGAATAAATATTAACTGTGCAACAGGGTAGCACGCCTTTACCAAACGCTACTCTCTCTCTCAATTTATTAAAGGAAAAAAAGAGGAGGAAAGAACGGGGAAGGAAAAAAGAAAATAAACAAACAAACACACAGTTTATGTTCAGCATATTAAGTGTTGGTTGACGACCGTTTGACTTCAATGTTCTCTTCGAGTGGTAGTCCCTGGAAACGAGTGCATTATTTGAAGCTTCATTCGGTGTTTAATCAATTCTTGACAATAATTGTATTCAGCTAACTATGATCTCAATAACCATTGATGTAATGAAAATATGAATAGTCTCCTCATACGATTGCACTAGTTCTGTAGTGCTATTATTTACAACCTGTCAATTAATAATTCAGTCACTACAAGCTTGCTTGTACAGACCATGTGACAATTAAATGAGGAAACTATAATAACACATCTGAATAATGCCAACCTGATTTATAAACACAAATATGAATGTAACCAGACGACGATGCTGTTGTTTCAGTGGAATAATGGCTCTTTGAGCAGTATGTATCGCCTTACTAGTGGTTGTCCCCTCACAGGATGGGGGGCGCTGCTCAATAAACTCGCCCCTCGGGGCAAAATAAAAAAAAATCAATCTCTCTCTCTCTCTATATATATATATATATATATATATATATATATATATATATATATATATATATATATATAATCTATTTTTCATTAATTTCACCACAACACCAAACACCTCCAATGAAATTAATGCAAGCATATATGTGATCCACCAGGATTCGAACCCGGGTTATCACACACAGATTTTTAGACACCTTAACCATTACACCATCAAGACGGTATATATATATATATATATATATATATATATATATATATATATATATATATATATATATACAGTATACATAACATTAGATTATGAAAGTTTTAAAATCACATTTATATGCATATGTGTCATGAGGTACAATAGAGTCCTGTATCACACATTTACAACGGAACATGACATACTACAGGTAGGTGCCACAAACACTCTGACCTCATCCGTCAATATGATTAACCAGATGTATATATTTTGGTGAATATGTGCATGTTGACGTTGACTGTCCAAAACGATGTGTATATTTGTGTGTAAGGGTGTGTTCTCTTTGTCAAATATTACACAGAATCAAAGGTAAAAATACGTCATGGTGCTGAAAGGGTTAAACACAGCTTAAATGAAGAACATATCTCAAGTAAACGTAGCTGTTTGACGTACCTTAGTTAATAATCAATTACATTTACACTTCCCTTTCTCTTTAGTTAAGTATTTTTAAGTGGTCAAAAAGATTACAATAAAATATATAATAATGTATAATAATGTATATACTTATATATTATTATGTCATGTAAAATATTAAGAATTAAATGTAACTTAAGTTTGGTTATATTTATCAATATTAGTCTCATTTATTGAATACCAGTAACACGTAACGATTATTAATGATCAATAAATAATCACCAGCTAGATGAATCCTGAAAACCAATAGTATAGTAATATTATTCAGCTGGCAGGGAGCTGTAAAGCCAACAGGTGATAGTGATGAAGCAGGTAATGCAAACCCCAAAAGGTGACTTATATTTGCACACCGAACAATAATTATGTAATAGTAAATACCTACCAAGTATTCATGACTTAACCCTTTAAGTACCAGCAACGTGTTATATTTTATTCTAGCTATATTTAGACGATATTATGCAGCTTAGGAAGGATCTGTTGTAGTTAAAAGGATTGGTCGAGGTAGTTTGAAGCTTTATTACTGCTAGAGGTCCTTCCTAAGGTGAAGAAAATCGCCTAATAGTTGCCAGAATACGATGTACATGACGTCCCTGGTACTGAATGGGTTAGGAATAAAGAGTACATTATATGCGGAGGTAATATTGCAGCAATAATTGTCCTAAATGTTTCTGCTAGCCTTGCCATAAAGCCTAACTGACCACTTGCGAGTTTCGATCTATAAGGAAGTTAGAGCTGCAGACAACACTATTTAGCAGAATTACCAGCCAAAAGACGGTTCTTGTACATACAGAAATATAATATATATATAACCTAATGTAACAAACGTTTTATCTATCATAAACTCGTATTATTGCTTGATTTCGATATTCACGGTACCAACTTCCTTATAGCCTGGAACTCGCAAGTGGTTAATTGCTAACTTGGGACTTTCAAAACTTTCAAACAACGAATTATCAAAGCATCATACTAACATGGGTGGTTTTTGTTTGTCTATTTCTGGAACTATGAACTCTACCTCTAAACTCCAGTGCTTAATCATATTAGGATTATAGAAGTATGAACATCCTCTTCGTAAAAGAGACATTCATGCATTGTACCGGGTAGAACTAATCTTCACATGCTCCTATGGATGAGGATTTAAGGGTGGATGGTTCACTTTTTGGTAGATATTTTCATTTATTTGTTATCTTCTACTTTCTTCCCCAAACCTCTATCAAATATAAATAAAAAACCAAGAATCCCCATTTAAGATATACCTGTACATATTCCGGAATAAAAATGTACCGGCCGAAGGCCGGTCCTCGTAAATAATAGGCTCGCTATCGCTCGCCAGGGAAAAATTGACACCTACATGACACAAAAAGTCTTAATATTGACAAAGAAAAGGGGCGAAAGGTCATAAATTCAACTAACTAATGGGGCTAAACATGGGGAAGAAGGGGGGTCAGAAAATGACCCATCTCCCCTTAAAACCTTCTGAGTTCTTGAGTGCCACAATCTTATGAAACTTAATTAATGGGAAACATTGCTAGGGATAAGTGAACAATAAGCAATGGAGTGAGGTCTGGTGATTAAGGTTTTCAAAGTTCATGAATAGTATTCTTTGGTTCCACGATTTCCTCATATAAGGAGCGGGAGGTTTGAGGGACATGCATCAACTCTCACTAAATTACGTGTGCTCCCTCCCTACCCCTTAATTACGTGTGCTCCCTCCCTACCCATTAATTACGTGTGCTCCCTCCCTACCCATTAATTACGTGTGCTCCCTCCCTACCCATTAATTACGTGTGCTCCCTCCCTACCCATTAATTACGTGTGCACCCTCCCTACCCATTAATTACGTGTGCACCCTCCCTACCCATTAATTACGTGTGCTCCCTCCCTACCCATTAATTACGTGTGCTCCCTCCCTACCCATTAATTACGTGTGCTCCCTCCCTACCCATTAATTACGTGTGCTCCCTCCCTACCATTAATTACGTGTGCTCCCTCCCTACCCATTAATTACGTGTGCTCCCTCCCTACCCATTAATTACGTGTGCACCCTCCCTACCCATTAATTACGTGTGCTCCCTCCCTACCCTTTAATTACGTGTGCACCCTCCCTACCCATTAATTACGTGTGCACCCTCCCTACCCATTAATTACGTGTGCTCCCTCCCTACCCATTAATTACGTGTGCACCCTCCCTACCCATTAATTACGTGTGCACCCTCCCTACCCATTAATTACGTGTGCTCCCTCCCTACCCATTAATTACGTGTGCTCCCTCCCTACCCATTAATTACGTGTGCTCCCTCCCTACCCATTAATTACGTGTGCTCCCTCCCTACCCATTAATTACGTGTGCTCCCTCCCTACCCATTGATATGGAAGTGAAATTGCCAGATATTCTAATGATCTTAAACATACGACTTATCATTCAATGATTCACGTTGGACTCAATGAAAACGGTAAACACACTATGATGAATTCAAGTTTGATTTCGAATATTTTTAGCAAGCAATATTATTAATCCAATTCAGTTCTGCATATAGTGGCAGAGCAAAACTGATGGCATTCTGATTACTGTATTGGCCATGGGGTCATTATTAACTCGTCATATAATTGCCAAATGTACTCACTGAATATGATGGCTTAGTTCGACACTTTATTGACACAGTTATTTTGTTGATCATGGAGGGTTAACAGAGGAACGAGTCGTATCTATCTATCTATCTATCTATCTATCTATCTATCTATCTATATTATATTTTTTTAACCAATATGTAAAAAGCATACCTTGTATCTTTTTATGAAATAAAAATATCACTGACTGACTATATATATATATATATATATATATATATATATATATATATATATATATATATATATATATATATATATATATCAGACCAAATTGCTTCACATTGGGATTTAGTAAATATACGACATAATCCTGTGTTTTACGGGAAACAATTCACTTACTGTACAACGGAAGTAAATCAGCAGCGACAAATACTTGTGTTTTATCCTGGTGGGAACAATCGTATATTTGTGTACGTTTTGTCTGTTATTTTTATAAATACATCCATGCGTATTATTTGAGACAACTAATCTAAGAACATGGAGGCGTAACCAATAATGGACTCATTTGCTTCTCACGTAACTACAAACAAGAAACAATACTTGTTACAGCATTTGTTTTTCTACTGGACTCCCTTCTCATTCATGTTTCTACTGGACCCCCTTCTCATTCATGTTTCTACTGGACCCCCTTCTCATTCATGTTTTCTACTGGACCCCTTCTCATTCATGTTTTCTACTGGACCCCTTCTCATTCATGTTTTCTACTGGACCCCTTCTCATTCATGTTTTCTACTGGACCCCTTCTCATTCATGTTTTCTACTGGACCCCTTCTCATTCATGTTTCTACTGGACCCCCTTCTCATTCATGTTTCTACTGGACCCCCTTCTCATTCATGTTTCTACTGGACCCCCTTCTCATTCATGTTTCTACTGGACCCCCTTCTCATTCATGATTCTACTGGACCCCCTTCTCATTCATGTTTCTACTGGACCCCCTTCTCATTCATGTTTCTACTGGACCCCCTTCTCATTCATGTTTCTACTGGACCCCCTTCTCATTCATGTTTCTACTGGACCCCCTTCTCATTCATGTTTCTACTGGACCCCCTTCTCATTCATGTTTCTACTGGACTCCCTTCTCATTCATGTTTCTACTGGACCCCCTTCTCATTCATGTTTCTACTGGACCCCCTTCTCATTCATGTTTCTACTG
Organism: Paralithodes platypus; assembly: GCA_032716605.1. Lineage (NCBI taxonomy): Eukaryota > Metazoa > Arthropoda > Malacostraca > Decapoda > Lithodidae > Paralithodes > Paralithodes platypus. The sequence continues at coordinate 27,420,807 of CM064576.1, read as the reverse complement.
GACTCTCTTCTCATTCATGTTTCTACTGGACCCCCTTCTCATTCATGTTTCTACTGGACCCCCTTCTCATTCATGTTTCTACTGGACTCTCTTCTCATTCATGTTTCTACTGGACCCCCTTCTCATTCATGTTTCTACTGGACCCCCTTCTCATTCATGTTTCTACTGGACTCTCTTCTCATTCATGTTTCTACTGGACCCCCTTCTCATTCATGTTTCTACTGGACCCCCTTCTCATTCATGTTTTCTACTGGACCCCCTTCTCATTCATGTTTTCTACTGGACCCCCTTCTCATTCATGTTTACTACTGGACCCCCTTCTCATTAATGTTTCTACTGGACCCCCTTCTCATTCATGTTTCTACTGGACTCTCTTCTCATTCATGTTTAGGCCAATTAGTTACGAGCTTTTAAGACATTCGGCCCATTAGTTTGACGATGTTAAGACCTGTCGCTCTATCTAGGTGTCACTTGTTCCTGGCGAGCAATAGCGATCCTGTAATTTAGGAGGAAAAATGTACCAATTTATTTCGAAGGGGGGTCTTGGGGGTATTTTATTTTTAAGGTTGATAGAGGTCTAGGGATCAAATACAAACAAATACACTGTATGTATCGGTGATAATAGAAAATATACAAATACATTATATAACGTCCCCTTAATAATGTACATAACCTCTTCGGTGCAGCGGATTCTATAGGTAAGCATACGCCCTAGCTGATATTTTCCAGATTTATTCCGTTCAATGATGTTTGATAAATGTTCGGTTGGATTCGCTTCCATTGTGGCACCGCTCAACATCCTATTATGTTGGTGTTGTGGGCGTCACCTAACACCTATACAATAATAATCACACACAATGCAGAACTGCTGGCTGTGTTTCAGAATTCAATACTATCCCAGCCACTATTCTCTGGAAATCACTTCCTAAAGGTACAAATTAATCTTGCTGTCAAAACAAAAATATATATATGCTGTACAAATATATATATATACTGTATATATATTTTTGTTTTGACAGCAAGATTAATTTGTACATTTTTCGATAGAAAAATGTCTCCGGCGAAGCCGGATTTTTCCAAACAATGCTGGCTCGCTATCGCTCGCCAGGAAGAAATCGACACCAGGATGGGAATAAACGTCTTAAAACAGTTGGCTGAATGGGGCCGAATGGATACAAGCCAGGAAAAGAGAGAAGAGGAGAGACTTCATTGTGCAATTGTTAAGGGGGAGATAGTTGCTTTAACTGGATTTATGTTGAAGTATAATTCAGACGTTCTTTCCATTAGTTTGGCGATTTTAAGATATTTTGCCCCATATACAAAAAAATATATACCTAAAAATGAACATATTTATCTCGAAGAGGGATTATGTATTAAGGGGAGAATTTCACTTGAGGGATTTTTTTTCTTGGCCCCTTTCTCCCTCATGTTTAGCCCCATTGTTTTTGAGATTTTAAGACGTTCGCCATATTAGTTTGGCGATTTTAAGAACTTTCGCCCCATTTCTGTCAATGTTAAGACCTTTCGTGCAAATTAGGTGTCGATGTTTTCCTGGCGAGCGATAGCGAGCCTGTAATTTAAGAGGAAACGGCCTTCGGCCAGGACATTTTTCTACCGAAAAATGTACACATTTATCTTGAAAGGGGTTCTAGGGGGTGTAATTTTAAGCTTGATGGAAGTCTACAGAACAAACTAAAAACCTCCCCCCTAAGCTTGATGGAGGTCAAGGGAGGTAAAGTAAAAAATATTATAAACACAAATATATCTCGTAATAAATGTACCCTACCCCCTCAACATATGGCAATCATTGTAAATCATTTATGTGTAGAGGGCACGACTTGGTGTATGAAGATAACTTTCGTTAAGGGGAGATTTCCACTTGAGGGATTTTTTTCCTTGACTCCTTTCTCCCTCATGTTTAGCCCCATTGTTTTTCGAATTTTAAGACGTTTGCCCCATTATGTTGACGATTTTAAGAACTTTCAAACCATTTCTGTAAATTTTAAGACCTTTCGTGCCATTTAGGTGTCGAATTTATCCTGGCGAGCGAAAGCGAGCCTGTAATTTAAGAGGAACCGGCTTTTAGCCGGGAAATTTTTCTACCGAAAAATGTACAAATTTATCTTGAAAGGGGCTGAAGGGGGTGTAATCTTAAGCTTGAAGGATATCTAGGGACCAAACTAAAAACCTCCCCTTAAATGAGTATTTTCTCTCTTCAATATTTAATGTCAATGGTAATACGAGGTGATTATCTAAACATCTTTTCAAATACATACAACTATGATATAACATAGACGACACCACCTGAAGCGATAGTAAAACAATACAGAGTTAAGGGAACCCACCTCGCTTTTTTTTGTTTTCTCTTTCTCTCCCTTTCTCTTTGGCTTGTATCCATTCGGCCCCATTCAGCCTACTGTTACCCTACGATTACCCCCATCCAGGTGTCAATATTTTCCTGGCGAGCGGTAGCGAGCCAGCATATATATATTTTTGTTTTTGACAGCAAGATCAATTTGTACATTTTTCGATAGAAAAATTTCTCCGGCGAAGCCGGATTTCTCCATACAATGCTGGCTCGGTATCGCTCGCCAGGAAGAAATCGACACCAGGATGGGAATAAACGTCTTAAAACAGTTGGCTGAATGGGGCCGAATGGATACAAGCCAGGAAAAGAGAGAAGAGGAGAGAAAGATAAACAAAAGCCGGTGACCCCCCTAATTACCAAGCGAACAATGCATAAACAACATAGCAATTCACTGCAGTACAGCAAAGGAAATTGATCATAGGACCGAATAAAGAACAAAGGCCAATCCTAAATAAAGTACAGTTGGCCAAACAAGTCGTGTCGCCGCTGTCATTACGTTTCGCTCGCTGTATTAATGTATTATATTTTTGCTCGCTGTATTAATGTATTATATTTTTGCTCGCTGTATTAATGGATTATATTTTTTGCTCGCTGTATTAATGTATTATATTTTTGCTCGCTGTATTAATGTATTATATTTTTTCCACCAACCAACTTCACTTCTAAACTCAATTAATTTTTTTTTTTTTTTTTTTTTTTTTTTTTAAAAGACCTCCGTCTACGTATTGTGAAAAACCTGTTATCCTCCGGCAAATTGTGGGGTTGGTGGGGTGAAGGGGGGGGGACAGTGAATGAAGGAGGATGCATGTTTTTCATATATACGTGTGCTAGCCCCAAACGCGCGAGCAAACTGTGGCTTTCAAACCATCCGACACATCCCCTTTTATTAATGTGCATCACACATGTTAATACAAAATAAGGTTTAGTTTTGTTTTACCCTACTGTGGAAAGACTACGGAATACACCACTCCTGCCGGGCCTCACGCAGTGGCATGACTCAGTCCTGTCGAACTGAGCTCATGACACTGGTGGCATTGGCCCGGAGGATAGCCATCCCTAGTCTTTGCTTGAGCCAGAGGGTTTCCCGGGGTTCTCCTGAAACTTCTCTGATTTTACGGCCTATTTCATTCACCATCTTAAGGGTGGTGGGGCCGAAGGGACTCCTGAAGTTTCGAATGCCAGGGGCGCGAACTGATGAATTCTGGCGATGGCTTGATATTTTTCTCTCTTTTTATTTTCTGCTATCGGGCGGCTTCACCTGCTTCGTCGGCGTTTCTGGCGGCGTTGGTTGTGGAGAAAGTGTCACAACACATGTGGCACTCCAAAGACTCGAACCTAGGATACTCGCATCGAAATTCCGCGCACTTCTGCATTACGCTATCAAGACAGCTATTATGTCAGATGTTGAATAGGGTGTGTAGAGATAGGAACATGATTGTATATCTCACTCTGCACGATGCTTTAAGGGGAGGTTTTTAGTGGATTCCCTAGACTTCCATCAAGCTTAAAATTACTCCCCCTTGACCCCCTTTCAAGATAAATTTGTAATTTTTCGGTAGAAAAATGTCCCGGCCGAAGGCCGGTTCCTCTTAAATTACAGGCTCGCTATCGCTCGCCAGGAAAAAATCGACATCTAAATGGCACAAATGGTCTTAAAATTGACAGAAATGGGGCGAGGGTTCTTAAAATCGCCAAACTAATGGGGCGAGCGTCTTTAAATCTCACAAGCAATGGGGCTAAACATGAGGGAGAAAGAGGTTCAGAAAAAAAAAATCCTCCAGGTGGAAATCTCCCCTTAAACCTTAGTTAGCGCTGATACCAATTATTGATCGAAATATACTTGGTGCCGCAACATCACTTATTTGGCCAACTGTACCAGCCACAACAACAACAACAACAACAACAACAACAATAGTTTTCACCCTGGCTTCCCACCACCCCTTGTTTGTGAATATTGATAGGAGACAGACCATTTTTCTGGACCCCCTTCTCCTTAATGTTAAGCCCCCACTAGTTTTGAGATTTTAAGACGTTGGTTCCATTAGTTTGGGGATAATATGACCTTTCACTCCATATCTTTGTCAATATTAGGACCCTTTTTCCTGGCGAGCGATAGCGAGCCTGTAATTTTAGGAGGAATCGGTCTTTGGCCGGGACATTTTTCTACCGAAAAATGTACAAATCTATCTTGAAGGGGGGGGGGGGGGGTCTAGGGGGTGTTTTTCTAAGCTTGATGGAGGTCTAGGAAGGAAACTAACAAAATGTATGAATAAATGAATTAATAGACCAAACAAAGAGCCACTGTCCCCTTAACAAGAGACTAATCAAAGGCCAGTTACCCCACAACACAATGCGGCTTTCTTTGATGACAATTTACCCCTTCCGTACCGGCGACGTCTTTTAAATTGCATTCTAGCTATAATATGTAGACAATCTATTGCAGTTTAAAAAGGATCTGTGGTAGTAAAAAGGATTAATTGAGATAGTTCGAAGCCTGATAACTGTTGGAGGTCCTTTTCAAACGAGTAAAAGCGTCTATTAGTAGCCAAAATTAAGTTGAAAAGACGTCACCGGTACTGAATGGGTTAAGGGGAGGTTTCCACTTGAGGGATTTTTTTTCGAACTTCCTTCTACCTCATGTTTAGCCCCATTGCTTTTGAGATTTTAAGACGTTCGCCCCATTAGTTTGACGATTTTAAGAACTTTCGCCCCATTTATGTCACTTTTAAGACCTTTCGTGCCATTTAGGTGTCGATTTTTTCCTGGCGAGTGAGAGAGAGCCGGGACATTTTTCTACCGAAAAATGTACAAATGTATCTTGAAAGAGGATCAAAGGGGGTGTAATTTCAAGCTTGATGGAAGTCTAGGAAACACACTAAAAACCTCCCCTTAAGGAGTTTGGATAAATGAACGGGAACCGTGTATCTGTGCGTGAGTTCAAAGGCGAGAGTAAATAAATGTATGCATAATGTATGTATAATGTATGTATAAATGTATGTATAAATGTATGTATAAATGTATGTATAAATGTATGTATAAATGTATGTATAAATGTATGTATAATGTATGTATAATGTATGTATAAATGTATATATAAATGTATATATAAATGTATGTATAAATGTATGTATAATGTATGTATAAATGTATGTATAAATGTATGTATAATGTATGTATAATGTATGTATAATGTATGTATAAATGTATGTATAAATGTATGTATAATGTATGTATAATGTATGTATAATGTATGTATAATGTATGTATAATGTATGTATAATGTATGTATAATGTATGTATAATGTATGTATAATGTATGTATAATGTATGTATAATGTATGTATAAATGTATGTATAAATGTATGTATAATGTATGTATAATGTATGTATAAATGTATGTATAAATGTATGTATAAATGTATGTATAATGTATGTATAAATGTATGTATAATGTATGTATAAATGTATGTATAATGTATGTATAAATGTATGTATAAATGTATGTATAATGTATGTATAAATATATGTATAATGTATGTATAATGTATGTATAATGTACGTATAAATGTATGTATAATGTATGTATAATGTACGTATAAATGTATGTATAATGTATGTATAAATGTATGTATAATGTATATATAAATGTATGTATAAATGTATGTATAAATGTATGTATAATGTGTATGTATAATGTATGTATAATGTATATATAAATGTATGTATAAATGTATGTATAATGTATGTATAATGTATATATAAATGTATGTATAATGTATGTATAATGTATGTATAATGTGTTTGCCTTGTGCTATTGAATTTACCAGTCTACTCTAGAAAATTACGTTATGAAACCCACACAAAAACAGTCACATTAAACTACGTATTGGTGTATCTCTATCTATCCTAATTCCTTTCTACACTATTAAGGGAGCCCACCTCGCTTTTTTTGCTCTTTCTCTCCCTCTTTCTTTGGCTTTTATCCATTCGGCCCATTCAGCCAACTGTTTTAAAACGTTTACCCCCATCCAGGCGTCAATATTTTCCTGGCGAGCGGTAGCGAGCCAGCATATATATATTTTTGTTATGACAGCAAGCTAAATTTGTACATTTTTCGATAGAAAAATGTCCCCGGCGAAGCCGGGAATCTCTACACAATGCTGGCTCGTTATCGCTCGCCTGGACGAAATCGACACCTGGATGGGGATAAACGTCTGAAAACAGGTGGCTGAATAGGGCCGAATGGATACAAGCCAGAGAAAGAGAGAAAAGGAGAGAGAAAGAAAAACAGCAGGTGACCCCCCTTAAGGGGAGGTATTTAGTTTGTTCCCTAGACCTCCATCAAGCTTATAATTACATCCCCTTGAGTCCCTTTCAAGATAAATTTGTACATTTTTCGGGTAAAAAAAAATCCCGGCCGAAGGCCGGTTCCTCTTAAATTACAGGCTCGCTATCGCTCGCCAGGATAAAATCGACACCTGAATTTACACGAAAGGTCTTAATATGGGGTGAAAGTTCTTAAAATCGCTAAACTAATGGGGCAAACGTTTTATAATATCAAAAGCAATGGGGCTAAACATGAGGGAGAAAGGGGTCAAGACAAAAATCCCTCAAGTGGAGATCTCCCCTTAAGCTGAGTTGTCCGACTTTTCCCACATCAGCTCGTCACTATTGTTCTGTCTCTCGGATGTGGCAGCTAATGGCCCGATGTATGCATTAGTAATGGCCGAATATATTAGTATATTAGTCATTTATAAGTCTAATGAAATAGTAGTAATATATAATATAGACATATATCGCCACATTAGTGGTTACTAGTGTACATCAACTTAAAACACTCGATTTAATCGAACTATGGTTATTTACAAAAGAAACTTGAACTAATAAAAATGGTCAATGGTCAATGTAATATTAAAATATTAATATTAAAATATTAATAATATTAAAATATTAATAATATTAATTAATATCAATATTAATATTAATATTAATAATAATATTTAACAAAATATGTGCATTTATCTTTCAAATGGAATTGGAATTTTCGAGGTGTTTTAGGTAAACCCAAATCCCTTGATGCACTTTATGAAGGGTCACTCGTTGCAAAGCGTCAATAATGGATTGTTCCCTCTGATTTCAACCTTATCATGATTTAAATTTAATATACAGTAATCACCTCACTGATGGATTTTGTTTATTTGCGTCAATATCAACATGTCAACGGGTAATGGAACGGCGGACGGGGAACCAAAATGTATTGTATTTGTATATGCTTAATTAGAAGGCGCATTCACAATGTGGTCATTTTGTTCCTGTTACGGTATGTGATAAATGGTTTGAAATGCGCCTAAAGAAGGCTCTCAAATATATATATATATATATATATATATATATATATATATATATATATATATACTCAACAAGGTCATGTAAGGTTAATAGGTAATAATAGTAAAGATCTTAGATATTATTGCTGGGCCCTGTATAACTATTATTGCTGGGCCCTGTATAACTATTATTGCTGGGCCCTGTATAACTATTATTGCTGGGCCCTGTATAACTATTATTGCTGGGCCCTGTATAACTATTATTGCTGGGCCCTGTATAACTATTATTGCTGGGGGCCCTGTATAACTATTATTGCTGGGCCCTGTATAACTATTATTGCTGGGCCCTGTATAACTATTATTGCTGGGCCCTGTATAACTATTATTGCTGGGCCCTGTATAACTATTATTGCTGGGCCCTGTATAACTATTTAACACAATAATTAGATAACAATTGAATAATCACCATTGTCCTAATCTATGAATTGGGACAGCGTTTTCCTTGACCTTGTTATTGGATCTTCTAGTTCACGTTCCCCCGCGTCTGATTTACATGTTAATTGAATTCTGCAGTTTTATGCAACATGTTGTCTACACAAGCAATTGGATTATTTATTGACGTGGAACAAACCAATGGATTGGCCAACTGAACTTTGAATAACTTACACATCTAATATCTTGTAACTAATGAGAGAGAGAGAGAGAGAGAGAGAGAGAGAGAGAGAGAGAGAGAGAGAGAGAGAGAGAGAGAGAGAATTGCATACCTCTACTGGCTACGCAGAGCATTTACTCCCATCCTTAATGTAGTTGGAACTGTTGATTAAAACATATGGAAAGCAGATGGCTATATTCCCACTCGACCCTGCCAAGAAATTAAGGTCCCCATGTAGCCTAAATAAATATCAATCCGGTATTTAAAATATTCACTCTCTTCCTCTCTCTCTCTCTCTTTTCTGTATTTTCTCTCTCTCTCTTTTCTGTTTCTCTCTCTCTCTCTTTCGCTCTCTTTTCTCTTTGTTTGTTCTCTCTCTCTCTCTCTCTCTCTCTCTCTCTCTCTCTCTCTCTCTCTCTCTCTCTCTCTCTCTCTCTCTCTCTCTCTTTTTACTCTATCTCCCTCTCTTTTCTGTTTGTTCTCTCTCTCAACAACAATAATTAGTGGTAGTGAAGTTCCCCCCCGAGTGAAGGAAACTCTGTGGTGGTGACAAACTTGGCTGTTGAGGCCAGTTAGGTCATGGTGGCTGATGGGCAATGATGGAGCACTACCGGGCGAGATGAGTTAAGGATTTTATATTTAGTGTTGCAAATATGACATTAGCTAGCTGCACCACAGGATCCATTAATTTGCTGTAAATGTAAAAGGTAAATGATGGAAAGAAAATCGAATATTGAATGTTTGAAAACTTCACAGGGCCATTTACTAACAAATGATAAAATATATTGTGATAAAACAAACTTTAAAATAATGGCTATAGTGAAGGAGTTGTACAGTATTTGCTTTGATGAACTAATGGAAACAAAAAGGAATAAATAGAGCCGCGGCGGTCGAGTGGAGAGCAGGCTCACGTGTGAATCTGCTTGACCTGAGTTCGATCCCAGCCAAGGCGGACATTTAGTGGTTGTGGTAGTACGTCCTAGCATGTTGCACATGCTTGCACCCAGTCGGGGGACACCACGACGACGTATACAGACTAATAACACACATAACAAAGCCACTCTAACAGCTTCCTCTCTCTCTAACACCCCTTTTCCCCTCTCTAAACTCTTCAGAAAAGAGGAACAGTATAAATTAGATACGAGGTGCTGTTTTAAAGGCTTACCCCTCAATACCTTCACCTGACCTGAACTGACGAAGGGAAACCCATTGAATATAACGCCAAAAGTTAATTAAAGCACAATTCAGACAACTATGCTACGAATATTACAATAGTTACATAATTGTAAACACAAGTACATGATATAGTGCAAATAGGAGGTGTTGGAAATTCTATAAAATAGTTACAATTGCGTTCACTTCAAATTGAGCAACTTTTAATTTGAAGGGAACAGTGAGAATACTAATGTGCACACACGAACCAATTAACTTTTCAATTAATGTCAAGGTAAACGATCTGCATTTTAAGCAATTGTTTGCGGTTATCATAAAAGCCTATAGACCATTTTGCAAGACACTGTTTAAAGCGTTTCAAAAATGTGTTAACAGTATTATTTTGTAAAAATGTGTTTCTCTTCTAGTTGTTTCTTTTGTTTTCAAACATTTCGATATTTCTCGTACTCAACCAGGTTTTCACTATTGGTCGCTTAATTAATGTTTCGAGGTTCGCAAACAAAATCATTACGGATGCATTATACCAGATTCCTTTTGTTTGATAATAAACTTATTACACATCAAAAGTTTCCGATATCTCTCTTCTCTCTCTCTCTTGAACCACCATAAAAAAATTCAGTTCTTCAGAGATTTCCCGGTGACAAAAGGACAAATAGAGGCACGCCGTGTTGTCAGTCGTCTAGTCTCTCTTTACGGAAGGGTCTCTGCACGTTACCAGTGACGCTCCTCGGCAAAGTTTACCACTTGAAAGTATAAAGACCAACTTTTTCTCGTAATACTCTCATTCCCTAACGAAGACGACCAGACAAAGGGAGCATCCAATTGCCGCCGGGGCTTAATTCTCGACCAAACGGTTATTGTCCCTGGTCGAGGGAGAAACTATGGTGGGATTATACTGACAGTCACTCGTTAAGGAAGAATGTTTTGGGAAAGGTTGGTGATATTGAAGCACTTTGAAATATTTACATACAAAGAGAGCTACATTAATGAAGTGCAATTTGTAAATTCCATGACTTTAGTTGGATAATAGTGTGAATTTGATATAGATATGTTGCGATCTCCGTTTGTTTACCATAGACACAAGGAGTCTGTGATTTGTATTGCCTACTCTCCTTACATACTCGTTCGATTTTTTCAAAATATACACCTTTCTCACGCTTCATGAAACGGGGCTCGATCCACCAAACTACTGATGACGAGATTCCACTACTGCCAAGAAGCCTAAGATGGCAAATCCTGATCGTAAAAATCGAACAGGTAGTATACATACTATATCTTTATCAGATTTTGAAGTTTGCATGTCTTCTCCCAGAAGTAATATTTACATGCTTTTAATGAACTTAAGGGGAGATTTCCACTTCAGGGATTTTTTTCTTTACCCCTTTCTCCCTCATGTTTAGCCCCATTGCTTTACTAATTTTAAGACGTTCGCCCCATTATTTTGAGGATTTTTAGAACTTTCGACCCATTTCTGTCAAATTTAAGACCTTTCGTGCCATTTAGGTGTCGATTTTATCCTGGCGAGCGATAGCGAGCCTGTAATTTAAGAGGAACCGGCTTTCAGCCGGGAAATTTTTCTACCGAAAAATTTACAAATTTATCTTGAAAAGGGCTCAAGGGGGTGTAATCTTAAGCTTGATGGATATCTAGGGAACAAACTAAAAACCTGCCCTTAAACACATCCATGTGGTTATTAACTTAACATCTTCGTTCCAGTAGTAAAAAAAAATAAACAAACATATAGATTGGTGGGTAATTGTGTTGTGGTCTGCGTTCCGTTAACAAGGCTCTCATTCTGGCGGGGGAAAGGGGCTAGTGCTTGTTATTTGGTCTATATATATATATATATATATATATTAATATATCTTTTAGTTTCCTCGCTAGACCTTCAGCAAGCCTGAGGCTAAACACCACCCCCTAGATCCTCTTTCAAGATAAAATTTTATTTTTTTCGGTATACAAATGTCCCGGCCGATGGCAAGTTCCTTCTAAAATTACAGGTTCGCTATCGCTTGCTACTTAAATGGCACGAAATGTCCTAATATTGACAAAATTGAGGCGAAACGTCTAAAATCACCAAACGTATGGAACGAACATCTTAAATTCTCAAAACTAATGGGCTAAACACGAGGAAGAAGGGTGACCAGAACAAACGACCATCTCCCTTTAACGTGGAATTAGTGTTTGCTGCCAGAGTGATGTGAAGCAAAGCCCACCCAATTATTGCCATGATCAGGCATTGGGGATATCAGAGAGCTGAAACGATTGTTGAGGATACACTGAACCATAATCCGGTCATTCTAGGTTGGGCAGAAATCGTAACCTCTAACCTCTGTATCTCAATATGGACTACAGCAAATAAACTGTCAATTTGTACACATATTCCCTATGGGCAAGTGTTCCTATCTGGTAGAAATCTTAGGTCGAGTTCTCTAGTTCTTTTGAAGTTATGAGAGGTTAGGGGTTACGATTGCTGCCCAACCTAGAATGAACGGAATATAACTATTTAGATGTGGGGAAGAATCATAAGTGACACAAGACAGCAAAATATAATAGCGAATATGTGAAGCCAAGCAATATGTGAAGCCAAGCAATATGTGAAGCCAAGCAATATGTGAAGCCAAGCAATATGTGAAGCCAAGCAATATGTGAAGCCAAGCAATCATTTATAACCAAAATATACCTTAAGGGGACAGTGGTTATTTTGAGGGGCCTATTTATTTATATATTCTATAATTATTTAGTTTCCTCCCTAGACATCCATAAAAAAAAAACACACATTCATTAGATCCCCCTACGAGATAAATTTGTAAATTTTTCGGTAGGAAAATGTCATAGCCGAAGGCCGGTTCCTCCACAATTACAGGCTCGCTATCGCTCGCCAGGAAAAAAATCGATACCTAAAGGGCACGCAAGGTCTTAATATTGACACAGAAATGGGACGAAAGGTCTTAATATTAACACACTAATGGAGCAAACGTCTTAAAATATCAAAATTAATGGTGATAAGCATGAGGGAGAAAGGGGACCAGAGAAATTACCCATCTCCCCTTAAACTTGGTGGATGTCGGATAGTAAATTATTAAACAATAAGGAAACAATAGGGATACTTAATAAAGATACTATTATAAGTAATCTAATTAGCGTGGTTACAAGGAAGAACAAAAAATTTAGCTCGTCTTGAGAAAAATACTCTTTGGTAGACATGTGTACAATAATATGTTTAAATTATACATTAATCGTCCCATTCAAGTCTAACAGTCATTTAGTCAACTTACACAACATATTCATCACTGCAACTTTAATAAATCTAATCTAGTTAACCTAACTTAAACCAACCTATGCTAACCTAAGGTAACATAACCTACCATAATCTGTCTTACTGTAGCTTAAGGGGAGGTTTCTAGTTTCCTCCCAGACCTCCATCAAGCTAAACAATTGCATCCCCTTTACCCCCTTTCAAGATAAATCTATACATTTTTCGGTAGAAAAATGTCCCGGCCGAAGGCCGTTTACTCTTAAAATACAGGCTCGCTATCGCTCGCCAGGATAAAATCGACACCTAAATGGCACGATAGGTCTTAAAATTGACAGAATGGGGCGGAAATTCTTAAAATCACCAAACTAATGAGGCAAATGTCTTAAAACCTCTAAAGCAATGGGGCTAGACATGAGGGAGAAAGGGGTCAAGAAAAAAGTCCCTCAAGTGGAAATCTCCCCTGAACATCGTCTAACGATTCGGATCACATTGAACCTCCCAATGTATCAATGCGAGTTGAAGGAATACAACCTATTCCCTGTGTTGACCGGTAATATGGTTTATGCTATTAACCCCTTCACCACCATGACGCCTTTTTACCTCTGATTCTGGCTAAAATTAGACGATGTTATGCAGTTTAAGAAGGGACTGTTATTAAGAAGGTTTATTGAGATCGTATATAACCGTTAGAGTCGTAGAGGTAGATTATATACTGAAGAAAATCGTGTAATGGTAACCAGAACAGGATGACATTTACTGTTTGAACACTTGATCCGCAGTGTTTTGGAGGACAAGCAGCCTAGAAGGGTCACTAGATCTGTTGTTGCTTGATTTCCTTTGTACTCCTTTGTACTTAATGGTCGTGAAGGGGTTAAAACTTACTAACTTTAAAATATAGATGAGAGAAGCGAACAATAACAAGTGAACCTTAACCACGTCGCCCTATATTCGTCCCAGCCTTCTACACCCCAAACTAACTTCAAGGTATACCTCATAGATTCATACACGATCGTCCTGTCATTCTGGTCAGTGAAGAAGCCACATCATCCGAAAATCACCTGCATTACCGTTTCAACGTCAGATCCTTCATTCCAAATCATTCCTAGGTAATCAAATATGATTACTAGGGAGTCATTAAAAAAAATAATAATAATAATGTTAAACACGTATTAGCCTAAAAATAGAAACAAAATACTAAAATCACATTGTTATGAAGTCATACATTTATAAAAAGAGAAACAACACGTCACACACACACGCCCTGTCTCTCTTTCCCACAAACAAACACACATACTGTACACACGTGCACGCATGAGCAGTCATAAAAAATGAAACATAATATAATAGTTCACTGGGATATTTTCCATTTTTGTTCCATTTTTTACTCACTGCTTTCAGGTTTTGTAGTATTTGTTTTAGAAACAGCTGCAATTCCATGTGTCTGACTTGTTTTTTTTTTTTTTTTTTTTTTTTTTTTGTAGCAGGTTATAATATGCATGCGCCTTTTGGGGAATATGTAACCGTCATTGTTAGGTGAATTGAATAGGACATTACATTTTGAATATCTAAAATAACATCAATTTTCGATTCTAACTGTAGCCTACCTTATATAAGTTGGTAACTATTTTTCTCTATAGGGTCAGTATTTGATATAAAACAACCAGACTGCTAGACGTCCACTCGGGTCAATTTGATAGATCGACCCAATGCAATTCAATTTCTCGAGGCAATCATTTTAATTTGATTCCTTGCTAAAATAAAGTGTATTTTAATATTGGATATTTAATTCGTATATATTCTACTGGTTATGCACCATCATGCACACTATCCCTTTAGGCATCCCCTTCCCCTTTTCTCTGATTAGTTCGTGTGTTTTGCTCTCTCTCTCTCTCTCTCTCCCTCTCCCTCTCCCTCTCCCTCTCCCTCTCTCTCTCTCTCAAATCAACAATATACACTCATTTTATGGGCACTCATGTATATTACTTCTACTAAAATCAACAATAATCCAGTTAACCTTACTAATATGGACATGAGAAAATAGGTTTTCACAATTCAATGCGAGAGTAATAGTTCCTACTGTTACAGGGTGAAAGACCTTGTAGATTATAACAACATAGGTTCTTAGCGCAATAATCGAAGTGACTAACATAATTTGTACCTATATAAAATAATTGAATACCCGCCCACCTCACCTCCAGGCATGACCCTTCATATACTGTACACTGGCTCCCTGGGCCAGACGCCTGACGGACTATTATCTAGTCCAACTGGTTCCCGACCCCCTCTCCCAACGACTGTGTTATCACTCATTTATTCTCCATTCATTTCTATTTATTACCACTTCTCTAGCCTATTCTACAGTTATATCTCTAATTTCCAACGCTTGTTTACACACTCTCTCCATCTCAACGGAGGTCTTCCTACCCCTCTACCTCCCCTTGTATCTGACTCATATACTCTCTTTGTAAGCCTTTCATCTTCCATTCGTTCAATATGTCCATACCACTACAGCACACTTCTGCCCACTCTGGCCGATAAATGTTCCTGCTGTCCCACTTTCCTACGTATCTCTTCATTCCTCAATCTGCCTCTACGAGTCACTCCACACATACTCCTCAAACAGTTCATCTCCATCAAATCCATCTTTCTTCTCTCCTTTGCCTTCAGTGCCCATGTCTCAGCCCCATACATCACTGTTGGTAAAACTATCCCTCGATACATTGCATTTTTAGCTTTCATTCCGAGATATCTCGCCTTCCACATACTTCCCATCGTCTCATTACCTACAATTATTGGGTATTTGAGTAATGCCGAAAATACGTACATCTCTACCAGCTGATAAAAGGCACACCTGAAATACTCTATTGCATATTATATGATAAATGTGTCTTTGGAAATCTGATATTCATACGTGAAACTAATATAACTTGAATTGATCACATATCAAATATTGACAGTGTGTGTTTAATCATTATAAAATAGTATGCAATTCAAGATGAACGATTTAAAATTGGTTTTAGGTCTCGAGGACGTGTTGACATAATCGCATTGAAATATGTTGAAATTGTTTAGCCTCGTTTGCAATATTTTTCATTTTGTGTGTCAATATTTAGTGTTTTTATTTCACAGATTGAGGTATACACTATGTTAAAATTAATGCACTGATAGAGTTCACAAAGGAATGTTACAGAAAGCAATATCTACTGAATATGAATAACACAGTTATACTTTACCTTGCTTTCAACAAATAGTGTTGTTTAGTTAGATAGTTCAAATAGTACGGTACTTCAGAGGCTATCAACCCTACTGGATTATTAAGCCAGCACACTGTAAGTAAAGATTTGCGTCAGAACTGGAGCCCCATTTCGAGAACTCCAGTCCCTATTAGTGGTGTGTAAGCTCTGTCACAAATATTAAGGGGAGGTGTTTAGTTTGTTTTCTACTCTTCCAGCAATCTTAAAATTTCACCCCCTTGAGCCTCTTTCAAGATAAATTTGTACATTTTTCGGTAGAAAAATTTCCCGGCTGAAAGCCGGTTCCTCTTATATTACAGGCTCGCTATCGCTCACCAGGATAAAATCGACACCTACATGGCACGAAAGGTCTTAAAATTGACATAAATGGGTCGAAAGTTCTTAAAATCGTCAAAATAATGGGGCGAACGTCTTAAAATTAGAAAAGCAATGGGGCTAAACATGAGGGCGAAAGGAGTCAAGAAAAAAATCCCTCAAGTGGAAATCTCCCCTTAACGCAGTTGGGTCAGATAGCCTGCTTTATCTTCACCAAACAAACAAATATACCTCAACGTATCCTTTGACATTATTGTTTACACCAAATATACCTCAACGTATCCTTTGACATTATTGTTTACACCAAATATATCTCAACGTATCCTTTGACATTATTGTTTACACCAAATATACCTCAACGTATCCTTTGACTTTATTGTTTACACCAAATATACCTCAACGTATCATTTGACTTTATTGTTTACACCAAATATACCTCAACGTATCATGTGACTTTATTGTTTACACCAAATATACCTCAACGTATCATTTGACTTTATTGTTTACACCAAATATACCTCAACGTATCATTTGACTTTATTGTTTACACCAAATACCTCAACGTATCATTTGACTTTATTGTTTACACCAAATATACCTCAACGTATCATTTGACTTTATTGTTTACACCAAATATACCTCAACGTATCCTTTGACATTATTGTTTACACCAAATATACCTCAACGTATCATTTGACTCAATTGTTTACACCAAATATACCTCAACGTATCATTTGACTTTATTGTTTACACCCAATTTAACGACTCCTAAATGAAAAACTAAAGGCATAGTTAACTTACAAAGTTAAGTAAATAGTGATTACTCCCGTTGTAAAACTTGACTTATATACTATTGTCCTATAAATCAGTGAGTTACAATTAGGTTCTTTTATAAACTATGAAATGGTTCATATGCTTTCATTAGTTTTTTTCAAGTGTATTGGGGTTTGTATTGGAAGATTAATGTTAAGAACAGGGGGTTCCTTTATCTTGAAACATTTATTAAAACTGTAATGTATATGTAAGTTAACTGTCTCTTCTGTCTGTTAGCTATCTCTTCTTGTTATCTCTTGGATTGCTGACTATTTACTAAGATTATGTAATAGACATTCCAAAATTAGCTAACAAGTGACTTAATAATTACTGAAGTCTTTCAGTGACACAACTCAACATTTTTAACACAAACAAACGAACGATTCTATTATTATGCAATCTATGACAAATATACTCCACACTATTTCGCAAGATAAAAAGCAAATAACAGTACTTGGTACAGTATGATGTGTTTGCAAAATTAATTAAGCAATTTGCCAAACATTCCTTTGTCTCTAATGGTCTTAATAGGCATATTGATAATATAACGCAAAATAAGCGTTTGGCATAGTAACTATACGTGGCCCAGTTCTTTGTGGCCCGAAATTACCGATGGGCGAAATTACCTGATGCTTGTCTTTGTAGCACGAAATTACCGATGGGCAAAATGACCTGATCCTTGCCCACGTCTATTACCACTGACCGTAAACTACTAAATCACCGGCCATACCTTCCTCTACTGTACGACCATTGGAGAGAGTTTATGGTAGCACACATAGTCAGCACAACACATTCACACACACACACACACACACACACACACACACACACACACACACATACGCATACACACATATAAACACACACACACACACACACACACACACACACACACACACACGTATTCAGCACAACACACACACATACCTCTGTACACAATGAAGCAAGACAATTTGTTTGATACAATACAAGATCACAATAAGACAACAATCGAATATTTAAACATGGGATAATACATTCACAATTCTTTATTTTCCTACCTATCGTCATTTCGGTAAAATAAGCTACTGGCGGGGTAAATTAGTGGTGGTGTAAAGTAGTGGTGAAGAAAGTTAGTGCTGGATTAGAGTTTGGTGAAATAAGGTAATGGCGAGGAAAGATAGTGGTGGTGATGGAGAAAAAGAACATTGGTTCTGGGAGAGAGGAGCAGTGATTGGGGTGGAAAGTTAAGGTGGAACGAGGTCGTGGTGGAAGAAAGGAAACGGGGCACGGTACTGGTGAGGATAGAAGGATACACCTTAAGAAAAGTATATACCTGTATATATTTTGATTTTGTGGACAATTGGTCTTTGGTATAATTTACATTATTTCCACAGGAAATAACTATAACGTAAGTAACATATCATAACTTACTTTAACAAACCTAAAGGAGGTTTCACACATACTCGAGTGTCATTTAATAATCACGACACATTTGGTATCATACTCGGAAATAGTCATAACACACTCTCCATTGTCCTGGCATGGTCTGTAGATGCCAGGCATATGCGGAAAGTCGGCCAGAAATTTCAATCATGTTTGAAATATGGGCCCGCATTTGCAACACTTTTTGGACACGTACAGACTCGTACGACGCATGCGCGGTGGTCACAATGACTCATAGCGACTCTTAGCTATTATCACTTACTTGCAATGGAGCATTATATACTCGGGGCCACTAGGTGTGTCTCACCACCACAAAAGATTTCAAGTGCATATTGACGAGTACTGTAGTCGGTATGAGTAGCCTCGACCAGTCATACCACACTCGGTAAGATGCCATCCTAAATTCGGTAGTAACTAGTGGACAAGAGTATGCAAAGAGTGGGCCAGAGTATCTAAAGAGTGGGGAAGAATATCCACACATACTACAGTATGTACTGTATGAGTTGTCAGTACAGAGGCAAAAGAATTTCACAAGTATGTTAAGAGTGGCTACGCACACCATGCATCGACAAGTCCACACGTGTGTGGCAAGAGTATGTACGAGTGGCAGTGGATTGACAAGAGTTGGCAACGCCGCCTGCTCGAGTTGCCACGTACAAGCATGAGTGCGGCCAGGGTAATTTCTTCGATATGTGTAACCTAGTCGTTCACACTGTTGATGGTCGTAGCACAGTTGTATCCATTCGTACGCCAGTCGTGCCTACTCTTGGACCATTAACGACAGTTAAATGTTGAATTTCACTCATTCAATGGTGACTTGTCATTTTGCGAACTCTTTCGGTAGACGTACCACACTCATCGAGTGATGGACTTAGAGCCATTTTTCCATGAATATGCAACGAGTTGGAGGGTTGTCAGACTCTGTTGGACTCTAGGCCCTACTCGTGAATGTGTGAAACACCCTAAGTCTACTTTCATGATCCCTATTTTCCCCATGAAGCTAAGGACAAATAATTTACTTTATAAAAGTATTGCTACCTAGAAAAGTTTTTGTAATAAGCCAGATGTAACTGGACATCATTTGATAAAGTTATAACAATCTATGAATCCGCTCGGATAGTATATGTCTATAAGGTATTCTTGAATAAGAGAATGGTGTTTTTGTATGTGTATGAAGGAGACAAAAGGCAAAGCTTACTGTAACGAGCATCCCCAAAATTTAAATGAGTGAAAGAGAGCCAAATTCAAAGTACGTTTGAGTCAAAATGTCTGGACTCACAGAGCTTGAAGCAGTTTAATTCATAGGATGAGGGAAAGACAGCTTGAGCAGAAGAAAGACTAGGACAACCGGTATACTCTTGGGACAGAGTTGGTGAGAATGTGATGAATGGCGGGTGCTCCCTACTCTCCATAAGGGAGGAGGTATACACTAAGAAAACTCTGAAGAACATTGATTATTGTAACAGCGGTAGAAGAGAGAAAGATGCAACACTGCGGCATGTACAGAGAGATGGTAGGGAATTAGTAAGAGGATGTGAATTGATACAAACTGCTTTTAACTCTACCCTTTCGAGAGGTGCGGTATGTGTGAAAGCTCCCCACATATTATAGCAACAATACTCAATGCATGGGCACACTAGCTGTTCCCCTGTACAGAACAAGCAGCTTTTCGTGAGAGAAGAACTCACGGAGGCGGTTGAGCACACCTAACTTCTGGAGATATTGTAAGGAAGATGTAATGTATGAGAGTGGTCGATACAATGAGATAGATACATAGGAAGCGGTATATGAGGGGCAGCATGGGTTTAGGAAGATAATAGGATATATGTAGATCAGATCGTGTCCTTTGTGGTGAGTTATAATTGTATTCATAATGAAGTATTTGGAGAATGGAAGGAAGTTTATGCTCCCTTCATGGACTTGAAAACATCTATGAGAGAAAGGGTTTATGGAAAGAATGAACAATATACAGAGTAGATGGTAAATTGCTGGAAGCAGTGAAGATCATGTATGAGGGTGCAAGGGCGTCAGTCAGTCTGGAGGATGAACATAGCTATAGTCTATTTTATTCCAGCTGAGGGTGAATTGCCATGTTATTATCTTGATTACTCAGCTATTATGTAGATTTTGTAGTGATTGTTGTTGTTAATTACGAAAACTTGGCATTAATACGACACACATATAGAGTAGATTCATATTTTTTCCATTAATTATCGAGAAATCAGCTGATAAGGGATTCAATATATCATCAGCTGGAACAAAATAGACTATAGTATCTTTATCTGATTGTTGAGTTCCAGCAAGGGTGTGATACGGTCATATATTTGTTCAGTAAATAAATGGATGGAGTCATGAAAGAAATACAAGGAGGACCAGTGGATGGAGGAGTATTCTTGGCATGGGATGGGAGTGAGGGAGGTTGACTGAGCTACTATTTGTTTATGTTGAATGATAATATGTGGGAGTTGCGAGGATTAACCCACGGACTAGCTGGATTAATACGCCCACCCCTCCCCCTTCTGACGCAGCCAGTGCCAGACATTTGTCAGTGTTTATGTTTTGTTCCTATCCATTCAAATCATAAATAATACAAGGAAAACAGTCAAAATAACACTCACTGTGCCCATTTTCGTATTAGTCGGCTCTCTGAACACTATTTTAGTGCCCAAAACGTTGTGCTCGAACACCAGGAGACTTTTTATTATATTATTTTGTAGCAAGTAAAAACGTATTTGTGTTTCCTATGCATATTTTATGATTGTTTTTGAGCAAAATGATTGCACTTGCACTTTTACACTACTATACACCCATGTGCTGCCAAATTGGTTTTGACAAAATCCGGTTTATGATATTTGTATTTGTTTTCAGTTGCTGACGTATATACCAGTTACTGTATACGTCAAAGACATTGGCTCCGTTTAACCAGCCCAACGTATATATACGTCTTTAGAAGTCAGTGACTTAAAATTATTGTTTCTGAAAGTGAAAAATGGAAGTGAAGCTTAATGTAGTAAAGAGAATAAATATGGTCATTGAGAATGTGAAATGAGGTTGAATGGTTGTGTAATGGAATTTGTAAGCAAATTTTAGTGCTAAAGCTCGGTTCACACATACACGAATTAACGTCCCGTCCGGCCCCGACCTCTTAATTTGCCTGCAAACGGGCAAGGATGCCGGCAAAATCGCCTATGGACGGTACAGGGATGTGTGGTGTCGCCAGCCCATGGGAGGGGGGCGGGAGGCGGCGACCATTTTGTGCATGCATAAAATGGTCGGTGTGGGCTGGGGCAACTGCCACAAAACTTGTCAGGCCGGGATACACATGGGAGCATTCGGCGTCTAGACGCCAACTGGGGGGGTCTAGACGCCGACAAATGGGATGAGAAAGGCGGCAAAAAAAACATTGGAAGGAGAGTCGGCGATGTGGCACCGTCGCGTCACGTGAGCTGGTGACACCTCACGTCCGTGTACTGACCATAGGAGATTTTGCCGGCATCCCTGCTCATTTGCAGGCGAATTAAGGAGTCGGGGACGGACGGAACGTTAATTCGTGCATGTGTGAACCGAGCAAAAGGGGTCAGGGACGGACGGGATGTTAATTCGAGCATGTGTACCATGGGGCCTCCAGATTGATGCCGTCCTGCCTATTTTTTTGGTCGTGGCCGGACGGGACATTAATTCGTGCATGTGTGAACCGAGCTTAAGGCAGCATAATGAGTAAAGATCGGATTTTGTAGGATGAAGTGCGAGAGAGGTTCTAACAGTCGATGAGGGTGGCAGGTATACTGAGAGCATTGACTAGAAATAGGTAGGTGAGCATGGAAGCAAAGAAGTCACTGCATGATAATGTGGTTATCCTAACATTGACATACGATAGTGAAGCATGGACCTTGTTGGAGAGACAAATCAAAAGGGGGTCGAAATAAGATACCTGAGAAGTGTGTTGAGTTGCATGAAGAAATCAAACAAATGAGGAAGTATGAGAGTAATGGTGGGTCGATGTGGACTTGCTGGAGACTAGGAATAGGAACACGTTGACTTGGTTTGGTCATGCAGAGCGTATATAGTGTGTAAGAGTCAAGCGGAAGGGCAGAGAGGAAGAGGAACACACGACAGGAGAGGGAAGGATGGAATTAACAGGTATGTGAGTGAAAGTAGTTTGGGGTGGGAGGAGGGGCGCTATCTGACCGATGACTGAGGAGTATGGGTTTCGAAAGCATTATACAGAAACTCAACAATATTATTTTTAGTTACAGTGCCTATACATGAACTTAAACAATAGTTTAATGAATCGGTGATTTCGTAAGTATTAAAAATATTACGTCTTCTCACAAACCACAAATCTTGGCTTAGGTTTAGAGACCTATTCATATGTAATACATTACGAAGACATTTTAGAAATACTGCAAAACACCAACACTTAATTGGATTGTATATTACTGTTCAAGGTTAGATGACACTGTGACAGTTTTATTGGTTAAGGAGAGAAGGGCCGTTTTTCTATATCCCCTTCTCCCTCACGTTTAGCTCCATTAGTTTTCAGATTTTAAGATGTTTGCCCCATCAGTTTGTCGATTTTAAGACCTTACGCCTGATTTGTTTGTTATTATTAAGACCTTTCGCGTAATTTTGGTGTACATTTTTGTCCTGGCGAACGATAGTGAGCCTATAATTTTGGAAGAACCGGCCTTTGGCTGGGCCATTTTTCTACGGAAAAATGTAGAACTTAATCTAGTGGATGATTTGTTTTTAGTTTGATGAATGTCTAGGGAGGAAACTAGAAAAATAAAACAATACATAAATGAGCACATATATAAGCCCATCTCCCCTTAATCATAATGTGCACATAAGAACATAGAACACAGGGAGGGATTTTGATGGCTAGACCACTTACATCACGTTGAGCCTACTAACATGTGTTCAAGTTACAAATCTGTCAATGTATTAAATTAACCGCAACTGTACCGGCGACGACCTTTTTAATCTATTTTTGTTGTATTTAACGATTTTGTACAGTTTTAGAAGGATCCGTGGTAATAAAAAGGGATAAAAGATATAGTTCGAAGTCTGTTAATTGCTGGAGGCACTTTTGAAACTGAACAATATCGTCAAACAGTATCCAGAATAAAGTTAGAAAAACGTTGCCGGTACAGAAGGGGTTAAGCATCGTCTATTCACTGAATTACCCCACCCAACAATTAAATATCCATATTCAATATTATGTTAGTCGTGCTGGTTACCCTGGTCTCTGGGTCTTTTCCTGGATGACCTACTGTAGATGTGTGTGAATTTGTATTTTGTTTTTGTGTGTTCATTGTTTTCTGTTGTCCCTATTCTGGCGCAATCTTGAGTTGGGCCCCCCCCCCCCCCCAAAAAAAAAAGAAAAAAGAAAAGAAAAGAAAGTGGGAATTGGGCCTGAAGTATATATAGATAGATATACAGATATAGTTTTCTTTTACACCGTACCTTCAAGAATAGTCAACGTTCCCCTCCATATATTTCTATTCTCTATCCACTCAACTTTTTCCTTCCTTCCTCGGCCAAGCTAGGAGTAAAGGCAAAACCTCTTTTCGGCTAACAAGGGGATTCATATTATGGACTCTTGACAAATGTACGATCGTAACAAAGATACAGGATTCTCAGACGCGTGGCCAAGAACTCTCGCTCTTGCTCTCTCTCTCGCATGCCGTATATTATTGAATGCAGATACGTTAACAATATAAGGGAAAACAATTTCAATTGCGCCAATACGATAAATAGGACTCAATGGAGTCATCGTCAAATTTGTTGTGTCATTCCAATGGCCACTGTTTTTCGACATGTGGGTAAAATAATTCCAGCTCTTCTCCTCAGCACTTCTCGTAAGGGTAACATCAAAACATTTGTCTTATCAACTCACCACCTCTTATTAATTCCCTACAATCTCTCCCTACATGCCAAAATGTTGCATCTCTCTCACTCTTCTATCGCTATTAAAACAATCAGTGCTCTCTAAAGTTGTCAGTGCATACCCCCTCCCTTACGGCAAGTGGGCGGCACGCGCCTATCAACACAATCCTACACTTATTCTGTCCATCGTTTCAACTTAAGAATATACAAATTGTCTCAGTCCTCCTTCTATCCAAAAAGTAAGCTCTCGAACTCTCTCCCCCAATCACTTACACCTACAATGACTTACACTGCTTTAAGCTTCGTGTGTCCATGCATTCTAACTTCAAGGATCCATGAATTTGACTCTGTTACTCTTTTGGATTTAGGGGAGACACTTATTACAGGCAACTCTGCCTTTCTGTCCCCACTTTAAAAAAAACACACACACGCAGAGAGAGAGAGAGAGTGACGAGATTAATAATGCATTTTTATTATAAGCCAATCTCTATACTTGTCAGTCTGAGTTAGTAATAAACATCATTAGCAGTTCATTACATGTCCCATGAATAATAAAGCTGTGCCAGTCAAACTGAGAGAGAGAGAGACAGAGACAGAGACAGAGACAGAGAGAGAGAGAGAGAGAGAGAGGTTTCATTTATTATATTCTAGCTATACTACGACATTTGTGTGCGTCTTAACCCCTTACGGACGGGGATGTTTGTAACTTCTACTACCTGACTGGCGGGCATATTTATCCTAAACGAGCTTGTTCCATGCTAATTTTTCATGCATAAACAAGAGCCAGAGCGTAATATAATTATGTATCCGTGAAAGGGCGATAATAGAGCTTTCCAATGACACCTGAATCATTCTTGTACGACCACGGGTTCTCTTGCAACAATAGCGCAACACGAGGGCAAATACCCTAAAATACGGTAAATTCCTGAGTTTTTCCCTTGTCTCGCGAGGCCAGGGGTGTGGGATGTTGTGGTGGGGAGCTCAGTCACCTCGCTCGGTCCATGCCGAGCGGTCAGAGCCCGCCTATCGTCCTCCCAACGCGTGGACTCTCTCTCAGAGCCGATAATGTGCTCAACATCCCGCCCGGATATTGTCGGGCCCCGCAGGGGTGGCCGGTTCTCTCGCCCGACATATGTGGGGCCCCGCGGCTGAGGTGTTAAGAAGGATCTGCAGTATTAAAATGGGTTAAGCTCCTCAAGCTCCTCAATTACCCACCAATGTAAGTGTTTTTTTCAATAGTGAGGGGCGTACTATAGATAGGACGATTGTTGAAGCAACGGAAGCAGTCAGCCCGGACAAAAATAACCCTTCCCCTCCCCAGGACAACGTCTAGGTTATGCGAAACGATGTCCGCCTAAAGAAGAAATCAGTCATCCCAATCACAACATTCAATTCCTTCAAAATTCTCGCAGACAATGAAAATTATCAAAATGAATTTAGACTCATAGGAGACTCTATGATCCGAGGCCAACTGACTGAGTTTTGTGGCAGGGCACCAAGGAGCAGGAAGCGTTTCTGCATCCCAGGTGCAGACCTGGATGATATCACTGCTGCTATCGATTAGGTCTTAATTAAGTTTAGCAAATGTTGAAACCCTTTACATCATTGATGCAGGGACCAATAACATAAAGCAGACAAGGTCTTAAGAACTCGTAGAATAGTACAGCAAATTGATCCGGCATTATAAGGATAAGTCAAGTCAAATAATGATTTCCGGTGTTCTTCCCAGGATTGAAGAGGAAACCATTTTCTATGACAGGGCCTTCAGCTTAAACAACAGATTGAAATCCCTATGTCTGAAAGAAGGAATAGACTTTGTCAATGCCTGGGATGACTTCTATCAGCAACCACATCTGTTTCCTGCAGACGGGCTCCACTTGAACCAAGTGGGCTAAGCTCATTTTGGCCGAATCCTAAATGATGCAGTTCGCGTTTTCTATTAAAAAAAACTTAGTTGTTCGGGAACAGTCAGGCGATTCAATAAAATACCTAACAGATTCAGTGCATCATCTCATTTTCGCAACGAAAATTCAAAATACATCAAAGTATTTTTCGTAAATGCTCTAGTATACGTAATAAATTACCATCATCTAATAATAGCCAGCATAAAATGAAAAGGACGGCACTGGTACTGAAAGGCTTGTTTCGTTTGATTACGTGGGTGCGTAACTATTAGTGATCCTGATTATATGTAATGGTGTGTGTTTATAATCTTACATAATATAATTTACATAGAGTACATAATATTATATCTTTTTCTTGTCACAGTAATATCTTTTGTTAGCCCTCTATGTTTTTTGTTTGTATGTGTATGAAAGAGACCAAAGGCAGGTTGTCTGTAACCAGTGTCTCCCCCAAAGCCAAAAGAGTGACAGATTGTCTCTGTATCAATCAGAAATAATTAATGGATCAGAAGATAGGCATACCATGGCCCTGTCACGTGAGTTTTGGAGTGATTGCAATGCTAGGTTGTTGTGAAAATCCAGTTGAATAGTGGAAGGTAGAGTAATCAGCATATGAATGGATAGGACTAGAGGTACAGTTGAGATCATTAATGAATATTAAAAACAAAATTGGAGACAGGACATAACCCTGAGGAACACCGGAGTTGACAGGTTGAGGAATTGAGCGATGACATATCTACAGCATGGTCTTGAGAATATACAGTAATATAGTCACACAATAAGCTTTTTAAGTGTTTCATCGCTAAACATCAAACATTTTCTATAAAGCATTTGATAATTTACCTGACATAGCAAGAGCATCACAGCACCAGACAAATATAGACATAGATAATTTGGCAAGTACACAGGTGCATCACAGTTTGCATCTCTCCATGCCAATATGTATGTTGTACAGTATGTAAGGTAATAGAGTCGTAATGGTTAAACAAGACATGTGGCATTTGATCCATCTCAAGAAAGATCCTTATGCCACGTACTTTCCAGTACACAACAACTATGGTTCTCTGTCATTCTTTAAGGGGAGGTATTTAGTTTGTTCCCTAAACCTCCATCAAGCTAAAAATTACACTCCCTTGAGTCCCTTTCAAGATAAATTTCTACATTTTTCGGTAGAAAAATTTCCCGGCCGAAGGCCGGTTCCACTTAAATTACAGGCTCGCTATCGCTCGCCAGGATAAAATCGACACCTGAATTGCACGAAAGGTCTTAATATGGGGTGAAAGTTCTTAAAATCGCTAACTAATGGGGCAAACGTTTTATAATATCAAAAGCAATGGGGCTAAACATGAGGGAGAAAGGGGTCAAGAAAAAATCCCTCAAGTGGAGATCTCCCCTTAAATTGTCGGGGTGGGGATGGGGGATACTCGTTACAGGCAACTTTGCCACTATTGTACTATGTATTCAGGCACATACCCCACAGCGAGGGGTGGCCACTATTATAGATCTCAAGTGACGGCGTCTCTAACGTGGATTGATCTTCATAATTGCTGAGGGACACCGGGCAATTCCGCACCCTCCTCCGCTCCCTGCCATGGAGTGGCTTCGGTCACCCAGGCTTTATTGTGGTCGGCGGGGAGGGTTCTGTGGGGGCGCTCGGTTATGGCCTTGGCCTTGCTCAGGGCCTTGGGGCTGTTCGGCCAGGCAGCTTGGGGAACAACAACAACAACAACAACAACCACCTATACAGTATATATATCCAATGTTGCTCATCAACACATCACATTCTCACTTATCCTGTGTTATTGATATAATAATATATTCTAGACAAATTAGACTATACGAACACCATTAACTAATATTACTGATAACCTTAGACTAGAGTATAATGATCGTTATATAGGATCAAGGAGCTGATATAAATGGAATAAGAGAACTCGGCAAACTAATTCCTAAAAGAAAAGTTAAGGCAGAATACATACAAGATTAAGGGGAGGTTTTGAGTTGATTCCCTAGACTTCCATCAAGCTTAAAATTACTCCCCCTTGACCCCCTTTCAAGATAAATTTGTATTGTCCCGGCCTTCGGCCGGTTCCCCTTAAATTACAGGCTCGCTATCGCTCGCCAGGAAAAAATCGACACCTAAATGGCACGAATGGTCTTAAAATTGACAGAAATGGGGCGAGGGTTCTTAAAATCGCCAAAGTAATGGGGAAAGCGTCTTTAAATCTCACAAGCAATGGGGTTAAACATGAGGGAGAAAGAGGTTCAGAAAAAAATCCTCCAGGTGGAAATCTCCCCTTAAAGCCACAACACAAATAAGTATTCTAAATAACTGAAGACGTAGAGTATGCCAAATTATTGATACACTCATTATGTAAGAAGCACACTCATTGAATATACAGCATTTACAGGATCAGACACAATATAAACAAACACATGAGGATACAAATAAGTGAGGGCCTGCCAATGGGAGAGGGAAGGAAGAAGTCAATAACAGACAGATCCACGGCAGGAAGGCTGGCTTGTGATGAGAGAGAGAGAGAGAGAGAGAGAGAGAGAGAGAGAGAGAGAGAGAGAGAGAGAGAGAGAGAGAGAGTGAGTGTGTGTTAATGTATGTGTGAACCGCATTTGAAATAATTGCCAATGCGCTATAATTACGAGAGCCTACCCCTGACTATTATATTATACTGAGCATTTAGGGGAGATGGGTCGTTTTTCTTGGTCCTCCTTCTCCCTCATGTTTAGCACCATTAGTTTTTAGATTTTAAGACGTTCGGCCCGTTAGTTTGCCGTTTTAAGACCTTTCGCCCCATTACTTTGTCAATATTAAGACTTTTCGAGTCATGTATGTGTCGAATATTTGCTGGCGAGCAATAGTGAGCCTGTAATTTAAGAGGAACCGGCAAATTTCTCAAAATATGTAGAAATTGATATTGAAGGAGGGTTTTAGGGGTGTGTTTTTAAGTTTGATGGAAGTATAGGGAGGAAACTAAAAACATAATAAACAAATACATACCTTACGAAATAAATGCCTCCATCCCCCCTCAACCAACATTAGAAGCATGGAGAAGGGAAAGCAAGAACAACAGCGTGCAGAGAAACTATACAAATGTGTGGTGAATATGGGGTGTGAAACGTACAAGCAAATATCTCCTCCACATTTCCTTTCGCCGTAAATTAAGAAAGGTTTGAACAGAATGGAGGAAATTTGAAAGTAGGAAGAGACCAAAGAAGGAGATATAATGGTGTGAAAGAAGCCAGGCTCAAGGGAAAAGGTTGGAGGAGAACTTGAAGACTGGAAGAAGACAAAGAGGCGGAAAATCATGAGGAGAGAAGAGGGATTACATTGCAAGAGAAAAATATTAATAATTAAGCATAGACTAGACTTTATAATACATACTATTAAGGTCATTCATATTTAGGAAGTACTAACAATTATGAGGAGCGTAATGCGAACTTGACAGAGGAGTATGTAGGAATAGAAGCAACAAAAGTTCTACCGATCTTTACGACGCAGCCAAATATATTCACGTGAAGGAGAGGGAGTGTAGATTATTATGAAGGTTGAGTGTGACTTCAGACATTGCAAGGATAAGTATTGATGAAGGGAAGAAGAAGCATTGGTAGTTGAAGCACACCACGTGAGTTAGGCTTGAGCTTCAAAGTGCAAATAAGAATAAAAATCAAAGCCTTTGGGTGTGATTATTAACCTGCGAGTCGCTGTAGTCATGAAGCTTAACCCATTCAGTACCGGTGCCGTCCTTTCATCTTTATTCTGGCTACTAGCAAGCGATTGTATTCAGTTTAAGAAGGGCTTCCATACAACCACCACCATACGTTCCTCTTCTGTCAGCCATCAACATAATTATTATCACCAACAATGACACCAATATTACCACCAAACTAATTTATACTGCCACCCATCAACATATTTACTTGGGTAAATAGACTTATGTAATTAACCCTGACAGTAATTAACGAGCCTTATGATTGTGTCATTAGCACCTACCCCTCGTTGCCTATACATTATTTAGGTATGTGTGCCGTATTGTGTTTTGTTCTCTCTCTCTTTCTAGCACACACCAACACGCGCGTGAAAAGAGTTGAGATTAGGACAACTAGGAGGTAAACTAAATTAAATTTTTGATGGGCACGATCAACCCCCATTTTGGTATGATCTGCCCATTTCCGATTTCAAAAGTCGGGCAGCAATGTAAAAAAATTTGGGCATACGTTATTTTAACACACACACACACACACACACACACACACACACACACACACACACACACACACACACACACACACACACACACACACACACACACACACACACACAACACACCACACACACACACACACACACACACACACACACACACACACACACACACACACACACACACACACCACACACACACCACACACACACACACACACACACACACACACACACACACACACCACACGTACACACACACACCACACGTACACACACACACACACACACACACACACACACACACACACACACACACACACACACACACACACACACACACACACACACCACACACACACACACACACACACACACACACACACACACACACACACACACACACACACACACACACACACACACACACACACACACACACACACACACACACACACACACACACACACACACACCACACACACACACACCACACACACACACACACACACACACACACACACACACACACACACACACACACACACACACACAGGCACACTCACACACACACACACACACACAACGCACACACACAGACACACACTCTCACACACACACACACACACACACACACACACACACACACACACACACACACACACACACACACACACACACACACACACACACACACACACACACACACACACACACACACACACACACACACACACACACACACACACACACACACACACACACACACACACACACACACACACACACACACACCACACACCACACACACACACACACACACACACACACACACACACACACACACACACACACACACACACACACACACACACACACACACACACACACACACACACACACACACACACACACACACACACCTGGATTCCTGGATTGTAGTTTAGGACCGAAGTCCTGGGCCACGCTGGTGCGCCGCCCTCAGTAGTTCCTCGTTCTGATTTGATGTAGCAGGCTGTTTCCGTCGGACGTTTGGTAATAGTGTGGCAGCGATGGTTTGTCGGGTATTGTTCGTAGAAATTTGTCCAATCCAGTCTTGAAACTTAAGAGAGAGCCTGTGTGTTCTCTTAGTTGCTTGGGGAGACAGTTATATATCCTTGGACCGTGTACAGCCAATGAATTCTCTTTCAAGGTTTGTAAGCTCATCCTTGTTCTCACTAAACGCGGAATAGTGCACAATTTTCCTCGTCTACTGCTGTATGTCGTCCTAATTTCATCTTCGTTTTCCAGATTTGGTATCATTTCGTTAATTATTTTCCACACGTACATTGCTACATATCTCTCCCTTCTTCTCTCCAATGAGTACATGTCTAAATGCTGTAGTCTCTGCCAGTAGTCCATGTTGTTCAGTCCTTCGATTCGGGCCGTGTACGTTCGTTGTACTGCCTCCAGTTTTCTGATTTGGCCGATGTTTGTGGGGTTCCATAACTGGCAGCAGTATTCAACCAATGGTAGTATCAGGGCCCTGAATAATACTATTAACGCACGTGGTTCTCTTGTTTTGAATGTTCTAAAAATCCATCCCATATTCTTTCTGGCCTTCGCTACAGTATTATCAATATGATGGTCGAAGCTAGCGTCGTCGCTTATTGTTATTCCCAGATCCCGCAAGTGGTTGCTTTGGATTATAATTCCTCCTTCTGGTGTTGTATAGTCCTTGTCGGCCACTTCCTGCTTCGGGTGTCGATATCTCAATAACTCGAATTTTGTGCTATTGAATATCATATTATTCATTTCTGCCCAGTTATATATCATCTTCAGGTCATCTTGTATCATTTTATAATCATCTTCCCTTCTCACAATGCCCAGGAGTCGAGTGTCGTCTGCGAATGAGGTTGTTTTACAGTACTGTATACTCTGGTCGATATCACTGATATATATGAGGAAAAGCAAGGGGCCAATCACCGACCCCTGTGCCACACCACTTCTCACTTCCGAGAAGTGAGAGCACACACACACACACACACACACACACACACACACACACACACACACACACACACACACACACACACACACACACACACACACACCTACACACACACACACACACACACACACCACACACACACACAACACACACACACACACACACACACACAACACACACAACACACACACACACACACACACACACACACACACACACACACACACACACACACACACACATAACCACACACACACACACACACACACACACACACACACACACACACACACACACACACACACACACACACACACACACACACTCGCTCGCTTGCGGTCGGTTGCACAGGCTGGCATCGAATAATTATCTTAAACTATAATTTGAAACAATTAACCGTTCTCACATTCGCCATTGGAAAAATTTCGTAATGTTTTGATCAGCCGAATTAATTAATTTTACTAGAGCACCAATACCAGCCAGGTATATAATATTGGTTAGGATCGGGGAGGCTTCAACGTTTTAATAACATAAAGTTGATAAAATAATAATGAAATACAGTAATCACATTTCTTCATTCTGTTACCATTTGAAAGGTGAAGGGTATGGTATTTTGATTGCTAGCATAAATTATTATCCTTGCACACAATTTGTTTTTTTATATAATTTGCATTACCGACATACGTTCATATTACTGATGCATAGCTTTACAGGAGATGACCTGTGGAAATGCGTACAGCTCAATGTCGAAAAGTCCCAGGTTCAATTCCCAGGCACGGTAAAACGTATAGCAGTCCTGTTCACCTATCAATCAATAGGGACCTGGAGGTAGTAGACATTTCAAAACTTGGGTAAGAGGTATCCTCACCAGGATTCGAACCAACTCACTCCAGGTATATTTGGGAGAGTCGGGCACCGACTCTCCCAAATATACCTGGAGTGAGCACCGACTCTCCCAAATATACCTGGAGTGAGTGGGTTCGAATCCTGGTGAGGATACCTCTTACCCAACCTGTCTTACTTAATCGTACATAATTGACATTTCAAAACTTGATAATATGAAGTAGCACCTGTGTACCAAGGTATATAATGTGAAGTAGCACCTGTGTACCAAGGTATATAATGTGAAGTAGCACCTGTGTACCAAGGTATATAATGTGAAGTAGCACCTGTGTACCAAGGTATATAATGTGAAGTAGCACCTGTGTACCAAGGTATATAATGTGAAGTAGCACCTGTGTACCAAGGTATATAATGTGAAGTAGCACCTGTGTACCAAGGTATATAATGTGAAGTAGCACCTGTGTACCAAGGTATATAATGTGAAGTAGCACCTGTGTACCAAGGTATATAATGTGAAGTAGCACCTGTGTACCAAGGTATATAATGTGAAGTAGCACCTGTGTACCAAGGTATATAATGTGAAGTAGCACCTGTGTACCAAGGAATATAATGTGAAGTAGCACCTGTGTACCAAGGTATATAATGTGAAGTAGCACCTGTGTACCAAGGAATATAATGTGAAGTAGCACCTGTGTACCAAGGTATATAATGTGAAGTAGCACCTGTGTACCAAGGTATATAATGTGAAGTAGCACCTGTGTACCAAGGTATATAATGTGAAGTAGCACCTGTGTACCAAGGTATATAATGTGAAGTAGCACCTGTGTACCAAGGTATATAATGTGAAGTAGCACCTGTGTACCAAGGTATATAATGTGAAGTAGCACCTGTGTACCAAGGTATATAATGTGAAGTAGCACCTGTGTACCAAGGTATATAATGTGAAGTAGCACCTGTGTACCAAGGTATATAATGTGAAGTAGCACCTGTGTACCAAGGTATATAATGTGAAGTAGCACCTGTGTACCAAGGTATATAATGTGAAGTAGCACCTGTGTACCAAGGTATATAATGTGAAGTAGCACCTGTGTACCAAGGTATATAATGTAGGCAAGTTACCCACCACAGGTTCCAAATGACAATTACATTAAGATGAACGCCACTGCCAAGTGCAATATAGTGTATGACCATAAACTTTACTTCCATTGTACCTCACAAGTATCCCATTGTACCTCACAAGTATTCCATTGTACCTCACAAGTATCCCATTGTACCTCACAAGTATCCCATTGTACCTCACAAGTATCCCATTGTACCTCACAAGTATTCCATTGTACCTCACAAGTATCCCATTGTACCTCACAAGTATCCCATTGTAACTCACAAGTATCCCATTGTACCTCACAAGTATCCCATTGTACCTCACAAGTATCCCGTTGTACCTCACAAGTATCCCGTTGTACCTCACAAGTATCCCATTGTACCTCACAAGTATCCCGTTGTACCTCACAAGTATCCCGTTGTACCTCACAAGTATCCCATTGTACCTCACAAGTATACCATTGTACCTCACAAGTATACCATTGTACCTCACAAGTATCCCATTGTACCTCACAAGTATCCCATTGTACCTCACAAGTATCCCATTGTACCTCACAAGTATCCCATTGTACCTCACAAGTATTCCATTGTACCTCACAAGTATCCCATTGTACCTCACAAGTATTCCATTGTACCTCACAAGTATCCCATTGTACCTCACAAGTATTCCATTGTACCTCACAAGTATTCCATTGTACCTCACAAGTATTCCATTGTACCTCACAAGTATCCCATTGTACCTCACAAGTATTCCATTGTACCTCACAAGTATTCCATTGTACCTCACAAGTATTCCATTGTACCTCACAAGTATCCCATTGTACCTCACAAGTATTCCATTGTACCTCACAAGTATTCCATTGTACCTCACAAGTATTCCATTGTACCTCACAAGTATCCCATTGTACCTCACAAGTATTCCATTGTACCTCACAAGTATCCCATTGTACCTCACAAGTATACCATTGTACCTCACAAGTATTCCATTAATGAAAGAGCAAAACGTGGTAAAAACAAGGAGTACAGACCCATCTCTAACGGGAATACTAGCATGTATGTGCTAGTTATCATGGACGATCTCAGACTATGGGGGTATAAGAAGGTATTCCCCAGGAATCCCTAAAAAAAGCTAAGTTATATAAAATGATATAGTAAAATAACCTGAAAAACTATTATGGTATTACAAAATTGTAAAACTTGCAAAATAAACAAACAAAAAATTGGACAAAGCCAATATATAGGTAAAACAACTAATCAAAATCGCTATGTGGAAACAACGGTTTAGCAAAATAAAATTATGAAATACAAAAAAACACAATCCAGCACAGGGTTACATGAGCAAGTTAATCTGTTTCCCAAGCAAACTAATCGCACACATACCAACGCACTATCCCAAAGGTCGTAATGTTGCAATACCATCACAAATACACCTGTCATCATAAACAATATTGAACCCTATATAACTATTAAGCTTATTTTATCCAATGCCTTCACTGAAAAACAACAGCAGAAACACAACGGGCACAGTTACTATTACAAGAGGAAATGTTTGACTAATATTCAAACACCAGGCACGATATTCATCCATCTATCCATTAACTTTATGGTAGTAATTATTGTATTAACACTTACTGTACAGACAGAAGGAGGCAGGATTATAATGAGCACATGGATTTCTAACCTAAGCATGGATTCAGTAAAATATAGAGAAGTAGTAGACCAGGTATGTTCAACTCACACTCCGGTTGAATCATTGCAATCGCTCTTGTAACATCAACCACAATGCAGTACTAGACAACCTGAGTATGAAATATATCAGAGGAAAACGCAATATAATCAGATGAAAAACTAAATATACTTATTAATGTAATAGGTTAATCGTGTTTCTTCTTTTAGTATCAATAATGCTAGGCCTATCATTATGTAAGTAATGTAATGTAAATAATATAAATAATGTAAGTATTGTAAGTAATTAGCATTGTTTGTAACGCATAACTGTCTAGAATATCGACCTTAGTATATATTGTTCTGAAATGTTTTACCGGTGAATGTTAGTTAACCCTCGAGGATCAGGACCGAGGATCAGGACCGAGGATCAGGACCGTGAATCAAGTGGTTTGCTATAACCTTTCACAGATAACCTAATGAGAGACGGTGAGTATAGGAAATATTAACATACCCGAAAATCAAATTCATTCATTAAGGAGCGATAGGCCGGTTTTCTGGACCACTTTCTCCCTCATGTTTAGCCCCATTAGTTTTCAGATGTTAAGATGTTTGCCCCATTAGTTAGTCGATTTTAAGACCTTTCGCCCCATTTCTTTGTCAATATTTAGACCTTTTGTGCTAATTAGGTGTCGATTTTTTCCCTGGCGAACGATAGTGAGCCTGTAATGATAGAAAAACCGGCCTTCGGCCGGCAAATTTTTCTACCGAAAAATTTACAAATTAATCTAGAAGGGGGATCTAATGGATGTGTTTGGTTTAATTTGATGGAGGTCTAGGGAGGGAACTAGAAAAATCATGAATATATGAAAAACTCGCCCAAAAAGTGAACCATTCCCCCTTAAATAAGTAACACCCGTTTTTAACATGATTCATCAATTACAAACGCCAATATACTTGAATAAACTAATGAAAACATATGGTCCTCCCGGGATTCGAACTTAGGACACCACACCCAGAACATAAGCATCTAGACCATTACACCACCAACACCAACCAGAAAAATCGACACACACACACAGAGCTGGGAAATAACATTGTCTCAACTTTGCTGACAGAGACAACAAACAACTTTCCAGAATGTAATCTATTGAATCCAGCACTCCCTCCAGTTATATATCGGTTCTAGAGCAGTCCTCCAAAATAGGCCGAACAAACAAATCATATAATGGTCGAACATTGATTTATAACTATGAGCAGGACATATTGGCACGAACACACACGCACTCCCTCAAGCACTATGATGTACACTCGGATGCCATAGTCTCTAGCCCACTCATAAATATTCGTGGACTTCATCTATTTCTTATCATGGAAGTATTTCTCTGGAAACGAACTAATTAATATAATTTTCTATACATCAACTACAAAATTGTGCTAACTATTTATTTTATAAGCAAGTTATATTAAAAATTCGATCCAGATAACAATAATTGCATAGAGAAACGCATAGGAGGTTCACGAATTCTTACAAGCATGGGCTAGAAACTATGGTATCAGAGTGTACAGTCGCGCTAATACGTGATGGCTCGGCACCAAGTATGTTTTTATCAATAATTGGTATCAGCAATATCTAAGCTTTATTTCTTCATATCCAGTGAAATATACAAACATGTTCCTACACTTACCCACCCTATTCAACATCTGACAGACACTAATACACCACAGACCTGGCCAAACGTAATGACAGCTGGGACATGAATTATTAGCGCGACGTACCTATATATTATTTCCGTGCAATTGCAAAATATAATAATAATAATAATAAATACACTTTACTCGAACCCCAATAAAATATGTAATGAATGTTTATTACATGTACAGCCATTAGTATGTTTTTAGTGAGGATTATTAAATATGTAAACCATTACCATTATGTCTAGTGCAAACTGTTACTATTAGTGTTCAACATATTTCATAGGCAAAACTAAATGTACCTATTATTACAATAGTTTTATCGTTGTTGTTGTTGTTGTTCCCCAGGCTGTCTGGCCGAACAGCCCCAAGGTCTCGAGCAAGGCCAAGGCCATAAACGAGCGCCCCCACAAAATCCTCCCTG
This sequence comes from Paralithodes platypus, assembly GCA_032716605.1. Lineage (NCBI taxonomy): Eukaryota > Metazoa > Arthropoda > Malacostraca > Decapoda > Lithodidae > Paralithodes > Paralithodes platypus. The sequence continues at coordinate 27,382,491 of CM064576.1, read as the reverse complement.
CTTACCACTAACAAAGCCCGGGTGACCGAAGCCACTCCAAGGCAGGGAGCTGAGGAAGGTGCGGACACGCTCGGGAAACCAAAGCCCCACCCAAGGCCCTGCGCCCCTCAGCAACTATGAAGGGAAAGCTGAGGGCCAAGGGAAAAATGTGACGCTTTGGCTCCCAATCTGCCAACTTCTAGGTTGACAGTATGGAGGTCAATCCACGGAAAAGACGCCGCCACTCGAGATCTAGAAGATACACAAGCAAAAGGAACAGTCAGAGTAAGCTATGGGTATGGCAGAGATCGTTCAGTTCTCACTCGGATAGACCAGCCCATCACCACATGACTAGAACCCAATCCTCTCAGCATCAGCTAGGAAAGGCCCTAGAAAGCCACCTTTGGCGGGGGGATAGCTCCCCTATTTCAACTCCTTTCGGGGTTGGGCACCCGCCTTTCGGGGTTGGGCACCCGCCTTTCGGGGTTGGGCACCCGCCTGTTTTATCGTGGTTCTTCTTGTTTGTATCAGTAAAGCTAGGCCTATCATAATGGAAGTAATTAGTAGTGTGTAAATCACAAAACTGTCTAGAATATCGCTTTAAGTATATCTGTTTCAAGAACTACATTCAATATAAGTCTATTTGTACCAATAATAAAAATAAATGTTGTATTTCTCTTTGCTTGTTTGTTTGTAGTGTAAAGGTTATCAACAAAGTATTTCATTGATGTTTACTGCTTAGTTACTGCTTAGTTACTCAATGCAATGACGACATATATGTTGAATGAGTTAATGATCTTAATTAATTATTGGCACAAAAGAGGGGAAAATTATATGTTGCTGCGGTTGAAGGCACAGCACTGTTTAGCTTTAACAAATAAATGTTCACACATATTAATATGATCACTAATAAGATTTCGCATCGAAAGCTTTGTAATGACAATATGTTTTGGATTAGTAGGTGGTGACGACAGACAGGATAAAGGGGACTGTGGTTATTTTTGGGGTCTATTTATATATATATATATATATATATATATATATATATATATATATATATATATATATATATATATATATATATATATTCATATATAATTTAGTTTCCTCCCGAGACCTCCATCAAACTGAAACCCCCTCCCCATCCCGCCCCCAAGACCCTCTTTCAAGATAAATTTGCAATTTTTGTATAGAAAAATTTCCCGGCCGAAGGCCGGTCCCTTTTAAATTACAGGATCGCTATCGCTCGCCATGAAAAATTGACACCTAAATAACACAAAAAGTCTGAACATTGACAAAGAAATGGGGCGAAAGGTGTTAAAATCGCCAAACTAATGGGCCGAACGTCTTAAAATCTTAAAACTAATGGAGCTAAACATGAGGAAGAAGGGGGTCCAGAAAAATGGCCCCTCTCCCCTTAACGAAAATAAGGAGAATGAGTCAAGTATGCAGGAGGGACAAAGTCAATCAAACAGAAAGAAGAGGAACTTGGAAGAGGCAAGTGCTAGGTGCAAATGTCGATTACATGTGTATCAAAACCTTTATTGTGATCCAAACAAATATTAATTATACTTATAGTAAACAGTTCGTTCATGTTGTGGTGTATCATTGATTTATGTAAATATTGATAATTTGTACAAAACGCAGGTCATTATATTAAATATTTTATAAACACTTATGTAAACATAATATAAATATAACAATCGTCAATGTCATTAAGCCCAGAGAGGGCAGAAAGTACATCATTAGAAGATTTTAGAATATTAGGCATAAATAAAAAAAGCGGGGGGTGGAAAGGAAGGAAAAACACCGGAATCATCCAAGGTAAAGTTAGAAGCAAAAGTTTGAGCGATGAGTTCAGCTTTGTCATAGGAAGATGTGACGGTGGTGTCGACAGATTGGAAAACGAAAGGGAAAGACAATGTGAGTAAAATTGTTGGCCAGAAAGCTTGGGATGAGCTAGAGTTGGGACATTTTTGAGCTTTGTTATTGGTGAAAGAGTTTTTGGCGTCGAAGAACATATTTGGCTTGATTCCGGGTAGAATGTTAGAAAGTGTGAGATTCTTGAGTTTGGAGATGACGGGAGCGTTTGAATAATTCCTCCTTATTGCAGACAGCAGTAGAACAAGCAGGAGTAAGCCAAGAATATATTCTGCATTACACTGCATTAGATTTTTTTTTTTTTATACCCACATACATTTTCTCAATCCTTCCTAAAACCAAAATATTTCAAAATGTCTATGCATGATTTACTTAGCACTTTTATTAAGTAGAGCCATGGTTTTACTCTACAGTTCATACGCATAATGTAACATTCTCTAGCTCTCTCTGTCTCTCCCTCTCTCTCTCTCGCCCGTTTGCTCGTGCAATTAACCATATACAACTGCACTATCTTAAACATCGGTGGCATCAACATCAGTTTCAATGTTATTAACCATATTTTCATGCTAATTGGCTGTTATCTCTATTCTATTACATCATCCACCCTCCCACACACCCTCCCCGCCCACCCAATCACCACTCCGATCCAGGATATTAAAAAAAATGTTCCACATATATAGATTGGCCCGTTAAGCTTGTCCAACATTTTATTATCGATATGGCTATAAATATTGTTTTATGCAAGAGTACCAGTCGATTAATTAGGTAAGTGGGCTTTTGCATATTAGGATAGATTCATAACGCACGTCTCAATTTCTTTCTGTAAACAAATATCGTAGAGGACACGAACGTGTGTGTATCACTCTGCCTAATGGCTCTATTTCTTTGCAACACATATTAACTCCCGTCACACAGCTTAAAAAGCTGTTCACTGTTCTCGTCCCGTAATTAAAATGTTACTTTAAAGGATATACTAAGAGGAGAGTGGTAAGGTTCTATATAATCCACTAAGAGGAGAGTGGTAAGGTTCTATATAATCCACTAAGAGGAGAGTGGTAAGGTTCTATATAATCCACTAAGAGGAGAGTGGTAAGGTTCTATATAATCCACTAAGAGGAGAGTGGTAAGGTTCTATATAATCCACTAAGAGGAGAGTGGTAAGGTTCTATATAATCCACTAAGAGGAGAGTGGTAAGGTTCTATATAATCCACTAAGAGGAGAGTGGTAAGGTTCTATATAATCCACTAAGAGGAGAGTGGTAAGGTTCTATATAATCCACTAAGAGGAGTACAAAGGAGTACAAAGGAAATCAAGCAACAACAGGTCTAGTGACCCTTCTAGGTTGCTTGTCCTCCAAAACACTGAGGATCAAGTGTCCAAACAGTGGTTTAGAGTGGGTAAGGGAACATTGGAAAGGGAACTACTGCCCTGCCACGTTAGTGGCAGGACTAGGAAGTTAGTAGGGGACATATGGGTTAGTAACTGAGGGGAGGATAAAGTTATTCATTTACAAACGCAGTCAGTCGCGGGTTTGATGCGAGATATTTGTCTAGGCGGAATTTAAATTAATCAACGGTGCTGCAGTCTATAACGTCTCGGGGAAGCCCATTCCACAAGTTGACAACTCGATTGAAGAAGAAATTCTTAGATTCGTGCGAGTTAAAAGATTTACCAATAATTTTGCAACCGTTTCCCCGCATGTAATTAGATTGGTCGATAGTGAAGTACTTACTACAGTTCATATTGTCGATGCCTTTGATGATTTTGAACACTTGAATTAAGTCGCCTCTTAATCTGCGCTGGGTTAAAGGAAATAGATTTAATTCTCTAAGACGCTCTTCGTATGGTTTGTTCTTTAGGCTAGGTATCATTTTGGTAACTCTACGTTGAACTCGTTCTAGCTTGTTTATATCTTTTTGGTAATAAGGGCACCAGGATTGAACGCAGTATTCCAGAAGAGGGCGGACTAAGGAATTGTAAAGGGTTAGGATAACTTCTTTGGATTTATGCTCAAATGACCTGCCTATAAAGCCAATTATTTTGTTTGCCTTCTTAACAACTTCTGAACATTGTTGACTCGGTTTTAGGTTACTCGATATTGTTACTCCCAGATCAGTTTCTCTGTTTACATTCTTAAGCTGAGTGCCATTCATCGAATAGTTTGCTTTCTCATTTAGGTATCCGACATGTAGTACTTTACATTTATCCGCATTGAAACTCATTTGCCAAATTTGGGCCCAACATGACAATTTATCTAGATTGTGTTGCATATCGTCAACTTGTTCTTTTGAGAGTACGCTATTTGCAATTTTTGTATCGTCAGCAAATTTTGAGATTGTGCAGGTGAGACCCTCATCTATGTCGTTGATGTAAATTAGAAAGAGAATTGGTCCTAGTACCGATCCCTGGGGTACCCCGCTACTTACATTGGTCCATTTAGATGCCTTACCGTTTATGACTACTCTTTGCTTTCTGTTGCTGAGCCAATTTTCTATCCATTTCAACACACCGTCTTGTATTCCATGCGCTTTTAGTTTTAGCAGTAAACGTTTGTGGGGAACTTTGTCAAAGGCCTTTTGAAAATCAAGGTATATAATATCTACAGCTTTACTCTCATCGTAGAGGTTGAGGATATCGTGGAAGAAGTCTAAGAGGTTTGTTAAACAGGAACGTTTTTTACGAAAGCCGTGTTGAGTATCTTTAAGTATGTTATTTTCCTCTAAGTGATTTACGAGTCTGTCTCGTATGACCGTTTCTAGCATTTTACATACAACTGAGGTTAAGCTAATTGGACGATAGTTACTGGGTAGTGATTTGCTGCCTTTTTTGAATATCGGTGTTACGTTGGCTAGCTTCCACTGATCAGGCATAGTTCCAGACTGCAAGGATTTATTGAATAGTAATGTCAGTGGTTTGGAGAGCTCATTCTTAGCTTCCTTTAGAACTCTAGGCGAGATTGTATCAGGTCCTGGCGTTTTATTTACCTTGAGTTTATCTAAACAATTCAATACTTCTCTCTCTGTAACGGTGATATTGCTTAGAACATCTGAATTATCAATCTGAATCGGCGATGGTGTAGGGATATCACTGAGGTCTTCTGTTGTAAAAACTGATGCAAAGAAGGTATTGAGGGCATTACTCATTTGTACTTCGTCTTTGGTGTATTCTCCATTTTCATCGACTAACGGTCCAACAGTTGAAGTAACTACTTTTTTCTTTCTGATATAACTATAGAATTCTTTCGGGTTTGTTTTACTTTGATTCGCAATATGTAACTCTAAGGTCTTTTTACTTTGCTTAATTAACTTTTTGGCTTTGCGTCGTAGCTCTACAAATTTCAGCCGTTCTTCGTCATTTTGTGAGGATTTTAATCTATCATTAGCAAATTTTTTAGCAAGCAGGCAGTTTGAAATATCTTTATTCCACCATTTGGGCTTATTATTATGGCCTGGACGCCGTATTTTCGATGGTATGCAGTCTTGCACTGCTTTTAGGTAAGTGGTTTCGAATAACTTCCAAGATGTATTTATGTCGTTATTGTTAATTAAAAAGCTCCAGTCAGTTTCTTTAAACATAGCTCTAAGTTTATGGAAGTTTGCTTTCTTGAAATTAGGGACTTTTTCGATGCTACTATTTGGTTCGTTACTAGTAAACTTTAAAGTGAAAGTTATCGTACGATGGTCGCTGTTACTGAATTCATCACCAACATTCAAATTCTCTATCAATTCTTCTTTTGTTGCAAGTACAATGTCAAGAACGTTATTACCACGGGTCGGCATTCGAACAAATTGATAAAGCGAACTCTCTTGCAAGTTCGTATACAAGTCATGTCCGGAGTGTGAAGTAAGAGTATCGCCCCACTTGGTCACAGGTAAATTAAAGTCGCCAAAAATTACGGTATCTTGTGAGTTACTTACATCTGCAATTTGTTCGTAAATTTCTCGGTCAGTTTGCACTGATTGAGCTGGAGGTCTGTATATTAACGCAAGTATTATTTTTGTACCTTTATTATTCTTTATTAGCACAAAAGATGTGTCGACGTTCACAATTTGAGGTTTTGACACGAGGGTCGGGTTAAGACTTTCTTTGATATAAAATAAAACGCCACCTCAATTTTTATTTATTCGGCTGTTCTCAAACATTACATAACCGGGAAGTGAATACTCTGCTAAAAAGTCTCTATCTTGTGTATTGAGCCAAGATTCTGTTATGCCAATCACATCATAATTTTCTGTAAACACTAGTTCCTAGGAGAGTGGTAAGGAGAGTGGTAAGGTTCTATATAATCCACTAAGAGGAGAGTGGTAAGGTTCTATATAATCCACTAAGAGGAGAGTGGTAAGGTTCTATATAATCCACTAAGAGGAGTGGTAAGGTTCTATATAATCCACTAAGAGGAGAGTGGTAAGGTTCTATATAATCCACTAAGAGGAGAGTGGTAAGGTTCTATATAATCCACTAAGAGGAGAGTGGTAAGGTTCTATATAATCCACTAAGAGGAGAGTGGTAAGGTTCTATATAATCCACTAAGAGGAGAGTGGTAAGGTTCTATATAATCCACTAAGAGGAGAGTGGTAAGGTTCTATATAATCCACTAAGAGGAGTGGTAAGGTTCTATATAATCCACTAAGAGGAGAGTGGTAAGGTTCTATATAATCCACTAAGAGGAGAGTGGTAAGGTTCTATATAATCCACTAAGAGGAGAGTGGTAAGGTTCTATATAATCCACTAATTGGTAAGGTTCTATATAATCCACGAGAGTGGTAAGGTTCTATATAATCCACTAAGAGGAGAGTGGTAAGGTTCTATATAATCCACTAAGAGGAGAGTGGTAAGGTTCTATATAATCCACTAAGAGGAGAGTGGTAAGGTTCTATATAATCCACTATAATAATCATGCCTCAAAAAGTGTGCCAATTACTATTTGATTCACCCAAAATATAACTCTATCTGTAGTAATTTATTAACACTTTACAAACCGATAAAATCTAGGGGTGCACACCTCTCTTTCGGTATAATATGCACAAAATCAAGCTTCATTTCATGAAATTCAATATTCTCATACCTACAAATACTTTATATTGATATAATATACTGGTGGTAAATGAAACGCATCTATTGGTTCACGTGTTCCTGCGACTTTTGTTACACACACACACACACACACGATACATACCGGTACATATATATATATATATATATATATAGACGAAAGCTTGGTGTTCCATCGTTTCAATTTTCCTAGCGAGTTTTACTACACAATTTGATCACACGTATTTGTGATTTTACCTCCATATATATATATATATATATATATATATATATATATATATATATTATATATATATGTATATATATATTCACATTACATTACTTTCTCCCTTCCTTCCTTTATCGCATTTTCTTCCTTTTACCGGAATCTTTCAATTTCCTCTTGTACTTCCTCTTTCCGCCCTTGCATTATTCGGTTATATTCTCGGCCCCTTCCCCCTTCTTCTTAATTCTCGTGTGCAGCCTTTCTCCCCTGTTCCCATTCTCTTTATTATCTATTCTGTGTCTCCTTCTTCGTTTCTCTTTTATATTTGTATTAGTATGGTTTTATTCTAATATTACGATCTTTATTCACAATCGTGGAAAATAATTGAAAACCGCAAAACATATATAGTGATTAAACTATTAATATGCATAATTCGTCTTATACTTATCACGATCCCAGCAGTAATTGTGTTGATGGGAACCGAACATAATAATAGGAGATTAATTGGATAAGGTAAAGTGCTGAGAGAGAGAGAGAGAGAGAGAGAGAGAGAGAGAGAGAGAGAGAGAGAGAGAGAGAGCGAGAGAGAGAGAGAGAGCGAGAGAGCGAGAGAGCGAGAGAGCGAGAGAGATGATAATGCAATGTCAATCACTACACTGCATAGTACAAAGTTTAAGAAGTAACAATATGGTAAAGACCTGCATATTATACAAGTGGCGAAGAAAAATGCATCACTTAAGGGGAGATTTACACTCGAGGGATTTTTTTCTTGACTCCTTTCTCCCTCATGTTTAGCCCCATTGCTTTTCTAATTTTAAGACGTTCGCCCCATTATTTTGACGATTTTAAGAACTTTCGACCCATTTCTGTCAATTTTAAGACCTTTCGTGCCATTTAGGTGTCGATTTTATCCTGGCGAGCGATAGCGAGCCTGTAATATAAGAGGAACCGGCTTTCAGCCTGGACATTTTTCTACCGAAAAATGTACAAATTTATCTTGAAAGGAGCTCAAGGTGGTGCAATCTTAAGCTTCATGGATATATAGAGACCAAACTAAAAACCTCCCCTTAATCACTGTATTATTTTGAACCTATACATAATTATACTGTATACCGGTATATATATATATAATTATATATATACCGGGTATATATATTTTTTTTTTTTTTTTTTTTCCACATACAATTCAAATGCCACATTCCATATCTGTATCCTGCTTGGCAAGATATCTCAAACACTTCTGAACCAATTTTCACAAAATTTGCTTGGCAGATAGGATAATATTATGGGCGAAGAAAGAAGTGATTTTTCTGCCAGTGTAGGCAGAAGTATTCGCTCTCCCTAATACCCGTCAATATTAAGCATGTAGCTGCATACACATCCACAAATAACACCCCGTTCTTTAACATTAATATCAAATACAAACCCCAACGTAATTTAATAAACTAATGAAAGCATATGGCCCTCCCGGGATTCGAACTCGGGACACCACACCCAGAACATAAGCACCTAAACCATTACACCACCAACACGTATAAAAGCCAGATAAACAAACCCCAGTGAAACTGGGTTTTGTTTTTATCTTTCTCTCCTTTTCTCTCTTTCGGCCCCATTAAACCAACTGTTTTAAGACGTTTATCCCCATACAGGTGCCGATTTCTTCCTGGCGAGCGATAGCGAGCCAGCATTGTATGGAGATATCCGGCTTTGCCGGAGGCATTTTTCTATCGAAAAATGTACAAATTTAGCTTGCTGTCAAAACAAAAATATACTGTAAATGTGTTGGCTCGCTACCGCTCGCCAGGAAAATATCGACACCTGGATTGGGGTAAACGTCTTAAAATAGTAGGCTGAATGGGGCCAAATGGATACACGCCAAAGAGAGAGGGAGAGAAAGAGAAAAAAGCAAGGTGGGCTCCCTTAATATTGCGAAGCTTTTACGTCCAGCATATTTCATAAAGGTGATATATACATTCGATATTTCATTGCAGACCAAACTATAAATCGCCCGACAAATTATATTACCCTGAGGTGTGAGAGTATATCATCTTTGGTGACTGCCTGGTACCGTGACCTGACAGCGGGAAGAGTTTGAGTTACATCTTGCACTGGTCACTGCCACACCGAGTAATAAGTCATATTTCACACAGTTTGAGCTCAGGAAGTGGCTCCGATCATTTGTTAACTTAGGGGAAATAGGTGATGTTGTTCCAGGATTTTATTCCACGCACCAATGTAGGACAAGCAATGTTGAAAATCAATCTTCACTTTACAAACCGGATAAGTGGATATGAACCAATGCAAGTGGTCAAACGAGATAGATTAATGAGGGTCAAATGGAAGAGTTTCAAATAACTAAATCAAATGTGGATCTAAGAATAAGGATTACTTTGAGCATGGATATCCATGGATGTCTCAGCGTGAGAACCACAATGGGAGGAATTGGTGTAAGGGCGAGTCAGTAACTGGATCCTGCCACACTAATTCCTTACTGAAATTGAATCAGAGTCAGGTGGATAGCTACCCCTCTCCGTCTCCTTCAGGCACACAGCTGGTCTGGTGAGAATCATCTATTGTTAAACATTTGGTCGACGTGGTATATTTCAACATAATCATAGGCGTTTTTTCTTACTGTTCTTCAGAGCGCACAGTGCGAGAATATTTAGGTACTTTAAGGAATTTAATATGAATCTACCTAGTTCCTTTAAGTATCAGGGCTGTGTGATGAGTAAAGACGGGAAATAGGAGGATGAAACACGCGAGAGGGTAGAGGAGGGTTGTAGGAACGTTTAACCCTTTGAGTACCAGCGACGTGCGTTATATTCTATTCTAGCTACATCTAGACGATATTATGCAGCTTGAGAAGGAGCTGTGGTAGTTAAAAGGGTTGGTTGAGATAGTTTGAAGCCATATTATTGCTAGAGGTCCTTCCTAAGCTGAATCAAATCTTCTAATAGTTGCCAGAATGATGAAAAGTACGTCACCGGTTCTGTATGAGTTAAGGGGAGGTCTCCACTTGAGGGACTGTTTTCTTGACCCCTTTCTCCCTCATGTTTAGCCCCATTCCTTTTGATATTATAAACTGTTTGCCCCATTAGTTTAGCGATTTTAAGAACTTTCACCCCATATTAAGACCTTTCGTGCAATTCAGGTGTCTATTTTATCCTGGCGAGCGATAGCGAGCCTGTAATTTAAGAGGAACCGGCCTTAGGCCGGGACATTTTTCTACCGAAAAATGTACAAATTTATCTTGAAAGGGACTCGAGGGGGTGTAATTTTAAGGTTGATGGAGGTCTAGGGAACAAACTAAATACCTCCCCTTAAAGTAATGCCAAGGAATACAGTGGTGAGCATAGAAGTAATAAAGTCAATGCCAATAATAGTGTAATCATCCCAACACTGGCATACGGAAGTGCACATGATTAGAAAGACCTACAGTACATCAAGAGTGATAGGAGTGGAACGGAGTAATAAGTAACACCCCGTTCTTAACATTAATCATCAATTACAAACCCCAATTTACTTGAATAAACTAATGAAAGCTTATGGTCCTCCCAGGATTCGAACTCGGGACACCACATTCAGAACATAAGCACCTAAACCACCAACACAGTTAAAGGTTGAAAAACTTGTCTACGTGGGTCACTTGGAGAGAGAGACAAACGCATTAGGAATTACGACACTGATATTATGTGGATGTGTCATGCGTCTAGCAATAGATGATAAACTATATAAAATTAGAGAACAATATATCACAAACGCAAATATATTTAAATTATATGTACACATACAAATTGCCTAGGGTTAGTTAGTTAAAATAGTACTTCAAAAGCTATCAACCATTCTGGAATATTAAGCCAGCACACTGCAAGTCAAGTCAAGTTTCAGGACTGGAGCCCCTTTTCGGGAACCCCAGTCCCCCCTCCTATGATTGGTATCTATATCCCTGGAATTGTAAACATAACGGTGATGCTGTATCATTATTAATTACAGTTTTCACTTTGTCGCACTAAAGACTAATTATCCACAAAGCCATACAACCATACATTGGGCAGTAGAATGTTCCGTATATTTGAGTGGATAGATTAGGGAATATTACAGAATTTCATTATATCCGTTTGTTTTATAATTTTGCTTAATCAAGTTTGGCAGCACAAAGCAACAGGCTAATTGGCTTAATTGTCGCCGAGTATCTAGGATTCACAATCAATACAACCTACCAGTATTTGCGGTAATATATGGCAAATAGCTTCAATTTTATTGTCACGAATTCTTATGTTCATGAACTATTACCTATGTTTTAAAGGAGTCTCAAATGATGTGTATGAAATATGTTGTACTGGTATATCAAACCCACTATTATATAAATGAAGATAAGACAAATATCAGCAATAAAAATGTTCATTAAAAATCGGTTTTATATTGGCATTGGTGTATTTAAAGAGCGAATGTACAGTATATAACGGTATATGTGCTTCTTAGTATCACACTACATTGGTCCACTAACTTACGAACATTAGGATTATCTTATCGAAGTTTGCACTCCACCCCACTAACAACCCGCCAGTTTCACGTTCGCCATTTCGCAGCATTTTCGTGAGCCACTTATTGTGCGAGTGTGAAGCTGACAGTTATGGCTCCAGCGACCCTGTGAACGTGAACAGCCTCTATACTGCCTGCTCTCTTCGGCTTCCAATACATTTTAGGAACTGCCTTTCAGAATCAAACTCATTTACGGTTTCGACGATCTGATAATTTCTCGGTCACCTGTCGTGGAACTAAAGAATCAGTCCATGACACCTAATGTAACTGTCTTCGTAGCGCAATGGATAAATACACTGAATTTCGGGGTGAGCATCCTAGGTTCGAATCCCTGGACTGCCACATGTATTTGTTGATTTCATTAATTGAGCTTAGGAGTAAAGTCGGTTGGTGGAGGTAACATAATAATACTATTGACTACAGAGAAAGGAAAATATGAGGGCTAACAGAACAGTTTATAAGGGTAGATAACAAGGAGAAACATGTTGACAAATATTATGAACTTACACTAGCAATAGCAAAAATGGTAGACAGTGCTATTTATACTGTATAAATGGTAAGAGATCACGGTGTGCTATGTATAATGATATAGGAAGAATATTTTATAGGCTAGACAATCAGGTGAAACGATTAGACTACAGGAGGCTTAACCCATTCAGTATCATTGATGTTCTTTTCATCATATTCTGAACACTATTAGACGATTGTATTCAGATTAGGAAGGATCTGCGATAGCTGATAGGATTAAATGCGATGGTCTGTAGGTTTTTCATTGTTAAAGGTCCTTCCTAAGCTGAGTAAAATCACCTAATAGTTGCCAGAATATAATGAAAAGGACGTTACCGGTATTAATGTGTTAACAGAACCCTCGGAGTCAGTTCCTCGACAGTTACCGGATAGGCAATGATGTTTGGCAGTACACAGGTAAGGGAGATAAATGAGTTCATATAAATTAGTGTTTTGTTTGGCCGTGTGTTGGTATGTGTGTACTTAGCATAGTTACTAATTTTCCATAAAGAGGGAATCAATTTACATAATACAATAATCAAATTTGCCATCCAGAACCGAAAAATGTATAAACTTGAAGTTTTCTGCAGCAGTTATCCTCCCTCCATCCTATCACTTCCCCTATCAGCACCAACTGGCCTGAATTTCAATGAACTACACACAGGTGGAGGATTGGTGAAGATCTTAATGGTCTTGGAGATGTTTGTAGAGAAAGATTGAATTCAACATTTCAAATTAAACAGAAACTAAAAACACTTACGAAGACAGAATAAACCAAGGTAGAAAATGAAGATAAATATGCAGGACAGTACAAAGAGAATAAAAGTACGTGCTTGGAAAAAGTTTGACAAAAATGTTAATGCAGCATGAATAACTGCATCAATCAATCAATCAATCATCTCAAATTGTTTCACCGTCAAGCAGCACAATCAAATTAATCGTGAAACACAACACGCAACAGGTGATTTTTGTTATTGTTTTGACTAAACTCAAATATCAGAACACAAAACTGTATAACCCTGACAAACACTATTTAATACATTTTCACACAGACTGTACACATGAGAGTTACAGTCGAGTGTTAGTATATTTTAATATATCAACATTTAATAACACTCTCTCAATCGTTATTTGATATGTACCATTATTTTATGTCAGCCAAAGTAATTACATTTTCAAGTGCCCCAATAACAACCAGATAATTATGTAATATTAGTTATGATAGTCGAGGAGGTTTATCGTATGTTAAATTGAAAAGGACGATTACTAATGTTCATCTTGTTACCATTCGAAAGTAAATGTGGTAAACGAAAGCATTGGATAATGTTTAAAATGTTGATCTTATTCTATTTAGAATTTATCCATAATATAAACAAACAAATATGCGTTATGTTATTTTTACATTACTATGCAACTATTTTACCAGTGTCGTATGTACACATGCACATGCAAGTACATTATCAGCATGGGCGAGCTGATTACACAAGTTGCAGACAACACTTACAGCCATAGCCACTCAAACCGTATAGTAACATTCAATATGCACTTCAAACGTTACACACAGCAAGCATACCCGTTTCACTACTACTATTACTACTACTACTACTACTACTACTACTAAACAGACAGAAAACGAAAAAAAAAAAAAAAAAAATCAAGAATAAAAAAAAAATAAGAAAAATAAGAACAGTAGAACAGAAGAACATAGGAAGAACAGGAAGAAGAAAAATAATAAATACAAATAAGACGAAAACGAATAGAAAAAGAAGAAGTGAGAGTTCCACATGGTGGTTCTAAATAAAGGAATTGTTCAAGTTGACTACACAATATCTCTTTGAGACTAATTCAAATTAGCATGATTAACATAAATATGTTGCCCCTGTTGCCTGGAAATAAGTTTATTTTGAACATTTTGTTATCATAAACAAAATTAGGTAAATATGGTTACCAAGCGATTACTTGGTATAGTACAATATTCCTATATTACTTCTACATCTCGCAGATACTCGAGGAAATATTGTCACAAATACAATATTAAATTTTTATGCGTGGTGCTTACAGTAAATATGATATTATTTTCAACCTATGTTTGGTTAAAAGGGGATATCAATATTATGCTAATTTGACCATCGCCATACTGAAGTTCGTTACAAAGTTCGTATGCAATGTTGATCACACACAATTGTGGATAGGCTCACTCATGGTACTCTTAAGCCAACTTACGAACGAAAATATATTCGATCTTGAAGAGAACGACTAAATGTAGGCGATGTGTTTAAAAATAATACTACACACAACAACGCGTAGTTCATCATATTCAATAACTTTTCTAAGAAAAAATTATTTCGCAAATGACAGGATTTTCCTTTCAAATAGTTACGGAACATCATGGGAACTGCAAAATAATATTAACATCTTGAATTCGCGCTTATGTATTTATAATTAATGTAAATTTTCTTAAGTTTGATAGCAGGACCAGCAGGGCTCTTGGAACAGTAGCTACCGGTACCATGGTTGATTGGCTATTATGTTAGGAGCTAAATAGACCGGATAGGCTATGTAGACTAAGATAGATAGTCACCTTAATTTATGTAGCGACTCAAATTTGAATAAATTACACCAAATACCTTAACATATAAGTAAACAAAACTAAAGAAAAACTTCAATAGCTTAATAGCTTTGAGTGGCAAATAGAATAGCAATTACTATATACCTTGTGTACTTTCCCATCTTGGTTAATGGTCAACATCTAAATCCAGACACATCACAGCATGATATGCGGGGGTTGTGCAGGGGAATTAGGAGCAAGGGATAGGATCGGGTCAAGGATTAGAGAGATAATGATTTGTGATCCTATATCTAAACGCATCAAGAGTCCCACTCTTGATTCCTTTAGATTATAGGATCACTAATCATTATCTCCCTAATCCTTGACCCGATCTTATCCCTTGCTCCTATTTCCCCTGCACAACCCCCGCATATCATGCTACCCGAGAGCAGCCCTCTGCGGGTCCCCCTAACAAGAACATCATATGATTATATTAACTCTTAAGGGGGTCATCATAATAACCCGTTTTCTGACGCACATCGAAGACCGAGCAATAGAGAACAGAATGAAGGTATCTGAATGGCTAACTAAATCAATCCGACTTGCTGACATAAACAAAAGGAAAAAAAGGACGAGGATCTGGTATGAAAACCAGCGGGAGGGTATTGGTGATAAAGCATTTATAGCAATAAAATAGCTAATAGTCAACCTTAGGGCCGGTTAGTGGCAAATATAGTACAATCACAGAGGTCGCGTATCTTGAATATTTTGTTTGTATTCCAAGATTTCAACACAAGCAGGCAATCGTTCATTCATGTGTTGTATACAGAGAGAGAGAGAGGTCACGATATCAAAGATCACCGACATTAAATAATTAAGATCCATCACCAAGTAGACACTAATGGATTAATTCAGTGCCTAAGGTTTTCAAGAAGCGAGTTGAGGAGAGAAATACAAATACAATAGATACATAATTGCAAACACAAGTACATGAAGAATACAGTAATAGTACTAAAAATACGTAAATAAATATATATCAAGACAGATACTGTAGGTAGAAAGGTAATGTGGATTATTGGCTGGGTTGTGGGAAAAGGAAACAACGAGGTACCGGTACATAACTATGAACAAACATTTGGTGCAATCGGTAACAAAATTATGTGTTAGATTGAAGTTCGGTCCCCTAGTACGGACCGCATATTACTATATGAAACTATCCTTGCGAAATCGAAGTTAAACATGTCGAAAATTATAGACGCATGGTATGATAAACTGAAGACATAATTTAAGTTAACAATTGTGATCACATCTCCCTCTTTGTTTGCCATATGGTTATATTTATATAGTTATTGACTTACATAATTCCACAATACTTATTATACGTATTTATATATCAATTAATCAATATATGTAAACATTGCACATTATATATATGATAGAACGACATATTGCTTCGATAATCCAAGAAATGTAACTGTCACTCGTTAAACCTGTTTTCTGATTTGGCTAACAGTGATTAACACTGCGAATTTCGTTAAAAAAAACACAAAAAAAAACTCACGTGTGCTACAAAAGCGAAAGCAAAAATCAAAATGAAACTTCCATCACTTCGTTCAGACTCTAGTTTTTCGTACAAAGACAATTGGTGATGGTAGAAACACTCGCGCAACGCAAGAGAATTGGCACAACAAAAATCACATCCGTACGTCACCGCAACGGGAGGGAGATGAAAGCAAGCGAGCTGAGCTACCAAGGCTGCAGGTCAACAATACGCCCAGATTAACACACATGCCTCAATTCTTCTAATTAATCCTTAACTGGCGGCGTGCAACTTATGTCGTGTGAAATAAATATGGACTAAGTGGCGGTTCACAACTTATGTCATGCGCCATTTTCAGCACTTAATGTTGCTGAGAGAGAGAGCTGAGCGGTGTGAGGAGCATAGAAACCGTATGACCTTCCCCCACCACCGCGGTGGACCAACTGAAGTGAATCCCACCCTTCCCTCCCCTCGCACACTCGCTACACAGGGAATTATGTAGGGAAAGTACCTAATTACATGGTTTTTGCACTCGTGTTGCACGATCGTTGCAAGAGAACCAGTGGTCGTACAAGGATGGTTCGGGTGTCATTGGAAAGCTCTGTTTATTCCCTTTCAGGGATAGATACTTGTTTTACGCTCTGGGTCTTATTTAGGCATGAAAATGATCACGTAAACAACCCTATTTAGGGTAAGAACACCCCGCTGGGCGCTACGGTCAAATAGACCACCTAGCCCGCCAATAAGGGGTTAAATCGTATCGGCATTTAATAACCGTGGCCGCAAGTATATTTTCCCCACATCAGTTGCTCTGATGCACAAAACGGCTCAAACATCCCTTGTATCAGTAACAATCGATCCTCAACAAACATTTTAAAAGACCGCGAGATACCCTGCGAATTACAAAACTCGTGCTCTATTACGACACTTTTTCCGGAAGCCAATACCTATGCATCACCCAGCACGCGCCTTGGACGGTAACGTGATCATAAGGCCTAATATTTTGACACGAAGACAGTTTCCACAACAAATTAAGCCGTACTATATAAATAGGAAATACATCATGAAACTACATACATGGGAATAACATTTTGAAGGTTGTATAAGAAGAATTGGTATTATTAAGCTAATGGTATGTTCAATGCTGCAAAGAGTAGGTGTTAATGGGAGGATAGTTTATACGTCTGGCAGCTGGGGTGTGGTCAGTGTTTCTCTCCCCCGCCATATCCTCCTTGTTTCCTCCCCCTCTCCCTATTCTCCCCCCCTCTCCCTATTCTCCCCCATTCCCATGCTCCCCATCACCCCCACCCACCCCTATGTGCTGCCGTTTCTCTTCATCCCCCCCCCTCACCGTCGCCTCCCAACTCCCCACCGCACGTCTCATCTCCCTACCTTCTTTCCTATATGTATCAAACTCAAACTTATGAACAACAAGGCTGACATAAATGAAGGTATAGCATTAGGTCCTGGTCTCCCAGTGAACTGAACGAAGGCACTTCATTGTCCTAGTGGCCTTGTGTGTGCTATTCATACAGTGCTTTGTGCCAAGGTGTATCCATCTTCGTGGTTAGTGTCTTTAAATATTATATTGATATTTAAGAAAATCCCTTGTCAAAACTGACTTTAGCGATGGCGAAATTCACTTACCGTATCATTACAGACAAACTTGTAGCCAGCCACGTACCTGAAACAGAAAGAACAGTCATATTGTGACCAATACACATTAGCAGTGCTTGTAATGAAGATGTCAATAATAATTGTACTGACGTATATAGGGATTGAAATAATGTGGTGATGGCTCTGGATTAGGAGCATAATTGTGTATTATTAATAGTAAGTGTGTATGTGCGTGTGTTTGCGTGCTTGCGCTTGCATATCAAGGGCATCCTCTACTTATATCCTGATTGGCCAATTCAGTTAGGAAATATCCAGTGGGCTGCATAATTTTCTGATTATCCTACCTTCCAACTAAGCTGCATTTATGCCTCTATATTCAACAGTCTATATATTATGTGACTAGAGGTTCACAACACTGAAGGAATTTTACCTTTTATATCGTAGAAAAGGTGAAATTATAGTTTCTAAGTTATCTTGTGGTTGTTGATTTGAATTAAAGGGACAGTGATGTTTTAGACGACTGGGAAGAGAAAGGAAGGTTATCCAGAATTTGGGATAGGGGATGGGGATGCATATACCAAACTTCATTGACCAAACTTCACCCCATTAGTTACATTTCACTTCACTTCACCTGCTGCACAAACATTTCACATGGCAACAAATATTTATTGATAGCATAGTGCGCGGAATTTCGATGTGAGTATCCTGGGTTCGAGTCCTCTGAGTGCCACATGTATTTGTTGATTTCATTAATTGAGTTTAGATGTAAAGTTGGTTGGTGTAAAAAAACATAATAAATCTTGTTATGATATTATTTGACCTACGGCGGCGCTAAGTTTAATTTCTACTACCACGCTTCTCTTCAGCCCTCCACATTGCACCTTACCCTTAACTTATTGCGTTTGTTATTCACCCACCATGATAAACTCCATCACACTCCATTCACAATGTCACAATTTTTCTTCTTTTTTTCTTGACCGCCATGATATCACACGCTCGACCTTCCTGGTATTGCATTTAAGGGAGCCTACCTCGCTTTTTTTCTCTTTCTCTCCCTCTGTCTTTGGCGTGTATCCATTCGGCCCCATTCAGCCTGCTAAGTTAATTATTTAAAGGGGAGGCTGAACCTTTGACCCCCAAGTCAGCCTGTATAAGAGATTGTGTTTCTGGCATTATACCATCTTATTACCAATGGAAATACTAAGACTCGCTGAAAAAACTCAGCTCTCTATGTGTGTGCGCGCGCAGAATTTCATTGCACTATTTGTAAAATCATCTCACTCAAAATTGTTCAAATTTCCCGCAATTTTTGCATGGCGTATCCTACAAGCATCCCCTATAAGAAAATTATCTAGTTTTACCATATTGAATAATAGAAGGGGCTGAAAAAAAGTATATAATATATCTGTTTTTTTAGCCAACATTTCAACATGAACAATGTCGAATCTTGAAAAATATGTGAGATAATGCCATTATCTCATCATTTTACAGTTGCTATATAGTCCTATATGTAGTGTGTAGAAGGGGAATGAATTTGAGCAATACAAAAAAATGTAGATGATCTCGTAAGTGCCAATATAGGATCGCTGGCAAGCTAAAATCTTAGATTTTCACACACCTAAATACAATTTTGGGGAGATAGAATAGTTAGTCCTCCTTAGAGAACGTTTTCTATCATGGCGCGCTCATAGAAGATCGAGTTTTATGACCAACTAAACAAAATTTTCATCAGGGGCAAGCTTGGCAGAATTATTTCAGAACATTTTTTTACCAAAATCCATGATATTGGGGCCCCTCCAGAGGGGTGCTAGGGATGTCATATGGGTGTTTATGCCCTCATATGATCATTTCTATTGCTTACAGAAGCCCTTTAGACACAACATTTTTATTTTGGTGGCTGAGGCTGAAAGAAAAAAAAATAGTTTTTCGGGGGTCGTGGGCGAACCCCCGGCCCGGGGGATTATGGATGCGATATGGTTTTTTTTTGTTCCCTCCTATGCTATTCTCCTATGTTGAATGAAGCATTATAGAACAAGAACAAAAAAAAATGAAATTTTGATTTCTGGGCTCAGTAGAGGTTCAGCCTAGACGTTTATCCACATCCAGGTGTCGATTTATTGCGAGCCAGCATTGTATGGAGAAATCCTGCTTCGCCGGAGACATTTTTCTGTCGAAAAATGTAAAAATTTTGCTTGCTGTCAAAACAAAAATATACATATGCTGGCTCGCTACCGCTCGCCAGGAAAATATTGACACCTGGATGGGGGTAAACGTCTTAAAACAGTAGACTGCATGGGGCCGAATGGATACAAGCCAAAGAGAGAGGGAGAGAGAAAAAACGTGAGGTGGGCTCCCTTACATAATAATACATGGATGAAACTGTATTTTCATATACACAGAAGCGGGAAGAAACACAAACTCAAAGTACTTGTAAAGTACAAATACATTACTTGTACCTGATTATGTCGACTATTCATCTGGTAATAGTAATTATTGAAATTTGAATGCCTGTGAAATAACATTTAGTGGAAAGTTACTCTTTAAGGGGAGGTATTTAGTTTGTTCCCTAGACCTCCATCAAGCTTAAAATTACACCCCCTTGAGTCCCTTTCAAGATAAATTTGTACATTTTTCGGTAGAAAAATTTCCCGGCCTTCGGCCGGTTCCTCTTAAATTACAGGCTCGCTATCGCTCGCCAGGATAAAATCGACACCTGAATGGCACGAAAGGTCTTAATATGGGGTGAAAGTTCTTAAAATCGCTAAACTAATGGGGCAAACGTCTTAAAATCTCAAAAGCAATGGGGCTAAACATGAGGGAGAAAGGGGTCAAGAAAAAATCCCTCAAGTGGAGACCTCCCCTTAACCCCTTCTTTACCGACTAGGTCTTTTTCATTATATTCTGGCAACTATTAGGCGATTCTATTCAGTTTAAATAGGGCTTCCAACAATTAACAGACTTCGAACTATCTCAGTTAACCATTTTTACTACCACAGACCCTTCTTAAACTGCCCAAATCGTCTATATTATAGCTAGACTAATATTAAAAAGACGTCGCCGGTACAGAAGGGGTTAATGTTTGCATTGTGGAGGATGAATATTAAAGTAATTGGCGTTAACAGACAACCGAACACCACATAACATATAGGACAAGGCAAGACTATTGAAGCTACTAGCTCTGGTGAATCAGGTAGCATAAAGTTATATCAAAGATCCAGATCTTAATAGATTCTGAAGATTTCATTCAGTATACGAATTATACGCTTAAGATAAATCATATTTCCCTGTAAATATAATACCGGTATATATTATGTTTAGACAAACCAAACTCTTGTTAGTTAGAAAACTTCAACATGTTGATTTAATTCCGATCACAACGATATCATTTAAATGTCATTATCAAAACACAATCTTCCCTCTACCACTCACGACATATTTATAAATGTTCTACAACTATAACATGTAATTCGGATATAAACTCATAAATGCCTAGCAAACAAATTCCTCCACTTTTCTTCTCTGTTCCATTTCTCCACCACAACCCCACATACACTACACCTTCTCCAGTCGCCCCCCTGCTGATCGTTATCCAGTGTTGGGAGGTTAAGGGGAGGCAGACAGTTTTTCTGGACCCCCTTCTCCCTAATGTTTAGCCCCACTAGTTTTTTTATTATAAGACGTTCGGCCCATTAGTTTGGCGATTTTAACACATTTCGCCCCTTTGTCTTGTCAATTTTAAGACATTTCGTGCCATTTAGGTGTCGATGGCGAGCAATAGTGAGCCTGCAAATTTAAGAGGAATCGGCCTTCGGCCGGGACATTTTTCTACCGAAAAATTTACAAATTTATCTTGAAGGGGGGTATAGGGGGTGTTTGTCTAAGCTTGATGGAGGTCTAGGGAGGAAACTTAAAAAAATATATGAATAAATGAATTAATAGACCAAACGAACGGCCAGCCTCCCCTTTAAGGTATTCACGCGTTTCCTCTTTTCATGCACACCTAAATGTTCAGCACCATCTTTAATATGGGTTTATTTTCTTTACATTCATTTAAAAAAAAAATTGATTATGTTTACATCATATACACCATCTTCAATCTATGTTTATTTTCTTTACATTCATTTTACACATTTATTGATATGTTTACAATCATTTGCTTAGGCATTTCCTGCAGTAGTTCAACATATTATATATGTACTTACCTATGCTACGCTCCTGTCACATCCGGTTGCATCCCTTTTAATTAAGGGGAGTCACCGGCTTTTAAAAAAACAAAAAATCTCCTTTTCTCTCTTTCTGACTTGTATCCACTTGGCCCCATTCAGCCAACTGTTTTAAGACGTTTATCCCCATCCAGGTGTCGATTTTTTCCTGGTGAGCGATAGCGAGCCAGCATTGTATGGAGAAATCCGGCTTTGCCGGAGAAATTTTTCTATCGAAAAATTTACAAATTTAGCTTGCTGTGAAACAACATTCTATATATGCTGGCTCGCTACCGCTCGCCAGGAAAATATTGACACATGGATGGGGGTAAACGTCTTAAACCAGTAGGCTGAATTGGGCCGAATGGATACAAGCCAAAGAGAGGGAGAGAAAGATAAAAAAAGCGAGGTGGGCTCCCTTAAGAACATTGTCACATGTAGGCTACAGTTGGTAAGGACTGGCCACCTGGTATATGTATAATGCATAATTATGATGTATCTTGCACACTAATACTAAAGCCGGTATCACACGAGCGCTTTTTCCCTCAACATTTATCCTCAACACTGATCTGGCAGTTTATGATGCCAACATGTTAAATATTTCGGCTACCTAAATTAATCTATCAGCAGTCTAGTTACCGATATCAGTGCAAAATAGTCCAGAAATGCTGCCAGAAAAATTTTGATTATCGAATGTTGACTAAAAAAGCTCTCGTGTGATAGCCTACCGGCTTTACACGAAAAATAATGCACACCAAGCTGGTTGCTAGCAAATCTGCTATGGAAAATATGACATTGCACAGCTATGGCTAGAGTTGTTCAAATCTTGTGTAATGTTCTATCATAATATTTATTCTCGTATGACCTGTTGAGTGCCACCCGAATCACATAATTATACAGTCATACATTTCCAAAGTTGTAAATTTTTCAAATGTACGCATGTCTGCCATGTAGACATATATACAATCACTATATATTGAAATACATAGATGTTGATTTTAGCAGAATTATATACTGTGCATACCATGTGTTATCTTCGACTGGTTGATATAAGCAGTAACTGGTTGCCTCGGGTATAAGCTACGGGCGGAATACATAATTGATTGGAATTGTATTTAAATTGTCAAATCTATAATCATTCACTATAATAAATGATTACAAAGAAAAACTATACTATAACGATTAAACAACTTCACCTCTCTCTCTCTCTCTCTCTCTCAACTACACGCCCAGACCATTTTCAAGTCCATTTCTCCGCCACAGAGTTCCTCCTAAACTTTCTTCAACCATCTCAGTTTCCACCAAAAATGTGTGAAGATAAATAGGCCAATGAGGTGAGGAGCCGAGGAGGTCGTGTAGTTGGGAAGGAGAGTAAGAAGAAAGATGATGTGCTATAATTGCAAAGGAGCAACTCTATAGGACGAAGGTATAGTTATTCCTATAGATTTA
Organism: Paralithodes platypus; assembly: GCA_032716605.1. Classification (NCBI taxonomy): domain Eukaryota; kingdom Metazoa; phylum Arthropoda; class Malacostraca; order Decapoda; family Lithodidae; genus Paralithodes; species Paralithodes platypus. The sequence goes on along the minus strand of CM064576.1, from coordinate 27,358,968 downwards.
GTATATTAGCTTCTGAATGTTAATAGATGGGATGACTATGATGAAAATCGTTATAGGAAATGCTAACAGTCAGAGTATTTTCGTTAAAATCATAGTTGTGTTTTCACCGAATTCATGCGTTTTACAAATTAATTTTGAGCATTATTACTGTGCATAGGATTACCGAAAACAATTATTGGAATAATTTGTATCAGTGTGTTTGTGTGACGGCATAACACAATATAGTGTCCACCCATCATACCTGCCAAGAGCAAATAGTTGATGGTGTTATTGGTCACAGAAAAATTTAAATTGATGCTCTCCAGCCTTGCTTCAGCAATTATCATTAATAATCCTATATCCAGAACCATTTGGGTGAAATGAGCACCTATCATTTATTCTTGACCCCTATCGTGTCCTCACCCATTGTGTTGTTTAATCATTGCATAAAGCTGTTCCTTTCCCATGCTTCTCACTCACGGAAAACTCTCAACATTTCTTTGTATGTGAATGTTGATTGCAAAATACTTGATTTCAAATGTAATTTTGTTTTATTATCTCAATATTCACTGCTAGTGATATGTGTTTTCAAGTTCGACACCTCCCTCTCCACCCTGCTCTCACTTACTTATGCCCAATATCATAATCTCGTCTAAGGATGTACTCTCTTGGTTTAATAATAAGAAGGCACACGGACCGGATGTTGTTCCTCCTGTTACACTCAAACACTTGTTTTCCGTGCTGACTCCCTGCCTAGGTAAACTCTAATGTATTTTCGTTTTTGCTGGAAGTTATTCTCATTTAAACTGTCCCAAAGAAGGGTGAGCACTCTCAACCCTCGACTATCGTCCAATTGCTCTCATATCTTGCATCTCTATTGTTTTTTAAACTATTCGTAACTCAACAATTCTTAAGCAATTATCTTCTCATAATCTACTATCAGTTCACCAGTACGGTTTCCTTAAGGGGAGATATTGACTTGAGGGATTTTTTCTGGACCCCTTTCTCCCTCATGTTTAGCCCCATTGCTTTTGAGATTTTAAGACAGTCGCCCCATTAGTTTGGCGATTTTAAGAACTTTCGCCCCATTTCCGTAAATTTTAAGACCTTTCGTGCAATTTAGGTGTCGATTTTATCCTGGAGAGCGATAGCGAGCCTGTAATTTAAGAGGAACCGGCTTTCAGCCGGAACATTTTTCTACCGAAAAATTTACAAATTTATCTTGAAAGGGGCTCAAGGGGGTGTAATCTTAAGCTTGATGGATATCTAGAGACCAAACTAAAAACCTCCCCTTAAGGGTCGATCTACTGGTGATCTTCTTGCTTATCTTACTCTCATCCTCCTTTCGGAACTTCAGTTAGACTTTTTATATTGTGCTAGACACATCGAAAGCCTTCAATTGAGTCTGGCACAAATCTCTAATTTCCAAACTACCCTCCTTCAGTTTCTATCTCTCTATCTGTGCCTTTGTCACTAATTTCCTTTCGGACCACGTCATAGCTGCAGTTGTGGACGGCAATCGCTCACTTCCTCAACCTATCAACTCCGGTGTTCCTCAGGGTTCTGTCCTGTCTCCAATTATCTCTCTAATATTTATTCATGATATCCTCAACTGTACCTCTAGAGTCTAGTCCTATCCAATTGTATACTTATGAATCTACCTTGCACTATTCAACCCAGCATGCTATCACTCCAAAACTCAGAGAAAATCTTGATACTTTCAACATCTCCAAGATCCAATTTCTCCCTCTATCTACCCGTCGCAATCTTCCGCAAGGCTATCAATTATTCTTCAACAATACACAAACCAACCCGTCATATTCTCTCAATATTCTAGAGAATTAGCAAAATGCTGTTCAATGTGAAGCATTGCTTCATTCATATCAGCTCCCTACTCACTCCCGCAATCCATAGTCGCCACTCCTTTTTGTGACATCGATTGTTCAAGGCCAGTGTTACCACAATTGAATAGCGTGAGGCATTAGATCTCCTGTCCAGAGCGGTACCCTTCTTTTATGATTGAATGTGCATTAAGGCGATGTCACATGGATACTTTTCCATAAATTTTCGATGAGCAATTTATTTTCTCATACTGGTTTTGGCATTTTGACATTGGAATCTACAACAAGACCATAAGCTGGACAGCTGAACACAAAAACACCCCACACTTCACTATAAACAACACACCCCTAACACAAACACATGCACCCAAAATCCTAGGGGTAACAATATGATACCGGTACTCCAATGACATTCAAACAACATATCACAAACATAAAACAATAAACTGACACCCAGACTTAATGCCCTCAGTTCACTCTCCCACACAACATTTAGACACAACAAAGAAACTACCACCAAAGTATACAAACAATACATAAGATCAGTGATGGAATATGCAAGCCCTGCTTGAGCTTCCAACCTAGCTGAAAAACACCATAAGACCTTGCAGACCATTTAGAACAAAGCACTAAAAATCATCACATGCTGCGAAGCCACTACCGGTACACCTACATCAAGAAACCAAAGTCCTTAAAGTCAAAGACTACCTTTACATGAGAAGCACTCAATTCTTGGCTGAAACCTCCACTAACCAACACCATTCACTACACTATATGGCAGCACACCCACAAACACCAAGGAATATCAAAGCAACACCCAGCACAAATACTGTCATCTCTCCCTCCCTGCCCACCCCAAACCAGCTTCCAGAAACACATTCATACTCATATCTCTCGCCGTTCCATCAAATCACTCAACGACAATATGACCTCCCGAAATACATCCTTCCGAATCCTCCCTTCCTCTCGAGGACAGAGTCCACCTGGCCAGGTTGAGATGTGGGCACCATCCAGCTCTTCTGAGCTATCAGAAGAGACTGGATGACTCCGTCGATGACACCTGCCTAGGATGTAACGCAGCACTCCATATAATACCATTGAACACCATTAAATCATGGAATACTGCATTCCGCACAATCACTTACCCCAACAACATAATCTACACCCCTTGAAAACTCTGTCAGAGAGCCCGATCATGGCCATGGTCTCCCTTAGGGACTCAGGGATGTTCGGCCAGGCAGCTTAGGGAACGACAACAACAACTAGACTGATTGTATAATTATGATTTGATGAGACTGAAATAATATATAATTTTACTTAAGATTCCAGACTACATTCACCTGGAAAATTGCCGTAGTAGATTTAGGAATCAATATTCACTGTACATACCGGTATATATATATATATATATATATATATATATATATATATATATATATATATATATCCATACATGGCAACAAGCAGGAAAGGTAATACTTGATATTAGAGACAGAGAAAATTGCTAATAAGGCAGCTTCCAAACAATCTGAGGTCCAAGAAAACGAACTTCTTATCAAGTTTCCACAAGAACGCGTCATTTCACCAGCTGTCGTGAGGACACTTGCAAGGTGTGGATGATGATACCACCCACACAGGATATCGGTACCGCAGCAAGTAATATTGAATTTTAAAAAGATTTTGATGAAAATACTATACATAACACCAAGCGCATACAAACATGACCTCTCTCTCTCTCTCTCTCTCTCTCTCTCTCTCTCTCTCTCTCTCTCTCTCTCTCTCTCTCTCTCTCTCTCTCTCTCTCTAGCTCTCTCTCTCTCTCTAGCTCTCTCTCTCTCTCTCTCTCTCTCTCTCTCTCTCTCTCTCTCTCTCTCTCTCTCTCTCTCTCTCTCTCTCTCTCTCTCTCTCTCTCTCTCTCTCTCTCTCTCTCTCTCTCTCTCTCTCTCTCTCCTCTCTCTCTCTCTCTCTCTCTCTCTCTCTCTCTCTCTCTCTACTCTCCTCTCTCTCTCTCTCTCTCTCCTCTCGCTCTCTCTCTCTCTCTCCTCTCGCTCTCTCTCTCTCTCTCCTCTCGCTCTCTCTCTCTCTCTCTCTCTCTCTCTCTCTCTCTCTCTCTCTCTCTCTCTCTCTCTCCTCTCTCTTCTCTCGCTCTCTCTCTCTCTCTCTCTCTCTCTCTCTCTCTCTCTCTCTCTCTCTCTCTCTCTCTCTCTCTCTCTCTCTCTCTCTCTCTCTCTCTCTCATCAGATATATCGGCCTTGTTCCACACAGTTCAAGGCAGTAATAGACGAGGGAGAAAGGTCGGGTTGTCCGGACTGTAAATCAAGCACAGGGACAGTCATGATCCATTTGTTTGTTAAAATAGGACTTCAGAGGCTATCAACCCTATTGGATTATTAAGCCAGCACGCTGTAAGTCAAGAATAACGTCAGGACTGGAGCCTCTCTGCGAGAACTCCAGTCCCTGCGGTCATGAACCATAGTATAATTATGCACACTCATTTAAATCATGATATCCTTAAGGGGGACCACCTCGTTTTTCTCTCTCTGGGTTGTATTCATTCGACCCCATTCAGCCTACTCTTTTAAAATGTGTCAATATTTACCGCTCGCCAGCATATATATTACTGTATATATATATTTTTGTTTTTTACAGCAAGCTAAATTTGTACATTTTTCGATAGAAAAATTTCTCCGGCGAAGCCGTATTTCTCCATACAATGCTGGCTCGCTATCACTCGCCAAGAAGAAATCTGACACCTGGATGGGGATAAACGTCCTAAAACAGTTGGCTGAATGGGGCCAAATGGATACAGCCAGGGAAAGAGAGAAAAGGAGAGAAAGATAAAAAAAAAAAAAAAACGATGACCCCCCTTAATTATGAGATATTTATAAAATTGTTGTCAACATTATTGGAAGGCATTACAATTATAAACGTGCTTACTATTCTAATCTATAATAATCTAAGAGCTACAAGGAACAGGTCAAATCAAAAGGTCTGCTTATACTGTTGTTATTTGTCCAACTCTTTGAGATGTACTAAGTATATGCTACGATGTATTATGTTGGGGGTAATTAGGGTAAATCTACAGCAGTCCTGCAGTTGTTCTAGTATTATTATTTGTTATGAATTTGTTCCATAACGAGAAATTGCGGAAAGCAGTTATGTCCCATTATTTAAGAGCCCCCACTCACCCGATAATTTGAAGAGGTATGTAGATCAGGGAAACTGTGTAGTTAAAGAATGTAAATCGTAGTTGTATTGACACAGGGGCAGAGCCCCTCCTCAACCCATCCATCCGGATTCCTAATTATGCCCCCTTCAAACTACGATAATCCGAGCCAAATGTTGCCTTGATTTCTGCGATTTGCTTACTTTTGGGTAAATCAATTGGCCTGCGGTATTTTTGGGTAGTTTTAGGTATATCTAGCGGTCCGAAAACATGTTAAAGAGTATGGGACACACAGACACTAAATATAAACATCTGCGTGACATTCAACTAGCGCGCACACGCACGCACGCACGCACAAACACACTTGTTTGCCTCGAGTTAAACATAGTAATGTGCATACCTGTAGTGTGACGCTGGGAGATGGTGTCCATTAAACTTCAGTCAGTAACATCACAACAAACCACATCAATCCATTCAGTAGATGGTTAAAAGTTTAGTAACCAATATATTAGTGCATAGCTATTCTATTTCACCAATATAATTCGTTAAGCTAATGAGACCGATCGTATAATTTGACAGTATATATGGTATTGTTCCCTTATTATTGTGTTTGGCTCGCGTATAGCTTCCATATAAATTTCACACCAAAGAATGTCAACTAGAGTATAACTTAGTTCGCTTTCTATCTAGCTAATTGTACAATAGCGTTTAATACAGTTAGGTAATAATAAACTATTATGAGGATTATCACACCCTCTTATGTGGTAGTTTCTGCAATGATCTATGTATTATATTACCAATCAATTGAATTAACTTCAATTGTTGTACAAATGTTTCGAACTTAGGTTCAGAGGTTCATATCCCGCCAACAGATGAAGTTGCTCACACGGCATTATTCAGTCATAAGTCATATATCATCTTCGTAGTCCAATTATGTTCTGTCTCTTATCAGCAAAATATAAGTATGAGAAGATACTTGAATACATTATTATAGAACAGTGGTTTTCCAAGTATTATCTCGAATTTTTAAAGTTCCCTCACTACTTCTAACAGCGACTGTCTAACACAACTCGAGCAAATTAATACATACTAATTATATTCAGGCAAAGCGTGTTTACTGATCGAATTTTATTGAAACTTGTAATTCGCGGAAAGAACATAAACTGACGACCTAGACCGAATTCGGAGTCTCATGTGCGGCTGGGAGCCTATATATGATGCTACCTCCCTCCTCCACTGATGAAGCACAACTGAGCCAGTAGCGAGAGTCAGAGTCTGGCTGACCTGACACGCACTCACACACACACACACTCACACACTCACTCACTCACTCACTCACTCTCTCTCATACACTGCCGTCTTTGTGGCTCTGTGACCCAAACACCCGTGCTGATTGTTGGTATTGAGAGAAAAATATTCGGGGATAAACTATTATCGAATATACAGAGTTGGTCATGACAAAAACTATATGATTATACATAAATTGACCAAAAATTACTAACCCATTTGGAAAATTAGTAAGATTCCCATAATGTGTTCTGTCTATATGAATTGTTATATATATGCAAATGCACACTATAGCAATGGACTGGATATTCCGAAAAGGAGCTCCAACCCTGGCTATTCTTGACTTACAGTGTGCTGGCTTTATAATCCAGAAAGGTTGATAGCCTGTGAAGTTTTTTTTTAATTACCCAGTAATTATGAATGTTTAAAGTAGAAGAAAGAAGGAGTGGGAAATATACTGTGGTAAAAGTAAGGTAGGCAGGAATTGGGAGAATGCTCAAGGCTTTTACCAAGATAATAGAATAATGTGTACATTTTTCGGTAGTAAAATGTCCCGTCCGAAGGCCGGTTCTTCCAAAATTACTGGCTCACTATCGTTCGCCAGGAAAAATAATGGACACCTAAATAACATGAAAGGTCTTATTGACAAAGAAATGGGGCGAAAGGTATTAAAATCGACAAACTAATGGAACGAACGTCTTAAAATCTCAAAAGTAATATGCTAAACATGAGGGAGAAGGGGGTCTAGAAACATAGTTCATCTCCCCTTAATAATTTATGTTCTTATATGATTCGATAAACCGAAGAACACTATTTAATTGGTTATAATTAAGTTTGTTTTTGTTCAATAGATCTGTCGCTGGCTATTGAAACGTTCTCTCTCTCTCTCTCTCTCTCTCTCTCCCCTTGAGGTTTATGCTACGATCTGTCTCACTCATGACATAACGTTTTCATAAACCCCAAAATTGGTGAGGTATGATTGAGATCAAAGGAACCAAAAATGCCTGAGACATTCTTTTCTTGGCCTTGCAGACGATTGTGGTACACAGTAATATTGCAAGTAACTGTAATATATTATTATCATGAAGTTTATAGTTGCATTCTAATAGGGTGGGGTACGTTTGGTAAAGCTATACATACATATATATAAATATATATATACATATATATATATATATATACATATATATATATATATATATATATATATATATATATATATATATATATATATATATATACTGTATATATACAGTATATATATTATATATACTGTATATATATATATATATATATATATATTACTAACTTAAATTATAGTAGATTTACCAAGAATGTAGCTACTGCTTAGCATCTCCATAAGTCCAAAAAAACTGGCTAAGCGAAAAACCGTGTAATATTATTTGGAGGTTTATTACCGTAAATTGGTGAAAACCCCAACGCGACCATAGCCTATCTCCACAATGTGTATGTGAAGTCAATAACTAACCAGTAACTAGTTCCTTGAATATCGAGAATATGAAACAAAATCTACTATGTGTGGTATTTTCTCGGATCCAAAACAGTAGAAGTGGGGGCGGGGGAGCTGGGGAGGCACCCAGGGCTAGCCAAAATTTAATGAGATTGTTTATGTTGGGAAAACAAGGTAATTACCCAGCCTTACTGAAACCCAATAAATCGTTCTTTCAAACAGGCACACACACAGCTGACATACACACGGTCAAACACAGTGGCTCACTTTATTGTAATATTGTTAAGTATATTTGCGTAAGGGCTGGTCCTGTCCAGAGCGAGGTTTGGCATCCTCTACCCAACCCTTAGCCGCTTCTGCCTGTCCTTTTTCCTGTACTACTCTCCGTACTTCGGGGGCAGAGGGCTAAGAATCCTCCTACATTGTAAAATTCACCTACTAGACGAGACAGAGAAAGGGGCGAGGGAACGCAAAAGTGATCCCAGACCCGAAGAATTGGATTTTTAAATGTTGTTTCTGTTCGGGCTCTGTCTTGAGTCGGCCACCCCCAGCTATGGGATATGTACCTGAGTATATACATACATACAATATTACTATAACATATAAACCAGACTAAGTACAGTACAGTACAGGATTTCTGTTAATTATTTGGGGAAATTATAGGCACCAATCTAACAGGACATTACCCAGGGGGAGGCTTTATAGGAATGTAATAGTAGTAGTAGTTGTTGTTCCCTAGGCTGGCTGGCCGAACAGCCCCAAGTTCCTAAGGAAGGCCACGGCCAAGACCGGGTTTTCCCACAGCTCTCAAGGGGGCCGTGCATATAGCTATGTGTTGTCACTGAGTGACTGGATGGATCGGTGGGTAATTTGAATATGGATATTCGTCGTTATTTGTGTATAACAACGAGTGCTAGGTGTTGTTTTGATGTTGCTTGGTGTGTATGGATGTTCTGCCGTGTAGTGTAGTGTACTGGGTGGTGTTGGTTTGCGGAGGATGCGGCAAGAATTTGTGTGCCTCTCATATCAAGGTGATAGGAATTTCTGGAACACCTGTTTCATCTGCCTGGCCTAGCTAAATTATTTTGTTTGTGCCTCACCTACTTGTTACTGCCAATGGTTCCAAAACTCAATTTCTCCATCTATCTACCAGTCACTATTTTCCACACAACTATCCCTACCTCATCAATAACACATAAATCAACCCTTCGTCCCCTCTCAATATTCTTGGTGTCTCGTTTTCCTATGAATGTTCTTGCAAAGACCATATTACCCCTCTTTCTAAAATAGCTTCTCAGAGTTAAGTGCGTTCAACCATTTGTGTGGGTTCTTTACCACTCTGCAGCTTTCTCTTCTGTACAGGAGTACTGTGAGCCTGTATATCAAGTACTGTTCGCATGTGTGGGTAGGTTGCACCAATACCGCATTTCCCGAAAGGGTCGAGTCAAAATAATGTTGTCTCATCAACTCACTTCCTTATGCTAATTCTATACAATTTATCCTTACATATGCATAAGTGTGTTGACTTTCGGTGTGAGCATCCTAGGTTCGAATCCCCGGACTGCCACATGTGTTTGTTAATTTCATTAATCGAGTTTAGGAGTATAGTTGGTTGGTGGAGAGAACATAATAATTCCGCAATATCGCATCTCTCGCTCTCTCTCTCTCTCTTCTACTGCTATTATCCTAATAATATTTTTAGCTTGTTCAGGGTATATTTCCTCCTTTATTGACAATATATTAAATACAAAATACCAAACAGGAGGATGGCCAAACAAATATTAATAGACAAGACAAAATACCCGGCAACATGCAAGTTCAAGACCTGGTTATCTAATTATTCCAAGATCCGACGGTGCAATTCCCATGATAATTGGCCAGAATATTAGAGAAAATAGTACATAACTGCATCGCTAAACATGTTTCAGAAAATACTATAATGTACATACCGTAATTAATACTATAATGTACATACCGTAATTAATACTATAATGTACATACCGTAATTAATACTATAATGTACATACCGTAATTAATCGTACATACATTGCAAGAGGTTAAAGTAGCAGTTAATAGTTTTCCTTCACAAGGCAATAAACGATGCTATCCGAGTAAAACATTGTTAGCAGAACTTAACAGATATAGCCACGTAATAACAAGGGCTTAGCTAGGAAGACTTCAATAAATTGACCGTAGTCCACACCATATTACCTTTAAAACAAAAATACAATTTCACATCTTAAGACGTTACAGGTGACATATTGATGCAGATATTAATAGATAAATACATTGATGGATATATATTTTAATACATTGAACGATTGTAAACACAATTAAATTAAGAGTTTATAAGTACGTGTTGATTACACACAGTTTCTTTCATTAGTTAGATGTCTGTATGTTTTCAAACATGCACTGATTGAATTTACAATTAAATACTGGTTAACGGTGTCTCCCACACTTATTCATACTGTATATTCATAATTTAGTAGAACTAATCTCCGATTAAATACGCGCAAGTCGAGAATGGCACATACAATTATTGAAAACAAATTGCTTAATGTGTAATACATATTGATAGAGTAGCACACCGTGCGCTATATGCGCATTTATTATGGTAACATCATTCCCAAACGGCTCACCGATTATAGTATTATTTTAGGAACGAAAACATCACCGGTAATCAAAATAATCAAACTTAAAGGAGAGAGAGAGAGAGAGAGAGAGAGAGAGAGAGAGAGAGAGAGAGAGAGAGAGAGAGAGAGAGAGCGAGACGGAGAGAGGAGAGAGATGAGAGAGAGAGAGAGAGAGAGAGAGAGAGAGAGAGAGAGAGAGAGAGAGAGAGAGAGAGAGAGAGAGAGTTACATAGATACATTAACTAAATTTATCCTGTAATGCGTGCGATCCAGTTTTGAATTTATCATAGAATGTATTGACATTATTGAATACAGGAACAGGTTAGTACAGCATAAGGCAGTCTCCCCGTACCAGAGTATTGTAGGATGTTAACAAATTCATCCAATGCTGGTTTAGGCATATTGTAATGTCTTGTTTATAATCTGAATCCCACCCTCAATGACACCCAGACAACCAGGCCTTTATAAATTGATAAATAAACTGCCCTATCCTGTGCATCCACCATTATTGTATTTAATGTTATCACTGTGTGTTATAAATGAATTGCATTTAAAATGTATTATAGGTCAACGAAGATGACAAGACAAGTTATCAAAACACCTGACACCTACACTATGCAGTGCAGCAGATGATGTGTTGCAACTCTCGTTATTCTCTTCCTACTGAAGATACAGTTCCTCAACAACATTTCAATATCAGAAGAGATAAATATGGAACAAAATGGGAAGGGGTATGCTTATAGAATAAAATAAAACTATAGTACACAATGGAGCTACCAATAAAAACAAACTACTGTACGGTCGCGCTAATAAGTCATGTCTCAGCTGTCAGTACGTTTGGCTTGTTCTGTGCTTTATTAATGTCAGTCAGATGTTGAATAAGGTGGGTAAGTATAGAAACATGGTTGTATATCTCACTCAAAAAGAATAAATCATGTGTAAATATTGCTGATACCAATTATTGATCAAAACATAATTGGTGCCGAGACATCACTTATTAGCGCGATTGTACAATACACACACAATCACAAAAATATATTCCTACCAAACAATTACATTCCACAATCACCTCTCTCTCTCTCTCTCTCGCACACTCACACTCTCTCTCTCCACCACCACAACTAACTTCACACCCCTTTACCACACACACCCATACCCACCCGCACTACTCTCTCTCTATCTCCATCAACCACCATCACCACCACAACTAATTTCACACCCCCCTCTACCACACACTCACACACATACACTCTCTCTCTCTATATATATACCCCCCCCCCCCAACCACCACCACCACATATTTCACACCCACACACACACCCACACCCACACCCACACACTTTTTTTTATTTTTTACACAATCACCTCATACTATACATACATCATCACAAAAGCAACTTCTGCATTGGGCGATGATGATGATGATGTTGCCATAAGTATGAATGACTTTACCTTGTTGGGGATAAAGCTCGCTGGGAGTATTGTCAGGACATCATATATTAAGGGGAGGTCTCCAGTTGAGGGATTTTTTTCTTGACCCCTTTCTCCCTCATGGTTAGCCCCATTGCTTTTGAGATTTTAAGAAGTTTGCCCCATTAGTTCGGTGATTTTAAGAATTTCCGCCCCATTCTGTCAATTTTAAGACCTTTCGTGCAATTTAGGTGTCGATTTTATCCTGGCGAGCGATAGCGAGCCTGAAATTGAAGAGTAACCGGCCTTCGGCCGGGAAATTTTTCTACCGAAAAATGTACAAATTTATCTTGAAAGGGGGTATAGGGGGTGTAATCGTAAGCTTGATGGAAATATAGGGAACAAACTAAAAACCTCCCCTTAAAGTGTAAGTGGAAGAGACTAACTGGCGCGGAAACAGACAAGTAAATATTAGTGGTAACGATGTGGAACGAAAACGTCAGGTAGTAATGGGAGCAAAATTGGTGAGAGTTGAGGGAAACAAACCTACTCGGATGGCTCTTGTGGCAAAACGGCAATAAGCAATTTTGTGTCCCGGAGGGTGTTGTATTTCAGGAGGTAATATTAATGTTGTATATAGCTAAAGGGTTAATTGAGATAGTCTGTAGTCCTTTAATGGGTAGACGTCCTTGCTAACCTGATTAAAATGGCCTAATAGTTGCCAGAATATAATGAAAAGGATGTCGCTGGTATTGTGTGGGATAAACTCATTGTTACCTCAATAATCGTTGATACCATGGCTATTTTTAAAAGTTATGTTTAGGTTATGTATTTTTTAGCCTGTGCCCGGTGTACATTTAAGGGGAGGTTTTTAGTTCGTTCCCTAGAATTCCATCAAGCTTAAAATTACACCCCCTAGACCCCCTTTCAAGATAAATTTGTACATTTTTCGGTAGACAAATTTCCCGGCCAAAGGCCGGTTCCTCTTAAATTACAGGCTCGCTATCGCTCGCCAGGATAAAATAGACACCTAAATGGCACGAAAGGTCTTAAAATTGACAGAAATGGGGCAAAAGTTCTTAAAATCACCAAACTAATGGGGCGAACGTCTTAGAATATCAAAAGCAATGGGACTAAACATGAGATAGAAAGGGATCCAGAAAATAATCCCTCAAGTGGAATTCTCCCCTTAACCTTGATTTTGTCGAACTGATTGAGTGATATAACATGTGTGGAAAATGATCCTATTCCAAACAAATCAGTGAGATGGGCTGTTGGTTTTAACTAGCTATATATCTCTCAAATATGGTTATTTTTCTGGTCCTCGCAGGGATGGCTCGGTTGATTGGCTCTTACGTGTCAGTGAAAGTTTGTCATATTGATACCTTTATTGCTTACTTTGAAAATATTGACATGTTTACAAAGTGTTGGGAAGCGGAACCAATACATATGTCAGTGTTTTTTGTTTAGTTTGTATTATTTTCCGGTTAACCAATATACTGACAGCCACAATTTTAATGAAAACAACCATAATGATGATGATTATGATGAATATGTTATTAATGACTATTACAATATTACTATAATAATGATTAGGTCATATATACTGTATATACTGTATACCGGTATATATATATATATATATATACCCGGTATATATAATTATATATATGTGTTTTTTTTTTTTTTTTTTTTTTAATAAGGGATTCATTGAATGATCGTGTAGTTGGTGTTGTTAATTTTACGGATATGGTGTGCAATAATTTTTGTTTCGATTATTTATGTGTTTGGTCTGTTCGTCATCCTTAAAAATTCCAATCCTGTTCCTTCTATTTTAGCCTCCCCACTTTTTCTTGCGGAATATTTGGTCTGGCTGTGTTCCTCGTGCCTAATTGTCTCCCCCTCCCCATTGTCGTTAATTATGCCCGTCATCACCACCCACTTACCCAAAACACACACCAGTTTAAACTCGATGGGGGTAAATTCACTTGTACCATGGTTTGTTGTTTAAGAGATCTTGCTTCATGGTTTAGTTTTTTTTTTACCAGCGACTGCTTAAAGGTGTAAAGGTCATAGCCGAGTTCAAAACATATCTTGCTTTATAGTTTAGTGCTTTACCAGCGACTGCTTAAGGGTTGCTGCACCGGCTTGTTTATCTTTCTCTCCTTTTCTCTCTTTTCCTGGCTTGTATCCATTCGGCCCCATTCACCCAACTGTTATAAGACATTTATCCCCATCCAGGTGTCGATTTCTACCTGGCGAGCGATAGCGAGCCAGCAATGTATGGAGAAACCGGCTTCGCCGGAAACATTTTTCTATCGAAAAATTTACAAATTTACCTTGCTGTCAAAACAAAAATATAAATTTGCTGGCTCGCTACCGCTCGCCAGGAAAATATTGACACCTGGAGGGGGGTAAACGTCTTAAAACAGTAGGCTGAATGGGGCCGCATGGATACAAGCCAAAGAGAGAGGGAGAGAAAGAGAAAACAAGCGAGGTGGGCTCCCCCTTGTTAAAGGTGTAAAGGTCATAGCCGTGTTCAGTTCACATGGGAGGGTGCAATGATGTATCACAATATGTACACCTATATGCTCCCCAAAAGACAATCACCCAGGTCAAGCCCTTGCGTCAGCCGGGTTATGGCTGGTAAAAAGAGAGATCTAGGTCAATCGAACGCTCATCTCCTTGCTCAAAGCAGACAGAAACAGCTTATAAAGTCTGAGTAATATACTGTATAACACTTTGAGCTGTCCTTCATTTAGGTTTCACAGTATGTTCTATATATTTATGTTATTCGTAATCAAATTAATTCAATTCTTCACTAGCAGGCGTAATACCCAGCACGTAAATCAGGGATTTCTCTGGGTTAACCACAGACACAATGACAACACGAATAGTTTAACTCTGTTCTGCTCTGCTCTCACGGTTGGCTCGAGATCAACTAACCATGTTGCCTCAGTTTCGGCGGCACTACTCGAAAGGCTGAGAAAACATTATGAAGGAAACGATGATGATTAGTAACAAGTGCATTAATATCTGGACTCTTGAGAGTAACATAATTTAGAGAGAAAACACATTGTTGACTGTCATTGGTAAAGTCTGTAGCTTACTTTGTTGTTTTTAATGTGTTTGTCTGTGTTTTGTTTTAGTCAAATTAATTAAATCTATTAAAACTCTCTCAATTTTACAGTGTAAAATATATAATTTTTCTGTCAATGCAAACCAATATTTTACGGCATTACAGCTAATCAACGCAATATATTAAGCTTATGAAGAGCTGGTGATGTGCAATCATTCTTATGTAGAAATTAATATAAGATACAGTAGTTTAACCTTTGCATTGTCCATTAAATCAATCACTACGGCCGACGTATGGCTATGTCCTGTATGACAAAAAGAGAGCTATTTTCCAAATACATTAGTTGCTACTCTGTTCAACTCTCCAACCCAAGAGTGATAAGTTACTCTGTCTTTCTTCTATTCAACAGCTGAGCTCTGGAACTCTCTCCCAGAATCAGTCTTTCCTTCCTACTATGACTTAAATTGCTTCAAACTCCGTGTGTCCAGGCGTTTTAGCTCGAACGTCACTTGATTTTGTCCCTTTTACTCTTTAAACTATGGGGGAGACACTCGCTACAGGTAGTTCTGCCTTTTGTCTCCCTCAACCGCATAGAAAACAAAAATATTATATTGTTTAGCTGCAAGGATACATTATGGAATGAACCAATTGGGTTTAACTTTAGGCGAAGTTACCATATTGGTTTTCGATAATGACACGGTTAATGGTGGAGCTATTTATACTGAGTAGCGAGGCTGGCGGGCTCTCTTCATTACCAGGTTGGAATTTACAATATTTAAGATCATACATCTAACGAGCGTTCTAGAATATTGTTCTAAAAATGTCCAAAAAAATATATATCACCTACTTATTGTTTATTGTATTTACACATGTTACTAAGATAATAATTTGATAATTTAATTATTAAATAAACGCATGTTCCTTTGGTGCACGATCTGTTATTTTGATACTCTGAGGCAAATAGATTAACCTGCAACTGATATATATACAGTATATATATATATATATATATATATATAGAGAGAGAGAGAGAGAGAGAGAGAGAAATTCAATCACAAACATGAAGGTGGAATAACAATACAAAACTGGTAATAATACAAGTAGAATTGACTATAACAAAGCAAAATACATCGGTTACAAATGGATAACCTAAATCAATACATGCCAACGAATACACAAATTGAATTACATAAACACACATACCCTCACATACATGTACAGAACTTACAGTCGATTAAGCTCTATACTTCACAGATACTCTCATAAGCTCTGGACTCCACAAATATGCACATACAAACTTCAAAGGGTAAAAAACATTAAGGGGAGGTTTTTAGTTTGTTTCCTACTCCTCCAGCAATCTCTTGACCCCCTTTCAAGATAAATTTGTACATTTTTCGGTAGAAAAATATCCCGGCCGAAGGCCGGTTACTCTTAAATTACAGGCTCGCTATCGCTCGCCAGGATAAAATCGACACCAAATGGCACGAAAGGTCTTAAAATTTACAGAATGGGGCGGAAATTCTTAAAATCACCAAATTAATGGGGCAAACGTCTTAAAATCTCAAAAGCAATGGGGCTAGACATGAGGGAGAAAGGGTTCAAGAAAAAAGTCCCTCAAGTGGAAATCTCCCCTTAAACTGGTGTCGGATCTGCCTCACAACATAAAACAAAGTTCCACAACACACAACTAGAGCGAGCTACTACGATATACTGCAGGCTTACTGATGTACTGTATACCATTCTCTTTCTGAGGGAGAGAAAATACGAAAAACTGCATTTCCATTATGGTGCCGGGGAAAACATATTATTATTCATATTAATTTTCACATTTTGAAAATTTAAATAAAACATTAATTTGACGCATTATATATTGCTGTTGCATAATCAACGGGGACAAGATATTTTACTGTGTTCTTCTTTTGTTGTGGTTATTGTTTTGTAACTCCTTTTAAAAATATATTAGTTTACGAAAGCTTGGATCAATAGTTTGGCCTTCTAAATGTAGAGGTAATATTTCATAGCTTAGTTAATGTGAATAATTTCCAATACTGTAATTATTAACTAATTTTAACTTTTCAATGCAATAAATATTAAATTTATATTTTGATAATTTATATTATACAATAAAGCCAATTGATTAATTGCTCGATTGATACATACAAACTCAACCACATGCACATTAGCTTACAATGCTCACACTAATTGCAATGTACTCAAGGGTTGTCCTCATGAAGGACAGGTCTGCTTGGGGGCGTTTTGTGTATGGCCACCCTTAACGGGAAATAAGGCGCCCAGCAATGGACAGATAGATTGTTTACTGTTACCAAACACATACTAAATACATACACAACCATATTTTATGATCCACAATAATACTTACTTTGTTAACTAAAACGACAAAGGTACACTAGCAGTACATGTTAAGGTCAGTTCAAGTGTCTTATAGTTTTGTATTAAACAGAGGTTCTTATTTAGCTAAATTAAATACACTTATGACATTGAACAAACATTCTTAAATCATTCATAGGGGAGAAATGTGTCCAACCCGTAATGATAAAACGTTATATATTAAATCAAGTCGAAAATGCAGTTTTGCCGTTTTGGAATTAAATCTGCACAATTATGTAATTCTGCGCTTTCTTCTTTGATATATTAATTTGACTATTAATGTTTTGTTTTCTAAAAAGAATGTTTCAGTAATTATTTGTAATTTTAAGCTGAACATCGAACAGATTACTTGTATACACCTAGTACAGTAGATTTATCAATTTAAGAGGCATAATTCACATACTATCATTGATATTATTCCTTGTCATATGAAAGTTGGTGTGTACAAACTACTCTTGGCATATTATCAAGTCTGTCCTCCGTCCATCTCGTTATCTCTAGCTGGTGTTTCTCCATCACAGCCAATTTCAGCTCCAATTTTCCTCGCCTTGGTTTTCTGAAGAGTATTCTTCCTTGTGAATTATTCAGCCGGTTTGGTTCTCGCCACCAATATTCAGGATTGTATATATTCCAGTGGTATAAAACGCCGAGAGAGGCAGGGTGAGAGCATACTTAGACGACGAGTTAAGGGGGGATGGTTCACTTCTTGGGCAATTTTTGCATGTATTCATTATTTTTCTACCTCCAGCAAATAAAAAAAAAAAAAAAAAAAAAAAATCCATTAGATCCCCCTTGTAGAATATTTTTTAAATTTTTCGGTAGACAAAATTTCCGGCCGAAGGCCGGTTCTTCCAACATTACAGGCTCACTATCGTTCGCCAGGGAAATAATTGACACCTAAATAGCACGATAGGTCTAAATATGGACGAAGAAATGGGGCGAAAAGTCGTAAAATCGACAAATTAATGGGGCAAACATCTTAAAATCTGAAAACTAATGGGGCTATACATGAGGGAGAAAGTGGTCCAGAAAAGCGGCCCATCTCCCCTTAAGGTGGAAAATGTGGACAGTGAAAGAATAGGACATGTTGTAGACAGATGCATTCAGCGACACAGTTTTTCAGTATTTGCATCAACATTTGTAGCATATTTCCGCCTACATACCCGAGCATGCACGCACTAATATATTCTCACACACACACACACCCCGTAGCCTAGTAGGTAGAGCTCTCGTCTCACACACGAGGGGTCGGGGGTTCAATACCCGGCGGGGAGACAAATGCTTGTCTCCTTTCATGTGTTAGCTCAGTTCACCTAGCTGTAAATAGGTACCTGGAATAAGTGGACGACGTTGTGACGTCCCATCTGGGGTTGGCAAAAATGGTACAAGGCGAGATGGGTATCATATGGTTCACCTAAGCTGATGGCTACCTAAGCCTTCGGGCGAGACGGTACCGTCTATAGTGAGAATGGTACCATACAGATCCACCCTAAGCCTTTTTCCGATGTTGCCAATTGGCTAAAAATACAGACTACACACACCATCCACAGCCATTCCAACGATACATATAACACCTACACATTATAGGGCGGGAATAACGAGCATGCTCTAAATACATAGAGTACACACACAACCACACACACCACACACACACACACACACACACACACACACACACACACACACACACACAACACATACCACACACACACACACACACACACACACACACACACACACACACACACACACACACACACACACACACACACACACACACACACGCAACACACACACACACACAACCACACGCACACACACAGACACGCAACCACACACACACACACACACACACACACACACACACACACACACACACACACACACACACCACAAAAAGCAATTAAATGTGTAAAACATATACATAACAATTGTATTTTATAGAGTGCTGGTATTGTCGTGTTCACCTGATAGATAATGATACATTTTGTTCTATAGGACACACCTTTATATACAGTATATATTCGATATGTCTAACGCAATAGAAAAGGTCTCACCGAAGTCCCAAAAGGAGGATGACCAGGAGTTAGTACGATATGAAAGAAGATCACCAGTAAAGCGACCCTTAAGGAATCCATACTGGCGATCTGATAGTAGCTTATGATAAGATAAATGCTTAAATATAGTTTCAAACACTTTAGAGATACAAGAGATGAGAACAATTGGACGATAGTTGGAAGGTTGAGAGTGGTCACCCTTCTTTATGACAGGTTGAATGAGAGCAAACTTCCAGCAAGAAGGGAAGACGTTAGAGGAAAAACAGAGACGATAGAGTTTTCCTAGGCAGGGTGTTAGCACGGAAGGACAGTTTTTGAGTACAACACCATTCGGACATCTTTACATCTTTAGAAGAGATTAGGATATTAGGCATAAGTAAGAGAGAGGAGGGAGGAGTGTGTGTGTGTGTGTGTGTGTGTGTGTGTGTGTGTGTGTGTGTGTGTGTGTGTGTGTGTGTGTGTGTGTGTGTGTGTGTGTGTGTGTGTGTGTGTGTGTGCGCGTGTGTGTGTGCGTGTGTGACTAAGAATGTAGTAAGTTAAAACAATTCATTTGTCCACGATCACAGAGAAATTTAATAACAGTTATTAATTTTACTCAAGGGGAAGCTATTACGAAAGAATATCAATTACATAAATCAATTCAAAACATTATACTTCCTTAAGAAAACTAGCCCACAAAACAATGGATTCAGCGTGCTACACATACACATTACCAATGTTTCGACAAAGAAGCTCATTAGTAATTTGCGGGGTACATTGTAATAAGCGGAGTGTAAATCAGTCCACAAATTATGCCTTGTCATCAACGTTCATTATTTCAGATCTTTGAAGGTAATGAAAGTACATCATTCTATTTTGCCTTAAGTTATTTGTGCTATGTATAAAGTTAATTAATAGTACCTGTGCAGAGGATTTGTTCACACACTCTCACGCACGCACACTCAAACACACACACACACACACACACACACACAACACTATACAAAATCCCTAATGATAAATCCAAAATGATTTATACAGCGCTTTTCACATGGGGTATATTCAAATTATATTCATATTAGTATATGCTGGAGTAAAACAAATTCAAGTTGATTGAATACTAGTTGAGTCATCCAGTCTTCTCCTGGGTGACTTAGATGTGTGTGAATTTGTGTTTTTATCTGTGTGTGTTCCTAGTTTCATGTTGTTTTTGTGTTTTCCCTGTGCATGCTCTGTCTGGAGTCGGCCACCCCCAAGACAAAAGGAAAAAAATAATAAAATAAAATAAAATAGAAAATAAAAATAGGAAAAATGGAGATTGGGCCTGAGCATATAGATAGATAGATAGATAGTAAACCTTTTGAAGAGCGCACTATGGTTGCTTGCTAGGATAACTTTTGGGATTATGAAAAGATACATAATGTTATGGAATATGACGGGAGTATTATGAATATACTAATGCATATTTTTTTTTAATTAAAAAAAAGACCTCCGCCTGGGTATTGTGAAAAAACTGGTATCCTCTGGCAAATGGTGCATTACATTACATTTGCAGTTACGTAAGTATCAAAACAATACAAAGGAAGGTAAGCAACAACAGACCTTATGGTCCTTTCTAGGCTGCTTGGAAAAATACAAATAACACACACACACAGCCATCAACTGAAGAGCTTTAGCTCCAGCAAGACTATGGTTAGAAAACAAAACTATAGTGCTAAGTACGATAAGTGAATACCGTTTTCCATATACGGTAATAATTTGTCAATTAAGTGAATAGGTATACAATATAATTAATGTATAACTAAGGGATTGTGTGCATATGAGCGAGAGTGAGATTTGATTAAAGAAGAGTAGATTTACCACTAGAGGTTTAAAACAATCCATTGATATGGGATCATTACAAAATCAGGAAGATAATGAAACCAATATATCACAGTATCAGAGCCAATTTAACATTGAAATTTGTTATACTGCCTGGCTCTCAGATGTGCAAAACGAGAGACATTAAGATGATAGCTTGACTATGAAATCTAAGAAGTAAATACTTAAATATATATATATATATATATATATATATATATATATATATATATATATATTATACTTTTAACTCGTAAACTGCGGAAAACCTTACGTCAGGCTCTGTTGATGGACTGCGAGAAACCTCACGGAAGGCACTTTATTCAAACTCACAAAAACTGAGCCCTTGCTAAGAGTTGTCTCAAAAAATGGTTGACGTATAAAACTACATGGCTCTTCTCCCTTTGCTTGATGGATAATACCCATCATGTTTAAGAATAATCCTTTATATTCAGCAGCCTCATGATCCAAGCTCTGAGGTAATCTATCTATCTATCTATCTATTGCCTGACCCTGTGATCCCCAAAGATCATAAAACTATATATTCTCCTTCACTTTCTCCATTGCACTGCATCTCAAAGGAGCGCATAAAACAATGTTCCAGTGGCCTGGGGCAAAATATGTATATTTGAATATACTAAACGAGACAGTAGGCTATAGAAGGTGAGAAGAGGTTTAAACATTATCATGCATATTGTGTGAACACGATTTGGGTTACTATATCTACTAGTATGCCATTCAATTACGTATCTTCATATTCATATTTGTAGCTGTCTCTCTCTCTGTTTATTTAGGAGATTTTCCGAATAATCTTATTTCAGAATTACATATATGCAAGCATGTACTGTGCGTTTGGCCGAATTGCATTTTACTGAAACATTCTTGTAGCATTATAAAAATATGACATGACATGAACATAAGAAAAGTGAGTCAAATGACGATTTTGATCACTTTAAGGGGAGGTTTTTAGTGTGTTTCCTAGACTTCCATCAAGCTTGAAATTACACCCCCTTGACCCCCTTTCAAGATAAATTTGTACATTTTTCAGTAGAAAAATGTCCCGGCCGAAGGCCGATTCCTCTTAAATTACAGGCTCGCTATCGCTCGCCAGGAAAAAATAGACACCTAAATGGCACTAAAGGTCTTAAAAGTGACATATATGGGGTGAAAGTTCTTAAAATCGCCAAACTAATGGGGAGAACGTCTTAAAATCTCAAAAGCAATGGGGCTAAACATGAGGGAGAAAGGGGTAAAGAAAAAAATCCCTCGCGTGGAAATCTCCCCTTAATGCCTCGAAGCAAGGAGGGGAAACGGGGGAAGCAGTAGTAGTATAGGGAATGAGGAAGGGAGTTGGAGGAGAAGATGATGAAGGCATTGGGGGCAAGCTTGACCCAACACGCGGCATTGGGGGCAAGCTTGACCCAACACGCGGCATTGGGGGCAAGCTTGACCCTACTTGACCCTACACGCGGCATTGGGGGCAAGCTTGACCCAACACGCGGCATTGGGGGCAAGCTTGACCCTACACGCGGCATTGGGGGCAAGCTTGACCCAACACGCGGCATTGGGGGCAAGCTTGACCCAACACGCGGCATTGGGGGCAAGCTTGACCCAACACGCGGCATTGGGGGCAAGCTTGACCCAACACGCGGCATTGGGGGCAAGCTTGACCCAACACGCGGCATTGGGGGCAAGCTTGACCCAACACGCGGCATTGGGGGCAAGCTTGACCCTACACGCGGCATTGGGGGCAAGCTTGACCCAACACGCGTGGGCTGGTACCTTGGAGTCGGAAGGAGCGGACACACACCAAATAGCACAAAGGAAAGGAGGGCGAGACAAGCAATTCGTTAATTTAATCACATTTGTATTATACATTGACTGGATAAGTACTCCATGTAGCTATACATTAAGGGGGCTGACCTGTTTTTTTGTTCTGTCCTTTTCTATCTTTCTTTGGCTTGTATCCATTTGGCCCCATTCAGCCTACTGTTTTAAGACGTATATCCTCATCCAGGTGTCAATTTTTTACTGGTGAGCGGTAGCGAGCCAGCATATTTTTTATTTTTGTTTGACAGCAGGCTAAATTTGTACATTTTTCGATAGAAAAATTTCTCCGGCAAAGCCGGATTTCTTCATATAATGCAGGCTCGCTATCGCTCGCCAGGAAGAAATCTACACCTAGATGGGGATAAACGTCTTAAAGTAGTTGGCTGAATGGGGCCGAATGGATACAAGCCAGAGAAAGAGAGAAAAGGACAGAAATAACAAAAAGCAGGTCACCCACCTTAAAGTAATAAACTAGGATTCTGAGTCATAAGTGATTGTGTCAGCCAAATGTTTGTCGCGTATATTAAGGCCTAATTTTGATATGACCAATTCCAGTGGAGATGCCGTTTTCAATGCATATGAATATATTTGAATTTACCCTCTCTACCAATCCAAAGTTCATCCTTGTAAGCAGTTGGTAAACATATATATACACCGACATTAAATGGGTAACTAAGCTCGATCCGTATAGTTTTCTGGGGATATGAGACCTAATTAAAACTCGACTGTTGCAATTGCTATGCTAATGGCAAATAGCAGTTTGTATAGTGTTGGATATTTCTGAGTAAATCGTTCGCGCTTTCAATGCCGACGAGATTAGTGTTATTTGATGGGTTATGGTAATACTCTCCATGTATGATGCTTTAAGGGGAGGTCACCTGCTTGTTTTCTCTTTCTCTCCTTTGTCTCTTTCTCTGGCTTGTATCCATTCGGCCCCAGTCAGCCAAATGTTTTAAGACGCTTATCCCCATCCCCATCCAGGTGTCGATTTCTTCCTGGCGAGCGATAGCGAGCCAGCATTGTATGGAGAAATCCGGCTTCGCCGGAGACATTTTTCTATCGAAAAATGTACACATTTATCTTGCTGTAATAATATATATACATATATATATATACATATATATATATATATATATATATACATATATATATATATATATATATACATACATATACATATATATATATATATATATATATATATATATATATGCTGGCTCGCTACCGCTCGTCAGGAAAATATTGACACCAGGATTGGGGTTAAACGTCCTAAAACAGTAGTCTCAATGGGTCCGAATGGATACAAGCCAAAGAGAGAGGGAGAGAAAGAGAAAAAAAGCGAGGTGGGCCCCCTTAAAAGATTAGAAAACACCACTAGCCATCGAAATGACCCCATTAGATTGTTTCATTAATATCATGAACAACGGATGCAATACGCTTATATACCGGCATATATTATGAACTGTTTGTCTAGAAATTTGAGCATAATGTTTAGGAAATATATCAATGACTATAAAACGATATGTAGGCTAGAAAACAAATGTGAAAATGTAGATAGTATGGACATTTAATGGTAGGCAGACCAATAACAAAGACAAGGAGGCATATGCACCCCCGTGTGTGTGTACTTACTCTAGTTGTTGTATTGCGGGAGTGAGCATGCTCGTTATTTCCCGCCTCCTATATGTGTAGGTGTTATATGTATCGTTGGAATGGCTGTGGATGTGTGTGTAGTCTGTATTTTTAGCCAATTGGCGACATCGGAAACGAAGGCTTAGGGTGGATCTGTATGGTACCATTCTCACTATAGACGGTACCGTCTCGCCCGAAGGCTTAGGTAGCCATCAGCTTAGGTGAACCATATGATACCCATCTCGCCTTGTACCATTTTTGCCAACTCCAGATGGGACGTCACAACGTCGTCCACTTATTCCAGGTACCTATTTACAGCTAGGTGAACCGAGTCTAACACATGAAAGGAGACAAGCCCAATTTGTCTCCGCCCGGCCGGGGATTGAACCCCCGACCCCTCGTGTGTGAGACGAGAGCTCTACCTACTAGGCTACGGGTTGTGTGTGTGTGTGTGTGTGTGTGTGTGTGTGTGTGTGTGTGTGTGTGTGTGCAGATCAACTCGCTAAAAATAACTTCAGTAAAGATTCTGAACAATATTACAAAAACATCACCATAATTACCCCAAACTCTTCTATGTCTCCACTGATAAAGAACACCAACAAAGCCTGCATCTGACGCAGTGGATTTTACAGGTGTGCACGGTCATGGGCAAGATTATTTGAACGCTTCCTCATGATAAACACAAGACAATGAGCGTTGATTAATAACATTCATTTATTCGACCTTCATGACTTTTTCAAATGTTCCATGTTTCGTTACTCTAATTGTTCCTCCAACAATTTCACACCTAATTTTGATCACGATTGTAAATTATAAAACATCATGTATTATATAAGTCAGGAACTGGTGCTGTTAACACAAAATATATATATATTACTTATCAACAATACGTGCTAATCATTTACAACAAAGTCCATCCATAAATAATTCACGACTGCAAAATTGCATACACAAGTAAAATAAAAACGGCATAATAAAGAAAGTCCAGACGCAAAATGAACGCTGCTCGTGAGATTTGGTATTTAAAAAAAAAACTGGTTGGAGAAATAAAATAAACATGAGCGAGACAAGAGCGACCGATCCAGGGAGGGGGAAGACGAGGGAGACTGCAAGGTTTCATAAATAACAAGGGAGCCCACCTCGCTTTTTTTATCTTTCTCTCCTTTTCTCTCTTTGGCTTGTATCCATTCAGACCCATTCAGCCTACTGTTTTAAGACATTTATCCCCATCCAGGTGTCGATTTCTTCCTGGCGAGGGATAGCGAGCCAGCATTGTATGGAGAAATCCGGCTTCGCCGGACACATTTTTCTATCGAAAAATTTACAAATTTAGCTTGCTGTCAAAACAAAAATATATATATGCTGGCTCGCTACCGCTCGCCAGGAAAATATTTACACCTGTATGGGGGTAAACGTCTTAAAACAGTTGGCTGAATGGGGCCGAATGGATACAAACCAAAGAGAGGGAGAGAAGGAGAGAAAAAAAGCGAGGTGGGCTCCCTTAAAAAGTAGACGGAGACCAAAGAAGGGGTCGAGGGTGGTGTGGGAAAAGAACATTGAATCAAGCAAGCGGTGGGGAGGGAAGTGAGGGGAGGAGAAAGAACATTGAATCAAACAAGCGGAGGGGATGGAAGTGAGGGGAAGTTATATATATATATATATATATATATATATATATATATATATATAATATATATATATATATATATATGTATGTAGTGTATATAATATATATATATATATATATATATATATATATATATATATATATATATATATATATATATATATTTATACTTTGCTCCCTAGACCTCTATCAAGCTTAAAAAAATACCCCACGACCCTCTTTCCAGATAAATATGTACATTTTCCGGTAGACTGTTTTTTTCCTAAAGTACAGGCTCGCTAGCACTCGCCAGGAAAATATCGACACCTAAATGGCACGAAAGGTCTTAGTAGTGACAAAGAAATAGAAATGGGATAAATGGTCATAACATTAACAAACAAATGGGGCGAACATCTTGAAATTTCGAAACTAATGGGGCTAAACATGAGGGAGAAGGGGGGGTCCAAGAAAACCAAATACCTTCCCCTTAAAGTATAAACGAACGAAGCAGAAACAAAATCGTGTGAGGTTTCAGAAACTGATTGATGTTTTAGCATTTGATTACAACAAGTGTTTCCCTAACCCTATACCGAACGATGATAAGACAACTGGGTGATCATTTGTCACAGAGGTCGTACATATCATTCAGTTTCCGAAATATTACCGTTATGGGTTCTGCTTATTGCGTTCATAAATGTTCTTCCGGGTAACATTTATATTATATACTTTTATAATACATTTATATATCTTTTTATAATACGGGGGCATTGCAGGCTTGTCAGGACTGTTGTTGTTGAGCTCCTCATTATTAAGGGCAGATATCCACTTGAGGGACTTTTTTCTTGACCCCTTTCTCCCTCATGTTTAGCCCCATTGCTTTTGAGATTTTAAGATGTTTGCCCCACTAGTTTGGTGATTTTAAGAATTTCCGCCCCATTCTGTCAATTTTAAGACCATTCGTGCCATTTAGGTGTCGATTTTATCCTGGCGAGCGATAGCGAGCCTGTAATTTAAGAGTAATCGGCCTTTGGCCGGGACATTTTTCTACCGAAAAATTTACAAATTTATCTTGAAAGGGGGTGAAATTTTAAGATTGCTGGAAGAGTAGGAAACAAACTAAAAACCTCCCCTTAAGGGCGGTTGGTTCACTTTTTGGTCGATTGTTTTGTTTATTCATTATTTGTTTGTTTCCTCCCTAGACCTCCATCAAACTTTAAAACAAATCCAGTAGATCCCCCTTGTAGATTAATTTGTGCATATTTCGGTAGAAAAATAACTACCCTCCCCCCAACCCTCATCCATTCGGCCAGGTTCGATTCCATGTTAAAGGGGAGTGGATAATTTTTCTGGCGCCCCTTCTCCCTAATGCTTAACCCCATTAGTTTTCAGATTTTAAGATGTTTGTCCCATTAGTTTGTTGATTTTAAGACCTTTTGCCCCATTTCTTTGTCAATATTAAGTCCTTTAGTGCTATTTAAATGTCGATTTTGTTCAAGGCGAACGATAGTGAGCCTGTAATTTTAGAAGAAATCAGCCTTCGGCCGGGACAGTTTTCTATCGAGAAAAGGACAAATTTATCTTGAAAGGGGTCTATTTTTTTTTTTTTTTTTTTTAAAGGTTGGTGGATGAGCAGCGAGGAAAAAATAAATAAATAATTAAATAAATACATGGACCAAAAAAAAAAAAAAAATCAGTACCCACTTGGAGACACTCACCCAAAACAGGTGGTGTTATTCCAGTCACCAACGTCCTATCGTCTCCCCAAAAATAACCCGTTTCACCTCACATGAATAATTACTACACATCCTCAACCAGTTCGCTCCACTGCGTAGGTGTTTACTTTGCTAAGTTAACCAAATAAAACTTTCTAAATTCGAATTCTTCCCCTGCAATTGAAGTCATTTCATTAATTCCTATCATCCACTAACTTGTGCATGCTATACACTAACCTGTTAAGCTTAAGGGGAGATTTCCACTTGAGGGATTTTTTCCTTGACCCCTTTCTCCCTCATGGTCAGCCCCATTGCTTTTGATATTTTAAGACGTTCGCCCAATTAGTTTGGCGATTTTAAGAACTTTCACCCCCTTTCTGTTCAATTTTAAGACTTTTCGTGATAATAAGGTGTCGATTTTTTCCTGGCGAGCGATAGCGAGCCTGTAATTTAAGAGGAACCGGCCTTCGGCCGGGAAATTTTTCTACCGAAAAATTTACAAATTTATCTTTAAAAGGGGATCTAGGGGGTGTAATGTTAAGTTTGATGGAGGTCTAACGAACTAACTAAAAACCTCCCCTTAAGGCGGGGTAGAACGAAACACTTATCATGAAGTATTAAA
Source organism: Paralithodes platypus (assembly GCA_032716605.1). Lineage (NCBI taxonomy): Eukaryota > Metazoa > Arthropoda > Malacostraca > Decapoda > Lithodidae > Paralithodes > Paralithodes platypus. The sequence continues at coordinate 27,330,413 of CM064576.1, read as the reverse complement.
TAGACATAATCCTACTTTTCTGTACATAATTCCACACCAAAACTAGTGCAATTTGTGCCATAATGCGAGTGGAAATACTCGAATTATATACTTCCCTACACAATATTGTCAACTTCCATTCTGTTACCACAAAAAAATCCAAGGATATAACTGGTAGTCCATCTCGGGGTTTACAGTATGCCTCTATGCTCTCAAACACCCTTGGATAACTTGGGTGGGAGGGCAAACACAAAAGAGTGCGTGGACTTATTTCATTCTGGAGTTATACACAGAATATAACTTACAAAACAATATATATATATATATATATATATATATATATATATATATATATAAACGCACATATATATATATATATATATATATATATATATATATATATATATATATATATATATATATATATATATATATATATATATATATATATATATATATATATATATATAAACGCACACAGGGTATATATGAATAGACAAAAGGCCGAGCTACCTGTAATATGAGTTTCTAACCAAACCGAAGGAGTGACAGAAAGGTACGTTGGGGTCTAAGTGCCTGGCCAGACGTAACACGGAGGAGTTCAAGTTATAGGCTGAAGGCAAGATAGATTGAGGGAATGAGTTCCAGAGTTTGCTTGTAGAGTAGAATATAGACAGAGAATATATTTATTCTTGGGTTAGGTAGCTGGACAGAATAGGGGTAGGAATGTGTTGAAAGGCGAGGGCTACCAAATCGTTGTAAGGTGTAGCCTACTTGTAGATAGAGGCTAAACTCATTCCATATGTAGCCTGTGTGATGGTCATATAGTTCACTTTATGTACAATGTTTTTGTCTATGTACATGCAGGGGACAAAAGGCAAAGCTGCCTGTAACAAGTGTCCCCCCCCCCCCCCCAAGGTTGAAAGAGCGACAGGGCCAAAATCCAGGTAGCCTATGTTAGAGGTACTTTAGGTGTGTTGGGAAGAATCAAAATGCAAATGTAATTTTGTCTGGCTGAAGTGTCGTATATTTCACCTGTGTCACAATTCAATTTCGTCCATCCTTCCATTGTCAAGGATCAATAAATGCAAAAACCTCTTCTAGGTCAACAAAGCCATGCATATAGAGTTGAGACAAACGTATAACATGATTCAGATTTCTCGGATGTGTCTATCTTGTGTGTGTGTGTGTGTGTGTGTGTGTGTGTGTGTGTGTGTGTGTGTGTGTGTATGTGTGTGTAATAATAATAATAATAATAATAATAATAATAATAATTACCATAATAATATTAATAACAATAAAAATACTAAACCGTATATTGATAAAATGGCAGCCGGATGTGATTGAAAATATACATTTTGCATACCAACTGATGAACAGAGAGAATAAATAGTGATTTACAGTATATACGTTATGATAGGTAATGGGAAGTGCAAGTAAAGTTACAAAACAATGAAAACATGTGTCATAAAATAAATGTACGAAATATGCAGTGCGACTAGTGCAATCAAACAATGTTGAACATTGGTGGCAAATGTTTATGCTAATCCATTATAGCAGCTGATGTCTTGATTTGTAATATAATCTACTTATGTTAAGCATACACATAAATACAAACACATACATGCAAATAGAAATACATCCACATATAAATGTATATATCCATTTAATGTTATCGTTCCCTTCTTTCTCCCCTTGCCTTCCGTATTTTTCTGTGTTTAAACCTATCTGTTCTAGCATAAATAGGTTGTATTCTGTTGTACCGGCGGGCTGCACGAATAAGTCTGGGGGCAACTGGTGCGGGTAGATTCCTGTGCCTTGGATAATGAAGCAATTTTGTTGCAAACTGTTTCAGTGTGGGATGGTGGTGAGTTGAGAGTGCAGGCAGGCTAAGTGTGGCAAGGGTTTCCTCAAAGCCTGAGTATGTGGCACCAAGGATGATCCTGCAAGCCTCTGTGTGTGTGTGTGTGTGTATTTCTTGTTTTGTTAATATTCTTCAATGTAAATTATCCCTTTCATAATTATGCTCGCTCTCTCTCTCTCTCTCTCTCTCTCTCTCTCTCTCTCTCTCTCTCTCGTCTCTATATCTCTCTTTCTCTCTCTCTCTCTCTCTCTCTCTCCTCTCTCTCTCTCTCTCTCTCTCTCTTCTCTCTCTCTCTACTCTCTCTCTCTCCTCTCTATCTCTCTCTCTCTCTCTCACTCTCCTCTCTCCCCTATCTCTCTCTCTCTCTCTCTCTCTATCTCTCTCTCTCTCTCTCTCTCTCTCTCTCTCTCGCTCTCTCTCTCTCTCGCTCTCTCTCTCTCTCTCTCTCTCTCTCTCTCTCTCTCTCTCTCTCTCTCTCTCTCTCTCTCTCTCTCTCTCTCTCTCTCTCTCTCTCTCTCTCTCTCTCTCTCTCTCTGGTGTTGTGTTCATTATATCCGCTTGCCACAGTGTTGTTGAAGAGCCTTGGGTGCTGAAGGGGGATGGTCTTACAAGGGTAGAGAAGGTCAGGGAGGGTTACGGTTAGGGGAGAACAATGTAGAGACTTTGACCCAATATGTGAATCTTTGGGCGTGTGAGGGAAATTGGTAAATTTGTATTGTTATAGACCGATGACAATTTTGAGAAATAATTCTAAGTTGACGATGATTGAATACAAATAATACTAAGTTGACGATGATTGAATACAAATTAGTTCCTGATGACCGACGTGTATGGTTGTAGTTTTGGGCGGTATGGCTGATAAATGAGGACGTTGCTTTGGCATTGATATCGACGTGAGTGCTGTGGTTTATGAAACTGTCTAAGTTTAAATACGGATTATAAATGACTGCCGAATATGGGAACTGTACCATGTCGAAGACTTATCATGCAATGATGTTGGATTCTTGCACTACTTGTACGACCTGTATTTCATAATAGTTTTAAAATCAATCCATCTGTATGTCTTAATAAGCAAATATAAGCTTATTTTGTCCTATGCATATGAAGGAGATAAAAGGCAAAGCTGCCTGTAACAAGTGTCTCCCCCAAAGTTGAAAGAGTTGTTGTTGTTGTTGTTGTTGTTCCCCAAGCTGCCTGGCCGAACAGCCCCAAGTTTTTTCCGGGGGGGGGGGGGGGGGAGGCAAGGCCAAGGCCATAACCGAGCGCCCCCACAGAACCCTCCCTGCCGACCACAAGAAAGCCTGGGTGACCGGAAGGCCACTGCCATGGGGGGGGGGCGGGGAGGGGGGAGCTGAGGAGGGTGCGGAAACGCCCGGGAAACCAAAGCCCCACCCAGGGCCCTGTGCCCCTCAGCAATTATGAAGAGAAAGTTGAGGGGCAAAGTTGAAAGAGTTTTAGCCAATTGTTTTCTTTTTATGTGATGTACAGTATAGGAGTAAGCTGGATTACCCTCTGTGTACAGTAGGTGAGCCA
>CM064576.1:26908457-27326937 GCA_032716605.1 Paralithodes platypus | reverse complement strand
TGAGATACGCAGAATTAGGCTTCCAGGGCGATAGCCTAACCAAAAGTTGTTTTTTTTTTTAAATTGAAATAACGCAATAATAGGCCTACCAGCGTTGAATAGCCTAACCGAATATATAATAAAATTGAAATTCGCAGAAATAGGCTACCAAGTGTGATAACCTAACCTTAAACAAATATATGTATAACAGAAGATGTAACTAAAACAATTCACCAAATAGATTATATAAAAAACTAAAGTGTGACTGCACACAAGGGGTTAATATACTGTGTCAACAGATGACCCTGGTGTCACTGTACCCTAGTAAAGCAGTAGCCTACTCTTTTTAGATAAAAAAGTGTATCAGTCAAAGGTTATTACAAGATCGTGCAAGCAACAACTAAAATTACAAATATATATATAGCTACAGTAGGATACTAAATACAATATCTACAAGAGTTAATAATAAAACAGATTGGCTGGCTATAGGCTAGGCTAGGTTTGGGTTAGGTTAAAAGCTTGGCAGGTTGGGTTAGGCTAGGTGATTTTGTACAAATACCACCCTTAGCTTAAAGTAATCAGTCTGAGGAGAAAAAGTCAAGAATATATCTAGGGGGAAAAGATAAATGAATGCACTTAAATTTGGTACAAAATTTGCTGGAATTTAATATGTATAATCCCCCAAAAAGGTTTGTTTACAAAATGGTGTCGTCGTTAGTCCCTGTAGGCGGTTAGTTAGTAAACATATTGTTTATTAGCAAATTAATATGCAAAGCTTTACTTACATACAAGGCAGTTAAAATAGATACTTACTACAGTAGGTAATGGTAAAATTAGGGGCTACGATTTTATATAAAATAGTAATAAGAGAGCGTTTGTTTACAAAGCAAAACAAAACAATAGATGGCGCTAGTGGCGCCCTGTCCGAGCAGGAGTCTTGTGATAAACAAAGTTTATCAGTCAATACACAGCGAAATATCGTGCAGTGTTACTTACTAAGCTACAGGATGGTTAAACGTGCTCTTAACCACCTTTCATGCACAAGAATGAAGAGGATGAGTAGTTAATACTCAAATTATGATCGATATCGTGAGAGCGTTGACAGAGCGTCTGCAGCGTCTGGCGGTAGCACGGGGAGAGAGAGAGAGAGAGAGAGAGAGAGAGAGAGAGAGAGAGAGAGAGAGAGAGAGAGAGAGAGAGAGAGAGAGAGAGAGAGAGAGAGAGAGAGAGAGAGAGAGAGAGGTGTAAAATAGAAATGGATTGTGTTTTCCGCAGTTATTAATTTACTTAAATAAGGAATACACCAACTGTTTCTAATCTTCTTTCAGCCCACTTGACGACACGAAACAAATTATTTAAAAAATGGTGCAGCAAGCCCATGTGCAAATCCAGTTTTTTAGTCTGATTTTAAATCAGACTAAAAAACCTGGAGCCTTTATAAACAATGTCTTCCAATTTCATGAAATGTGGAATAGAAACTTATCAGCGGAGTCGAACAGCCGTTTATAAATTAATACCAAATAATCTTAATAGTGTATCAAGTAGAAACAGCAGTATATTGTATGCGGACTACAACTTGATTATCATTTTTTTTTTCTATGTGAATGCGGGAGACAAAAAGCAGAACTGCCTGCAGCGAGTGCCTCCCCCAGGTTTCAAATATTGACAGGGCTAAAAATCAAGGGACTTTCGAGCTAAAATGCCTGGTCACACGGAGTTTGAAGCAATTTAAGTCATAGGAAGAGGGAAATACTGATTCTGGTTGAGATCCAGAGCTCAGCAGTTGAGTAGAAGAAAGTCTGAGAATAGCGTTTCACTCTTGGGTTGGAGAGTTGCACAGAGTAGGGGTGGGAATGTGTTGCAAGGCAAGTACTACGTACCCTACGTAGAGGAGGTGGTATACACTGGGAAAGTTCCGAGGAACACTGATATTGTAATAGCGATAGAATAGCGAGAGAGATGCAAAGAGAGAGAGATTGCAGAGAGTTGGTGAGTGGACGAGAGTTAATGATACGAAAGGCTTTCCTTTCCACTTTGTCTAGGAGTGCAGTGGGAGAGGATCCTCCCCACACATGTGATCAATACTCAATACAAGGACGCACTGTGCCCCTGTACAGAGCAAGAAGCTGCGCAGGGGTTAAGAACCCCTTGAGGCAGTTGAGCACACCCAGCTTCTGGGAGGCTGCTTTAGCAAGACTGTTAATATGGTCCTTCTAAGTGAGAGCAGAAGAAAAAGAGACACCGAGAATATTGAGAGAAGATGAAGGATTGATTTTTGTATTGTTGAAGAATAAGGGATAGTCCTCTGGAGGTTCCTGACGGGTAGTAAGATGGATAAATTGGGTCTTGGAAGCATTAAATGCAACAAGGTTTTCTCTACCCCAATTGGAAATAGTAGCTTGATCAGAGGAGAAGTGTTTTATGGCTTCGTTACGTTATGTTTTCTTTTGAGGGACTGCTGGCTGGGGCGTTCTGGAAAACTAATTGAGTAGTGTAAGGTAGAGTCATTTGCATATGAATGGATGGGACTGGATGTACAGTTGAGAAGATCATTTATAAAAATTAGAAAGAGAATAGGAGATAGGACAGAACCCTGAGGAACAACGGAGTTGATAGGATGAGGAAGTGAGCGATGGCCGTCCACAACCGCAGCTATGAAATGGCCGGAAAGGAAATTAGAGACAAAGGCACAGATAGAGGGATAAAAACCGAAGGAGGGTAGTTTGGAAATTAAAGATTTGTGCCAGACTCTATCGAAGGCCTTCGATATATCTAGTGCAACAGTAAAAGTCTCACCGATTATGCTTGTCGTGTTTCCAAAGACTCTATTGCCAACACATACGCATACTGTACTGTGTCAGCGTATTAACTACTCTGACACTCAGGTAAGTAGAAGAATCAAAGTAAACAATATATATGTATTTGGTTTGTTAGTTATTTGTGTTTAGTTTTTCTTACTAAGTAATTATGATTGTAATGTTAAACATACTCAAATTAATTAAACACCAAATAAACAAACTTCAAATAACACTTAACCTTTTCAAACTTTACAGGTCCCGGAGCGTGATATTTCCATTTGATATTTTCATTGCAGACATATTGAGTCAATGCAAATCCACACAGTAACGAATAGACGCTATCAATTGTCTGACAAATTCCATTAAGGGAGCCCACCTCGCTTTTTTTCTCTTTCTCTCCCTCTCTCTTTGGCTTGTATCCATTCGGCCCCATTCAGCCTACTGTTTTAAGACGTTTACCCCCATCCAGGTGTCAATATTTTCCTGGCGAGCGGTAGTGAGCCAGCATATATATGTTTTTGTTTTACAGCAAGCTAAATTTGTACATTTTTCGATAGAAAAATTTCTCCGGCGAAGCCGGATTTCTGCATACAATGCTGGCTCGCTATCGCTCGCCAGTAAGAAATCGACCTGGATAGGGATAAACGTCTTAAAACAGTTGGCTGAATGGGGCCAAATGGATACAAGTCAGAGAAAGAGAGAAAAGGAAAAAAGATAAAAAGCAGGTGACCCCCCTTAACCCAAGGAGGTGTTAGTGTATATCATCTTTTGTGACTCACTGGCAGAGTAACCGGACAGCGGGAAGAGTCTGAGTTACATCTCACACAGGACTCCCAGACACTTGGTTATAGGTCATAGTTCACAATATCTGGGGTCAGCATGAGGCTTCGATCATTATTCATATCGAATTGCATGTGAAATGTGATAATGCGAGGCCAATGTGCGCTAATAAAAGGCAGAGGTTATACTGGCACCATATACTTGAAAATATGAAACTAGATTCTACATTGTTTTCATATCCTTTGATTAGTTATTTTAAGCAACACTATCTGCAAGGTCTTCAGTCTTAATACAATGTAATAAATGGCACATATTTACCTACGTAAATATTGATCTAAAAACAATTATAAACCACCTTGTGTACTAAAATAACAAAAAATGCCGTGAATCTTCTTGTCAATCCAAGATTTCATGAAAAACACACTAGTCAGTCAGTTGCCTCAGTGCAAATTATGGTTACTTATACAGAAACTAAAATTCTGAGAGAGAGAGAGAGAGAGAGAGAGAGAGAGAGAGAGAGAGAGAGAGAGAGAGAGAGAGAGATAGAGAGAGAGTACAAAGGAGTACAAAGTACAAAGGAAATCAAGCAACAACAGGTCTAGTGACCCTTCTAGGTTGCTTGTCCTCCAAAACACTGAGGATCAAGTGTCCAAACAGTGTTTTAGAGTGGGTAAGGGAACATTGGAAAGGGAACTACTGCCCTGCCACTAACGTGGCAGGACTAGGAAGTTAGTAGGGGACATATGGGTTAGTAACTGAGGGGAGGATAAAGTTATTCATTTACAAACGCAGTCAGTCGCGGGTTTGATGCGAGATATTTGTCTAGGCGGAATTTAAATGAATCAACGGTGCTGCAGTCTATAACGTCTCGGGGAAGCCCATTCCACAAGTTGACAACTCGATTGAAGAAGAAATTCTTAGATTCGTGCGAGTTAAAAGATTTACCAATAATTTTGCAACCGTTTCCCCGCGTGTAATTAGATTGGTCGATAGTGAAGTACTTACTACAGTTCTACAGAGAGAGAGAGAGAGAGAGAGAGAATGCAATACATATGTGTTTAGTTTATATAAACACAAAGCATGAACGGATAAAGTAATATACATTACCATATACATTACCATAAACAGATCATATGTTTCGTAGAGGTGACAACAAAGGAACGGCCAAATTGATAGCAGTGATATCCGAGAGGGAAGTTGAAATTGAAGAGTGAGTGTGAAAATATAGTTGCAAGGCTGACAGCAAAATATGGAAGGAGAGAGAGAGAGAGAGAGAGAGAGAGAGAGAGAGAGAGAGAGAGAGAGAGAGAGAGAGAGAGAGAGAGAGAGAGAGAGAGAGAGAGAGAGAGAGAGAGAGAGAGAGAGAGAGAGAGAGAGAGGGGGTTGAAATTGAAGAGCGAGTGTGAAAATGTAGTTGCAAGGCTGACAGCAAAATATGGAAGGGGCATGGTGGTAAAACTGAGATTTATGAGGAGGGCGAATGAAGGTGACTTTATGAGAAAACACCAACCTGAGTGACATGTGTGAGGAATATGGGGAAAATAATGGAAATGTGATCCTGCAAGATGTAAGGAAGTTGTGGGTGTTATCCCTAGAAAATGTACTAGTGTTCTTGTTATTATAAATAATTATAATACTACTACTACGAATATTAATAATAATAATACTTATTATTATTATTATTATTATTGTTGTTCGAGTACTGTATTTCAATCACTAATTACCGATTTCAAGGCCATAAACTTAATATACAGTTCATGCATCTCTGAGTGATATGGCATATATGAACATTAATTCAGATTGGACAAAAGTACAGCTATATAAGACAGGCCAGACGATGTAAGAGTCTCACATCAAAGTGTGTGTATAATTAACTGTATATAATAGTTTTGTTTTCTATTGTTTGAAATGCTGCACTAATAGCCAGGAAGCCAATATCAGGCCAGAGTGAACTTACTTGCCTATTATTACACCACCTGTCAGTCTATTAGCTACCCTATTAGTTAAAATATTGGCTGACTGGGTAGGCATGCACATGATAACAGATCGGGGTTGTATATATTAACTACGGTCATTTGATCTTCTTGGTCATTCAAGGAGTCGAGATTGTTGACTAAATACAAAGTAATACAAAGGGATGATGGAAAAGGGACACATCTTACAATAAATGACAAACATTGAGTTTCATTATACTGAATAGTGATGTTGTAGTAAGCGAAATATAGATCATTGGAGGTGGTAATCTAGACTCTTGAAGATCCGAAGTGAAAGGGGATGTAGGGATAGACACGAATACATAATAGTGAAAAGTTGAATTTTAAGTCGATAGAGTAGTAACGAAGAGGAAAGTTAATCTTGAAATGGTGAGTGAACGTGTGGACTGGAGGCAAACAAAATGAATAGGAGACCAAAGTGGGTAAGTCAAGATTTATGTGGGGACAGTAACACAAGGATTTACAAGGACACAACACAAGATTTTTTGTAAGATCTGCCATTCCTGTGCTGCCACTATTTAATATTGCATAAGTGAATACAGATACTTAAGGCGAGGTCAATCGCCGATATATATATATATATATATATATATTGAGTATATATCACAAATACACGTGAGCCACTAAATGTTTCTAATCTCTCAGTTATTTCGTTCTGTCTTTCTTTCGTTCTTTCGTAAAAATATGATTTCAATAATATTCACTGATGATTATTAATATTTGCAGCTACGTGAATATTCAATATCCGTAACAACACACACTGTACATTAAATAACATAAGCAAGGTGTTAGTATGGCCATAATGAGGCGCCCAGTGGTGTTTGAATATTCATGAATGACAACTCCAGACAAGGCAAGAACACGCATACACTTACTATATTAGATGACCTATATTTGGCCTAATGGCAGAACCTCGTATAGTATATACCGTACATTGAGCACAATCAACCAGTAATTAACCGTAGCTGCGTGGCATAAAATATTGTCACAAATAGTTTCCGAACATGTAATGGTTAGAGCAACATTCAATTACATTCACTCTGGATATATGATGACAGAAAGAAATAATGCGTAATGTGTCTATTAGGAAGATATATCACGTAACATACAATCACTTATAAAAAGTTGAGGACCTACTATGCTTTTCTGTATGCAAATATAACTATCTGAATTAATAATGTTGTGGAACATGCTATTCAATCAATACCGGTAGTATATACAGTATATAGTTTTGTAGTTGATATACAGAAAATTATTGTCATAAATTCGTTTCCAGAGATATACTTCCATAATTAGAAATGGGTGAGGTCACCGATTTTGTTATGAATGACTGTACATATGTTTTATTTTAACTATAACATGAGCAACCAGGTATAGAATATATAACTTTGTATGTTTAACATCTGGGACTTGAATCCCAGAGATGTATTTATGATGTTATTACCTATATAAGATTATTTGACAAAGCTTTGAGGATGTTGAATCTAATGTTGACACCAAACAGTGAATATTCATAACAATTGGCAATCTCGTTAACTATTTAACCAGTTCCAGTTCCATTCTTCGGTCCTTTGGAATAGGCTTACTAGGGTGTTGGGTTTCGAGTCGAAGAGGAAAATAAATTGAATTAATACATAAGGTGTCATTCGAGATTAAATTTATTTCCACGACATCGAGTATGTTGGGATGATGATTAAACCAGCCTTCTTGACCCAAATGCATCTGAGATTAAGTGTACAATTAATTTCATATCAAGTCAGTCGATGGAAATACAAACTGTTAATTATAGTGTTCATTGTTAGCCAGAAGGTTGGGAGGGCTGAGGTTTTCCAAGCATTCTTGATATTTAGGCTACCCCTTTTCTACCGGTGACATCTTTTCCATTGCATTCTAGCTATAATTAAACGATTGTGTGCAGCCTAAGATGGATATGTGGTGTTTAGATAGTTCAAAGCCTCCAATGATTAACAGGCTTTGAACTATCTAAACACCGAAAAATGTACAAATTAATCTAGAAGGGGGATCTAATGGATGTTTTTTTTGTTTTAATATGATGGAGGTCTAGGGAGGAAACTAGAAAAATATTGAATACATGCAAAAATCGCCCACAAAGTGAACCATCCCCCCTTAAGTAAACACTGGCCGCCAAATTGTTTCCAGTAATTTTTGGTGCAATCTAACAAGCCAACTAGGTACGATTCCCGTGTCAGCAGAGTCAATATTGATGGTGCCCTTCATGCCTGAATAGTAGCCTCAGTTAGCGTAACTGCATGCAAACTGTATTCGATAGTATTTGACTGGAATATATACCGTGACTGCATTGACACAACACGTTCCTCGACAGTAACTGGAATGAAGTGATGTACAGTATTGTCAGTACAAACATTTCAGACAGTAACAGAGTAAGCAGACATATGAGCTGTACATGATTATGTATTGACATGTATGTGCTTGACACTGCTACTATAAATTCCGTAAGTGTGAACACAATTGTGAATTGTTAATAATAATAATAATAATAATAATAACAAAACAAAAATTATACCCCTAATAGGGCTAAGGGGAGATCTCCACTTGAGGGATTTTTTTCTGGACCCCTTTCTCCCTCATGTTTATCTCAATTGCTTTTGATATTATAAAACGTTCGCCCCGTTAGTTTGGCGATTTCAAGAACTTTCACCCCATGTTAAAACCTTTCGTGCTATTCAGGTGTCTATTTTATCCTGGCGAGCGATAGCGAGCCTGTAATTTAAGAGGAAACGGCCTTCGGCCGGGACATTTTTCTACCGAAAAATGTAAAAATTAATCTTGAAAGTGACTCAAGGGGGTGTAATTTTAAGCTTGCTGGAGTCTAGGGAACAAACTAAATACCTCCCCTTAACACAATGAATTTTACTATACGTAACAATATGATAGCTATTATGTTACCAATAGTACCAACCATGTCCTATAACTCCTTATATTATTGCAGTCTCAATGTATCTTTCTTTATGAATATAGTTAGTCAATGTTGTCCTTATTTTTGTTTTACCATTGTTGTTGTTATTATTGTTGTTATTATTATTAATGGCAGTGGTAATGATATGTAGAAGTAATTATGTTATTATCAATGTCTACAAAATTCAATTGTAAGTACATGAACACAACATTGTAATTTCGTGATCGTTTCGTATGTATAAGAACAATACCGTGACATAACCTGTAACTCCATGTAACTTATTTACTCACACTCTCCCCCCCCCCCCTCTCTCTCTTTACAAACCAATGTCCCTAATCCCCCTCGAAAAGGGTCAAGTCGGGGGGAGGTGAGAGGATTATCTCTCTGTCTGTCTCTCTGTCTTCTTCTTCTTCTTCCTCTCTCTCTCTCTCTCTCTCTCTCTCTCTCTCTCTCCGATGTATAATAATATACAGGAGTGTCATGTTAACCCTTTTAAGATGAGTCAATACACACACCTAATAAACTCACTTGTTAATAACAAATATATTCAATCACCAATGTCAGTTAAAATAACTGGCAAGACATCATCGCACTAAAAGGGCTAATATATTTGTTGTTTTGTCTAATAGTCGATATGTAATAGGATGAGAAATCTGTGTAATGTATTATGTTATTTACATACTGTATGTGTAAATGTATGAAATGTATTCATTCACTATCTTAAATCAAATTGTACTAAATTATGAACTAATGGTGTACGTACCAGACAAATGTGAGCCATTGTTCCAGAGGTGCAATGACTATTTAAGTAGCGATGTATCACGGTTGACCCTTCAGGCCTTCACAGGATGAAGGGCTGATGCATAAAGTCGCCCCTCGGGGCAATCTCTCAAAAAAAAAAAAAAAAAAAAAAAAAAAAAAATCTCTCTATCTCTCTCTCTCTCTATATATAACATTAATTTTAAGGGAAGCGTAGGCGCTACCACAAACATCCTTTATTCTTTTGGTGACGTTTCCAGATGTCATAAGACCTTATGTCATAAGACCTATAACAGAATACTAAAATATTACTTAGTGATATTTTTGTATAACATTATTTAATATATATATATAGATATATATACAGTACTATATATAAATATATATATATACTGGTATATAATATATATATATACCCGGTATATATATATATATATATATATATATATACCCGAGAGAGAGAGAGAGAGAGAGAGAGAGAGAGAGAGAGCGCGAGAGAGAGAGGAGAGAGAGAGAGAGAGAGAGAGAGAGAGAGAGAGAAGAGAGAGAGAGAGAGAGAGAGAGAGAGAGAGAGAGAGAGAGAGAGAGAGAGAGAGAGAGAGAGAGAGAGAGAGAGAGAGAGAGAGTTAGCTTAGTGGTGTGGGTGTGCATATGCGGCAGCATTGCATGGGAGTGTGTACTATCGAAAGGGCTTAGTATCCCCCCCAGGTCAGTTTTCTCGTATCAGTGGTCGTTTGGTAAGTTGTATGTATTGGATGTGCAGCCATGATAATAGAGTTTTTCGATTTCTCGAAACCTACATATTGCACATAAGCCCATGATTAACTAGTTAATTTACCAATAACACTTACTAATAATATCGTACAACAAAATTTAAACCTCTAAATAAATAAACAAATATTACTTTCATTTTGTCTCTATTTATCAATCCATCCAATAACCCGTTTATATATCCCTACAGTTCAACAAAAATCAACAGTCAGACTTCCACCTCCACTAACACCACCCTCAACACATACTCTCTTCAATTTGCTCACTGCCATTTGTATCTCGAAAATAGGGGGTGATTCTTCTCTCCTCTGTGTTCCTACTTATCCTATCCGCAATTTTAATTCCTGTACAGTTGCTTATCATAGTATTTATAAATACAAATACAATAATGCTCACACTTACCATTTAACTTGATGTAATCCAATCCTTTACAGATTTTATATTTTCCACCGGGGAACTGAACCCATGTGTCTAGGCTTAGGAGACAAAGATCATATCCATCACGCTATGACTTGATTTGGGTCTGAGCAGTATTGACAGGACACAAGGCTCTTTTATATTTACACGAGTTCTTCTCAACCGGGGTAACAATATTTCTGAGTGTTCACCCATATTTATGCGAGAGAAAAAAAAAATTGAATTAAATATATACCGGTATGAATAATTTAAAAATAAATTTAAATCAAATATAAACCGTACGTCTTTATATAAGAAACATTAATATGATTATAATATTTTAACATGCAGACAAAACAGTCTATTGTTAGCAAGAATATGACGCATACAAATTTACAACACGCGAAATGTGTCCAAGACAGGTACAGCCCTTTGTCTACGGGAAATGTTTCCTTGGCATTGTCACATAATGATTTTGTTTACCAACTAGTGGGGAACTATTTAAGACACATAAGCTCCTCCTATGTTGGCGGAGGTATACGCTCTACTGAACGCCTCCTAAACTGAATCACATTTTCCTTGCCAAATGTCCAATATGTTCAGCAAATTTTTATGAAAATCAGTGTATAGCTTTTTGAGTTGCCTACGCTGGCGGAGGTATGCGCTCTACAGATGGTCTCCTAAATATACTAACTTCTTACGTTGCATATTTCCTATCTGCCGACCAATTTTTGTGAACATTGGTTTATGACTTTTTTAGATATCTTTACAGAAAACGAACAAACAAAATGACAAACTTCATTAGCTGAGGTAATTAGTATAATACAATGCAGATAATAATGTCATACGTTCAAAGTTCACATAATCGTGCTCAACGGACAAATCAAACACAAACAATTCAAAGTAAATAATGTCACACTAGGCACAGTATATACAGTACGTCTACTCAATAATATAACAGAATCAACGATATACAGTACTGTACTTGGTGGTATAATGCGTGTAGTGAAATTTGTTTACTGTACTGTACTGTATATGCGGTACTACCTCCAGTTCTGAGCTCCAGGCTGTCTCCAAGGTACCGCGAATTTTTATGAGTGATTGTACCTTATTCCAATAATTTTGTTGGCAGAAATTCACAAACATTTCCATGCTAATCTGCACATTCAAAATGTTGGCCTAATGTGTGGATGTTAATAACAATGGAATTAATCAAGGTTTTCCTAATTTATTGTCTGAAAACCCCGTCGTATGCAAGCTAAGGTCCAACTGACATACGCCATTGGTATGCGTTTGTTTCGTATCTTATATCATTGTTCATTATAGGCAACACAATGGAATGAATGGAGGTCCAAAAAAGGGGGTAAAATTAAATCACAAAAGCAGCGTTCAGCGCGTCCATCAGGCTGCGTAATTTGGGCAATGTTGATGTCTGTTAATTGCGAGAGAGAGAGAGAGAGAGAGAGAGAGAGAGAGAGAGAGAGAGAGAGAGAGAGAGAGAGAGAGAGAGAGAGAGAGAGAGAGAGAGAGAGAGAGAGAGAGAGAGAGAGAGAGAGAGAGAGAGAGAGTGCTGAACAATTTTAAACACAGAGAGGTACACAGTAGAGTCAAAAATACCTTTTCCCATCAATGTCAAAGATGAATTATCCAGAAAACGTAAACTTAGTTTCTCGAGCATCCAGAGGTACATAACGCTTATAACTTGGTTTCGCTATACAATTAAAATATATATCACCACGTAACAATAATATGTTTACTCTTGGCACAATTATTAATTTTAACTCGCTCCTTTTCAACAGTAATCATCTTGCATTTCATTTCTTCATGTTTTTGCATGGTAGGTTTGAAGGACATATACTGTAGGTACAGCTATTAAAATGTTCGGGGCTAATTTAATTCTTAGTTACATAAATTGAATGTAAAACAAATGTCATCTACCCAGTATCTAACATTATTGACCAGTGACAAATAAATCCTATTTGCATTGTAACTGAGAACTGACACGAGATATGTGACTATTTTCATGAAAAGCAAAACAAACCACTTGCAGGAAGAGGGAAGGCGACGGAGAATCCTTTGTATCATCAATGTTGAAAAACTCCCCAGACCAAAGAAAGGGTAGAATGTCGAGGATAATTAAGGGGAGATCTCCACTTGAGGGATTTTTTTCTTGACCCCTTTCTCCCTCATGTTTAGCCCCATTGCTTTTGATATTATAAAACGTTTGCCCCATTATTTTAACGATTTTAAGAACTTTCACCCCATATTAAGACCTTTCGTACAATTCAGGTGTCGATTTGATTCTGGCGAGCGATAGCGAGCCTGTAATTTAAGAGGAACCGGCCTTCGGCCGGGAAATTGTTCTACCGAAAAATGTACAAATTTATCTTGAAAGAGACTCAAGGGGGTGTAATTTTAAGCTTGATGGAGGTATAGGGAACAAACTAAATACCTCCCCTTAATACAGCAATCGGAGGAGGGGAAAATGAAGGGCAGAGAAGGCAGGACATGAGCATGGACGCATTGGATGGACATATATTTATTGAATGGAAAACTTCATATATTAATGATAGTGTATTAATTGTGCGATAATAGAGAGGCTAAGATTAATATAGTACGATACAAGAGAGGCTAAGTTTAAGGGGGTTGACCTGCTTTTTTGTTTCTCTCACTTTCTCGGGCTTGTATCCATTTGGCCCCATTCAGCCTACTGTTTTAAGACGTTTATCCCCATCTAGGTGTAATTTTTTTACTGGTGAGCGGTAGTTAGCCAGCATATCTTTTAAATGTTTTTGACAGCAGGCTAAATTTGTACATTTTTCGATAGAAAAATTTCTCCGGCGAAGCCGGATTTCTTCATATAATGCTGGCTCGCTATCGCTCGCCAGGAAGAAATCGACACCTAGATGAGGATAAAATTCTTTAAATAGTTGGCTGAATGGGGCCGAATGGATACAAGCAAGGGAAAGAGAAAGAAGATAAATACAAAAAATCAGGTCACCCCCCTTAAGCACACTAGAAGATGAGGGTTGCTTATATAGAATACAGAATAGTATACAGAATAGTTGATGGGAATCATTACGAGAATGACCATCTGGCAACCCACAATCACCGCACTGCCCACGACGCCACCCCTCTTCATAGGAACACCGGAAGTAAGGGCGATACAGCTGCCTTACACACGTTATACAGTATTTTGAAACCTCCCCCGACGCCTTCAACCAGTGTAGTATACTGGACTGCAACATCAACATTCAACATTCAACATTCAACCAGTGTAGTATACTGGACTGCAACATCATGGGCAACATACCCAGTCCATACGATAAGTATCTCTGCCACTTCAGGCCCCGTACGTCCCCTTGATGTCACTGAAGGTAGAGCCCCCGTGCTAGCCGCTGAGCCTACACCGCTACCCACAGAGCGTAGCTATTGCATACATTAGACGACAAGGCAGGTCCTGGGTTAACCTGCAGAATGCCGGAGAATTTTCGACCTTGTGTCACCCCCAGTGCCGGCTTATTTACCATTTTTTATATTTTGTTTTCATTGGCTAAATCTATCATGTAGGATGATAAAGGAAGAATAGTGGTAAAAACGCACTCACTTAGTCGATTTTCGCCCAATAATAGGTACTCGATATTGCGTATGGAGAGTAGAAACTCCGTCTATACAAGTGGTGCATAAAGTGACCCAAGCAAGTCGAACTCTCATCGTTAGAGGGTACCGTCTGAGACAAGCAGACGTCCCCTGGAGAACAAAGAGATCCGTTTTGCAACTGTGGGGACCAGATATGGCCGGCCCACAAGTGTGCAATACAAGTTCTACAAGACACTGTCCGGAAGGAGCAACGAGGCCCCGGACCGTGCAAGAAGATTATGCATCCATCTACCAGAAACATTTCAAAAACCAGAATATAGAGAACTGAAGCCTAGAATCACGTGCTATTTACGTGACTATTAAATGTAAAAAAAAAAAAAAAAAAAAAGGCGAGGTAAGTGATATATGAGAAATTAAGCGAACTTGATCTCTCTTTACAAGTTTCCACAGTTCCATCTCTCTTCGTTCTATTTATCTGTGCATTATCCCGTATCCTTGACATTTGATTTAGTTTTTTTTTTTTTTTTTCGACACACTCCAATGGTAACCTATACTATAGGTAGCGCCAACGGACTTGACAATAATCTTGACCCCTTAACTTCTCATAACTCAAAATGAATGAAAGCAATCGAGCTATCATTACTATCATTTCGGAAGAGCCCACCAGGAAATAGGTGTGGATATTTACAGCAAGTTTGCTCTAGGCCCTCTTGAGTTATGAGAAGTTATAAGAGGTCAAGATTATTGTCAAATTCGTTGGTGCTACCTATAGTTAGTATAATTATTCACAGTTGCTCCATTCTATCGTCCAATCCTCCTAACTACCATTCAGTCGTAGTTATCTACGCTGGCGGTGTGTGATTATAATAGTCAATTAATATAATTGTGTTGCATCATATACGTTCATGGGCGAAACATTTGGAACAATCTGACAAAACATGCATAGCCTAGTGTAAAATTAAGGTATATGAAAAGGCGTAGAAGAGAAACTGAGACCATATTATGCAAATGAGGAAGCGAGGAGAGGGAAAGCACAGCAGAAAAAGTAGAAAGAGGAGAAGGATAAGTGTAAACAGTGACAATGACGGATGATGATGGAGTTTGGGAGGAAGAGGGTTGGAAGAAGGATACGAAAGCCGGGTTGTGAAGAGAAAAGCAGGTTTGCTGATTAAGGGGGATAACCGTTTTTTTGTTTGATCTTTCTCTCCTGTTTTCTCTTTCCCTGGCTTGTATTCATTCGGCCCCATTCAGCCAACTGTTTTAAGACGTTTATTTCCATCCCAGTGTCAATTTTTTCCTGGCGAGCGATAGCGAGCCAGCATTGTAGGGAGAAATCCGGCTTCGCCGGAGACATCTGTCAAAAACAAAAATATATATATATGCTGGCTCGCTATCGCTCGTCAGGAAAATTTTGACACCTGGATGGGGGTAAAAGTCTTAAAACAGTAGGCTGAATGGGGCCGAATGGATACAAGCCAAAGAGAGAACGTGAGAGAAAGAGAAAAAAAAAGGGAGGTGGGCTCCCTTAAGACGTAAAGCCGGTCGGACAAGTAGGATGAGGGGGAAGAAGTTGGAAGGTAAACAGTTGTCAATGAGTTAAACAAAAATAGCTTACACTTAACGGTAAATTATTCCGCATACATATATTTTTCCATCTACTGTATATACCTACATAGTATTTATCAATATGTGTCTAGTAGTGTAAATGTCGATGTTTACTAATACCCTTTTACATCACGCTATTTTAACCCTTACTGTACCGGTGAAGTCTAAGAAAATATATTCTAGATATATTTAGACGAATTTGTGCAGTTTAAGAAGGATCTGTGGTAGTAAACAGGGTAAATTAAGAGAGTTCGAAGCATTTTATTTGCTGGAACTGAATAAAATTGACTTATAGTAGCCGTTACAGAATTAATTGGTTTTCTCGTCTATCTCTACGAAAATATAGTATATAAGAGTCAGGAACACCTGCAGCGAAATGTTGAAAACCAGTTATTACAGATTAGCACGCCGCATAAAGTTCGAAATATAATTCACTACATTATTTTGACATTAACTTAATATATATAGAGGTAGGTCGAAACAGCCACACTCCTATACGGCCAAAACCAAACTGCCACAATCAGCCTAGGTTTGGTTAGATTAGCCCTCTGAGGATCGATGACTCACTTATTTTCTGTTTTCTGGCTAATATTAGACGATATTGTTCAGATTAGGAAGGGTATATGGACGTCAGAAGGTTGATTGAGAGTCTTTACCCTTTCAATTCCAACAAATCTTTCTTAATCTGTATAACATCGTCCAATGATAGCCAAAATAAACTGATCACACTCGTCAGATCCTCAAGAGGTTAGGCTATGCTAGGCTCAGTTACGTTGGCGTAGCTTATAATAATATAGGTGAGACTAGTTTATAATAGTTGAGTTAAATTGATTATGGACAGGTTAGGACACTACCCGTTCTGTTGGTAGTCGTTTCGAAGTGTGGCCGCTTTTATTTAAAGCCAAAACTGATATACATAATTATATAAAATATATATATATATATATATATATATATATATATATATATATATATATATATAATATATATATACAGGTAAATAAGTATATGTACAGGTATATATTTATATATAATATATATATATATATATATATATATGTACAGTATATATACATATATATATATATATATGTATTATATATACAGGTATATATGTTATATATATATACCGGGTATATATATATATATTCAAAAAGAACTGGTTAAACCATATTGCGATATGTTCTATGAATAAATCATAATTTAGACATTTGGTTTGGGGTGAAAACATGTAGCACGAAATAAATGTTAAGTGCATGTGGGTTGGAATGGTATTAAGAGGAGGGGGAAGGGATGATGGATTGAGCTGATGTGATTGCCCTGGGAAATCAGTTACATTTTCTACACGTTTTCGTCTCTCAATTCATCTGAAATCGATGTTTATCCTAAAGTTATTTGGTTGTCTTTGACTTGTGTATATTTATCGTCATTACATACGGTAGCCAAGTAGTAATTGTTAAGGTCAACGAATCTACCGGCAAAGGATTGAATACCGACCTACATTGCTGCCCGGCTAATATATAATTGATAATACGGCTTTGAAGTACAACAGATTAAACTTGGAAGATCTGGAAAAGTGGCTATAGTGCAGTAGGTCACCTCGCATGATCGAAAGGGAAAACAACGGAGAGGAGCGCCTTAGTAAAGTGTACCTTAACCCATGGACTGCGACCGTCCTCTCGGAAGCCACGGTATTTAACCATTTGAAAAAATAACCCTTCAAAAACCATGCCAGTGCCGGGAAATGTCTGAAATTTGGGTGACACATAGAAAGTACTGGCATCTTTCCATACCACATACTCCACTCCTTCCCCCCATTATACCCAACCCTCCTCCCTTCCTCAACTTGGCGTTTTATTTTGAACATGTTCTAGCAGTTCATGAGTTAATAAACGTTGCTCCTCCTGACTTATAGTTCTCTTTTAACCACTTATTCCTAGCTGAATTTTAAATTATGGTAATCATCGATTACAATGTCAATATTTCAGATTTAGTCATATTAGTCATGCAGTAATTTCTGATCTTTCGCATGTTTCACTTATATAAATATACCATCTAATTTCGATATTCACAGGCTTACTTGCAATGTTCTCAATTTGGACTTCTATTTTGGCATTTAAATTTCTTTTCTTTTTTTCACACCTGGCCTTCTCAGCATGTTTCGTTTTTGTCTTCCCAGACATTCGTCCAATTACTCCACGCGTCTAAAATACAGACCACAGATGCTTGGAAGCGAATGAAAGGAAAAATATGTTAAGGTGAAAAGGAGACGTGAGAGAGAAAAAGTAAGCAGGAGTAAGAGTAGGACAAGATGTAGGAGAGCAATATGTGCAAATAAATAGAGGAATAGTTAGACATAATACAGTATATGCAGAACAGGTTGTAGGTCCCAGAGTGAAGGTCCTTGGCCACAGAGGCAAAGATCTTTCCAAGGGAATGGCAGCAGTACTGCCGAAGAGCCTCATAATCCTCCTAGGCCGCATCACACTTTGCCATATTTTTTCCCGTATTGCCCGAAGTGCCCGAAAATGAAAGTTGACCGAACAACGCACAAATTTCGGCGAAAAATCTGACCTTATACGAGCTACATAATATGTACAGTACGTGTGACGCACTGTGTATGCACCTGTACGTACGTCGCCAGTACGCAACACACAGGTTGACGAACTTGCAACACTTAGATGAATAATGTAAACGAATTGGGGGCAAATAATGTACGTACCCTAAGCACACAACACGCATGACAAACGTGAATGACACATACCACACGCATCAGTCGCACCAAGCACGAGAACCCTGCCAAATATACAAATGAAGGCATATGGCCTAGACATTACCCAATAATAGTATTAGCTATCTATTAATTTCTAATGTATTCCATCATATTTTTTAATTAAAAGTGTTAATTTGTTTCCCGATATGTAATATTTGATTAGTAGCATTAAACTTATACTTATACTTCTTGAATATTATCAGATAACTTATTCATTGTTTGCCTTTCATGAATATTATAATTATAAATATTTATATTATATTTATAATATGTATTATATATATATATATATATATATATATATATATATATATATATATATATATATATATCCTACGTATTACTGTTCCTAGGTTCTAAGGCCGAGTCACACTTCGCCGTATTTGTTACCGTATTGCCCGAATGTGCTATACGAAATACGGGAATAGATCGGCAAAACACAACCAGCCATATGAATATTGAAAAGGAAATATTTTTATCTTCTGCTACAGTCTTATCCTGCTTGGGCGAGGCAGAACGGTTATAGTAACCTAAAAATTCACAATTTATGCAGGGTTGTGGTCGAACTGTAAATGTTTACTATATATTATCATCAGATATTTCTAGACCTTTTTACAGAGAACCCTCCCAACTCGATAGGTTATGCTCGGTTCACACATGCACGAATTAACGTCCCGTCCGTCCCCGACCCCTTAATTCGCCGTGCCTAGGCGGCGTCCTTTTTGTGCATGCATAAAATGGTTCGTGTGGGTCGGGGCAACTGCCAGAAAACGTGTCATGTCGGGACACCCACGGGACAAACACGGACACACACGGGAGCAGTCGTCGTCTAGACGCCGACCAACGGGATGAGAACGGCGGCAAAAAAAAGTTGGAACGTCCATCGTGGCCACATGGGGCCTCCAGATTGATGCCGTCCTGCCTATTTTCTTGGTCGGGGATGGACGGGACTTTAATTCGTGCATGTGTGAACCGAGCTTTACCACAAACAGACGTGTGTTGGTGGTATAAACTTCCCTTTCATACATCCTCACTCCTGGCCTTAATTAAGGGAGCTCAGACGGTATTGTGAAGTATAATTTACTGGTCCAGATCAATGGTTTAAAGAGGGGGTTTAGTTTGCTCTCTAAACCTCTATCAAACTAAAACAAAAAAACAGCAGACCTCCCTTCGATATAAATTTGCAAATTTTTCGGTAGAAAAATACACTCTCTCGCTCACACGTAAACGAATGTATACACTCCCATTGTCTGTATTTTGCTTATTTTAATGTATTAAAAATTCTATATTTTGGCAATGATACGTTTATTTTAGATACACCTAGGGGAGGTGTGGTGGAGTGGTCTTGCCACTGGCCTGGTAATCCAAGGTCCCGGGTTCAAATCCCGATGTATCAATGGGAAGATATTATTGGGATGGAATTTGTGCTGTACCTGGTATCAGTGCATTACCACAAGCCCACCGAAACGTCAATAAAATACCCTCATTGTTCCCTGATTAAATAGCACTGTATGAATATTCCCATATTCAAAATATGCTATAGGGGTGCAATGCCTGGTGAGTTATCTGCTCAACAGGTGGCGTTGTGTGTGTGTAAGTGTGAGAGTCCGAGTGTAGGGGGTGAGAGAGTGAAGCACGGGAACGAGGTGGCTTCAGAGATGGGGTCGTTTCGGGCCATGAGTGAGCACCGTGCCTCATGTGAAGGCAAGATGGCAGGTGCTCGTTGTACTCTACGTGCTTCACATGTCTCACTCCCTAGACTGGAACAAGACTTCACGGGCTTCACTGTTCATTGTAAAGCGGGGAATGTTAAGGCTCTCAGCCTATGCCCGAGAGGAAGTAAGTTGGGAAGCCAAAAAAAAAAAAAAAAAAAAAAAAAAAAAAAAAAAAAAAAAAAAATTTATATACTGTATATATCTATCTATTGCCAGACGTTCTAATCCCTGGCGGGGTTGCCACGAACAAACCGCTTCCAGGCCGCCCTGTCCTTCCTCCCAGCTCATCCCCTTCTCTCACATACATCTCTCCACTGTATCGCTCCACCTCATGCTCGGCCTACCCCTCCTTCGAACACCTTCCACCTCACTCTCGGCCTACCCCTCCTTCGAACACCTTCCACCTCACTCTCGGCCTACCCCTCCTTCTAACACCTTCCACCTCACTCTCGGCCTACCCCTCCTTCTAACACCTTCCACCTCATTCTCGGCCTACCCCTCCTTCTAACACCTTCCACCTCACTCTCGGCCTACCCCTCTTTCTAACACCTTCCACCTCACTCTCGGCCTACCCCTCCTTCTAACACCTTCCACCTCACTCTCGGCCTACCCCTCCTTCTAACACCTTCCACCTCACTCTCGGCCTACCCCTCCTTCTAACACCTTCCACCTCACTCTCGGCCTACCCCTCCTTCTAACACCTTCCACCTCATTCTCGGCCTACCCCTCCTTCTAACATCTTCCACCACACTCTCATACCCCCTCTTTGCCATCCACGCGATCTCTATTTCGCTCCTTGTGCCCAAACTACCGACACTCTCCACAACATATAAATCAACACCACACTACTCTCTACTTGTGTCCCTCTAGCTACGTCCACGCTTCACTTCAGCATGTCATGGTGGGGATTACAACTCCATCATCCAATGACTCCTTTACTTTCATACTAACCTCTCTATTCCTTATCACCTTCCTCTATGCTCTTACCAACCTCCTGCCCGGCTGTACTCTGTTCTGTATCTCATTCTCTAGACTTCCATCTTTACTCAACACATTATTTATAGCTGCATTGTGAAACCAAAACAAATTTTGCTTTTAGAGAGTAAAGGGTGTCCTCGTTGTACTAATTTATGGATCAGAAATTTAGAGCATAACACATTTTCAACAACGTAAACTTCGAACTGCAAAACAAAAAAAATGAATTGGAAAATGATAGGAGTAACTTGAAGGGACAATAAGAGAGTCTCTTGGCTAAGAGAAATGGAAGTAGAATACATCTGCTATACCATAACAAAGGAAACGGTTTGGAGTAAGTTTAATCATTCGTGAAAATGCCAAACGTACTACTAGAGAGATAGCATGGGAACCAAGAGGCGGGAGGGAGGGACAGATAGAGAACCAGGTGGAGTGATGAAATTCGAAGCTTAGGCTGAGTGGGTGGAACCGAGCTGTTCAAGTGGAAACGCTCCACCTTGCCTTCGTCCTTCAGTAAACTAACGCAGGCTGATGATGATGACCATTAGGCATATATTTTGTTAATCTCTATATATCTACTGTACCTATCTTTTCCGTATCCATTTACATCTGAAAGCACACTTAGCAATTATATATCCACATAAACTTCTGCAATTACATTTCTGCTGTATCCTCCTCCATTAACTTGATACTTCTATTTCTTCACCCTTGATAGACCCAAGATACATAATATTATCTGTATATAATTATGGAACGGTGTACTTACGTGTATATTTCTACCTGTCTCCTCCCCTGATAAGAGAAGCTTAATAATGATAATATTAACTTACTGTATTAATAACGATAAATCTGCAGTCATACACGTACCTGAAAGAGAGAAAGAAAAGTCAAATTGTGACAAACACAAATTTACAACGAAGAAATAAATGAAAATAAGTACACACAATTAAACAAAACAGGGTTTTTAAATCGATAACAAATATTGATTTTTTGGAATAAGCAGTAACTGAAGTGTGAGTAATGAAGCACAATTAACTTGCCCCAGTTAGGACCACATGTCTTCAAAAACCTTCGGGGTTGAAAGAAAACTAGGTTATTTTATAGACCATATGAATAGTTCAATCATGTTATGGGCAACACAAGCAATACTCTGCATACCGGCACATACATTAACCTACATTTATTTATGCATACTATTCAGAAAATATAACATTGAATAAACAAACTATAGAAGCAAGATAAAATACATGTGCTACGGTCTAAAGGAAACGCATATTTAATTGACGGTTAGACCAATAACAAGGACTAGGAGGAAAAATCATGTGAAGGGTTGGAGGGAATTTATTTTCCTTAGGATGGAGAATATGTAGGGTACAATTCGGTGATGATAATATGAGTGAAGACATCGTCCAATTATTTTCATCAAAAACTATGTTTAACATTAAATTCCAGCTAACGAGGGTGGTTGTAATGATAAGTGAAGCAAGGAGGAATGCACATAATTACAATATTAAATAATTTCAATATATTTTAACCTTTGACCTTGGCCCTAGACTTTGGAAATTCTTATCGATAATTTAGTTAGCTTAATACAAATGTTAACTAGTGTTATGAGTATGGTGTAATGCATATACAACTTATAGATACGAAATATTTACCATTTACAGTGACCTTGACCTTTAACTAAAATGAAACAAAATATATTTGGATGATTGTCACATTGATCAACTGAATAATTTGATCATTAATGAAAAGAAACTTACAAGACAAAATACATAACATTTATGCAGTATAGGCTATATATATATATTATTCGTCTCTCTCTCTCTCTCTCTCTCTCTCTCTCTCTCTCTCTGTGGTGTTGTGTTCATTATACCCGCCTGCCACAGTGTTGTTGAAGTGGCTCGCGTGGTGATGGTGGATGGTGTTACAAGGGTAGATAAAGGTCAGGGAAGCCCAAGATTACCCGAGAATGTCGTTAAAGTATGTCGTAAAGATCATTGTGGACGAAAATTGCTACATGGCTATTTTAGGAGAGTTCGACGTATGTGGACACTTGTATCGTTATAGAGTGGTGATGATTATAGGGAATTTTACAGCTAAGGATACAGTGATTGAGTAATAATAATGTGCTGAAGACTTACCTAGCTGGATTCAATATGGGGCGCTATGAAGGAGAACGGAGGATGTTCTTGTGGTATTAATAGTGAAATGAGGATCTGAAATTGTGTTCAAGTTTAGCGCAAGACTTTATAAGGGGAGGTATTTGTTTTTTGTCTGGTCCCCCTTCTCCCATATGTTTAGCCCCATTAGTTTTCATATTTATAGACGTTCGGCCTATTAGTTTGACGATTTTAAGACCTTTCGCCCAGTTTCTTTGGCAAAATTCCGACCTTCGTGGCACTTGGGTGTCGATATTGTTTTTCCTGGCAGACAATAGAGAACCTATACTTTAGTAGGAACCGCACTTCGGCCTGTACCTTTTGCTATCGAAATAGATACAAACTTATCTTGAAAGGGGTCCAGTGGGTGTTTTGTTATAGGTTTAGCTTAATGGAGGATTAAGGAGGAAGTAACAATATATATAAATAAATAATTAAATAAACCAATAAATCAACCATTAAATGACAGCCACGTGTGCGCTTAAGGAAGCTCACCTCGCTCTTTTTTCTCTTTCTCTCCCTTTCTCTTTGGCTTGTATCCATTCAGCCCAATTCAGCCTACTGTTTTAAGACGTTTACCCCCATCCAGGTGTCAATATTTTCCTGGCGAGCGGTATCGAGCCAGCATAAACTATATTTTTGTTTTGAGAGCAAGCTAAATAAATATTTGTACATTTTTCGATAGAAAAATGTCTCCGGCGATGCCGGATTTCTCCATACAATGCTGGCTCGCTTTTGCTCGCCAGGAATAAATCGACATCTGGATGAGGATAAAAAGTCTTAAAACAGTTGGCTGAATGGGGCCGAATGGATACAAGCCAGAGCAAGAGAGATAAGGAGAGAAAGATCAAACAAGCCGGTGACCCACCTTAATAATATGCTCATTACCCTTATAACATTCTCCTGAGCTGCCTTAAGGCTTTCATAGTCCACAGTATGTTTGCTACCTGCAGCTTGGCTCGCAAGATTTTGTTCACAGCATCATACTAGGAATGTAGTGTCTGTAATTATGACACAGTAAGAACAAGAACGGTGAAAGGACGCAGTCAATCATTTATTAAATATGAACCAACACAAATCCTTCATGTGTACCATAAAAATCCATAGTTAATTGTTGTCCATGTACAGAGAATCTATGGGAAATAACTGAAAACTGAGAAGAATTTGTTTTATGCTAGACATAAATTGTTAGAATCATTATTATGGTTTCACCGACATCAGGCATAATATAATCCCTGGCATTTCGTATACAATCTGAAATGGGTTTATCAATATACTAGTAGGAATTTTAAAGTATCCAGGGATAATGTCCTATGCGCAAGGTAAAATATCAGAAGGATATATTCAGCGCATGTATTTAGTATGTCAGGCTCATGGATTAGGGGAGGTTTTTAGTCGATTCCCTAGACTTCCATCAAGCTTAAAATTGCTCCCCCTTGATCCCCTTTCAAGATAAATTTGTACATTTTTCGGTAGATAAATTTCCCGGCCGAAGGCCGGTTCCCCTTAAGTTACAGGCTCGCTATCGCTCGCCAGGAAAAAAACTACACCTAAATGGCACGAATGGTCTTAAAATTGACAGAAATGGGGCGAGGGTTCTTAAAATCGCCAAACTAATGGGGCAAGCGTCTCTAAATCTCACAAGCAATGGGGCTAAACATGAGGGAGAAAGAGGTTCAGAAAAAAATCCTCCAGGTGGAATGCTCCCCTTAAAAGCGACAGGTCGACGGACACCGACTCAGGGATTTATCAGGTTTTAGTAGGGAGGGGAGAGCAGCACTGAATGGCAGGAGACAGACAGGAAGATTGGCAGGAACTGTGAACATATTGTACGTGGGGTGAACTATTTTTGTTATTGAAGAGAAACGATTTTTAGTATTAATATTTTTTTTTTTTTTTTTTTCTAAATAAGTAAGACATGAAAGAGAGAGATTCCAAACTGATGATTAGGCAGCGTTTGAGGGATGTCAATTACTTGAATGTGGGAAAGATGAACTGAAAAATGTGTTATTATTCCTATATGGTTTCCATAAAGAAAGGACCATGTCCACTGGTTTACTTTGAGTTAGATATGTAGATAGATTATTATTGTTGACAATTCTTCCTCTATTGAGATGTAGTATGACTAAAACAGCCCTGCCACTAGTATAACAAATGTTGAAGAACACGAACATTTATTTTAACACTCTGAAAAGAAGTATATTGTTTGGCGGGAATGTGCACCCCGCCCAACCAAGAAAAATAAAAAAAATAAAATAAATAAATAAAAACAGTTATATATATCTTTCTACACAAGGCTATCCATGTTCCATATCAAGTCTTCAGAATTCATGCCATAAATTAAACAGATCAGACAACGTTCAGAGGTCCCAACCAGTTAGTATATTTTTAGGGTTTGAGACAGTTATGCCGAGGGTTAAAAAAGAAGAGAGCCAAGAAATCCCCATCATCACTACACCAGCCCCAACATAAAAAAACCCACACCAGCTGTAACTTCAACCAACAGAATAGCTGCACTCCTGACATTTAACGCAGTGCTCCCTCCAAGGCAGTTTTCTCTACCCCCTGCTACCCTGTTCTCTATCTCTCCAACAGGTACAGCCAATCACAGAGCCTGTGAAATGAGAGTGCCGCCTACCAAGGACTCCCATCGTGCAGCTGGCAGCGTACCTTCCACCTCAACTGATACCTGGCCGGGAAAACGGCTGGAGAACACAGGGCCAGAACAACAAGGACACAAGAGCCACCCCAACCCCACTACAAAGGCCCCTCAAGGACACCGAGAGCAGGAAGAACATGAAAATGACCAAGATGTAAGAGGAAAAATTGTTTGGCAGAGACAATACAAAATTGCCAAGGGAAAAGAACAGAACAATTCTTATGCAAAAAATATACTAGATACATGTTACAGCAGTAAATATGACTGCACTAAATCTTGTTTAAGAAATAAACAAGCCATCTTCATCAGCACTAACAAAAAATTTGGCGCCTCGCGATGAGTCACTAAGTATTGTTTCTGGCGACTTGTGTCAGTAGGTATTGGTTAGTTAGGTCCACTCTTAATTAAGCAATTTTGTGTGCTAAAGTTAACTGTTTTATTGTTAATGTAGCACACGTTTGTAACACTAAATATATGCTTTGGCTTGAGAAAGCAACTGTCATAATATATATTTTGCAGCTTGCTAATGAATGCCTTTATTACATCTCTAACTACATAATTTAACTCAGATATTCATATTAATCGGCCTTTTAAGTTTGCCATATTAGTATTTAGGCCACCTTCAGTTGTTTATGCCTGTTCAATTCCTAATTCTCCTTGAATTTCAAAGTCCCCACTTACGTTTTTATTTAATTCGTTGAGTATTTTGGCCATACTTAACTATAGTTGTAGAGGATGTGATACATAAATTCTTCCAGAATAGCACCAAAATCCAGACTTTTTATCATTTAAATAATCACAAAATCGGTTCTAAAAGAAGCATTACCAAAGTTTTTACCAAAAAGAGCACAATTCTTAAATTTGGCCACTGGATTAGTGATGATGTTGGATAAAACCATTGGGTGTGGAGGTGGTTGGTGTTGAAAGACGAGTGGTGAGGGTTACAGTAACGATGAAGGTGGTGGTGAGAGAGAACATTGGTGGTGGTGGTGGTGAGAGAGAACATTGGTGATGAGGGGAGGAACATTGGTGGAAGTATACAGTAGTGTTGTTGTTCGATACAGTGATGATACTCTGTCAATCTTCAATATTCATCATTTAAGTCAAATATAATAATAATAATAATAATAATAATAATAATAAACGGTTTATTAAAGACTGGCAGCCTCATGAGCTGAAAATACACATTTTACAATTAGTGGATGAACATGAGATGTACAGATATGAAAATGGTAAGCCCAGTTTACAATGGGTGAGTATAATATACTTTACATTAAAACAAGAAATTAATACAATAATTATGCTAGTGCAAAATACAAATTATCATAAATTAACCATGAGAGGAAGTGATTTACAGTGCATATACAGTACACATTTATTTTACTCATATACATACAGAACATACATATATACGCATACGTACACACATACATACGCATATTATATACATACACATAATTATAAGAACATAAGAACATGCAGTAAGTGTGCACATGCCCGTATACATAAACACTCACGTATGCAAACAAACATACATACATTCAAAAACTGTTCTGGTAGGGTCAGGTGAGGCTAATAATGGGAGTTAAATCCTTGGGAGAGATTAAATGAGGGAATTGGAAAAGGGTTAATGGGGCAACGGACTGTAGGTCAGGTAAAGCCAATTAGAATGGAATGTCAAACGTCCGAAGAGATCAAATGAGGAGTTTGAAAAGGGTAAAGGCGAAACGGCCTATGGGTCCGTACAGGTAGGGTCAGGTAAAGCCTACTACAATGGGAGGTAATCCTCGGTAGAGAACAAAAGAAGAATATAAAATAAGGAGAGACAGCTGGGGGGAATTATAGTATATGGGACATTCTTCAGTGTAGGTGTGTGTGTGTGTTTGTTTATATGCACATGGAGAAGAAATGATGCTTTATGTGGTAAATATAACAGATTATGTCATTATCAAAGGGTTTAATTGTGTATACGCGGCACTTTTGACTACCTCAATTACGTACTCCTGGGTCAAGTAGAGATTCCCACTAGAGGGATTTTTGTCTGGACCCCTTTTCCCCTCATGTTTAGCCCTATTGGTTTTATGATCTTAAGACATGCGCCCAATTAGTTTGGCGATTTTAAGAACATGTGCCCCAATTCTGTCAATTTTATGACCTATCGTGCCATTTAAGTGTTGATTTTTTCCAGGCGAGCAATAGCGAGCCTGTATTATAAGAGAAACTGGTCTACGTTAAAAAAAATGTACACATTTATGTTGAAAGGGGGTCTAGGGGGTGTAATTTGCTTGATGGAGGTCTAGGGAACAAACTAAAAACCTACCCTTAAGCAAGCATGCTAATTCTGGGTTTACGCCATGTATATATAAAGCTAATTGATCTTACTCCCTGAATATCAGTGGGAGAATATAGAAATGGTGAGACAAGTAATATAATTTTGATCACCCAATGCCTCGAATACTAGATTTGTCCGTCTTCATATCCATATATATACTTTACACTGCACATACGACGGTTTAAATGACAGACAAGTATTATCAATATATTTACACTATTTTCCTACCTCCATGCACAATAACAGTTTGATCTTCCTTCATGTATTAATTACCTTCCCATAAGTGCCTTTCACAACATGTTTACGCTTGGCTCTTACTTAAGTCTCATTTCATCATATCATTAATTAATGAACCTTAAGGCAAAAGCGGAAATCGGCTTTCATGGTAATCACCTTATGGATATATATTTTTCCACTATGCAATTAACATGTATTAACCCATTCAGTACCGGCGACGTCCTTTTCATTATATTCGGGTAACTATTAGACGATTTTACTCAGCTTAAGAAGGACGTTTATCAGTTAAAAGGCTATAGACTATCTCAATTAATCCTTTGAGCTACCATACATCCTTCCTAAGCTATATAAAATCGCCTAAATGTTTCTGAACTCAAACAACTTATACGTCACTAGTACAGAATGGGTTAACTTGTATATTTGCTAACACTAATTACATACAATACAGTAGGATATTCATTAGGTAGTTATCGTCACAAATGGAAGCCTGTTAATTGTTGGAGACCCTTCTCCAACTGAACAAATCGTCAATTAGAAGCCAGCATAATTTGAAAAGGACGCACTTGGTTCCGACGGGTAAATAACTTGTTAATTAGTCAAACGGCCAGAAGGGAACACGAGCAGCAGGAAAAAATGAAAGTACGGTACCGGTATTAATTAATATAATTATTAGATAGATTTACCTAATATGATACTCTATGTTAGAATATATATACTGTATAGGTGTTACTTTTAAATATTATAATCAATGTTTAGTATGTTCATTATTATACATACACACACACACACACACACAATAACAAACACTACACGCAAATAGGAAAAGGCACGCTTTAAAAATATCTATCTTCAGTGTTATGATGATAAATGTATCAACTACTTTGACTAATTTTCACTTTGTTTTGTCGCATGAGTCTAATGCTTTTCTTGGAGTTATATATCCAATCTTCGTAAACATAAATTTGCAGATCTAAAATTCTTAAACAACTACACATCTGTAAACATAAACACATTGATGGTCATTGTCATTATTCCACTGGATTACATATTTATCTGCAAATAATGGAACACATCAAAGGCAACCATGTTCTTTTCATGGGACCATTCGGTCCAAAGGAACTGACATATAACTATCATTTGTTAAGGTTAAGCTGACATGATTCCATCCAGCTGCTGTCTGCGGTGTGTAATCCATGCCCTATTATCAACCCATTTATTGCAAAGAGTCCTGCATATATACAATATATATATATATATATATATATATATATTATATACTGTATATATACAGTATATATATATACAGTATATACCGGTATATATATATATATATATATATATATATATATATATATATATATATGGGGGAAAAAAATAGGACACTAATCAGAGTAGGTGAAACCAGACAACCGGTTATATGGATTATATTTCGTGAATATCGGGGACTATAGGATTATGTAATGAGGATATAATGGCACCATAAGAAACAAACTAAGCCACATGAAATTACATGAAGCAAACAAAGTAAACGAATTTTTGTTCTGCAATTTATACAAAAATATTCTTTGTGCTATTATATTAAATTAATATACACGGTTAGGTGAAAAGAAGAAATTATCTGCAATCAGAAAGTTTAATAGTTCAATTTATACTGATATTATGAAGGAGCTACGCAATTGTTCTTAGTGAACAGATATGGAACCATCCAAATTGAAAGCATTTGCTCAATCAGTATAGCGTATTATGATCAAGAGCAAATTAATCAACTTAAGAGATTTAATAAAGTGAGCGAATGAAACCAACAAAATAATGCCACGAGTTATACAAATATACCACTAAATAAGTATATACATTTAAGGAAAAGGTAAATATGGCCTGCTTAAACTAAATGTGTGTGTAATCGATAGAGAACATTGTCTGCAATGAACTCATTGCCAGGTAAAGTGAATAATATAGTAAATAGTATGAGAAATTTATTATACCAAATATGACACAGTTAAGGCCAGTACCGCGCAGGACACTCAATAGGTGGCAGCACAATTAGTATTTATAATTTGTCTAGTAACAGTGGTGGAGGGTGGGTAAGAGGTAAGGGATGGGCGAATCTCCGGCTGGGAGTATATAAACATTTACTAGCACACGTGTAATTGTGATTACAAATAATAACACGTGGATGTATGCATCCTGCAACATCCGTAAATAAGCAGAAGTATACAACAATAATAATGTATCTTTAAACAAAAATCCACTGTACACAGTCATAATAACTTCACTACTAATGAACCTCCCCTGTGAGTGGTGATACAACATGGGCGTCATTGCGTGTGGTAGGAGGATTATTTCGGGGACTAGCTCACGTTTATAAACTCCTCGGGTAGCCTATTATCCTTCAATACAACGCTAATGCAACCAACCTTAAATGCCACCGCTGCTCCGTCCGCCCGTATTTCAGAGATAGTAGAAGCACTCGCGCACGCAAAGTATACGAACACAAAGCATAAAAACTCAACACGTCTTTCCACCCTCACGGCCAGAAAGGGAAGGAGAGAGGGAGAGTGTAGGGGTGCGATGAGAAGCCGAAGGTCAATAATACGTTAGGATTTATTACTCAACCATCTTGCTAATTTCCATTTATCGGCTTTAAACACAACACTACAAACCTATATTTATCTCATGTATGCTACACAAAACGCCGCTTATAACACCAATATGGGCATCAATCGAGCAGTAACTAGTATTTTAAAAGAACGTAAATGTCCGTGCTAATGTAAAGATCGTGCCGCCGTGATACTACCAAGCCAGACCACCATGCCTACAGAAGCCAATATCAATTCCTAAAACAGGTGTTTTGACCCGTAGTACATCAGGCAGTCCTAAGGGTCACATTGGCCACAACACTCAACCTTCCTTAACTAATTATAATTCAATAGACGGGAAATACTTTGTCTGCAGCTTGATTACAGAGAGGAAATACACTTGTTAACGAAAAATCATTTATAAGTATTTTTAATTGATAGGTATTACAAGCGCAGGTTATCGTGCATCTGGCAACTAGGCGTAGGGACACGCATATCCTTACCTCTCCCCATCTTCCTTGGTTGCTCCCCACCTTCCTCTCTCTCCCTATCTTCCTTGGTTGCTCCCCACCTTCCTCTCTCTCCCCAATCTTCCCCCCTCCCAACTCCCCACTTTCATCCTTCTCTCCATTGTTTTAATTATTCTATAAATTTATTTAAGCGATTTCCAAGCCACGGCAAGAATATTCACTTCAACTGATACCATGTAGCCTACACCAGTTTGATCACGTTCCATGATTTACATAAATATGTTGAATAGAGATAAAATGTGAATGTTGTTTTTCTTCGGAGGAATAGGGGCAGATACTTGCAGCCGGGAGATAGACAGAAGGAGAGGGAAGATAATTATCAAAACTAATAAACTGACACAAGAGACCGATATATTATGTAGGAATTCAAAGCCTCAAACGACAGACTACCCTGAAACAGTGTGGCAGGAGCAGTAATATATTGTGTCTAGACAACAACAGTTCCCCCTCTTACACCATGTTGTGTATGTAATAGGACAGATCAATAGGTATTCTCGAAGTATGGTTTGGCATTTTTGTAAACTAATGATGCGAAGAAGTAGACACCTAATATCACCTCCCTATATTCTAGTGTAGTGGCCGAGACCAGAAAACTAATGATGCGAAGAAGTATAGACACTTAATATCACCTCCCTATTCTAGGTGTAGTGGCCGAAACCAGAAGGAAGGAACCCCATACTATATGTCTAGAAAGGGTTCCATGTCACTTCAACCAGTAGCTCTCAACCAGTGCCAAATTAACCCAGATCAACCAAACCAGTGCCAAAATATAGTATTAACCTAACCTAACCTAACCGTATTGGTTGATCTGGTACTGGTTGAGAGCTACTGGTTGAAATGGCCTACTGGTTGAGAGGACATGGAACCGTCTAGAAAGAGCTAGTGTGACTGTGACTTAGTAATAGCTTCGGGTGCAAGTATTCCTTTACTATAGTATAACTTACCACTGACGCAACACTATCTCTTTCAGGGTTGTCGAAGCTGCAACACGCATACAAAATCAACTCAAATATAATTAGATTTGCCATCATTCAACTAAGTAATACGTTTCACAGCCATAACATTGTAATTTGTAGGTAATTTGATAAACATTGTAATCAAGATACGATATTATAGCGATAACTTTTCTAAAATAAGCCTATAACTGAAGTCATGCGCAAGCTAAACACAAAATTAGCATGTTAACCGTCCCCCCAAAACAAAATAAAATTACAATACAATAAAATAAATAGATAAATATAACATGCAAATAAAACAAAGTGCTTAAGGCGTTAACATTCATATTTCAATGTTGACTGTAGTAGATTAACCTGCCGGCTTCGTATCTTTAGCATTGTCTTGATCTGTCCCTATTTAACATCTTTTAAAGAACCCTTTTTTCCTAATACTCCTCTTTTGCTTTCCCATTCATGCTTAAAGTTCGCAAGAGGTCGGCCGCGATTGAACCAATACGGATTCGGTTGATCTCGAACCAACAGCGGGAAGGCAAGGGTCGAGTCTTTAACAAGTCTTGTTGACATTGCCTTTGTGGTAACTGCAGGGAAATTCGAACGAACCTCTGGCTATTCCTCCTACTGGATGAATATATAGCATTTAAATTAAGACGAGCTCTGCTATAAGTATGTGCTTTATATGACACTTTAGAGGGTACCCCTGTAGCCTACGAGTTATTATTGTTCAGGGGAAAATAAGTGTGGACAATAACAAAAACAAAAATACACACTGTCTCAGGTTACACTCTAATAGGCGATTAATATTATAATATGTATTATTATTTTTTTTTTTTTTTTTTTTTTTTTTTTTTTTTTTTTTTGGGGGGGGGGGGGCTTCAATTATGTGGCACAGCATAACCACTTCTTAGATAAACAGTAAAACTTGAAACAACCGAGTGTTATCGATCCCCACCCCGACTTATAAATTGTTGTGTGTTTTGGGTAAGTAGGAGCCATGACGACAGGCAGGATTAACGGGAATGAGGAGCGGGAGGCAATTAGACAGGCGGAACACAGCTCAAGTCAACCGTCCAAGGAGAATATCACGGTCAGGACGTTTTAGAAATGGCGAGCCTAATGAAGGTAAGGAACACACAAAATGTATAATAGGAGCAGATAAATAGTTGGTTAACAAGGGCATCCACCGTAGGTATAATATAGTAACAAACATGGACGAAAATTGCCTAAGATGTAAACTAAAACAAATTTGTTTTATTGTATTATCCTGAGAATATATAATTATTGGAAGGAAAAACAAATTTAGTTTAACATTAGGCATTTTAGTTAGACGTTACTTATAGTCGATACGATATTCATATATTAGTTTACTAACGTCATATGAGCGCATGATGGTATTATGGATACAGTATTATTTTATGATATTGAAGATGGCACCATATTAAGAGCCAAAACGGTCCATAAATAAAGCTTTTTCACCCAATAAAGTTATTCTCCATACCACTTCACTCTTCATAAATCGTCGCTTCCCACACGCAATGAGCGTCTCATAGCCTATCTCTCATTTATTTTTATTTTTTTCTATGTGAATGAGGGAGACAAAAGGCATAACTGCCTGCAGCGAGTGCCTCCCCCAGATTTCAAAGAGTGACAGGGCCGAAATCAAGGGACGTTCGAGCTAAAATGCCTGGACAGGGAGTTTGAAGCAATTTAAGTCATAGGAAGAGGGAAAGACTGATTCTGAGAGAGAGTTCCAGAGCTCAGCAGTTGAATAGAAGAAAGTCTGAGAATAGCGTTTCACTCTTGGGTTGGGAAGTTGCACAGAGTAGGGGTGAGATTGTGTTGCAAGGCGGGTACTACGTACCCTACGTAGAGGAGGTGGTATACACTGGGAAAGCTCCGAGGAACACTGATTATTGTAGTAGCGATAGAATAGTGAGAGAGATGCAACATTGCGGCGAAGAGAAGACTGTTATATACACACAATTAATCGGAGGTAAGTATCATAAAAGATTATATATAAACAAGTCTGCAAGACTGGGAAATGGGCCGATACGCTGTGACGACAGTTGGGTCGAAAATCATTACATAGTGACCACGATTATCCTCAGGACCAATTATCAATATCACTGTCAAAATTCAGATGCATGCATGACAAGAGGGTGGCATGATTTATATACATACACGTACATCTGTCTGCATCTAGTGGAGGGAGATTCCATAAGTTCTCGATATGGTTAGTATATTGTTAGTAAAACTTAAAAGAAAATAACTCGATTACAGAGAGGTAATTTTAAGATTATACCTTCCTCACGAGGATCTACTCTGGTGCTTTGGTTGAATGTTTGACTAATGGCAACGGCACTACTTAGCTTCAATTCGGGACGGGGATATACATTCTACTAGACTATTACATGACATTACAACAAAGTATTAATTAATTAATAGTAAGTTCGTTGTAAATTTAGCTGAAGGCTGGACTTGGTATTAATCTGGAAACCTCAGTAACTTAAAAGGATACTCTGGTCAGAGCTCCGAGTCAAATGTCAGACAGGGTTGGTAATAAATCAAGGTGGTTGTAGCGTTTAAAGATTAATTAAACATTTGAAGGCACACTATTAGCCATTGCTCATAAAACACCGCGAGACCATGACACCTTGGGTCCAATAATACGGGTACGGTGGAATATATACACAAACGTGGTTGTTGTGACCGTACTCCCAGTGGTACGAGGTGTAAGGGAGCCCACCTCGCTTTTGTTCTCTTTCTCTCCCTCTCTCTTTGACTTATCTATTCGGCCCCATTCAGCTTACAGTTTTAAGACGTTTACCCCCCATCCAGGTGTCAATATTTTCCTGGCGAGCGGTAGCGAGCCATCATATATATATTTTTTGTTTTGACAGCAAGCTAAATTTGTACATTTTTCTAAAAATGTCTCCGGCGAAGCCGGATATCTCCATACAACGCTGGCTCGCTATCGCTCGCCAGGAAGAAATAGACACCTGGATGGGGATAAACGTCTTAAAACGGCTGAATGGGGCCGAATGGATACAAGCCAGGGAAAGAGAGAAAAGGAGAGAAAGATAAAAAAAAAAGCCGGTGACCCCCCGCAAGGGATAGCAGTGAGAGGAGTGGAGTGATGGGGGGCAGAACTTCCTCTATTGTCTAGTTTACTACACAACAAGGCCTGGAGTGTCTGCAGGAATTCTAGGAACGTTCAGTGTAGGAACAGTATTAGCATGGAGTTCAGCGCATTTCGTTGGCCAAACAATTATTCCCACGTATACGAATTCGGTTAACATAGTTATTGACAATACCAATTACAACAATATATCTAAACGATCTTAGTTAGGGAACCACTTTATGAAAATATTTTACTGTATTTTGTCACCAGTGTAATCTAGGTAATATAATAACATCTAGAACATGCGAAATAGTAACACTCGTTCTTTTTTATGGTAAATCAGATACTTGCAATCACACGTGTACACATCTGTATACGTGTGTATGTAATGCCAAAATAATATAAATGTTATAACGGATTTATTTTACTTAAATATATTAATCACGTTTTCTCAAAAGATAGTTCCCCCCCCCCCCCTCACACCGTCTTTTATTCAGCTGGTTCCGAGAAAATTAATTATGTTTGGCCAAAATAACTTAATATTTAATGTATCAGTGCTGTTGGTAGTGAATTATAAATAAATAATTGAATACCGAGATAATAATATGAACATATTTATTGATCATATACAGCAATATATAGAGTGAACTTGTATGACACATTATACTTTTGATTTTAATAAACAACAGAAGACTAACAATGCTGCTTAGATAGTAAGTGTACGAATATATTTCCAGAATGTGTGTGTGTGTGTGTGTGTGTGTGTGTTGTTACGACCGGCACTACGAAATAAACAAGGGCACTTAATAATGGACTAGAAGATAGGCTATATCTGCAACAACGGGACGCTAATTCCAAACCCTCGAACTATTACGCCGGTGAACAAAACACTTAAAACCCTCCAGAGTTAATCTACTGGATAACAGGGTATCAATTAACTGGGTTTTAGTGCACTTCTACAAAGGCTTACCGATGACGGCAAAGCCTACTCACAACAGGAGTACTTTACGTTAATAAAATGCTCTTAAGTAATAACAATGCTTGAATAAACTATAACAAGATTTAATAAAGGAGTATATGCTTACGTTAACTTTAGTGTGAGTCTGTACTCAACACTAAACTCTACAATGCTCTATGAAAACACTGGAAGTCTAGTCCAACAGCAATCAGATAAAGAATCTTCTGAAAACGTCTGATGCTCTAAGATGCTCGTTAATATAGAACATAAATAATGCAGGGGCAGGACACCAAAGCATAAGTAGGATACATATATATAAAACAAGGGAGTGCAACAACTCTGTGACAGCACTAATAATCGCCACTCAAAACAGTACTTCCTTAGCCAACGTAACAGCCAAACTGGGTTGTGCACTATGCATCAACCTAGGCTAAAATAAGGCGTGAATAATTCCTAAAGCATACACAATTAAAGTTAATAAACACAATGCTGTCTTCCTCACTAATAAAGTCTAGCAGTGGCATAAAAGGTATCAGGAAACTAGGCAGAGCGCAAGCATGCTCGTAGCCTACTGTCTCCCCTTGAACAGATTTCCCTGATGTTACGTTAAGTGACTTGGAGGCTCTCTTGGTAAGTCCAGATCTCTAGTATATGGTTTTACCCTGGCGCTCCACAAAGGTCAACCAAATGAGGTAGCAAGCATACAGGTAAGTATAGGCAAAAGCCCTTCACCTGTATACTGCTACACTCGCAAAGGAAAATATGCACAAGGGTTACAGGCTAGCTAGCTTCGTCGATGTTGTACAGGCCCTGACTTGCCACATACATAACTCAGACAACGACCAAAGATACCTTCCACTGTCTAGCATTAAATAATGGGAAAGAACAGCTCAATAATTAGAAGCACCCCAACACTAGGCTACCATATGACTATGACTAATAATCCCTAAAACTAGTGCAAACATATATGGAGAGCTGGTGCTGGTAATAAGACTGGCCGACTATGGAAGTCTTATGCAGAACCAGAAGGGATAAGTAATTGAATAAAGAAAGAAGTATGAAAAGGAAGAAGTTCAGAGAGAGAGAAAGTAGTATAGGGGGTTATATGGGGGAAAGGACATGTAGGACCAAGCACGCTGTGCCAAGCTCTGCAGGAGAAACGCGGGCAGGCCCGGCAGGAGCCCCCCCAGCACTTACAAAGGCCGCGGCGCCCAATCACAGACGACTACGTCATGAGGAGCAAGCGTCACATGACTCGTCAGGCCCGCCGACCACTCACAAGCGTGGGAAACTCCTCCGAGCGAGGGAGGCACACGCACATACTACCACCTCGTTTTTTCTCCTTAACTTTACACAATGCATCTTATATTCTATCAATGATATAAAATACTTCCAAGTGTCACAGACAAGAATAAAGATCACCACTGATCTATCTGTGACATGAACTCTATGAAAGAAAGAACATCGTTCTACGATTATTGTAGCCCATTTCACTGCCCTGGCGAGCACTAGCGAGTTACGAGTGCATTATGGCAAGCTGGCCAGCGTAACAGTGTGTGTGTGTGTGTGTGTGTGTGTGTGTGTGTGTGTGTGTGTGTGTTAATTGGCATGCTTGAG
This sequence comes from Paralithodes platypus, assembly GCA_032716605.1. Taxonomy (NCBI): domain Eukaryota; kingdom Metazoa; phylum Arthropoda; class Malacostraca; order Decapoda; family Lithodidae; genus Paralithodes; species Paralithodes platypus. Next base: position 27,288,709 of record CM064576.1, on the reverse strand, counting down.
CAACTTATCATGCGGGAGAATTAGCTTAGACTTAAGGGGAGATGGGTCGTTTTTCTTGTGCCCTTTCTCCCTCGTGGTAAGCCCCATTTGTTTTAAGATTATAGGACGCTCGGTCAATTAGTTTGGCGATGTTAACACCTTCCGCCCCATTGCGTTGTCAATTATAAGACTTTTTCGTGACATTTTAAGAGGAACAGGCCGGGATATATTTCTACCGAAAAAATGTACACATTTGAAGCGGGGTATAGAGGGTGTTTGTCCAAGCCTGATGGAGGTCTAGCGAGGAAACTAATAAATATAGGAAACAAATAATTAATATACCAAAAAAAAACCCAGCCCATCTCCCCCTAACGGTGTAGTGCTATTCAAGCCACTCTTAATGGCAAGATACAAAGAAGGAAAAGACGAATCACAAAGTGGAGTGCTTTACATGGAAGAAAAGTAAATATTTCTGGAGACCTAGATGAAAAAGAAATAAAATTTGTTGAGTAGATTCAGTGTCTGAGCTAACAGGTCAGCTTATTCTACGATATTAACCAAAATAACGAGCCAAAAAAATACTTGGATTTGCATTTGTGTAATAAAGCTTATATGTACACTATACCACCACTCACAAGGTTAACACGCCGGGGGCTGTTCGGACAGGCAGCTTAGGGAACGACAACAACATTAACACCTTCTTTACCGGTGATGTACTTTGCAATATATTCTGGCAACTATTAGACGATTTTGTTCAGCTTAGGAAGGACGTCTACCCATTAAAATCTTACAGACTATCTCGATTCATATTTTTAGCTACCATACATTCTTCCTAAGCTTCCTAAAATCGTCTAAATGTAGCTGAAATCAAAAATAGAAGACGTCGTTGGTACACAAGGGGTTAACACGTATACTATATTTTTAAGGAGACAAAGAACAATCCAAACATAGGAAGAATATTGCAACGCATGCATCTCAGGTCTGGAATGTCTCTAAACGTATGAATAGTTAACTGAACTTGAATGTGAATGAGAACGAAATGCAAATAACAAAATATACAATATAAATCTCCGATTAAAGCTGACCTGTTTTTCCGACAAATTTATCAGTTCGTCTAACAGCTGTTCTAGCGCTAATCATTAGAGGTTTTTGCGCAGCCATTTTGACCGGAGTTAAAATACTGTATGTTATCACTAAATATGTTTGCAATTTACCTTAAACCTCATGCAGTTATAGAGAGGTAGAGAGGGGTCTTCAGATCTTCCTCAGCATTTTCACATCATAAATAATTGATTTGAGTTGTATTGCCTCCCCATACGAAGTTGGACGGAAGTTGTGTTCGTCTGTTTGTCTGACTGTCTGCTTGTCTTTCCGTAAACAAGATAAATCACAAGGAGTTATGAAGTGCCAGGAGTACCCCTCTAGTTGCTAATATGGTAAATACACAAGATGAATACACATGCGATTACCGAGTAAGAACCCATGTGTAAAAGTAAAAAATAGAGGCAAATAATAATTCATAATTGTTTCACAACCTATTTCCTGTGTTTTTTCTCTCGCCTTAGGTTGCAATGACCATACCATCCAAAGCAACACTGTATTGTTTTAATTACACTCCAGTACGCTTGACTCCTACACATTAAAACGTTTTAATTAGCGAGGGAAGGAACAAGCGGAGTTGATGCTAAATTTAGCTTGTCTGTTTAGAAATAAATTATACATACGTGCTTGTTATTAGTGTTTAACCTCAAAAATGTTAACTAAATTCAAAGTCAAATGTGCATGAAGTTAAAACCTATATAAAGGAGAAACATGTCCTTGCTCCTCAGCTCCCACCCCCGCTCCCGTGCTCTCTCTCTTTCTCTCACACACACACACACACACACAGTAACTCGGGCACAACCGTGACATAAAATACAATAAACCCGTTCCCGGAATATTGTTCATCTTGTCAATATTCGCTGTTTGCAGGATTTGAGTTTGTCTTTCTTTTTAGAACGCAGAAAGATTGATTGCACCAACGTTTATAATATATACAGTATATATATATATTGTTTTCAGATATTGGTGTTTATTATTAGGCCTATTATTATTATTTTCATTATTATTATTATTATTATTATATGTATATGTTTGATTTGTTTATTATTACTGTTGTTTTGTTATATATTTATCTTTTCTGTTGAACAGCAGGATAGGATATCTATTGAAGAATTGTAGAGGCGGCTAGGTATCAAGAGTATCACTGATGGGATGCTTACACGCAAGCGTAATAGTATATATTTATGTGTAAAGCTCCTAAGGAGTATGTACTATAATATGTATGTTCGCGACTTTTAAATGACTAAACATATGGTATGTTAACTTGCAACATTACGTAAGCAATTATTCCTCACATCGTGTATCTGACAAACATACAGCATATTTTATAAATTAAGTTCTTACAAGTAGATTGCTATTTTAAAAACCATGCCCGTGATTATGCCTTGAAAGATATTCAACATTTGGATATAGTAAGTTAACTTAATAATATTGTTTCACATACAGAGGCTCAGTTATTAGAATGCTACGCCACTACTACCAGGGGCTCCGTAATTATATTATTCATAAGGATATGATATTATGGGGGAGATAGGTAGTTTTTCTAGATCCCCTTCTCCCTCATGTTTAGCCCCATTAGTTTTCAGATTTGAAGATGTTTGCCTCATTAGTTTGTCGATGTTAAGACATTTCGCCTAATTTCTTTGTCAATATTAAAATCTGTCGTGCCATTTAGGTGTTGAACAGTTTCCTGGCGAACGATAGTGAGCCTGTAAATTTGGAAGAACCGGCCTTTGGTCGGGATATTTTATACCGAAACAATGTACAAATTAATCTAGAAGGGGTATCTAATGGGTATTTATTTTTTAAGTTTAATTGAGGTCTAGGGAGGAAACTAGAAAAAATATATATAAAGATACATAAATCAGCAAATAAATACGTCATCCCCCCTTAATCTATATTTTATTAATTTCACCCTAACGCCAAACACCTCCAATGAAATTAATGGAAGCATATACTCTGTGATCCACCTGGATTCGAACTTGGATTATCACACACATATGTTTAAACACTCTAACCATTACACCACCAAATACACGGTTGATCATCGTAGGTATATACGACCTGGTCAACAGTGGGCCGGAGTTATTGGTCCCAAATTACCGGATACCTGCAGCCAATCCCTATATTACTACCGACCGTAAACTATTAAATATCCGGCCATACCTTCCTCTACTGTACGACCGTTCAAGAGAGTTTACGGTAGCACATACATTCAGCCAAACACATTCACGTACATGAATACACACACACATACATATACATGTGTACACTCTCACACAAGGAACCATATCACGATTTACAGACCACATGCAGAGACAAAAACGGTGAAATAAAAAAACCCACAGGATTTATGAGAACGAAAGATGTAATGATAACCCGCTTTGAAATGCCTATCTGTAGTTTACATGCAGAATGCAATTGTTTATTTGACGAGAAGAACGTTTTCGCCAAGCCTGTTTGCTAGATTGCAGAATCACATAGAGGCGAAAATGTATTTCTTACAAGCTTTCCTTCCATTACGACTTTAATATATACATTAATATATGGTATTACCTAGTAACTAGGGATTCGATTATATTGTCAAAACGGGTAATTATATATGTTTGCTATGTGTATGGAGACAAAAGGTGGTAAATGGCTTGGAATGGAGAACAGATGCTTACTGAGCTTACATTTTCTCAACGAGGCTATCCATGATCAACAGATAGAAACAGTAGGGATGTTTAAATATATCAAGAGGCACTGGCAATATTTGCATGATCACAATAGCCATTATCTCGCCATCAATTAAGTTCATCGGAAATAATAATCTAAAAATCTGCCTGCTGTGAACGCGCCTATTTTCCCCCCAGCAATTAGCCACATGTACCAACAGTTGTCGTAGAGGAAATAGCCCAATCAGTGTATTATTATTCCTGTATTGCTTTGTTAATTGATAATTTTGGCAATACTCTAGAATTCAATATGCCTCAAGGTGGGTAGGGTTTAATTTTGTATGTGTATCTCATATGTAACAACAAAGTATGGGGCATAATAAACGTATATATAACACACATATTGAGGTGCCTGAGTTTGGTCCATATGGTAACACTGTCCCTAAAGACACCTACAACTTTGAAACGCACCCTAAATTTATCCATACTATAAGTAGGGTACGGTAAGTAACCCTTTAGGTATTGTGTAAACACGTGGTACTGCTACCATTTCGGAGTACACCAACCTTTCAATTCCCTTAATTCACTAGTAAATTATTATCGGACCATACACTCAAGCACACACATAAATACGAATACCTGTGCATAATACGCGTGGTAATGGTAGCAACTCAGCCTGTCAGCTAGGTAATGGTAGCAACTCAGCCTGTCAGCTACAGCAGAAGGCCCCTACACAGAAGACGGAGAACGTACACTAGCGCAACAAAGTGATACATCACACCACGGACGCCACTTGAATTATGATGGCAGGCAGAAACCGGCAGAGAGGCGATGCAGATGCCAATTTCGGATTACAAAAATTGTATTAGTATATTACAACCAACCACTGGCAACCAACAGTTATTGTCGTTATCCAGTACTTGGAACCCCACCACATTTTGACGGATAGCAACAACAGATGGCGTTAGCGTCTAGTAGGCCTTAAGGCAAGCTCTAGGAGTCTTGGGCATTTACACTATAAAGTCTGGTTCCTGACCACTTATTGCCTCCTGGTACGCGAAATACACACTTGCATTTTCGATCCTTTGCAGACAAGGACAATCGGGTTTGCCATTGTTATAATTGACTTTCTATTGCAAAATAATTTATATTGAGGTTGGAACGGAACGGAAGTATATAGTAAAGGTGAGGCAAGTAATATAATTTTGATCACTCTTATGCTTCGAATACTAGAGTTGGTACAGAGGAAGTAGTAGGGGGTGAGGAAGTGAATTTTAGTAGGAGATGAAGGCGTCGGGGCTTGTCCCAACTTGCGTGAGCTGGTTTTTGTTGGAGAGACAGTTTGAGGATACTTTTCGAGAGGGGACAGGACAGAGGTTGGAGTAGAAATGAGGGTTATGTATTCAATGGTATACAATTATTAGGCCTATGTGGTATTTATTATGAAATAGTTGCGAATTTTACCCGGAATGCCTGAATATGTTAAAAGCCGAACTAGTGATCAGCTTGATAAACAACACGAAACAGTTACTGAATTTGTGAAAGACAAATCAGTGTTTTTTGTGTTCTAAGTCAATCAGTAATCTTCCATTCTTCCACTGGCATGATCTGAATGCATTGTTGCTGTGACATATGCAATATTGATTGATAATTTCAAGTAAATCAGCTGGTAAATAGTTTATTTTCACTGGCTCCGGACACAAATCAACTCGTTCCCTAGTCGTTTCGCTATCATAACACGATTTATTCTTTAAATAACTTTAACAAGCAAGCCATAACCAACCATATCATAGCCTACGCTATTTTATATTGGCATAGGCCTATGCTTATCCTCTTATTCCGACAGTAATAGTAGAAAATCATGAAAGAAAGGCACGGTGATGTCATTTCCCTGAATACCGATTTTCGTTTATATTCCGCAGGGAAATTGAAGAACCTAATCAATCTAGTTTGGGATAAGGTAGGATAGCTGTCCTCTCTGATGATGTATGGATCAATTTTATTTGTAGTTGCCTTCGTCCAGTGGAAGAATGAAATATATATTAATCGAAAAACAGGACGAAATAAAGTATATTAAGTATGTTGTTTTTATTTGACCTTGATATGTATATACAGCTAAGGCCATATGGTGAGCGTGCATTATTGCATGGAATAATTATTTTAGTTAGTGACGTGAGCTCAAACACTGGTTTTAATTGTATAATATATTATTTTACAGTATAATATATATATATATATATATATATATATATATATATATATATATATATATATATATATATATATATATATATATAGTTCGTTCATGTCAGAGAACATTACTTTACATAGATGTAACAGGATAGATTAGAGGCTACATAATGTAGGTCTTGCCATTACGTCATATTTGTGATAAACTATACAGTACTGTTCACTAATGAAAGATAAGTGCGATCCCGTAGTTTTTTCACTATTACAGTAGTTGTGGATAGCAACAACAGATGGTTGTTGTTGTTTTTTTGTGGTGGCATCTGGCAACCTTTAGGAGCACGATTTTATTAGTACATTAGATAGCAGGTTTCCCATCTAGTATATAATCTCTGATTACAACTGTGATTAATTTCATTAACTTATGATTTGGAGTGAAAATGGTTACTACAACAATTGTGTTAAGTGTACGCTGCTACATCGATGATCATTTAAATATTGTGCTATTTAAAAAGCAATACAATACAAATATACCAAAACTCGAAACAACGCAATGTGACAGTGTGCTCAGATAATCCAAGTTTTCTCAATGATCGTACTCTTCTTTCACACGGTCGTTGTGGCAGTTGCGGACTTACTGAACGAAGAAAACTATATATAAATATGTGTTGATAGCCATATTAGTTTGTATACACTCCATGACTTTATGTATTAAAGTATAATAGTATAGTGTGATTGCCTTACACGAATAATTTGCTAAAACACTCCTAATTATTGATCTTGTGAAATAACTATTGCATAATAAACTGCACTAACATTTCAATTAGATTATTTTCCTTCCATACATACAATTGTCGAATGTATACACATCCCTTTGGCAACTGTATAAGCGATTGCCCTGTTTCCATGCTCTTAACCTCTGTCCTATCACATGTTTTAGCTGCCCTACCTCGGTCAGCCTCCCCCAGATCAACCCTCTTATCCACTACTCTGTCCTCCGTTTAGTTTGCCCCGTACTGCCCTACATTGTCCTACCCGTTCTGCCCTTGTTCATCGTCCTACCATGCCCTACCCATCTTTGCCCCGTCTTGTCCTTTCATACCCTGCTTTATCTTACTCTGGCCCGATACGTCTTGCCCTGTCCCGCTCTGCAATGTCCTATTTCTAAGTCATACCTAATCTTCTCTTCTCATTCATTCTTCCTGTGTATATTACCCCACCCTGTAATGCTGTCAAAGACATAAGTCATGGTCTGTTCTGAATCCTTGAACTGCTTAAATGAACCAATAAATGCACATACTAGGTAAATAATTATTGACTAGATTAGAATCCGTCCAGTAATATTTTCAAGCGTACTGTACTAATGACGACAAAGGTTCGTCCACCCAATCAGACACTGAGTGAATCCGAAAAACCTGGGGGTCGACAAACGAAGCATCTGAAGATTTTTTTTTAATTCATACCCAATCAATGTTTCGTTTTACTTGCATCCCCAAGTGATTCAGATTCACATAGTGGTAGGTTGGGGTGTTTTCGTTGATAGTACACTCGCCTGCCTGCACACGTCGCTGGTAAAATAATTGATGATAAACTTGAGACAGTGAAAATGAGGGAGAACTCTGGTTTGAAGAATGTTGCTCAGTGGAATGATACAATACATTACATCAATAATTATTCAATAAAATTGTGTACCACAAAGCGATTCAGGCGAGTGTACAGTTGTGAAAATAAATATTGATATACCTATTTGCATATGTAACGAACACAATTGAGATAATACTATGCTTCAATATATTTCTGATGCTTCAGGACTTGGATGTTATTGGTTCAGAAATCCAAATAGGTGTATCCTTCTTTATCCTTGTGATGTTTAAACTCTTGGACACACAGGATTGCTGACACTTCACAAATTAATCTCTGACGGAATCGTGTTTTCTTATAAGTACTTTGCCCAGTAAATTGATGAGTTAATTTATACTGTTCGAAGAGTTAGAATATGTTATAATTTCAGGGCTAGAGAGAACTGTATAAACTCAAGCCATAATAAGCATACCTCCATTTGAACCATGTATATTTAAAGCTATGTGCTGAACTATCTGAGTTAGTGTAATACCATATACAAAATTAGTGCAGCTGTTAGTTAGAAGAATTGTGCATTTGTTGATGAAAGTATCAAAATTGGCACACACAATCATAGAGGCAATATAATCAAAATTAGATAGGGATGTATCATAGGTTTAGCCTATGTTGGCTCCAGCAGCCCCTTTTCAATTAATTTCCATCAGAGTTCTGAAACACTGATTTTTGCCTCAAGCTGTAAAACATGGTAGCTGTGTCAAACTAGTCTCAAATGACTCGGCTGGACAAGGGAAACACATTATATTCAGACAATGTTTGGCTAATGTTGACCGTTTACTGGTACAGTCTCCTGTAATTAATCGTCATGCCACAAATTTATATATGTTGCCAATTGTTCCTAACTTGTTAAACTACAGGAACCAGTATAAGTCAAACGGTCAACATTAGCCAAACATTGTCTGAATGTAAGTTGTTTCCGTAATTGGTCTGTAACGTCATTTTATTGGTTAACCTTTGGGTATAGGGAGAGAATAAGAACTTGATGAATGGAGCTAGAGCATCATATAATGTGTACTACTAAAATAAATGAATAATGTGAATATGTCTTTGTATCAATCACTTATTCATTCAGTTAGGTGTCATACAGTTCTCTGAGTAACTACACAATACCACTTATTCATTGTCATAAGTAGGCCTATATCATTACTATATTTTTGTTCCAGCAACATAATGTCAATGTTCAACTATAACTAATTTGTGTTCCCACAATATTCCTTTTACACCAACAGCCCTTACTTCCAAGAATGTCGAAAGATCCCCTCCGTAAGAATTTCTTCTGTTTCCACTCCATTTCCTCTATCCTTCCGTTGCCAAGGACGGATATAGGCAAAACCTCTTCTTGGCCAACGAGGACATTCGTATGGACCCTTGACAAACATACGGCCATAACAAAGATGAAGTTTCCTCGGACGTGTGTGTGTGTTACGTTCGTATTTTGCCAGTGTAATAGGAATACTGCTCTCTCTCTCTCATATTTGCACTGTACCCTACTTAAAAAAGCCGAACTGAGCGTAGGAATCGGTGTTTACGCATGTACTTTCAGGTTGTGTGTATAATGAGTGGTCAAATTGCCCTCTTTGGAACTGCAACATATCTCCCTTTCGACGGTGCGTTATTTGATTTCAGCTACATTTAGACGATGTTATGAAGCGCAGAGAAGATAAACGGTAGCTAATAAAATGGATTGAAATAGTTTTGAATCCTATTAATTGGTAGAGGTCCTTCCTAAACTGAGTATACTTGATTAGTAGTAGCCAGGATAAAATAAAAAAGTCGTCGGCGGTACAGTAAGGGTGGAAAAGGACTAGATATCGAGTTAATTTTTTACCAATTGAGAAAATTCAATTAGGGAGTAGGTGTAGAATTTCACAGCGCATTTTCTCTAAAAGATGGAAATAAGTTATACCTAACTTTGTCGTTTTGGTCAAAATTCGTGCCCTACCTTCATAATTATAACTTTTAACATCAAGAGAAGGTATTTGTTGATAAAGTTTCATTATAATTTGTTCTTTAAATATTATGTGAACAGACAGATGCACTGAAGTGAAATAGTACAAGTAGGCTACCCTTCCATGTTATGTTTCCGGCAGCACAATGGGTCCTATGCTCTTGATTAGGTAAGTTAACCCGCAAAGAACTATCACCATCCCCAGTTCACTAGCTACAAACTTCCTCGAAGGCTATCCCCAGCAGCCATAACAATAATAATGATAATGATAATGCCAGGCCTTTATATTAAGCGCAATTTCTCACCTTTGAGATTCAATAGCCTGCAACAGCCATCAGAGACCAATACCTATCACCTAGCTGAAGGAATACTGTAACCAACCAGGGTTACTGGAAAAATCTTGTAGGAAATCAAGACGCTATCCACTAGCCCAGCCGGCTGGCTGGTTTTGGTCAGATATTAGAATTTAACCCTTTCGGTGCGGCGAGATCTATAGGTAAGAATACGCCTTGGCGGCTAATTACCTGCTAATTCTGCTCCAATTATATTGCCCTAGCACCATATATGTAGGCCAGACCGAATTCTAACAAGTTCTAATGAAAACATTAGGTCGAATGCTCCCTATAAAAGTCTTCATTAATTTATTCATTCAGAGCCACGCGACCTTGAAAATATGGAGGGAAAGTTTCCTCCCACTGGCCTCGCTCAAGGCCAGTCACCAAACATATATTTGCCGTCTATCTCTTCCATCTTCATATTTTACGCTAGGTTAACTCTCTAAAATAATCAGTTATTTTATTAGCTAATGTTTGTTAGACAGTATGAGCTATAGCCTGTAACATGAAATGAACCTGACATACGTACAGTTGGTCAAAGTGCCAGCTGACCCACCCTCGCTCTGGGGCTCGCAGAATTATCTGGCAATACTGGTGTAGGAAGGAGGTGTGTCTTACAAAGATTGGGATTGGTAGATCTGATTTCAGCTATATCATTGTTAGAACATTATACTAAACAAGGGAAAGTAAGCCTATCTCAAATAAAAATGCATACATCACTATGTATGATCCCGAACATTCACCCAAAGTTCGTAGATTTGCTTAAATATTAAAGTTATTATATCCACTGATTAGCAATGCATATAAAACCTGCTGGCTGCCACAACATACTTTACTCGATTTTATAAGAATACATATTTCTGTTTTATTGGTGGCTGCTTAATGAAGGAGCATTTAGTCTTCACAGCGTGAACATTACATAGTCTAATTTGCAGCAATACACAGGACAGACACAGGTAACACATTAATGGCAAGTGGTATCCCTGCACCACTACACCAGTATTGCCAGCTAATTCTGCGAGCCCCAGAGTGAGGGTGGGTCAGCTGGAACTTTGACCAACTGTACCTGGTATATAGCTGTCACAAATAAATGTAGAAGTTACACTGTGTTGTTGCATTTCAGCTTCTAAAACACCTCTTGCTTGGACACACATCCTCCCTCAACTAATGCTTGGAGCAGACTGATATGAGTATATGTGGCAAGCTTGGAAGCATCTGGCAACAAGCGGGCTGGTTGATCCAACCAACTTGGCCGTTAATAAAAAACCGCACGGGTATATCGCCCGCAGTATAGGCCTTGGTTACATAGCACGTACCAGTAAGTCGACTGCAGTGATTGGATTAAAGATAGTAGTATGCAGTGGCTTTTAAGTGTCCCACCAGAACCAGTCACGCGGGGGCGCAACCCATGTGCGTACATGGCACTACGGGTCAGTCAAATATTTTACACATACTGATACAGCAGACTCCTGTTACGCCACAACTCCTGTACTAGTAGACGTAAAATAAGTCTGGAAAGACCCTATGGCCTGTAATAATAACATTAGTATTACCAATACTAATAATCGAAACAAAAAAAACATGCTCTCCTCTCACCTTGAACAGAATGTGCAGAAACTGTCAGCCCCAATGGCCCACCTCAACCCAGAACAGATCCGAACCTAAAACACTTCCGTCTACTACAAACGCCACGGGACAGACGAAGATCCATAGTCTTAACACTGAGGTAAAGTTTAACTCTTCCCCTCCCTTGGTTAATAAGGAGAGGGAGAGTTCACCGATTCCTTTGTTTATTAAGCCTATGGTTCAACAAGTCTCGCGGGCTGGTAATTGTGGGGGCCGTGTTAAAGACTCTTAGCTACATCCAGGGAGTATGTGGGGTAGAGGGCTTGATGATGATGATTTTGGTGTTGTTGATATTGCCATTGGTGCTGTTGCTGACGTGTTAGATATTCTTAGCAATACCCAGATAGAATTGTGGGTACAGGGATTGAGGGTGATGTTCTTTGGTATGGTGTTTATGCTATTCTTGTAGTCCTTGTTGTTGATGATGCCGTTTTATAGATAGCAACCACCAGAGATGTATGAGGTACAGGACTGGAATATGTTGTTGATGTGTTTCCTTGTTCTTGCTGTCTTTGTTTTTTTATGCCGAACGAGAGATTCTTAGCAGCCACCAGAGATGTGTGCAGTAGCTTACAGGATGTTGATGCTGATGTTTTGTTCTAGCTACTGCCGCTGGTGTTATTCCTGTTATTGTAGTTCTTGTTGCTGTTGCTAGTGTTGTTATGGTTCCTGATACTGAGGTTAATAATGTTATCATTCCTCTTGTCATCTACATTTCTTGTCTGACCCGTCATCCTCGCGTTCAACCTGAAATATATAACATTATATTAACATATAGATATAATAAACGCAGATAGAGGTTATACAAACGCGCTTTTGTTTTGTTTTATAGACGTACAGTATGTTTGTGTGTCCCCCGAAATGGTCACAACCAGAACGGCCAGTCATATAAACTAATTTTGCACGTATTAAGGTATAACTCTGGCTTTAAAGAACTCCGGCAACTATACAACATCCTATACCCGCCGTAAACAGGTTCCAGGTTGGAACGATTACGTTAAAGACCATCATAAAAATGCAAGGGGAAATTATAAGTTGTGGAGGACTTCAGGTAAACCACGAAACGGGGTCATTTATGAAAATATGAAAACACCTAGAAAATATTTTAAGCAAGCTCTAAAACAGTGTAAGAATAGAAAGGAGGAGATTACTGCCACACAAATAGCCAATTCAAGGGGGGACTCAAAAATGTTGTGGAAAGAAATCAATAATAAAAGGAAACATAAAATATCTTTGCCGGACACAATTGATCAAGTAAATGGCTGTGATAATATCGCTGAGCGGTGGCGTGAACACTTTTCAGCTTTACTTAATGATGCTTCCCACCCAAAGTCAGTGCCTATCAAATGGAAACGAGATACCTTAGATCATAGTGGAAATATGAACGCAATAAAATCAATTAAGTCATCAAGTAGTCCAGGACAAGATGATCTAACTCCTTATCATTTAATTAACGCCCATCCTGTTCTTGCAGTTAATTTTAGTCTATTATTCACGGGGCTTTATAATCATTCATTTGTACCCGAATCAAGTACTGGAGTGACTTGTTCCTCTCTTGAAAGACAAGAACGGCGATCACTGTAACATTAACAATTATAGACCTATTGCTCTATCGTCAGTCTTATCAAAGGTTCTGGAAATTGTTATCCTAAATAGATGCCTCCCTAATCTGAAAACTACTGATAATCAATTTGCATACAAGCAAAACCATGGTACCGAGATGTCAGCGTACCTGCAAAAAATAGAATTCAAGAATACAATGATCGCAGCACTCCCGTATATGCATGTTTTATGGATATGTCCAAAGCCTTTGATAAAGTGTGCCATAAACTTCTCTTTAATACTTTAGGGTGTTGCAAGATACATAGTTAGCCTGTTGAGTGAATGGTACAGAACACAACAAATTAATATTAAATGGGGCAGTGCGGTGTAAAACAAGGTAGCATTCTGTCTCCATATCTGTTTAATATATAGGCTACATGGATGAATTGTCTGAATTATTAAATAAGAAGGTTGGCTGTGTTTTGAACAACAGAATAATTAATAATTTAATTTATGCTGATGACCTGGTGGTGTTCTGTCCGTCTATAATGGGACTGCAGGATCTCACAAACACTTGCTGAGTTCATGGCTTCTAAACACTTGCAACTTAATATAAATAAAACTAAATGCATGATGTTCAACTCAGATAAAAACACTTGGAAACCATTATAACTGTCAACAACAGTGCCGTAGAGTTTGTGAAACATAAAATATCTCAGTTATACATTCACACATACTAATCATGATGACAGCCATGTTGAAAATATGCATAGGGGTCTCTGCGTGAAAAGTAACATGATTCGTAGACATTTCAAGTCCTGTAATACTTACACAAAATGCCTGTTTTTTAAATGATTCTGCACTACTTTTTACTGTTTATCCCTGGTTAATAAATCAAAAGTGTCAACTATGAGTCGCTTGCGCATTTGTTACAATAACAGCCTACGAATAATGATGGGGGCAGATCGCTTCTGTAGTGCGTCTGAACTATTCCTACAACACCAATTACCCACCTTCCAGGAGGTACAACGGAGGGCTGTGGTGGGACTAATTCATAGGTTGCGTAGGTCGTCAAACACCATCATTAAAAGCTCTATCAATTTTTACTACTTTCAAAGTACAATGTTCTTTAGCACATGGAAAACAACAGCATATACTAATTATGGTAAATGATATGTCTTGACGTGTGTGTGTGTGAATTGCGCAGTATTTTTTATTTTTGTTTACTGTTTAATTGTATCTGTTCTCTGTATTTTTTTTTAACCACTTTATGTACATATGTACGAAATAAAGATATTATTATTATTATTATTATTATCATTATTATTATTAAGGGGAGGCAGACCGTTTTTCTGGACCCCCTTCTCCCTAATGTTTAGCCCCACTAGTTTTGATATTATAAGACGTTCGGCCATTTAGTTTGGCGATTTTAACACCTTTCACCCCATTTCGTTGTCAAATTTAAGACCATTCATGACATTTAGGTGTCGATTTATTCCTGGAGAGCGATAGCGAGCCTGCAATTTTAAGAGGAATCGGCCTTCGGCCGGGACATTTTTCTACCGAAAAAATTTACAAATTTATCTTGAAGGGGGGTCTAGGGGGTGTTTTTCAAAGCTTGATGGAGGTCTAGGGAGGAAACTAAACAAAATATATGAATACATGAATTAATAGACCAATCAAACGGCCAGTCTCCCCTTAAAGTTAGCCAAACTAAACCTAATCTAATTTAAACAAATCTACCCAAACTTAACCTTAGCTAACTGAACAGAATCAAGCGTAGCCTAATCCTACCTCCCCTAACCTGTCTTGGTAGTTGCCGCACTAGTCGTGAAAAGTATATAAACAATTACACTACAGTATTCCCAATCATGGAATAAGGTCTGATCACTTTTTGGGCGATTTTTGCATGTATTCATTATTTTTTCTAGTTTCCTCCCTAGACCTCTGTAAAAAAAACATCCATTAGATCCCCCTTCTAGATTAATTTGTGCATTTTTCGGTAGAAAAATTTCCCGGCCGAAGGCCGGTTCTTCCAACATTACAAGCTCACTATCGTTCGCCAGGGAAAAAATCGACACCTAAATAGCACGAAAGGTCTAAATATTGACGAAGAAATGGGGCGAAAGGTCTAAAAATCGACTAACTAATAGGGCAAACATCTTAACATCTGAAAACTAATGGGATGGGACTAAACATGAGGGAGAAAGTGGTCCAGAAAACCGTCCCATCCCCCCTTAACCCTTCCCGTAGGGCGTCTTTTCCCACTTAATTCAGGCTAACAGTAGATTATTCAGCTTTGGACGACCCTTAAGGATCATGAAGGTTATGTATTTCCCATTTAACGCTCCGACTTCCAAAATTCCTTCCTTAGCTAATCAAAATCGTCTGCTGATAGCCAGAATACAAAGAAGAAACTCGTCATTAACCTTTTGAAGGTCATGCCGCGTTTTTACAGTTTGTTTTTTATTTAGGGTAAGAAGAGTATATATCTCAGGGTTCGAATCCCGGATAGGTTGTATGAGTTTTTTCTCAAGTGGCATTAATTGATATAAAGATTAAGAGTATATAGCATTCCATTTCGCTGCACAATCTTCTAAATAGCCGAGTAAAGTCAATCCAGATGTAGCCTAAATGGGTAGAAATGTACAGTCAGATAGCCTTAATACGCACGCGCTCACTCTCACACAAACGGGTTAGGCTAATTAAGGGGAGATGGCTAACTTTTTGGGCGATTTTTGCATGTATTCATTATTTTTCTAGTTTCCTCCCTAGACCTCCATCAAATTTAAAAGCATCCATCAAATTCCCCTTCTACATAAATTTGTACATTCTTCGGTAGAAAACTTTCTTTCAACATTACAGGCTCACTATCGTTCGCCAGGGAAAAACTCGACACCTACATAGCACGAAAGGTCTAAATATTGACGAAGAAATGGGGCGAAAGTTCTTAAAATCGACTAACTAATGGGGCAAACATCTTAACATCTGAAAACTAATGGGGCAAACATCTTAACATCTGAAAACTAATGGGGCTAAACATGAGGGAGAAAGTGGTCCAGAAAACCGGCCCATCCCCCCTTAAGGAAAACTCTCCTCATGGCTGCAAGTGAGCAATAAACCAACAATGTCAGGCTTTTAAGGTCAAGACATAATGGCTCGTATTCTTAAACAACTCTTACCCTTCGTAATGCCGTAAATGGATGAAATTACTTGGGAAATGCGAGTACGGTACTAATCCGTGGTAAGAGTTGTTATCGGGCGTACCACTACCGACATACAGCATAACTCGACCTCTCTAAAACATTAACCTAACCAAACAACCTAACCTAACCTAGTATTCACGTAGTAATGAGACTACTAGGTTAGGTTAGGCTTGGCTTTTTAGTTAGGTTAAATATTTATAGATGATTTATGTTGTATATCGGTAGTGGTACGCACCGTACGCCGATAACACAACTCTTACCAATCCGTTTACTATCTGTAAACAACACTCATTCCCAGAGTATTAAGCTCTGTGAAGGGGAGGACATTTTTAATACAAGCAAATATTTCACCACTCCCCCCAACCTTTATTGGCAACTATGGATTAGTTTTGAGTTTCTAGTCTTTCGCCCCCTTCGTTTGTTGATTTCGAGACCTTTCGTGCCATGTAGGTGTCGATGTGTTCCCAGCGAGCGACACCGAGCCTGCAATTTTGGAAGAAACGGCTTTCGGTAGGGGCATGTATTTACTTGTTTAAATTTCCTCATTAGACCTCTATCTAGCTTAGGCCTAATAAAAATACACCCAAGACTCCACTTCGAGATAAATTAGTATATTTTCGGATTCTACTAAATTACAGGCTTGATATCGCTCGCCAGGAAAATAAATGAGCAGACGTCTTAAAATGTCATACTAATAGGGGTGAATAAACATGGGGGAGGGGTCCAGAAAATAGCATACTTCTCTTAAAACTAAGTATTCATAATTAACAATCAAAGATGCCATTCAGGTCTGGTACACTATAAAACCGATTATTTTTAATTTCGAATATTATTTCCCCCTAATAACACCTTAAAGT
This sequence comes from Paralithodes platypus, assembly GCA_032716605.1. Lineage (NCBI taxonomy): Eukaryota > Metazoa > Arthropoda > Malacostraca > Decapoda > Lithodidae > Paralithodes > Paralithodes platypus. Next base: position 27,271,633 of record CM064576.1, on the reverse strand, counting down.
AAGTCACCTCGCATATTTCTAGTGATTGTACCCCTCTAAAGTCATATCGAACCACCAATACCGCACTTATTAAGAAAACTGTCGGGAATAAAGATGGCGCCGCCGCCCCTGTCCGAGGTGCGACAATAATGAATTTCCCGCCTAGTGACTCGGTGACGTCATCAACAGCAGCATTGCCAATCTATAGTCAAAGTCACGGGAGAAAAGAAATTCCCGTTTGGCAAACGTCTTCCAACTTGTTTGAGTTAGTGCATTATTGCGGTGAATAGCTAAATGATATACAATGACGCTAAAAACAACAGACTTCAGTGTAAAACAGTAAAATAAATTGTATTTACCTTTCTTCTAAACACAAACCTAAATGAAACAAGTATTTGCAGTCAGCTGATTTAAAATACATGGTTGTAGCCGAGCGTATGGAACGAAACAGTAGTGGAGGAAGGGGAGGAAGGAGGAGGGTGTTAAATAATATACCATATATCTCCCATATAAAGCAATGTTATTATGTCACATGTGTATGGGTTTGCAGTACTAGGCACATGTGAACAATGAGCACCCTGAACGTAGGTGTAAAGAAGATAATTGTAAAGAAAATACAAAAATAATGTTGAGGGTGGCCAAGGAATTCAAACTCATTTCAAGACCGCGCCACACACTGGATATCTCCTCCCCTTTCCCTCCCTGAAATTATTTTCGTATATTCTCTACAATAATATTCCTTTATACCTACGTTCAGGGTGCTCATTGTTCACATGTGCCTTGTACTACAAACTCATACACATGTGACATAACATAGCTTTATATGAGAGATATATGGTATATTATCGAACATCCTTCCCTTTCCTCCCCTTCCTCCACTACCGTTTCGTTCCATACGCTCGGCTACAACCATGTATTTCCTCAGCTGACTGCTAATACTTGCGTTTCATTTAGGTTTGAGTTTAGAAAAAAGGTAAATACAATTTATTTTGCTGTTTTACACTGAAGTCTGTTGTCTTTAGCGTCATTGTATATAATTTAGCTATTCACCACAAGAATGCACCAACTCAAACAAATTGGAAGACGGTTGCCAAACGGGAATTTCTTTTCTCCCGCGACAGACTAATTATAGCGACTTGAAAGCTATACTCGTTTTTTATCACCTAGCGGGAAAAAAAAAACTCTCTTAGCAGCGTTTTTATCAATACCTAATGGACAAATCTATCCCTTAGCAGCTCATTTCTGTATACTTAAATACTTAGAGGCATTAGGCTATATGTCCCTGAATTATATTACCGCCTGGTTTTCTTAATTGCCAACACATTTTGCTACACAATCTTCGAAATAGCTGAGTAATCTAAATGAGTACGCTACATAGAAAGTTACTGCCAGTTAAATACACACTCACTCTCTCTCTCTCTCTCTCTCTCTCTCTCTCACACACACACACACACACACACAAACACAATAGATCTACCGGTACATACATTTCAGGCGATAAATTCAAAATCAAGGCACATTTCACCGCTTAATCCTTCAAACTTTATCGAAAACTTTGGATGGCAGTAGGCTACTGTATGAGTTTAAGGTGTGGGGGAAGGGCGGGGGGGTCTGGGAGTTTCTCCCCCATATTTAGCCCCATTTGTTTTAATATGTTAAGACATTCGCCCCATTCGTTTGACGATTTTAAGACCTGTCGTGCCATTTAGGTATCGATGTACTAGCGAGCGTTGGCGAGATTGCAATTTCCTTCTTAAACCTCCTTCAAGCTTAAAATAATACTCCCAAGACAGATAATTTTGTATATTTTTCGCTAGAAAAATGTCGTTGCTAATGGCCGGTTCCTACAAGGTCGCTCTCACTTGCCAGGAAAAAAATCGAGCGAACGTATTAAAATCACAAAATGAATGAGGGAAAAGGAAGCCCAGAAAAAAAACTACTTAAAACAAAATATTCACTATCAACAATAAAAAAAGGATGGCATTCAGGTCTGATCCTTTACATAACTTATCCTTTCTCATTACAAACTGTAATTCCCTCTAATAAAAATACCCCCAAGACTCCACCTCCAGACAAATTAGTACATTTTCAGATCTTACTAAATTACAGACTTGCTACCGTTCGCCAGGAAAAAAATGAGCAGACGTCTTAAAATGGCATACTAATAGGGTTAAGCATGAGGGAGGGGTCTAGAAAATAGCATACTTCTCTTAAAATTAAGTATTCATAATTAACAATCAAAGAAGATGCCAATCAGGTCTGGTACACTATAAAACTAAGATTATTTTTCATTTCGAATATTATTTCCCCCTAATAACACCTTAAAGTAACTCACCTCGCATATTGCTAGTGATTGTGCCCCTCTAAAGTCATATCGAGCCACCAATACCGCACTTATTAAGAAAACTGTCGGGAATAAAGATGGCGCCGCCGCCCCTGGCCGAGGTGCGACAATAGTGAATTTCCCGCCTAGTTACTCGGTGACGTCATCGACAGAGCAGCGTTGCCAATCTAGCGACTTGTAAGCTATACTCGTTTTCTATCACCTAGCGGAAAAAAAGTTATCTCTTAGCAGCGTTTTTATTAATACCTAATGGACAAATCTATCCCTTAGCAGCTGATTTCTGTATACTTAAATACTTAGAGGCATTAGGCTATATGTCTCTGAATTATATTACCGCCTGGTTTTCTTAATTACCAATACATTTTGCTACTCAATCTTCGAAATAGCTGAGTAATCTAAATGAGTACGCTACATAGAAATTTACTGCCAGCTAAATACACACTGTCTCTCTCTCTCTCACACACACATACACACACACAATAGATCTACCGGGATATATATTTCAGGCGATAAATTAAAAATCAAGACACATTTCACCGCTTAATCCTTCAATCGTTATCGACAACTTTGGATGGCAGTAGGCTACTGTATATGAGTTTAAGGTGTGTGTGTGGGGGGTGGGGGGGGTCTGGTCTGGGGGTTTCTCCCCCATATTTAGCCCCATTTGTTTTAATATTATAAGACATTCGCCCCATTCGTTTGAAGATTGTAAGACCTGTCGTGCCATTTAGGCATCAATGTATTCCTAGCGAGCGTTGGTGAACCTGCAAGTTCCTTCAAGCTTAAAATAATACTCCCAAGAGTACAAATTTGTACATTGTTCGCTAGAAAAAATGTCGTTGCTAAAGGCCGGTTCCTAAAAGGTCGCTCTCACTCAACAGGAAAAAAATCGAACGAACGTATTAAAATCACAAAATGAATGGGGAAAGAATACATGACGGAAAAGGAAGCCCAGGAAAAAAATAAATAAAAAATACTTAAAACAAAATATTCACTATCAACAATCAAAGCAAATTCTCATTCAGGTCTGATCCCTTATATAATTTATAATTTCTCATTTCAAACTTTAATTCCCTCTAATATCACCTTAAAGTAACTCACCTCGCGTTTTTCTAGTGATTGTACCCCTCTAAAGTCATATCAAGCCACCAATACCGCACTAAATAAAGAAAACTGTCAGGAACAAAGATGGCCCTAGACCTCCATCAAGCTTAGAAAAACACCCCCTAGACCCCCCTTCAAGATAAATGTGTACATTTATCGATAGAAAATTTTCCCGGCCGAAGGCCGGTTTCGTTTAAAATTGCAGGCTTGCTGTCGCTCGCCTGGAAACAATCGACATAAATGGCACGAAAGGTCTTTAAAGTGACAACGAAATGGGGCGAAAGGTGTTCAAATCGCCAAACTAATGGGCCGAACGTCTTATAATATCAAAACTAGTTGGGCTAAGCATTAGGGAGAAGGGGGTCCAGAAAAACGGTCTGCCTCCCCTTAAATGGACAAATTTATCCCTTAGCATCTAATTTTGTTTCATACGTATAATCGACGCATAAGTCGTCTAATGATAGCCAGAATAAACTGTCAAAATGCGTCATCATTCAAGATCTTCAAAGAGCTATACCCTGTTCCAATTAAGTAGGCCAAAACTCTTGAACATTAACCTCTATAACTGAAAAACGACTAGAGTAATCAAGCTAACATTTTAACCATTTGGAAAGGGTCGGCCAGGGAATAGGTGTAGAAATGTACATCTCATTTGCTCTAGCTCTTTTTTAGTTGCAGAGGTTAGGGTTCACGATTTCTGAGCTACCTATTTGGAACCGAGTATAATCTATACTCGTTTTCTTTCACCTAGCGGGAAATGTTATCCCTTAGTAGCGGATTTATCTATACGTAATGGAAAATGTAATGCTTTAGCAGCTCATTTGTCTATATTTACAGGAAAAATATGGAAGTACTATAATACTATGGTACGTCCCTAAATTATACCAATGCCTGGCGAGCGATAGCGAGCCTGTAATTTCGGAGGAACAGGCCTTCAGTCGGGGCATGTTTTGTTTTTCCTCCTTAGACCTCTATCAAGCTTATTAAAATACCCGCATGATAAATTTCTATATGGTTCGGATCTTACTAAATTACAGGGTTGCTATTGCTTGCTAGGAAACAAAATCGAGCGAACTTTTTGAAATCTCAAACTAATAGGGCAAACATTGAGGGAGAAGGAGGACCAGCAAAAAAAAGAAAAAAAGAAAAAATATATCCTTCCCTTAAAACTATGCATTTAATATTAGCAATCAAAGAAGATGGTTTTCAGGTCTGATTCCTTACAACTATAATTTCTCATTTTGAATTTGAATTCCCTCTAATAACACCTTAAAGTAACTCACCTGGCATATTTCTCGTGATTGTACCCCTCTTAATTCACATCAAGCCACCATTACCGCTCTAAATAAAGAAAACTTTCGGGAAGAAAGATGGCGCCGCCGCTCTTGGCCGAAGTGCGACAATAATGAATTTCCCGTCTAGACAGCGGCCTAGTGACTCGGTGACGTCATCAACAGCAGCGTTGCCAATCTAGCGACTTGTAAGCTATACTCGTTTTCTATCAGTGGCAAATGTTATCCCTTAGCACCGTTTTTATTAATACTTAAGGGGAGGCAGACCGTTTTTCTGGACCCCCTTCTCCCTAATGTTTAGCCCCACTAGTTTTGAGATTATAAGACGTTCGGCCCATTAGTTTGGCGATTTTAACACCTTTCGCCCCATTTCGTTGTCAATTTTAAGACCTTTCGTGCCATTTAGGTGTCGATTATTTCCTGGCGAGAGATAGCGAGCCTGCAATTTTAAGAGGAAGCGGCCTTCGGCCGGGACATTTTTCTACCGAAAAATGTAAAAATTTATCTTCTAGGGTGTGTTCTTCTAAGCTTGATGGAGGTCTAGGGAGGAAACTAAACAAATATGAATAAATGAATTAATAGACCAAACAAACGGCCAGTCTCCCCTTAATGGACAAATTAATCACTTAGCAGTTCATTTTTCCATTCCTATAGGACAAATATGAAAGTTATGTCCCTGAATAATAGTAATGCCTGGTTTTCACAATTAGCAATACATTTTGGTACACATTTTTTTATAAAAGCGGAGTAATTTAAAAGGCTACGTTACATAGAAATTTAATATCAGCTAATTGCCGACTTGCGAGTTTCGTTCTATAAGGAAGTTGGAGCTGTAGACTACGATATTTAACAGAATTAACAGCTAAAATACGGTTGTAGTACATTTATAAATACATAGAAAAAAATTCAACATACCATTTATCCATCAGAAACCTAAGATTATTATTTAATTTCTGTTTAATACCGATGTTTATGGCGGCGCCAACTTCCTTATAGCCAGAAACTCGCAAGTGGTTAATTGACATACACACGCCCACACACACACTCTCTCTCTCTCTCTCTCTCTCTGGTTGCTACGTAATCTTGACACGCTAACGTAATTCCACACACCGCAAAATACACACCTTCTCAACAAATATATTTGGCCGTTTTCCCAAGGCTCGCAAATTCATTCAATTGGAAAGCGGAATTTAGATAACGTGTGTAATCATCTACTCAACGAGAAGTTTAGTCTTTACCCTTTCAGTTTAACGCATATTTTCATTATTTATGGCTATTATTAAATTATAATTCGTACAGTTTAGGAGGGACCTCTATCTAAAATCTAGCCCAATTATCTATGTCGGTAGAATCATGGATTTAGAAAATTGATAGTGGAGTCGAAATCAAGGAGGTAAGGGACTTTCAACGCACACTCCAGTTGGACCATTATATTCAATCTTATTTCTCCAATAACCACAAAGACCGAAATAATACAGTACTAGACTATTATATAATGAAATGTTAGTATTCACATGGAAAACACAATAGGCCTGAGAACCATTACCAGAGCGAAGTGAATGTCAGTTGACAAATAACTTTAACCTTACACTGATAAGCTGAACTAAAGTTATACAAGGTACAGTATATAGAATCTATGCAAATCTTAGTAGATTATGAGTGGAATGACTGAAGTTGGTCTACTTTCAGCAGGAAACACTGGAATGCAAAAGTTTAACAAACACACACGCATAATACAATTACCTAAATGACATTTACGGGCTACGGCAAAATCTAATAAATAATAAATCCCGTTTACTAGGCTCCCCGGTAAAGTATTTAATGAAAGTTTAATCCTTTGTGCATATACTGAGTTACAGCCATTATTTTGCGCTTGACATGTATTATTAAATATGTAAGCCGTTATCATATTATATAGTGCAAACATTTACTATTAATTTTATCAACATGCGACACAGGCATAAATATATGTACGTACTTATTATATAATAGGCTAATTGTGGGGTTACTTGTTGGTAGTATATGTACTATGATAATAATGTTATTATTTACTACCGGTATTTAAAATGTACTCAATATAATGTTAAAAAAAATCTCTAATGGCTTGATCTTATTATTTAAGAAATGGGGTAAAATATATGTTGATGTGGCTATAGGCAAACCCTTATTAACATTAATAGATTGGGTATTTCAAAACACAAAGTAACATGGTTAGGACATGGGACATCTCGCCTCCCCTCCCATTCACCTCTCGAAAAACAGGACTTCAGGCATCGAGATCAGACTGGTAGATAACACTGACATTCATTATTGGCTTAATTAAGGAAGAGAAGTTTAGGCAATTGGGCTGACAACCAATCTTGTTAAATAATAACAATTAACGGGACCTTCTAGCATGCCACACACACCATTGGACTTGGTTCTGAAGACCAAACGTCCCGAGGTGGAAGAACGGAAGCAGCTAATAGCCGGTGCCATATCGTGGGAGACCAACAACTACTTCGAAGAGCTGGAGAGACAAGTTGACCCATACCTTGTCTGCTTGGAAGCAGAAGTAACAACGACGCTGAATATCCCCCTGACGAACGAGCTGTACCTGCGACACTTTGGCCCGTCGCCAGGTACCTGACGAAGGAGCTACCCCTACGACACTGAGGCCTGCCACCCGGCTGATCTCTAAAGCTCCACCCTCTCAGATAACCATGCTACCTACCCCACTTGTGACACTGAGGCTTGCCGCCTGTTACAGAGACATTGTTGTATATGTTTCCAATGTCATTCCTATCCCATTGTTTTGACTAGTTTTCTGTATGTACACGTAACCCATATTTCATGTATATTTCTTGCACTTCATGTTTCCCCTGCCAAGCTAAACTAATATAGAGCCTAAAAATATTGGCACTTCAGTTTAAATATATAATACTTTAACATGGGATACTATTTCCTTGACCATGAAGAAGGGAAAAGGAGGGGATACTTGAAGCATGCATGAGTGGAATTCGAGCTTGCTCCTCTCGTGAAACCTATACATTTTTACTGCAGACTAGAATCTAACCTAGTATAGTTCAGTTATCTATGTATATAAAACATTCCTTCGTATTCAAGCAAGCTAATTAATCTAGCCTTACCTTTCTTAACCTACCTACCTACCAAACCTAGCCAAACCGACAGTAACCTACAACAGCATAACATATATTGTTTAACATTATAGTCTTGTTATTATATTGTGGCTACGTTGAAACACTTGTATTCGACATATTGAGTTGATACAAAGGAACAAGTGTTATATTGTTATTTGAGCTGGATTAACATGTTAATCGACAGTTTTAGGGAATTAAACAACTTCTCTTTGAAAACAGCAAGTGCTCTGATTAATTTGCATGGTGAAAGAACATTTTAGTTTGCCCCAATTAACTTTGGAAAACTGCACTGAATTCCGTGCTTTGGACATTGAGAGAGAGAGAGCTCGTGAACAAAAGAGTCGTCATAGCAATTTGGGTGGATTATCTCAATGGGTAGGATTTCTTCAGTTAAGGGAGCCCACCTCGCTTTTTTTTTATCTTTCTCTCCCTCTTTATATGGCTTGTATCCATTCGGCCCCATTCAGCCTACTGATTTAAGACGATTACCCCCATCCAGGTGTTAATATGTTTTGTTTTGACAGCACGTTAAATTTGTAAATTTTTCGATAGAAAAATTTCTCCATACAATGCTAGCTCGCTATCGCTCGCCAGGAAGAAATCGACATCTGGATAGGGATAAACATCTTAAAACAGTTGGCTGAATGGGGCTGAATGGATACAAGCCAGAGAAAAAGAGAAAAGGCGAGAAAGAGAAAAAAAAACAGGTGACCCCCTTTAAGTAATGTTACGCTTCATAGCTTATATTGATTAACTGTAGGACCGGTCTGTTTGCGAATTATTGATGATAATTAAAGATCTATTTCAATGAAGAGATCAGACAATAGTTTTGCAATAACACTGAAATCCATAGTAGCATATAATAAGAACGGCTGACAATACTGGTAATTTACTGAAATATATATATATACAGGGTATCCCAAAAGTCCACTTATATACAAATCTTGAAAATCAACTAATTAAATGTAGTCAACATTTTGGGAAACATTATGTCTGAACCTTAAGCATTATTCTCGTACTAAATTGGTTTTGATCAACTAACTCCAGCCTCATTGGTAGAATTCAACGTGAGCGCCTGCTTCCTCCTAACAGCCAAGCCAGCATTTCACCACTATTTGCCCAAACTTTCCAAAAACTCCTCAGATACTAAGTCACAGGCATCTTCAGTTTTCGCTTTCAAAGTTGCAAGGTCCCGGTGCTTGCTTGAATACACCTTGCTCTGAATGTAACCCCACAGGAGAAAATCATGGGTGGTAAAATCCGGTGACCAAGGAGCCTACTCGACAGGTCCTTTGTCAGTCGATCCAATGCTGCACGAATGTCAATGGAGAACATGATCGCGCCCTGCTCTAAAACCTCCTCCCACGCCTCTCAGTCCTAGCCAACGTCAATGAACTCATATTTCAGCAGGATAGTGCGCCTGCACTCTACTCATGGGATGTATTAATTGCACCTTCTTCAACGGCCACTTTCCGAACCATTGAATCGGCCGACGAAGACCTGTAGTGTGAGTTCCTCGGTCACCGAATTATACCCACTTTGTAAAGTGACTTTTATATATATATATATATATATATATATATATATATATATATATATATATATATATATATATATATATATATAATTATATATATATATATATATATATATATATATATATATATATATATATATATAATACTGTATATACATTTCAGTCCATATCTATATTAAACTAAACATTAGCCTACTCGGTATAATTATCTTTCCATTTCATTACTGTTAGACATCACATTCCTCTCATATAATTGTTCAGTCACTCACATTCTCAATATTGTGACATTGTATCCTAATAATTTGTTTGTAATTACTATTAGGCTAACTGGATATTTAGTCTAGATGTAAAATTAAAAGTAGCAAAAACCACAAAATATATTATTACATAAAGGCCAGGCATATGTGTTGGTGTACTAACATGTAGATTAAGTCATAATCACTAGATAATGCGGTTAGCAATCCGATTTTACCTATACTATCGGACATAATAGATTGTCTTAAGGCCTTTTTATGTATGAATCAGTGAGGGTAGGCTATATGAAATGCGAAAATAGCAAATGTACCCCTTAATGAGAGTATAATATAATATTGCCAATAGTAGCATGTAGATTGGAAATATTAAACTAAACTGATTATGATAGGTGGCTGTGGCCTGATGAAATGTATCCGTTTCTATTTTACCTTGGGGTGTGTGCTTGACTTGGTTATTTTTCAGACCACCTTTGTTGTTCCTTTTGTAGATTGCCACAACTTCTTTAGCTGTCCACAGGGAAAGCCTCATCTGCTGAGGAAGATATCTCGACATAATGGTGAGAGGTTGTGGGGTGTAACGAGCTGTTTGTCACATTTAATTATCAGTTATGGCCTGATATTATCTACCCCAGACCTGTAGTTGCAACGCTTTCAAATGTTCTATAATGATTGTGATGATTCATATTTGTGTTCAGTTAGTAGAGGTATTTCAGTAGAGATATTGCTTTACTGGCTTCTGATTGGTTAGTTTATGATATTTGTAATTCTTACTTCAATCAATATATGGCCTTACTGTATATTGTCCCAATATTAAAAGGCTTGTTTGTGGAGACTTTGTTGCGTCTTGATGGATATGACTTGTAGCGTTGTAATGCTCGGTCCTTTGTATCGCTTCTACATTACAGTGAAAGCCAAGCCATGATTGGTCCTGTGATTGGAATTACAAGTATAGCTGTGCAAGAAACTCCCACTCCCTCTCCCTCTCTCTCTCTCTTTCTAGTGTTTTCCGTGTCTCACCGTCCACCCTGTCATCCATCAGCTGTTCCTAATTATAGTGGCGAGGGTAAACAAGGCAGTGTGGTGAGGGGTGAAGCAATTTGGGAAGAAAAACGGCCAGAAGGTACCCTTTGCCATGGTGAAAACAAAATTTAAATTACAAGTTAATTCTGTTTAAAGGCATTTCGGAAATAAACATTTATTTCACTGCTTTAAAGTATGCAATCCGCCCGCACTAACTACCTATAGTAGTATAATACATATATATTTTTCTTTTTCAATCTTCAATACCTTGGGTTCAGTTTGTAATTTGATACCAGCATATTTACCTAAGCCTACCAGCACAGTATTTAAATTCACATTGAAATAATGAAGTTTAATATTTACGTTTATGCAGTCGTCAAACAAATTATTATTCGCTATTCAATTCGTTGTCTATTAAAACTGTAATTCTTAATTCGTTATTGGAGAATTATTTCGCAAAAAAGCCTTTTATCATACATTAGGCCATTAGGGCATCCATCAAACATTTATTCTTGATAACCTATGCACATTCGGGTTTCCTATCCACAAATATTTCGGCGATATTTTATAGAACAGTGTCACTACATTATATGTATGCAAACGAAATAGTAAACTTAGTAATATCACGTCATGTTATGTTTTTCAAATCCAACTGAATCCATCATTAAGATACTCTTGTTAAAAGGTTGAGGTGCAACATGCATATGCAAATAGGTACAGAGGAATCCATTGAAAATATTTGGAGCTCATGTTTAGAAAATTCCCTTTTACGTTCAGTAATAGTACATGTATTTAATTTAGTATATATTTATGCAGTATACATTATATGCTGTATTAGTTGTCCTATAAGGATATTGATTGCAAGTGTGCTAAAGATTGATCAAGGCCATTAATGTGAACTATACAATCAATAATGCTTCTTAGGGTAGCTCAACCTTCAAGAGTGTATATATATATATATATATATATATATATATATATATATGGCAGTAAACGTCAGAATATATCCTATCGATTGAACTTAACACTAAACATATCATATATATTCAATTATGGTGAGAGTGTATTAATCCATATAGCGTACACATTGGATCACCACGTACGAATTGCCTATTTTACCATATTCGCGGAATCGGAAAACAGAAACACATTTAGCTTAAACCGAAATACAGAAAGCTGCAGATCAACGTGTTAAAAGATTCAATGTAAATAATTTAAAACCCCATGACTCAGGGGTCTTTTCTAAGCCGGATAAAACGTAACTGCTTTAGGAAGTGACATAGCGGAAGGTGTGTGTATGTGTGGAAGAAAATAGACTTAACCCTTCAGCACCGTATTTTCATCGTATTCTGGTTACCATTAGACGACATTTTGTTTAGCTTTTAATCTACCTCTACGATTCAAAAGGGGTAAATACGATCTTAATGAACCCTCTGAATAATATAGAACCTTCAGAAAAGGCATTAAATCGTCTAACTTTATCCACAATCAAAGGCAAAAGGGCGCCGTTGTGCTGAATGGGTTAAAAACAACTACTCATTAAATTGTACTACTTTATCATGGCTACAGCACCATCCATATTTTTTTTTTTTTTTTTTTTTTTTAAGAGACAATGAACGGAGGAAGGAAAAACAGATAAAACAAAAAGGTCCATGTGCCTAAAGGCATCCTCCATTCATAAAATGTTTGTAACAACTGGATTTAAACATTTGTTGATTGTAAGTTTGTGGAAAGCAATTCGAGGGAAGTGAATTCCAAAGAGTAGTAGCTCTGGGGATAAATGAATTCTGATAAGCAGAAGTTCTGCATTGTGGAGGAGAAAGTGTAAATTCATGGGCGCTCTCAGCTGCCCTAGTTCTACGGGGAAAGATGTGGAGAGGCGGCACAATTGAAGCAAGTTCCTCGGAACAATTGCTGTGAAAATATCTGTAGAATAATGCAAGGGATGCAACGTTTCTTCGTATGGATAATGTAGGAAGGTCCTGTGTGATTGCAGGGTTATTGATTAATCTAATAGCTTTATTTTGAATTTTGTCCAACTGCCTCAATGCAACCACTCCACTTCCACCCCACAGAGGTGAACAGTAATCCATCTGAGAGCGCACATGACTTTTATATATTACGGCCAACTGCTCGTCAGTGAAGAATTCTCGAACTCTGTACAGGAGTCCCAGTTTTTTAGAGGCATTCTTAGCAATGCTTCTAACATAATGTGTCCAGCTCAAGTTAGTAGTTAATGTTACACCGAGAATGTCAATACTAGGGGAAGTGGGAATATTTACATCATTAACAAATATATGGGAGTCAGTGAGATTCTGTCGGTTAGAAAATTGAATGTACTTGGTTTTCTGTGCATTAAAGGAAACTAGATTCTCTTGTCCCCATTCATTAATTCTAGAAAGGTCCTGGTTCAGAGAAATTGCAGTGTTTATTTTTGAATTTATAAGATCGGGTTGGGTGAAAGAATTGGTAAATGTGAAGGAACTGTGGAGTGTTGACAGTTAGTCAATATTCACAGTTAGCTTGAATAATTTCCTTCTATGTATAAGGAATAGCAAAATGATAAGTGAATAAAAGTGGTTAAGGAGGAAGGGTTTATTTTTTAAGTTGATTATTTCATATATTTATGTTTTTGTTTTTTGTTTCCTCCCTAAACCTCCATCAAACTTTAAATATCCCCCTTAATTATATCTCCCTTCTACGTTAATCTGTACATTTTTCGGTAAAAGGCCGGTTTTTCCAAAATTACAGGCTCACTCGTTCGCCAGGAAAAAATCGACACCTAAATTGCACGAACGGTCTTAATATTGACACAGAATTAGGGCGAAAGGTTTTAAAATCGACAAACTAATGGAGCAAACATCTTAAAATTTGAAAACCAATGGGGCTAAACATTAGGGAGAAGGGAATCTAGAAAAACGATTGAATGTACATGATGAAGGAGCCGTAGTGCGTTTGAATAGTGTGTTGGCAGTGGAGTAAATATAGCTGGGACAGTATGTGGAAGTCATGTGAGGGAAGGACTGTGTGGAGTAAATATAGCTGTGACAGTATGTGGAGGTCATGTGAGGGAAGGACTGTGTGGAGTAAATATAGCTGTGACAGTATGTGGAGGTCATGTGAGGGAAGGACTGTGTGGAGTAAATATAGCTGTGACAGTATGTGGAGGTCATGTGAGGGAAGGACTGTGTGGAGTTAATATAGCTGTGACAGTATGTGAGGGAAGGACTGTGTGGAGTTAATATAGCTGTGACAGTATGTGGAGGTCATGCGAGGGAAGGACTGTGTGGAGTTAATATAGCTGTGACAGTATGTGGAGGTCATGTGAGGGAAGGACTGTGTGGAGTTAATATAGCTGTGACAGTATGTGGAGGTCATGTGAGGGAAGGACTGTGTGGAGTTAATATAGCTGTGACAGTATGTGGAGGTCATGTGAGGGAAGGACTGTGTGGAGTTAATATAGCTGTGACAGTATGTGGGGGTCATGTGAGGGAAGGACTGTGTGGAGTTAATATAGCTGTGACAGTATGTGGAGGTCATGCGAGGGAAGGACTGTGTGGAGTTAATATAGCTGTGACAGTATGTGGAGGTCATGTGAGGGAAGGACTGTGTGGAGTTAATATAGCTGGGACAGTATGTGGAGGTCATGTGAGGGAAGGACTGTGTGGAGTTAATATAGCTGTGACAGTATGTGGAGGTCATGTGAGGGAAGGACTGTGTGGAGTTAATATAGCTGTGACAGTATGTGGAGGTCATGTGAGGGAAGGACTGTGTGGAGTTAATATAGCTGTGACAGTATGTGGAAGTCATGAGAGGGAAGGACTGTGTGGAGTTAATATAGCTGTGACAGTATGTGGAGGTCATGTGAGGGAAGGACTGTGTGGAGTTAATATAGCTGTGACAGTATGTGGAGGTCATGTGAGGGAAGGACTGTGTGGAGTTAATATAGCTGTGACAGTATGTGGAGGTCATGTGAGGGAAGGACTGTGTGGAGTAAATATAGCTGTGACAGTATGTGGAGGTCATGTGAGGGAAGGACTGTGTGGAGTAAATATAGCTGTGACAGTATGTGGAGGTCATGTGAGGGAAGGACTGTGTGGAGTTAATATAGCTGTGACAGTATGTGGGGGTCATGTGAGGGAAGGACTGTGTGGAGTTAATATAGCTGTGACAGTATGTGGAGGTCATGTGAGGGAAGGACTGTGTGGAGTTAATATAGCTGTGACAGTATGTGGAGGTCATGTGAGGGAAGGACTGTGTGGAGTTAATATAGCTGTGACAGTATGTGGAGGTCATGTGAGGGAAGGACTGTGTGGAGTTAATATAGCTGTGACAGTATGTGGAAGTCATGTGAGGGAAGGACTGTGTGGAGTAAATATAGCTGTGACAGTATGTGGAGGTCATGTGAGGGAAGGACTGTGTGGAGTTAATATAGCTGTGACAGTATGTGGAGGTCATGTGAGGGAAGGACTGTGTGGAGTTAATATAGCTGTGACAGTATGTGGAGGTCATGTGAGGGAAGGACTGTGTGGAGTTAATATAGCTGTGACAGTATGTGGAGGTCATGTGAGGGAAGGACTGTGTGGAGTAAATATAGCTGTGACAGTATGTGGAGGTCACGTGAGGGAAGGACTGTGTGGAGTTAATATAGCTGGGACAGTATGTGAGGGAAGGACTGTGTGGAGTTAATATACTGTAGCTGTGACAGTATGTGGAGGTCATGTGAGGGAAGGACTGTGTGGAGTTAATATACTGTAGCTGTGACAGTATGTGGAAGTCATGTGAGGGAAGGACTGTGTGGAGTTAATCTCAGTAAGAGGGTGTTGGGGTGTGAATGTGTGATATATCAAATGGAACTGTTGCAGATGAAATGGCATGACCTAATATTGTGCCTGTGAAGTTGGTTGGTTGTATAATGCATATCATAGAGTGCATAATATCATAGTGCATAATATCATAGTGCATAATATCATAGAGTGCATAATATCATAGAGTGCATAATATCATAGTGCATAATATCATAGAGTGCATAATATCATAGTGCATAATATCATAGTGCATAATATCATAGTGCATAATCTACTATACTGCACTTTACTATAATAATTGTCAGGTGTTCCTAATACATATCATCCAATTAAACCGTCAAAACTTTCATTCGTCAACTTATTTATATATACACACATATATATATATATATACAGTATCCTCTCCCTTATATAGTTCAAAGTTCCCTGCCTGAGACGAGCCAACATACCTGTGGCCTATGTTTGTAGGATGTACTGGCATTTTAAAGTTATCTTAAGGGGGGTGACCTGCTTTTTGTTATTTCTGTCCTTTTCTCTCTTTCTCTGGCTTGTATCTATTCGGCCCCATTCAGCCAACTATTTTAAGACGTTTATCCCCATCTAGGTGTCGACTTCTTCCTGGCGAGCGATAGCGAGCCAGCATTATATGAAGAGATCCGGCTTTGCCGGAGAAATTTTTCTATCGAAAAATGTAAAAATTTAGCCTGCTGTCAAACAAAAATAAAAATTATACAGGCTTGCTACCGCTCACCAGTAAAAAATTGACACCTGGATGGGAATAAACGTCTTAAAACAGTAGGCGGAATGGGGCCAAATGGATACAAGCCAGAGAAAGATAGAAAAGGAGAGAACAAAAACAGGTGACCCCCCTTAAGGTGGGAACTGGCTTGCGTGTACTGATCAATACCGGGGATTGGCGTCCGGTGTCTATTGAGGTTTTGCGGAGAGGGTTAAGGGGAGATGGGTCGTTTTTTGGGATCCTTTTCTCGCTCATGTTTAGTCCCATTAATGTTCAGATTTAAAGACTATCGCCCCGTTACCTTAGCGATTTTTAGACCTTGCAGCCCTATTTCGTTGTCAGTTTTATGACTGTTCGTGCCAATTAGGTGTTAAAGGGGTTAACGAACAAAGGTGATCGATAAGACTTGTCGTTCTACTGACTTGTATGCAAAACAAACCGATACCGACACCCCCAAAAATATGTATCCAATATGTGTAGTTTTCTCAATGTTTAAGGGGAAGTTTTTAGTTAGTTCGCTAGACCTCCATCAAGCTTAACATTACAGCCCCTAGACCCCCTTTCAAGATAAATTTGTAAATTTTTCGGTAGAAAAATGTCCCGGCCAAAGGCCGATTCCTCTTAAATTACAGGCTCGCTATCGCTCGCCAGGAAAAAATCGACACTTAATTGGCACGAAAAGTCTTAAAATTGACAGAAATGGGGCGAAAGTTCTTAAAATCCCCTAACTAATGGGTCGAACGTTTTAAAATATAAAAAGCAATGGGGCTAACCATGAGGGAGAAAGGAGTCAAGATAAAAATCCCTCAAGTGGAAATCTCCCCTTAAACCTATATACTGTATATGTCCATAATTATTGTCCTGTCCTATTTGTATAATTAACAATAATTTTGTCGTGTCCTTATTTTATCACTTTATCACAATCATCACCGAGTTCATATTCAATCTTTATTTCTCACTTTCTGGCTGCTATCAAACCTCATCGCCCTTTTAACCCCCATTTGTTTTCAGACCCATAGCCATTTTTATATATTTGTCTTTAATGATTATCCAAGTTTAATACAATTCTACAGTGTTCATATTCACAGAAAGTTATAGATGACTTTGCACTTACAATATCCCTCGGTTATATATTTTAAGATGTAATATCATTATCAAGTTCCATTTATTATTTTTCTTGTAATCTCCCAAATTATCGCGAAAATTATCAATACTGTAATCATACCTACACCAAAATCAGGCACCCTTCACTTCAATATATATATATATATATATATATATATATATATATATATATATATATATATATATATACTGTATATATGCGTGAAAACATTTGAGGCTTCCTATTTTTCTTACATTTATTCCCGCTCCGTGCACCCTCCTAAATTGGATCAGTGTGGCTTTATAACGTAGGTAAAATAGAATCAACCCGTGTTTTTATATGTTCGGCTTGAACCCTTTATTATATTTATACCAAAATTTAGGTTTCGTTCTGAATTAGTCCATTAAAAAATAATATATAATTATACACAAAATCAATTAAAACACATACACACCACTGTATCACTGAATCACCACTCCCTCTCTGGCATCTTGTCAAAAGGTTGTACAACATTTATCCTACATTCACATTTTTCTCTCAACTTTTCCACTCTGATGGTACCACCGTCACTTATTGCTATGACAAAGCTGAACTCTTTGCTCAAACTTTCTCTATGGTACATTGGATGATTCCGATGCTATTCCTCCCTCGCTTTCTTTGTTATGCCTAATATCTTAAGTCTCTTCTAAGAGTGTACTGTACTTTATGCTCTCTGGGCAAAAACTAAAACGGCGTACAGACTTTATGATCTACAGTAGTGTGTAGTTCGTATAAATGAGGAGAAAGATAGAGAGTGGTTAATGTTTGTGCGCATATAGTACAAAACACTTTAGAAACGACATTGAAGATATAATATGCTTCCTTAACTCTTATTGTCCGGGCATTTAGGACTAAATTGACCTTCATTCCCTGCATAATTTTACGCATAAGCAAGAGCCAGAACATAATACAATGATATATTCGTGATAGCACTGTAATAGAGCATTCCAATGACAACTGAATCATCTCTGTATGACGTCTGGTTTTCTTGCAACAATCTTGTATAGGTCGGCCAAAATCTCTAAACATTTGCAGTTTTGAGCTGTTTTTGCTATGTGCAACGCTGCAATGGTACGAGAGAAGACACTCCCGCACGTCAGGAAGCCACCACTTTCACTACAGACATTTTGGCATTATATACTGCACAGGTACACAAACCTACAGACACAACATAAATGTGAATGAACACATGCACACACAAGGATATACACAGAGTAAAACACAGGTATACTCTTTGTATATCACACACCAAACTCGAGCGGATGAAGGATATACACGTACTGTACAATACCATCTATATTCATGTGTCCCTAAAGGAGCGGTTACACATGCCCGAATTTTTGCCCCTTGGGTGCCTTTTGTCACCACTACCAACGATTCCTAGGACACCTAATATAAGGGTGGTTACACATGTAGGAACAGAGTTGCGCGCAGCACAGATTTTAATAGCACTATCTCACGTACACTCTCCTTCTCACTTCGAAATTAATTGGTTTTAATTCGGCCGTTTTAGCTTCCCGTCATGCTATTGATACATCACAATCCCTATGATAAAGCTGAACATATATAAAAACAAAGGTAAGTATGACTGTATTGCTCACCATTACCTAATACAAGCACCATGAATCCACATCTGTCGGTAAAAGTGGAAGTCAGTTGAAGCAGCAACACGCTCATGATTGGCTATATTATCAGTATCTTGGTAATATATTTATTATCTGTATTGTTCCATATTTATTCATTAAACTAGATAGGTTTAAGTAATTATAATGATTATTTAATAAATTACAGTGCTATCCGAATCTAACGAGCTATTAACCCATAAATGGCGACCGTCCTCAATAGAGGTCTTTCTGGTGCACTGCGACCATCCTCAATAGATCCAGAGCATAAAACAAAACTTAGAAAACAACCCAGTAGCACTCAAAACTAAGAAATTTGTGATTAGGTGAGATAATTCCCCTCCATTAGGTTCTACCACTCCTACATATGTGTCCCAACACCCCCACTTCCCCTCCTTCCCCCCTTTTCAAATATCATTCACAGCTTGTTTCACACTGTGCCCTGATTTTCGTCAATATTGTGCATTACCAAAAGTGGAGAATTAAGCCACTTGTCCCTGTGTCATGAGGTTAAAGTCACACCTGAATGACAAGGAAACAAAGAAGGCTACCGTGGCGTAATAATGGTTTAGTGGTTTTCACAGGTACGCCACGGTAGCCTTGTCCGCTTCCTTGTCATTCAGGTGTGACTTTAACCTCATGACACAGGGACAAGTGGCTTAATTCTCCACTTTTGGTAATGCACAATATTGACGAAAATTAGGGCACGGTGTGAAACAAGCTGTGGCAAAATATCATACTGATCCAACTGTTTGTTAATAAGTTATTTCTGAAAAACTATGTCACACGGCCTCTGAAACCCATAGTAAGTTATTTAAAGAGTAATATTTACCACGTCCCATGCCGGGTGGATGGGACTCGTTAGCCTTGGTCGGCAACTCATCTAAGGGAGATAACCTTATACAAATCTGAGTGGATGGGACTTGTCAGCCTTGGTTGGCAACCTGTCTAGGGGAGTAAACCTGATACAAATCCGTACTGCTTACCTAGGGGTAAGGCAGGTTAGTGGATGGATTAGCCGAACACCACTGTAGAAAAATAGTGCTAACAAGATACACAGAGGGCCTCGGAGTTGGACGGATCCTAAATTGAGTGGTCAATCCCGTAAGTCCTTCACTAAACTGGCTCGGGTTGTCCCTCTCACAGGGAATGGGTCCGCTTGGGGGCATTCTGTGTATGGCCACCCTCGAAAGGGGAGTAAGGCGTCCGGCAATAGATAGATAGATAGATTAACCGAACCTATAATGCTTATATACAGTAATTTATCGAGATTACAAAGCATACAGAATACAAATTTGTAATATTGAAGGAAGTATTAGGCTAACCATTGAAGTAACGAAGTTAGTACTCATATTTAGTTATAACAAATCGTTTAGTGTTGCAAATTATAATTGTAAGTAGATTGTAATAACCGAAAAATTATACATTGAATCACTTGAGAAAATATTCTTCCCATTCTTGCCCAAAGATATTGTATTTGAAGAAACTTGAAGTTGTGCATTCGTACTGTAACCTACATCTTGATTCAACCGTTGTTTCTCATTCCAATTTATTGAATATTATACTTAATGAAATATATATATAATTTAAAAATTAGCATGATTATAATATATTTATGTTTGTACATCATATAATATATAGTCATCACATTACTATTATTGCATGCAACCCATATACTGTATATATTTGCCGCAACAGGCGATGCGTCCTGTACGTTCGGGACGCAAAAGTTGCCCTATTTGGGTTAAAAATGGTCCCGAAAAAGTGTCCTGAGGCGCAATGGAGTCTCCTAGGAGCAACAAATGAGCTCGATATCGGCAACTCGGTCATGTGTAACCACGCCTTAACCCTCTCACGATCATAGGACGCAGAGGTTGCCAGATTAGCAATAAGAAATAGATTACTCTCACTGTTATAATTACCTCTCCAAAATTAGTTTTCTGCCCACAGCTAACTCAAAGACAACTGCAGAGGTTGAAGTAAACAAACTAAAGGTTTATAGATACCCCTGACGGTAACAAAGGATTTAAAGTATCCCTAATAGGCTCAAAAATCGCGTCAGGATGTGAGAGGGTTAAGGGAACCCACCTCGCTTTTTTTCTCTTGCTCTCTCTCTCTCTCTACTTGGCTTGTATCCATTCGGTCCCATCCAGCCTACTGTTTTATGATGTTTACCCCTATCCAGGTGTCAACATTTTCCTGGCGAGCGGTAGCGAGCCATCATATATAAATTTTTATTTTGACAGCAAGCTAAATTTTTAAATTTTTCGATAGAAAAATTTCTCCGGCGAAGCCGGATTTCTCCATACAATGCTGGCTCGCTATCGCTCGCCAGGAAGAATTCGACACTTGGATGCGGATAAACGTCAAAAACAGTTGGCTGAATGGGGCCGAATGGATACAAGCCAGAGAAAGATAGAAAAGGAGAGAAAGATAAAAAAAAAAAAGCAGGTGACCCCCCTTAACACGAACTACCTACGGACTTAAATAATTCATTACTTTATATGTTGATAGCAGGCTTGCTAGAACTCTTCTTTGCAGCAGCATTTGGGATCTGGTACAATTTACTGCTAGTGTCTCATAATTATTCAATGTATGTATATTGTTTATATATTGTTCTTACAACTAGCTGCATGCAAGTTTATACCTGACAGGCGCATCATCCATATGTTTAAGGGAGTCCACCTCACTTTTTTTCTCTTTCTCTCCCTCTCTATGTGGCTTGTATCCATTCGGCCTCATTCAGCCTACTGTTTTAAGACGTTTACCCCCATCCAGGTGTCAATATTTTCCTGGTGAGCGGTAGCGAGCCAGAATATATAAATATTTGTTTTTGACAAGCTAAATTTGTAAATTTTTCGATAGAAAAAATTCTCCGGCAAAGCCGGGTTTCTCCATACAGTGCTGGCTCGCTTTTGCTCGCCAGGAAGAAATAGACACCTGGATGGGGATAAACATCTTAAAATGGGACCAAATTGATACAAGCCAGGGAAAGAGAGAAAAGGAGAGAAAGATAAAACAAAGCCGGTGACCCTCCTTACGAAAACATCAGATTAAGCAAGAATGGTTTCCTGGGATTCTTTATCCAAACGAGACCTGGTGTAATGCTGTCGACCGTCAACCTAATGGAATGTATGATGACGATTTTGGATAGTATATAATTATATGCTTTGCAACACAGTATGTAAATATTTTTAAGAACATATGCAAGTAAGTGGTCATGACATCAATTAATAATTATGAAAACTATTTTAATGCAAAAATATAAGCTGCTTAATATAAATAACTCCGTAATAATGCTTTAGATTTTGTTTCCAGAATAAAAGAGCTGGGAACACATAGACTGGGTGGGAGGGAGGAGCTAGTTGATTGAGCAGACTTGATCTCCCAGGGATTTCCTTCAGCTTTCTTTACACGTTGTCGTTCGTCTGCAATTTATCGTGTGCCATTTGGGTCACATCCATTTCCTTTGGTCTTTCTCACTTGTATATTTTCTGCTTTGTAAGCGATGGCCGATACCTAACTCTTTCAATATATGAACACAAAAATCAGGAATTTGATTACTTGGAGTGCCACATGTATTTGTTGATTTCATAGTAGTTGTAGTAGTTGTAGGTCGGAAAGATTTCATTGAGTTTAGAAGTAAAGTTGGTCGGTGAAAAAAACATGAATTAATCCCTGGCCAAGTCAGCTACGATTATATCGTATATATCCTTCAAGTCTTTCCTCCAAACATTCCACATATTGTAGACGTACAAACAACGTTAATCAGAAATATCAATTGGAGGAGGACACAGGGAGGACAACAAATTAATAAAAGAGGAAGGCAAGCTAAGAAGTAAAAAATGGAAAAGGAAAGACAAAAGTGTAAACTGTGACATACCAATCAGGAAGAAGCTAGACGGGATGAAGACTAATAGGAGTAGAGAAAAAGAAGAGGAAGAGAGAAGGAAGGCTTAAGGGGGGTCACCTGCTGTTTTTCTCTTTCTCTCCCTCTCTCTTTGGCTTGTATCCATTCGGCCCCATTCAGCATACTGTTTTAAGACTTTCACCCACCTCCAGGTGTCAATATTTTCCTGGCGAGCGGTAGCAAGCCAGCATATATATTTTGGTTTGGCAGCAAGCTAAATTTGTAAATTTTTCGATAGAAAAATTTCTCCGGCAAAGCCGGATTTCTCCATACAATGCTGGCTCACTATCGCTCGCCAGGAAGATATCGACACCTGGATGGGGTTAAACGTCTTAAACCACTTGGCTGAATGGGGCCGAATGGATACAAGCCAGGGAAAGAGAGAAAAGGAGAGAAAGATACAAATCAAACTGTGACCCCCCTTAAGGATCGAGGTGATTGAGCGGACTAGATTACTTAGGGATTTCCTTTCAATTAGGTCTACACTTTTCCTTCGCTTTTTATTCGTCTGTTGTCGACTTTCATCACGTTCCACTTGGTCGCCTTTTTCAAGAATAAGCTTGTCAAACATATGGTGTTCATAATTATATTCATGACCCTAACAGTACATGCGTCAGTATCTTCTAGTACTTCTTTCTATCTATCTATCTATATATTTACTCAGGCCCAATCCCCACTTTTCCTCTTTTTTTTTCCTTTTTTTGGGGGGAAGGGGGGGGGGGGGCGACTCAAGACAGAGCAAGAATAGGGACAACACAAAACAATGAACACACAACAACAAAATACAAATTCACACACAGCTAGGTCATCCAGGAGAAGACCCAGAGACCAGGGTCAGTTAACAAACAAAAACTAAAACAAAAACGAACTAACATTGTAATTATTTTTGTATTCGTTTCCATAGATCGAAGAAGCAATGTGTGCCAATATGACATGCAGGGATTGTGGGGACAGATCGGCGTATAATTACTGTAGATTGTGTGGGTTGAAGTAACATTACCCTGCCTCCTCGTGCATGTGCCATGCGTAACATATAATTAAGGGAGCCCACCTCGCTGTTTTCTCTCCCTTTCTCTTTGGCTTGTATCCATTCGGCCCCATTCAGCCTTCTGTTTTAAGATGTTTACCCCATCCAGGTGTCAATATTTTCTTGGCGAGCTGTAGCGAGCCAGCATATTTATAACAATTTTGTTACAGCAAGCTAAATTTGTACATTTTTCGATAGACAAATATCCGGCGAAGCCGGATTTTTCCATACAAAGCTGGCTCGCTATCGCTCGCTACGAAGAAATCGACACCTGGATAGGGATAAACGTCTTAAAACAGTTTGCTGAATGGGGCCAAATGGATACAAGCCAGTGGAAGAGAGAAAAGGAGAGAAAGGGAAAAAAGCCGGTGACCCCCCTTAAGCTTTCTTATATATATATACTTGAAGTTATGCTAACGTTCATTATATCGTCAGGCCTTTAATAAAGCAACATTCTCGTCCAAACTGCATATCTCATTATCTTGGAAAGGGCGATTTATAGCATATTGCATGAACTTACTTCTCAATTTATCTGTCTTAGAAATAATATATATAGCATCCTGAAGTCGTTCGCAAAGTTGGGGAAAGCACCAGGAACAGATGGAGTGTGTGGGGGAAATGTTGAGGTATGGTGGTGAGATAGTGATAGAATGGGTATGGAAAATTTGCAAACTAGCATGGGAGAAGGGGAGTGCACCCGATGACTGGAAGACTGGCATAATAGTCCCCCTATATAAGGGCAAAGGGGAAAGAGGAGTGTGTGGTAACCACCGAGGAATATGTCTTCTAAGCGTAGTAGGGAAGGTATACAGTAGGGTAGTGATTGAGAGAGTGAGAGTGAGAACAGAGAAATGGATAGGCGACAAGCAGGGAGGTTTTAGGAAGGGAAGAGGATGTGTAGATCAGATTTTTACCCTGAATTGTGTTGTGGAGAAGTATCTGGAGAAGAAACAAAAGGTGTATGTTGCCTTTATGGCCTTGGAGAAGGCCTATGACAGAGTGGATAGAGAAGGTTTGTGGAAAGTACTTAGAATATACGGAGTAGAGGGCAAGTTGCTGAAAGCAGTGAAGAGCATGTATGAGGGTGCAAAGGCGGCAGTACGTGTGGAGAGTGAGCAGAGCGAGTTCTTTGACCTGAATGTTGGTTTGAAACAGGGGTGTGTGATGTCCCCGTGGTTGTTTACTGTATATATGGATGGAGTCATGAAAGAAATACTATCAAGAGCAGTGGATGTTGGTGTATCGCCGAAAAGGGAGGGAATTGAGTGGAAGCTACCTATACTGCTGTTTGTGGATGATACAGTTCTGATGAGTGATAATGAATGGGAGTTGCAGGGTCTGGTAAATGAGTTTGGAACAGTGTGCGAAAAACGGAATTTGAAGGTAAATGCGGGGAAGAGCAATGTTATGGTCTTCGAAAGGGGTGAAGTCACAGAGTGTGAGGTGAAGCTGAACGGTCAGGCTATGGAGATCGTCAACTCTTTTAAGTATCTGGGCAGTGTGTTGAGTAAAGATGGGACTATGGATGAAGAAGTGCGGGAGAGGGTACAACAGGGGAAGAGGGTTGTAGGAACGCTAAAAGCAGTAACAAGAAATAGGGTGGTCAGTATGGAAGTGAAGAAGTCCTTGCATGACAGTGTGGTAATCCCGTGACTTACGGAAGCGAAGCATGGACATTGGTTGAGAGACTCAGACCAAGAGTGAGAGCAGTGGAAATGAATTACTTAAGGAGTGCGTGCGGAGTTACATGGAGGGATAGACAGACTAATGAGGAAGTAAGAAGGAGGTGTGGTGTGGAGGTAGATGTGCTGGAAAGTGTGAAAAGGAACAACTTGAGATGGTTCGGCCATATGGAACGTATGGAAAGCGAGAGATTGACTAAGAGGGTGTACGAGAGCGAGGTGGAGGGACAGAGAGGGAGAGGTAGACCGAATGAGAGGTGGAAGGATGGAGTGAGGAAGTACATGAACGAAGGCGGTGCTGGTTGGGGGGAGGGGCGTCGACTGACTGGGGACAGAGGTGCATGGGGGCGGTTCGCTCGTGGCCACCCCTTCGGGGATCACGGCGTCAGGCAATAGATAGATAGATAGATAGAAGTCCTTCGCAGAGGTCACCAGCAAGACAGAGCTGAACCAAATACTATAATTCTTGAAGGTCGTGTGCAGTAGAGTCATCGGTATATATAATGTTGCACCAATGAAGGGCAAAGTGTTCGTCGTGCAAGACTAACATAATATCGGTTTCCATGAGCTTAAGGGGACACTGACTGTTTGTTTGGTCTATTAATATATTTATTCATATATTTGTTTAGTTTCCTCCCTAGACCTTCATCAATCTTGAAAAACACCCCCAAGACCCCCCTTCAAGATAGATTTGTACATTATTCGGTAGAAAAATTTCCCGGCCAAAGGCCGTTTCCTCCTAAAATTAGGCCTACAGGTTCGCTATCGCTCGCCAGGAAAAGATCGACACCTAAATGGCACTAAGGGTCCTAATATTGACAAAGAAATGGGGTGAAAAGTCATAAAATCCCCAAACTAATGGAACCAACGTCTTAAAATCTCAAAACTAGTGACACTAAACACTAGGGAGAAAGGGGACCAGAAAAACGACCATCTCCCCTTAACTTCCCTGGTATATCGCACTGAGCCCCTCGTTCTCAATACTCCACTGTCTTTATTTTCAGGAATACATATTTTAAGGGATACATATTTTGTCTATGTTTAAGGGATACATATTTTGTCTATGTTTTCAGGAATACATATTTTAAAGGTCTCCTACAGTCTAGTTTGAGCCATAATTGTTTGGGCAACTGACATACCACAATCTATTGGAGTTTGATTTGTTTAACTAATTCAAATTATATACCAATATGAAACAAGTTCTTTTATAGAGAAACTCATTAAACCCGCCTGCTGCTGCCATTATGTCATTGGCTTGATGTAGTCAGTAACGGACTTTTTCGATTGTTGTTTTGGCTTAATGGATTCAGCATGTGAAGCAATGAAGAATAATAGTCAATAAAGTATTCACCGTGCCCATATTCATAGATTTTGTCCCCCGTATTTTAGAGCCTGAAACGTTGTCTGTAGAGTGGGTTTGGCAAGTCAGAAGTGATTCATACTTTGGGTACTGGTCAGCCAAAGGTATGCCCACGTGCTACGAAATTAGTTTTGACGATAACTGCTTTTCAAATTTGTGGATAATGTTTTTCCCATAATAAATAGGTAAAGCAAGGAGTCACAAACCAGGCTGACGATATCAGGTTTGGTGTGAGCATGGCAAGTAATTATATAAGACTCATACTTTGGGTACTGGTCGTCTAGAAGTCTGTCCACGTGCCAAATTTGCTTGAAGGGAGCTCACCTCGCTTTTTTTTTTTTTTATCTTTCTCTCCCTTTCTCTTTGGCTTGTATCCATTCGGCCCCATTCAGCCCACTGTTTTAAGAAGTTTACCCCCATCCAGGTGTCAATATTTTCCTGGCGAGCGGGAGCGAGCCAGCATACATATATTTTTGTTTTGACAGCAAGCTAAATTTGTACATTTTTCGATAGAAAAATATCTCCGGCGAAGCCGGATTTCTCCATACAATGCTGGCTCGCTATCGCTCGCCAGGAATAAATCGACACCTGGATGGGGATAAAAGTCTTAAAACAGTTGGGTGAATGAGGCCGAATGGATACAAGCCAGGGAAAGAGAGAAAAGGAGAGACAGATAAAACAAAAATGTGAACCCCCTTAAACAGAGTTTCGTTTTTATTACAATTATGATCGTATCAGACGTGTCGTTGGCATTGGCTGCGTGCAATCAGCTCCATGTATATACACGTCAACCCCCTAGATGCCAAAACAGGAGACTAAATTTGCGTGAAAGTAGCACATCCAGGGAGTAAAGAAACTGACCAGTCCAATTTGGAAGTAGTCCAGCAAATGAATAGAAAGAGGGATCAAATAAGACAGTAAACAGACCTGCCCCACACACAAGTAAACAGACATGCCCCACATACAAGTAAACAGACATGCCCCACACACAATAAGACAGTAAACAGACATGCCCCACACACAAGTAAACCGACATGCCCCACACACAATAAGACAGTAAACAGACATGCCCCACACACAAGTAAACAGACATGCCCCACACACAATAAGACAGTAGACAGACATGCCCCACACACAAGTAAACAGACATGCCCCACACACAAGCCAGTAGACAGACATGCCCCACACACACAAGACAGTAAACAGACATGCCCCACACACACAAGACAGTAAACAGACATGCCCCACACACACACAAGACAGTAAACAGACATGCCCCACACACACAAGACAGTAAACAGACATGCCCCACACACACAAGACAGTAAACAGACATGCCCCACACACACAAGACAGTAAACAGACATGCCCCACACACACAAGACAGTAAACAGACATGCCCCACACACAAGACAGTAAACAGACATGCCCCACACACAAGACAGTAAACAGACATGCCCCACACACACAAGACAGTAAACAGACATGCCCCACACACAAGACAGTAAACAGACATGCCCTACACACACAAGACAGTAAACAGACATGCCCCACACACAAGACAGTAAACAGACATGTCCCACACACACAAGACGGTAAACAGACATGCCCCACACACAATAAGACAGTAAACAGACATGCCCCACACACAATAAGACAGTAAACAGACATGCCCCACACACAATAAGACAGTAAACAGACATGCCCCACACACAATAAGACAGTAAACAGACATGCCCCACACACAATAAGACAGTAAACAGACATGCCCCACACACAATAAGACAGTAAACAGACATGCCCCACACACAATAAGACAGTAAACAGACATGCCCCACACACAAGTTAGCAGGAGAACAGAACGGAAGGGAAAAGATTTTGAGGTCAAATAGTGTGGCAGAGGGAACTTTTTTGTGAACAGAATTAGAAAAGTGAAAGTAAGCAAAAGCTGACCATGATAATTTGTACTGTACGAATATATGGGTGGTGTAATGGTTTAGGGGCTTATGTTCCGGGTGTGGTGTCCCGAGTTCGAATCCCGGGAGGACCATATGCTTTCATTAGTTTAATCAAGTACATTGGGGTTTGTCATTGATGATTAATGTTAAGAACGGGGTGTTACTTATAAGAAATAAAAAAAGGACTTTACTGAAACCAAAAATAAAGCTTGTATTGACACCAAAATTATATATATTTATGGGCTGTATTAAAGAAGAAGATTGGCGTGATTAACTATGTTTCTTACTAAGCAAAATACTAATAGTTTGTACTCAATAATTATTAAAGGTTCGTGCTAAAAATAAATAACATGCTGAAAATTGGATATATACATAGGAAAATCTCTATTTCATAGAAATATAGGGGAAGCTGTATTGAGAGAGAGAGAGAGAGAGAGAGAGAGAGAGAGAGAGAGAGAGAGAGAGAGAGAGAGAGAGAGAGAGAGAGAGAAAAAAAAGTTTGCCTATAATTTGACATTTTGTATTCAGTAAATATGTGTTTAAGGGGGGTCACAGTTTTGTTTTTTATCTTTCTCTCCTTTTATCTCTTTCCCTGGCTTGTATCCATTCGGCCCCATTCAACCAACTGTTTTAAGACTTATATCCCCATGCAGGTGTCGATTTCTTCCTGGCGAGCTATAGCGAGCCAGCATTGTATGGAGAAATCCAGCTTCGCCAGAGACATTTTTCTATCGAAAAATGTACAAATTTAGCTTGCTGTAAAAAAAGAAAATATATATGCAGGCTCGCTACCGCTCGCCAGGAAAATATTGACACCTGGATGGGGGTAAACGTCTTAAAACAGTAGGCTGAATGGGGCCGAATAGATACAAGCCAAAGAGAGGGAGAGAGAAAGAGAAAAAAAGCGAGGTGGGCTCCCTTAAGGCAACACATAAGGACACACACAACAAATAGTAAATACACCAGTTCTTACGTGCCCTTTACGACAAACTGGGACGCATTTCGAATAAGTCGTGTACACAGAATTCGTGTTATTTTGGTGTCAAACTTCCTACTCGCTGAAACCCAACAACACCAAGAACAGCTGTTGCAAATCTCTGTGTTGGTTTACTTTCACATGTGTTAAATCTCCCTGGTCCACTGGCTTACTGTTTGTTCTACGTGTGTGTGTCTGTTTGTATGTGTGTGTGTGTGTGTGTGCTCCTATGTCGGTAAGGTATGTGTAAGCTTGTTGTTGTAGTGTACTATCATTTGTTGTTGATATATTTATCTTTATAAGATTACTTTGCACACACTTCTTTTATAGTTTGCTACAACATTCAACATACTGGTTGAGAAAATCGTACATTCCAAAATGTATCATTGTACGTGTTCCATATCAGCAGTGTGTTGTTGGTGCTATTGTTGTTGCTGTGTACATACTACTACTACAACAACAACAGATACTACGACTACTACTACTAATAATAATAATAATAAAGTAGATGTGCCGTTTCGCCCAAAATCAAAACGGCATACCCAACTCTGCGATCGGTCACCATCATCACTTCTAATCACTATCATCATTAATATCATCAACACTACTACTCTCACCATCATCACTACTACTCTCATCATCACTACTACTCTCATCATCACTACAACTTTCACCATCATTACTACTACTTACCAACATCACTAATACTGTCACCATCATCACTACTACTCTCATCATCACTACTACTCTCATCATCACTACAACTTTCACCATCATTACTACTACTTACCAACATCACTAATACTGTCACCATCATCTTACAATCATCATTACTACTGTCACCATCATCAATACTAATATGACCATCATCACTACTACTAGTACTGTCACCATCATATCTACTACTGGTATCATCATCACTACTGTCATCATTATCACTAAATCTACAACCATCATCACTACTATCAACATTATCCCACTATTACTACCATCACTTCTAATGTCAACTAAACTAACTTAACCTAACAAATGCAGTGCGAATATTTCTCACCCCCTGAACGATGGCATTCACACACACAGAACGCCATCATCATTGCTTGGGAATAGGTACTGGGCGGGGGGGGGTACGGGGGTGGGGGGGATTTTTGTTTTTTTACCTAAAATCATAACTATTGCACAAATTTAAAAAAAAATCCTTTTTTAATTACCGTCGCATTCACGCACCGAATGTTCGTGTGAAGTTTGGTGAAAATCCGTCGAATGATCTAGGAGTTTTCAGACAGACAGACAGACATTTCGGCCGGCATGTACCATTATACGGGGGGCGATACCACTCTGCTTACGCAGAGTTGATAATAATAATGATAATAATTTTTGGTGTATTGTTCTATTATAGCCATTGAAGCTGATTAACTACAGAGTTTCACTTAACCTAAATACTATACAATGCTTATTCAACCTTAAGTACGAGTTCACATGAAACCTTTGGCGACCTTGAGGCCCCGGAGTTTCAACTGTAGTCCATACGCAGGTACACATTGTATTGGTGAAACTACGTGTGGGCTACCACAAGCTGACATCAGCTTGGCTAGGAAGGGACCACGATACAATCCTTCTCTGTTGGAATGGCTTAAACAAAACAAAAAAGTTCATGTTTTGTTTTTGTTTTTGTTTTTTGTTTTATGCTGGACCATCCTGGTGTGTGTGTGTGTGTGTGTGTGTGTGTGTAAAGGAGACAAACGGCAAAGCTACCTGTAACAAGTGTACCCCCCAAAGTTGAAAGATGACATAGGAAATGTCAGGTACGTTAGAGTCAAAATATCTGGAATCACGGTGCTTGAATCAGTTTAAGACATACGATGAGAGAAAGACAGAACGAGGGAGAGAGTACCAGATCTAGCTTGTCGAGAAGAAAGACTGGGAAAATCAGTTCACACTTGTGTTAGAAAGTTGGACAGAGTAGGGGTGAGAATATGTTGAAGGGAGCAAGGGAGGAGGTATATGCCAAGAAAGCTCTGAAGAATATTGATAATTGTAAAAGCGGTAGAAGAGAGAGACATATGCAACAAATACAAACATACACACACACAAATTATATATATATATATATATATATATATATATATATATATATATATATATATATATATATATATATATATATAATGTCAAATTAATAAATAAGTGTTAAGGGTATAGGAGTAGTTAACTTGAGTTATTTATACAGTTTGTGGTGCTTGAACATTCCTATCTATAGTTAAATACAAATGTAAACATGAACACGGAAACTATAGACTTGTCTTACATATATATTTGAACACCACATCAACAAATGGATACATTTGTTGATGTATACTACTAACCGCAGCTACTAAAGTTCAGTTCACAAAACTAGCGAAGGAAACTTATTGAATTAGGTACTCAAGATCGGAGACATAAAATACCAACACAAGAACGAAGACTTTAAAAATGAAACTTTATGATTATTTTGCACGGAAGGCAGCCTAGTATATAACCTTTAAGTTTTTCCGTCAGCCATAAATTTACTATGGGTAAAAAAAGGGTGGAAGTTCGAAGGAGAGGAATACTGAGGGAGAATGCAGATGAGTGAGAGTTCTGGGTCAAAGAATAACGTTGCGAGGGAAATAAAAGAACGGAGGGTACGGATGAGGAGAATATTGCATATAATAACAACATTAATTGAATTAGCAAAACATGTACAAATATAACAGATTTATCTAGCTATTGCCGGACGCCTTACTCCCCTTCATGAGGGTGGTAATACACAAATGTTTACAAGAATGAACATGTGTTGTCCTATTCTCTTGTACCAACCTTGTGCTTGTTCCCCGCTTGATATTTAGTCGTTGATTTTCCTTTATGATTTGAACGATGTCCAGATTTTCAATGTTATTTCAGTGTCCTGTTTATTGGAGGGTAGTCATTTTCCTATTAGATGATTTTACGAATCATTTACTTTAAGATATGTAACTAGAATCATGTAACTAGAATTGTATGATATTTTGAACTTTTAATTTGTATTTTCAATTATTAATATTTAACCCTACTTGATTGTTTACTGAGTCTTATCTCTTTTTTAGGGTATATATAGTTCCTGATGATGGCTCCATGAGGTGCCGAACATTTGAATACACTAAGATGGTTCCCGGCGTTATTTCCCTCATTGTCCTTCTACTATGGAAATTGCGGTGCCCTAGTTCTACTCAATATATAATACAAATCAAATTATGTGACATGTTGGCATTCCCCGTAACTTTCTATTTTACATTGTGTCCTTTTCGGGTTTGCTAAAGCATGCTACTACTGTATAATATTGGGTTCACTTTCCATACACGAGTATGTGTTTAAAAGGCATTTTATATCATTTTAATATGGGGAATGTGTTAATATATATTCAAAAGGATACTACAAAACGCTATTGGATACTAATTAACATTCCCGATTCATTTAACAGATTGGATAGAATAATACATAAGATCATTACACGGAACATATGCAAAATTAATGTAACTGATAATAGTGCATGTGAGTCATACGCGCTACCATTGTTCCACAGGTCACCACAGGTCTTAGTAAAGGCATGACAGATGGACAGTCTCTTTACAACATACATGCCTTTAGTTGTAAAGAGGAACCTGGAGATAGTGGGGGAATAATTCCACTTAATTCCACTGGATTACTCACTCGAGTACCATCATAGGCTCCAAATGCCACACCTACACACACGTGTATGTTGTGCGTGTACACTGCCAATGATTGCAAGCCTGCAAATAAAATTAAATACATTGATTATGTGATAGGCCGATTAGGCTTAAGGGGAGGTTTTTAGTTTGTTTCCTATTCCTTCAGCAATCTTAAAATTTCACCCCCTTGACCCCCTTTCAAGATAAATGTGTACATTTTTCGGTAGAAAAATGTCCCGGCCGAAGGCCGGTTATTCTTAAATTACAGGCTCGCTATCGCTCGCCAGGATAAAATCGACACCTAAATGGCACGAAATGTCTTAAAATTGACAGAATGGGGCGGAAATTCTTAAAATCACCAAACTAATAGGGCAAACGTCTTAAAATCTCAAAAGCAATGAGGCTAGACATGAGGGAGAAAGGGGTCAAGAAAAGTTCCTCAAGTGGAAATCTCCCCTTAAGGGTCGTATTAAAGTTAATCCATGTTGCTGTACAGTCGTTAGCATATATGAGGCTACACCAGTTCAAATCTTTGAAACATCAAAGCCTAGTGCTGAAGCATCTGTGTTATAGTAAAACATTGTGTAATCTTGTTTGGGTTTAATGACGATTCCAATGACTGCATAGAGATTATATTCTCTTGCCTGTACAGTGTTGTTGCGAAGGGGTATTGGAGTTTGTCCATCATCGCCCTCTTTACTCAGAAAAGACTCATAACATGGTATATATACAACTGTAACATAGAATAACATGAGAACAATGAGTTTTCTGTAAATACATCCTACAATATAAATATTTACAGAATATATATGTTCTGTATTCCTTAACACTTCACATGTTTCAGTAATCATTCTCACTCACTGTACCCTCTTACAACCTTTCTCTACTTGCTTGTTCACGTCCATTGTGTTGTCTAATCCTGTACCAAGCTGTCCTTTTCCCACGCTCCTCACTCCCGGAAAACTCTCCACAGCTCTTGTGTAAATGTTGAATGCTGTCTTTGCTTTATAATGCAGATCTGTCACTGTTTTCAATCTACTCGTATGTGATATATATTCTTCAATTATATACTTTTCAATTATACATGAAACGAAGACATTGATGATAACATGTTCAATAGCAAACTACATTATTATTATTATTATTATTATTCTTAGAATGCATAATTTCTCAAATAGGAGATCGTTTAGACATCGTGTATACTACTTTGATATAGTAT
Source organism: Paralithodes platypus (assembly GCA_032716605.1). Taxonomy (NCBI): domain Eukaryota; kingdom Metazoa; phylum Arthropoda; class Malacostraca; order Decapoda; family Lithodidae; genus Paralithodes; species Paralithodes platypus. Next base: position 27,236,814 of record CM064576.1, on the reverse strand, counting down.
TTCTAACAATTCATTATGTGGATAAAACACAGTAATGATGCATAACAATTAGCGTTGGACAAATACACTTTTTAGGAGAGTTACAATTGTTTCAATTCCGCCTCGTTTCTCCTAAATCATGCCCGTGAACATTCTTCAAAAGTCGTCTTATCTACAACCTACTAACCCGAGAACGACGAGGAGACTTAAGGTGTTTACTGTTATACTCTATATTTTATCATTCTATTCCTGTAATTCTGTCCAGTAAATATATGTTGTATGTTGTTTTTCTTAGTAAACTAAGTGAGTTGCTATAATAAACTCACTTTGTTTTTCCCATTCCATCACTCATTAATTTCAACTTTGGCGCTAATCATTAAATCTTCGCTGTCAAGTAATAATATTCAAGATCATTATAAATATCTTTAAATTGCATGTGTTAACTCAAGTAGTCTCAGAGATGAAAAAAATAAATGCATAAGTAAACAAAAAACGAAAGATTCCGTACTCTATTCTCACAAAATCCTGCCTCCATATCTACGTGTTTATCTTCACCTACTTACTGTACAGTATATCCCATATCATGAATCCCTAAAATGCTTCGTACCTCAATCCCTTTACGTTTCACCACTTCATCCCCGTGCTGTTTAGTCCCTGTTTATATTCTCCTTCCATCTCATTATCCCTGGTGATTCTCCTTCTCGCCCATTTGCAACTCCAATTTTCTGTCGCCTTGGTTATTCAGCCGCTCACTTTACCAAACGCTAGTCTTTAGAATTTTTCGAGCCAGCGTAATGAGGCGATTAGGAGGGGTAGCAAGAAGATACCGACGGTGGATGAACGTAGATATAGACAAAAGTTCAAAATAAATACAAAATTAATACTAATGTAGGGAGATGAGTAGTAAGGGATAACATAGGAAATCAAACAACAACCAATATGCTGTTCCTCTCTATTTATAGCCCACTTTATGAAGGGTGAGATGTGAATAATTGCGGACAGAAAGAAAATACAAAGTCTATTATTCAAACAAAACTCCTCATCAGGCGTATGACTATAGATATTTAATATCGAGTGAAGACTGGTGAAATGACGGCCATTTACATGTATACTGTATAGGTTGTTCAACAAGCAATACTGGCATTTAGCAAACAAATTATGCTGCAACATGATCCAAAAACGATTCCCATACTCAAGATGACCAATTACGGAGTTGTATAGTGATTATGGTAATTATATAGGTACAATATCTTTATATACAGTAGAGCGATCACAGTATTTTATGAACATTTTCATATTGGCACTAATACGATGTTTGATTTGGTTCTAGTAGTAGTGACGGTGCTGATATATAAATAATTAGTTATGTGTGTATAAATTAAATGTTTGCCATAAAATCATATTGATATATTTGTAATCCTTCCAACTCTCCCAGCATGCATCACATTTATATAGGCTGTACATTCGATCATGACACATGATAATTAAATATGTTGGTCTTATTCCAGGTGATGAGTTAGATGACGATCCACATGATGACGTTTCCACTGACTCGACGTAGTCTTGGTCACCCAGATCAACGAAGCTTCGATGTCTACTCCTAGGTTTGTGTCCTAAAACCACATCGCCACTCTCGTTATCTCGACTCAACACCATACAGCAGAACACACACACACACACACACACACACACACACACACACACACACACACACACACCACCTATTGAGTACACTTAGTACAGTACTGTCTCCCATTACATAGATTATATATGGAAATATCTATATACTGATAGAACATTGGAAAGAGCAAGAGTGGACTTTGTGGTTATTCAGTGTAACTAAGTACAACACAAATTCCATCCCAATTTTATCTCTTCTCGACAAATCACGATTTGAAACCAGGTACCTAGCTCAGTAGCAAAATATCTTGTCTACACCTGCCTAATTACAGCCATCATTGTGTATAAAATTAATGGATCTTTCACATACATTATGCTTTCTTATAAGGAACTATGACACACCATACACCTCACATAAAATCGAATTTTCTGACCCTTTCATAAACTCACTTCACTTGGCATTCCTTTCAAACTCTCTTCACTTGACCTCTCACTTTAATTCCCACCACCTGAGCCTTCACTTAGCTTCTACCCTGCCAGGACCCTCATCCATATTTACCTCACTAGGTCCCTCACTTTCCTGGGTTTCAAACGGCCTTGCATGTATCCGGGCGGTGGGCGGTGTTATAGGATTGTTTGGCTGTACAGTATAATGCTGATGCAAGCACACGGTTGTATGGCACACAATACATAACATTATAAACCACACACGCAACATGGCACACATTATGCAGCATTATATATTGGCGAAGGAGAGGTGGTGTTCAACAGAGTAAAAGTTAGAAGACATTTATAGTAAGATTGGAAGATAGCCATCCAGAGCATTTTGACGGGTCGGCACCAGAGGCCATACCACTGAGGGCATACAATGTTACAACCAAGAGTTGCAAGCTTTATTCATATATCTCATAGCTTCAGAAGGCCTATATATTATGGAAAAACCAAGTTAACGACAAGTAAGTATAATAATGGCGAGAGAGAGAAAGAGAGAGAGAGTGAGAGTGAGAACGAGAGCGAGAGAGAGGGGGCAGATGTTCGTGACAAATACTTAAATGTCCCTAACAATATGGACATAACAAAATTCTGGGAGGTAATGGTACCTACTTTAAAAATCATACCGGTAACTTACGTGCATCAAATGTGCACACATTTCATGTGAAACCACATACACTAAAAATATAGGAGAAATATATACATGGAATGGAAAATGAAGTTGAAAAGAGAATAAAACAGCGAAGTCATTAAAGTATGTAATACAGTCATAATGGACCAAATTAGGGCGGGAGCCATCTGCACTTTAGTCGTTAATGGAGTGTTGAATAATATAACTATGACCATTTCGGCATGATATTTATTGGTATTGTTATTATTATCATTATTATTGTTAGTATTAGTATTAGTATTAGCAGTATTAGTATTACTATTATTATGATTATTAACTAAATGTATGGTCCACTCATAATTTCCACTGCCAAAGCCTTCGCAAAACATGATTCCCTCAGTGGATGTCTCTGTGCATGTGATTTCGTCACTATAACTATCTGCTTGCAGAAACAATACGCACAAAAAACATGTAAATTCCACACCATACTTGTACACACAACAAGCGATTTAGATATGGAGTAACAGGCTGAATAAGCTTCTTATCTTCTTCGAGAATCTTGTATGGTTCAGTTTCGGATACGATCATAAGAATGTCTATGTTTAAGTCTATTTTTAATAGTTTTAACATCTTTATTAGTAGAGGGAAAATATAAACTGGCTTACAGTATGACTGTATTTAACTGATAAAGCTAAAGACCTGACATAAAAACAACTGATATTTAGCACAATAATAATTTGACTAAGAGTCATATCCGCCCACAATATAACCTATATTTTGAAAACAAAATAACATCCCTGTAAACTTACACCGGTGACTTAATAGTTAGTATACATACTGAATATTGTGTGTTTGGCAATAACATTAAAATATATAGCCCATTTACAAGGGGGAGTGGTACAAAATATAGTACAGGAGTTGAGAAATAGGAATATACAGACACAGTAGATGGGGAGGGAGGGTAAGGAGGGGTCCGGGGGGGGTTGAGTAACGTATGGATCAGTGGTAGGAAGTACCAGAGGGGGATTGTCTCACCTAATGACATAGTTCTTTGTTTTGAGAGCCCCTGGGGCGTTTTTGAAGGTTTTGTTAATGGTCTTGCTTCCGTGAGGCCTATCAAATTAGCTATACACATATAATTTCGTGAGGTTTATCGCACTTCTCAGGTTTAAGTTTAATAATTTGAATGATATTTCTTTCATAGTCCTGCAGATTGAAAGTGAAAGCAAGCTTAAGTAAAAATGCCTGGATAAACGGAGCTTGAAGGATTTTGATTCATAGTAAGAATAAACCGAGGAAGACCAGTTCAGAGTCAGCGTGAGTGGAAAAAAAAAAAAATGCCAAACGGTTCACTGACGGGTTAGCTAGCTGGACAGAACAGGGGTGGAATTGTGTTGAAAAGCGGGTGGGACGTAATATCTCTACGGAAAAAAGCCTACGCCGAGATTGTAAAAGCGATATAAGAGAGAGACAGAGAGAGAGAGAGAGAGATTTAAACACTGTGGTATATACACAGATATACTGGAATGAGATAGGAGGGGAAGTGAAGAGACGAAAGGCTTTGAACTTAATTTTCTGGAAGTGTTATATGTGTGGATCCTCCTCTTACATGCGAACGGAACTCGATACATGGGTGTCCCATACGCTTGATATATTTAAGTAAACGACCCTCCCACCCACCCACCCCGCCTTTCGGCCCGGGTTATTTTGAAAGGGGGTCTGTGGGGTGTATTTTCAAGTTTGATGGAGGTCTGGCGAGGAAACACAAAGTAGACAAATATAAATACACAGACCAAAAAAACAGCTCTACCCCCTTAAATATTCTTAACATGTGATGGAAAAAAGGAGCAAGAACGAAAGCTCTAAGGAAAGGAAAACACAGAGAAACCGGCGAGAATGTCCGGAGAAAAGCGGCGATAAAGTGGCCCAATAACAAACACTACAAAACAGCGATAAGGACACTTAATGGTGGCACTCGATAACACACACACACAAGTCCCACACAAAGCAGAGGATCAGCTGTCGGCACTTAAGGGGGGTGACCTGCTTTCTTTTCTCTCTTTATCTGGCTTGCATCCATTCGGCCCCATTCAGCCTACTGTTTTAAGATGTTAATCCCTATCCAGATGTCAATTTCTTCCTGGCGAGCGATAGCGAGCTAGCATCGTATGAAGAAACCCGGCTTCCGGCTTTGCCGGATTTTTTTTGTATTAAAAAATGTACAAATTTAGCCTGCTGTCAAAAACATTATACACAATATGCTGGCTCGCTACCGCTCACTAGAGATCCTATAGTAACTATAACTATAGGATCTCTACCGCTCACCAGGAAAAAATCGACACCTGGATGGGGATAAAAGTCTTAAAACAGTAGGCTGAATGGGGCCGATTGGATGCAACCCAGAGAGAGAGGGAGAGAGAGAAAAAAATAAAATAAACGAGGCGGGGCCACCTAAGGGGAGGTTTTTATTTTTCTACCTAGACCATCAAAACAATAATAATATGCTCAACAATGCAAAGAATGCTTACATATACTTATATAATAATTCATATACATTTATTTTCTAAATAGAAACATGTGGAGTGCCTCAAGGGGAAGCTTTTAGTTTGTTCCCTAGACCTCCATCAAGCTTTGAAAAAAAATGTCACACACACACACACACACACACACACACACACACACACACACACACACACACACACACACACACACACTAAACACACACACACACACACACACACACACACACACACACACACACACACACACACACACACACACACACACACACACACACACACACACACACCTGTTCATCTAGGCAACTAACCAGATTTGACTGCAATATATTATTATACATCGGTGCCATCAAATTCAGTTTCGATGTCACTAACCATATTTTCTAGGCTGTCCTCTCCATTTTATTATATCACCCACTCGCACATGAACACTGACATTTTATATTCCACTGATATGGTTTAGCCCGTTCAGATTTCCGAGCATTTTATTATAAATACGGCGGAAAATATTGTTTATCAAAGAAAATATGTATGCAGCACTTGATCTAATTATCAGGTAAGCGGGCTAATGCATATTCAAATGTTTACTCCTTGGGGATCATGACGCACTATAACAGTTTATTCTGGCTACTACTAGAAGATTTAATTTAATTTCGGAAGGCCTTTTAGGAATCAAAAGTGTAATAACTATATCAATCATCCCTCTGACTCACACAATAACTTCCTAGGCTGAATATAATTGTCTACTAAGAGCAAAATGAAAAGACAAATTCGTCTCCGTATATTGAGAGGAATTAAACGTGCTTCCAAATATTTATCCATTCATCTGAAATGTTACTAAATTATATTTTTCTTTGAGCCGCCCGGCTTGCTGAGTTGATAGCGTCCGTCTTTCATCCAGTAAACTCGCGCTTTAATCCTGCTCAGGCTAAGCAGTTATTTTGAGATATAGCTGGGAGTTATGAGCTTCCTTTGAGCAAGAGAGATAGGTATTGGTCTCTGGTTGATGTGGTCAAACATTTGTGGATCTTCGAAGGATGAGATACGGGTTCTATATATGTAACCAGACGATTATTATTAAACAATATTACTGTCGATATATGTAAATAAATTTGTCAATTGAGCACAGCTCAATTGATCGCACTCAATAAGGATACTCAAAGTTGCACTCCCTAAATAGTTCTTGTTAATACTTACATTAAATACGTATACCTGAATAAAAAGCTGTTTTTTCTCATAAATAGTGTTGACTACCATCCTCCAAAGAGTATACATTGAATTGTTCAAAGCTAAAATAAATCGGTGCTATGTATAGGTAATAAATGTAGTAAAGTATATGAATAAATCAGAAGGTGTAAATAGTTTTATTATAAAATGTTCACTGTTGAATCATTGAATAATTAATACCGGTGCATATACAGTAGAGCTCTCTATTTCAATAATATAAGTATATTGCTTCAAGAAAGGTGTCGAATAGAAATAAATATACTGTATACCAGACAAATAAATATACTATATCATAATTAAGCAAGTTTGTGTAGAAGTTTATTTTGGTAGAATAATATGTGCAAATCTACACATAGAAGCATAGTTATAATTCAGCATATCGTAAAACTAACCACATTTGCTGGCAGGACAAGAGTGTGGGTCAAACAACTCAGACGTGAGAGATAATGTACAGTATGTGTACGAACTGATTTTATGGCCAAACAACCGGCAACCCAGAGGATGAGTGGAGGAAGAGGTTGATGTTAGGTAGAGGGATTAACACAGGGGAAGAGGGATTAACACAGGGGAAGAGGGATTAACACAGGGGAGGAGGGATTAACACAAGGGAGGAGGGATTACAGGATGGGCTAGATGGGTTATTTGAGGGACTGGTGGGATTACAGATTGAAGGTGGATTTGTAAATGTGGTTTCAGATTCGAAGAATAGAATGAACATATTTCATATTTTCTTTCCCTTTTTTAACTCTTTGGAAGTAAGCTGAAGTCATTTATCCAAGTGCAGGGATCCTGTGACTAATTGTCTTTGAATTACATTTGTAGTTAAGAATGTATAATTAACATCTACTCATTGTATAAGTTGTAAATCAGTTTCCATAATTATACTTTATGAAAGGGTGTACAGTCACTCATAAACATGCGTGGACCTCACCTACTTCTAATTATGGAAGCAGATTATACGAAATTATGACTATTTTCTGTAATGCAACCACAGCAAAACTATAATATAATATTAATTGAAAAGCAAATTCCTTACAAACATCAATCCAGAGAGTTATAATGGCATACAGTAAACATAGGGGGTCCACGAATTTATATAAGTGACTGTACCCTTAAGGGGGGTGACCTGCTTTTTTGTTATCTCCTTTTCTCACTTTCTCTGGCTTGTATTCATTCGGCCCCATTCAGCCTACTGTTTTAAGACGTTTATCCCCATCCAGGTGTCAAACTTTTACTGGTGAGTGGTAGCGAGCCAGCATATTTTTAAAAATGTTTTGACAGCAGGCTAAATTTGTAAATTTTTCGATAGAAAAATTTCTCCGGCGAAGCCGGATTTCTTCATATAATGCTGGCTCGCTATCGCTCGCCAGGAAGAAATCGACACCTAGATGGGGATAAACTTCTTAAAATAGTTGGCTGAATGGGGCCAAATGGATACAAGCCAGAGAAAGAGAGAAAAGGAGAGAAATAAACAAAAGCAGGTCACCCCCCTTAAGTGGATAATGGATACTGCAGACACCGCGCAGTCGCAAAACTATCCTTCTCTTTCGCTTTCACTGGCTTTGTTTATTTTTCCACTATTTTCCTTTGTCTCGCTCCCACGCAGCACTCTAACTAATAAGCCTAATTCTCCCTTAAGGGGGTCGACCTGATTTTGTTATTTCTGTCATTTTCTCTCTTTCTCTGGCTTGTATCCATTCGGCCCCATTCAGCCAACTATTTTAAGAAGTTTATTCCCATCTAGGTGTCGATTTCTTCCTGGCGAGCGATAGCGAGCCAGCATTATATGAAGAAATCCGGCTTCGCCGGAGAATTTTTTCTATCGAAAAATTAACAAATTTAGCCTGCTGTCAAACACAAATAAAAAATATGCTGGCTCGCTACCGCTCACCAGTAAACAATTGACACCTGGATGGGGATAAAAGTCTAAAACAGTAGGCTGAATGGGGCCAAATGGATACAAGCCAGAGAAAGATAGAAAAGGACGGAACACAAACAGGTCACCCCCCTTAAGCTGCCACCTTAGTTCATAAAGCGACTTGCTTAGGGGGAGATTTTTAATTAGCTACCTAAACTTCCATCAAGCTTTAAAAAATACCCACAAGATCCCCTTCGAGGTAAATGTGTACATTTTTCGGTAGAAAAATGTCCAGGCAATAGGCCGGTTCCTCTTAAATTACAGGCTCGCTATCGCTCGCCAGGAAAAAATGGACACCTAAATGGCAGGAAAGGTCTTAAAATTGACAGAAATGAGGCGAAAGTTCATAAAATGCATAATAAGGGAGAGCCTGAATAGGTTTTAAGTGTGTGTGTGGGGGGGGGGGGGGGGGAGAGGAGGGGGGGTTAAGCTAGACAGCCCGTACTTCAATTATCACCCGGGCAGCGCCGGGTACCTCAGATAGTACTGTATAGTAAGCTCAGTTCCTATTGCTGTCTCACTCTAAACTATCCCACCAATAACAACACACACAAACAAGAATACACACAATGTCTTGATAATATTGCCGCTCACACTCTGATCAACCTGGTGAACAAGCCTACGTCTTTTCTATCCTAAATGACCTAGAGCAGTTAGTTCAGCAACCCACCCGTATCCCGGATCGCATCGGAGATCGGCCCAACATTCTTGACCTATTTCTAACTTCTAACCCTTCTTCTTATACTGTCGATCTTTTCTCTCCTTTGGGCTCCTCCGACCATAAACTTATCTCTGTCACCTGTCCTATCTCTCCAGTACAGCCACCCGATCCTCCTAGCCGGCGGCGCTTGTGGCACTTTGGTGTTGCCGACTGGGAGGCTCTTCGGCAGTACTTCTTTGATTTCCCATGGAATGATTTCTGCTTCCATGGCCGAGGACCCGAGGAGAGTGCTGAACGCATTACCGAGGTAATCCTATCGGGCATGGAAGCATACATTCCATTCTCTTTCTCTCAGACTAATGCTAAAAAATCTTGGTTTACTCACGCCTGTTCTACTGCTGTCCGCAATAAGGAGGAAGCATTTAAACGGTACCGACGCCTTAAATCTCAAGACTCTCATTCTTCATATGTTTCTGCCCGGAATCAAGCCAAATCTGTTCTTCGACTTGCCAAACACTCTTTCATCAATAATAAATGCACTGAACTATCCAACTCTAGCTCTTCCCAAGCTTTCTGGCATCTAGCCAAAAACCTCTCCAACAATTTCTCTTCCTCGTCTTTCCCTCCCCTTTCCCACTCTGATGGCACAACCATCACTTCTTCCTCTGACAAAGCTAAACTCTTCGCTCAAACTTTTGCTAGAAACTCCACCTTGGATGATTCCGGAGCTATTCCTCCCTCTCCGCCCTCCTCTCTCTTACTTATGCCTAATATCCTAATCTCTTCTAAAGATGTACTTTCTACCCTCTCTGGGCTTAACACTAATAAGGCGTACGGTCCGGACGGTGTTCCTTCTGTTGTTCTCAAAAACTGTGCTTCCGTGCTGACTCCCTGCCTAGGCAAACTCTTTCGTCTCTGTCTATCCTCTAACGTCTTCCCTTCATGCTGGAAGTTTGCTCACATTCAACCTGTCCCAAAGAAGGGTGACCGCTCTCAACCCTCCAACTATCGTCCAATTGCTCTTATCTCTTGTCTTTCTAAAGTTTTTGAAACTATTCTTGCTTCCAAATTTCTTAAGCATTTCTCTTCTCATAATCTGCTCTCAGATCGCCAGTATGGCTTCCTTAAGGGTCACTCTACTGGTGATCTTCTTTCATATCTTACTAACTCTTGGTCATCCTCCTTTCGGGACTTCGGTGAGACTTTTTCTATTGCACTAGACATATCGAAAGCCTTCGATAGAGTCTGGAATAAATCTTTAATTTCTAAACTACCCTCCTTCGGTTTCTATCCATCCATCTGTGCCTTTGTCTCTAATTTCCTTTCCGGCCGTTCCATAGCTGCGGTTGTGGACGGCCATTGTTCACTTCCTCACCCTATAAACTCCGGTGTTCCTCAGGGCTCTGTCCTATCTCCTATTCTCTTTCTAATTTTTATAAATGATCTCCTTAACTGTACCTTAATTCCCATCCATTCATACGCAGACGACTCAACCTTACACTACTCCATTAGTTTTTCAGAACGCCCCAGCCAGCAATCCCTCAACGACAAACGTAATGAAGCCATAGAACTCTTAAATTCTGATCTAAATACTATTTCCAATTGGGGCAGAGAAAACCTTGTTAACTTTAATGCTTCCAAAACCCAATTTCTCCATCTATCTACCCGTCAGGATCTCCCTTATTCTTCAACAATACAAAAATCAACCCTTCATCTTCTCTCAATATTCTTGGTGTCTCTTTTTCTTCTGCTCTCATTTGGAAGGACCATATTACCAGTCTTGCTAAGGCAGCCTCCCAGAAGCTGGGTGTGCTCAACCGCCTTAGGGGGTTCTTTTCCCCTGCACAGCTTCTTGCTCTGTACAGGGGCATAGTGTGCCCTTGTATTGAGTATTGTTCACATGTGTGGGGAGGTTCCTCTCACACCGCTCTCCTAGACAAAGTTGAAAGGAAGGCCTTTCGTATCATTAACTCCCGTCCACTCACCAACTCTCTGCAATCTCTCTCTCTCCGCCGCAATGTTGCATCTCTCTCGCTATTCTATCGCTACTATAATAATCAGTGTTCCTCAGAGCTATCCCAGTGCATACCACCTCCTTTACGTAGGGCACGTGGTACCCGTCTTGCAACTCAATCCCACCCCTACTCTGTGCAACTCTCCAACCCAAGAGTGAAACGTTACTCTCAAACTTTCTTCTACTCAACATCTGAGCTCTGGAACTCTCTCCCAGAATCAGTCTTTCCCTCTTCCTATGACTTAAATTGCTTCAAACTCCGTGTGTCCAGGCATTTTGGCTCGAACGTCCCTTGATTTTGGCCCTGTCACTCTTTCAACTATGGGGGAGGCACTCGCTATAGGCAGTTAAGCCTTTTGCCTCCCTCAATCACATAGAAAAAAAAAAAAAAAAAAAAAAAAACACACACCCACCTACATACACACACACACACCCACACCCACACCAGGGGTTACAACTCACCAAGACAAGACACTCACGCTAGCACAACAAAACAACCCATCACGCCACGGAGGTCACTTGACACATGATAGGACGCGCAGAGAGGCTAAGCAGATGCCACTTTCGGATATACAGTATATGACCTCATGTTTATATGCATTATAAATAACGTGTGGTAAAGCTAGGAGTAAAGACGGTTATGTTGCTATACCAATGGTAACAAATGTATTGGAAGTAAGAGTAATGTATTCGAAATGTATGCATGTACTTTATGTATGCATGCATATAATGTATCTATGTATGTATGTATGTATATACACTGGCACTTACCCCAGTTATCCTTTTTTTTTTTTTTTTTTTTTTTTTTTTTAATGGGGGTGGCCGACTAGAGACAGAGCTAGAACATGGACATCACACACATCAGAAAAAAACACAACACAAAACACAAAATTACACACATCTAGGTGGGATGGCATTGCATTATCGTATATTCTCCGTTCTTAGACTTTGCGTAATAAGATCTTGAAAGGTTAAGGGGAAACTGGCCGTTTGTTTGGTCTATTAATTCATGTATTCATATATTTGTTTAGTTTCCTCCCTAGACCTCCATCAAGCTTAGAACAAAAAAAAAAAAAAAAAAACAGGGCCTTGACCCCCCTTCAAGATAAATTTGTACATTTTTCGGTAGAAAAATGTCCCGGCCGAAGGCGGCTTCCTCTTAAAATTGCAGGTTCGCTATCGCTCGCCAGGAAATAATAGACACCTAAATGGCACGAAAGGTCTTAAAATTGACAACGAAATTGGGTGAAAGGTGTTAAAATCGCCAAACTAATGGGCCGAACGTCTCATAATCTCAAAACTAGTGGGGCTAAACATCAGGGAGAAGGGGATCTAGAAAAACGGTCTGCCTCTCCTTAATAACGACCTCTTGATGTTCTCTATGAGCGTTCTAAGAAGTCCTGCTAAGAGTGTGAAAGCAGGTTGACCTATGAATGGATTACAACTCCCAATAACTTAAGGGGAGATGGACCGTCTTTCTGGCTCCTTTTCTCCCCCATGTTTTGCTCCATTAGTTTTGCGATTTTAAGACGTTTGGCCCATTAGTTGGGCGATTTAAAGACTCTTTGTCCCATTTATTTTTCAATATGTAGACCGTTCGTACTATTTAGGTGTCGATTTTTTTCCTGGCGAACGTTAGTGAGCCTGTTATTTTGGAAGAATCGGCCTTTGGTCGGGGAATTTTTCTACCCAAAAATGTACAAATTAATCTAGAAGGGGGATCTACTGGATGTTTATTTTTTAACTTTGATGTCGGTCTAGGTAGGAAATTAATATAATAAGAAAATACATACATTAGCAAGTAAAAACGACCCCATCTCCCATTAAGTGGTATGCATATACAGCATAACTTAGAAGCATAATTATGTTATTTAAAACAAAGGGACAAAGAGAGAGAACCCCGTGCCCCATGACCTCATTTACATATATACTCATATATACACTGGATCACATTTCATCTGTTTAAATGAACGTTCCCAGGCTTCCCAACTTCACCACTATCATCATCTTCACCATCATCAACACCACCACTCTCACCATCACCACCATGAACACCACCACTAACCACCACTCTCGTCACAACCACTCTCACCACAACCACCACCACTCACCACCATCTCTCCCACCACCAACATCATCAACACCACCACTCATTATCATCACTCTCACCACCACCATGAACACCACCACTCAACATCCCCACTATCATCTTCACCACCGCCACCACCATCACACTCACCACCACATGAACACCACCACTAACCACCACTCTCGTCACAACCACTCTCACCACAACCACCACCACTCACCACCATCTTCACCATCACTCCCACCACCACCATCATCAACACCACCACTCTCATTATCATCACTCTCACCACCACCATGAACACCACCATTCAACATTCCCACTATCATCTTCACCATCACACTCACCACCACCATGAACACCACCACTCTCCTCACCACCATCACCATCACTCCCACCCCAAACATCCTCATCACCACCACTCTCACCCCCACCACCACCATCTTCATCATCATCACTCCCACCACAAACATCAACACCACCACCACTCTCGTCACCACCACCATCACTCCCACCACAACCATCATCAACACCTCTACTCTCGTCACCAGCACTCTCACCACCATCAACACCACCATTTATACTACTTTATATATTTGGGTCTACTGTATATATATTTATCTATTAATACATTTTTGAGTTTCCTCGCTAGACCTCAATCAAGCTTTAAAGAACACCCCCTAGACCCCCCTTTCAAGATAAAATATGGAAGTGGGAAAATGCTGATTGGGATAGTATTAGATATACCCTATCCAAGTTAAATTGGAATATAATTCTACAAGGAGATGTCAACAGCCAAACTGACAATATCACCTATGAACTGTTAAAAGTTCAACATCGATTTGTGTCTCATATAATATCCACAGCAAAACCATCTGACCAACCCTGGTTTGGAACTCAGTGCAAGGCTGCATCGGATAGTAAATACCGCGCTTGGCAACGCTACAAACGTCACTCTACATCCCACAACAAACACCTCCATAAAAAGGCAGCAAGAAAAATGGAACAGGTACAAAAGTGGGCCATTAAGAAATGGGAAGACAACTTGAGAAATAAATTAAAAGGTGGAAAAGTAGGTAGTAAAATGTGGTGGAATATAGTAAAAGGGAAACGGGGAATAATTCATAAAGACAAAATTCCGCCTCTAATAAGTGGAAATGGCAAAGTGGCCCAAACTATAGCAGGAAAAGTCCATGCCCTAGCTCACCACTTTGCAAACAAGATGACTGTACCACACACTGATCATCAACCACCACACATCCCGCCAGTAACTCAAGAAAAGGTAGACTGTTTCAAAACTAGTAAGACTCGCACAGCCTCTTACTTTGTTTTTTAATAACTGCCTGAGAACAAGTATTTGGCCAAATAAATGGAAAACAAGTAACATTGTGCCATATACAGTATAAGAAGGACAGTAGGGCAGAAGTCACTAACTATCGCCCAGTATCTCTTTTATCTGCTTTTAGTAAAATTCTTGAGAAGGTAATAGCAACACATATCACAGAACACTTTCTAAGGAACCATATCCTCAACAACAGACAGTTTGGTTTCTGTAAAGGTCACTCGGCTGCAGATCTCCTACTCCTAATGACCTCTGACTGGACTTCTGCTCTTGACAAAGGCCAACGTACCTGTATTCTCGCTTTGGATATTGAAGGTGCCTTCGACAGAGTCTGGCACAGAGGGCTCTTGACAAAAATGAGATTAGTTGGGATTGAAGGGCACACATACAAACTACTAGAAAACTATGTCAGTGATGGACAGCTGAGAGTAGTACTAGAAGGAAAGGAGTCTTCTCCTTTCAATGTCAATGCAGGTGTACCACAAGGAAGTGTTCTCGGACCGTTGCTATGGAACATTTTCATAAACGACTTACTCCACCTTATACCCGAAGCCAGAGCCTTTGCCGATGATGGGACAGTATCAATAAGCTACGACCAAGCACAGGAGAAGGCAGCAATAAAGTTACTCCATGCCAGGCTCTAGATCATAACGGAATGGAGGAAAATGTGGCAAGTCAAGTTTGCTGCTCAAAAAACCCAGTTCATGGTAGCAACAAGATCAAATACTAATGTACAAATTAACTTCAATGGTAAACTCACAAGAAATTAACATCCAAGGCATGACTTTTGACAGAAAGCTAACTTTCAAAAGGCACATCGAAAATGTTGCTCGAGCTGCTTCTAGAAAAGTAGCTGCATTAAGAAGAGTTTCCTGGCTTTTGGACAGAGAGGGAAGGGAAGTGCTGTACAAGGCACAAATTAGATCTTCAATGGAATACTCTTCACCCTCATGGCGTGGTGCAGCCAAGAAACACCTTAGCCTTCTCGACAAAATTCAAGCCCGCACCAGACGCATAATTGATGACAACCAAACACTAACTCAAAATTCCATCGATAGCCTTCAGTACAGAAGAGATGTGGCAGGACTGTGCACACTATTTAAGATACAAAAACAATATATTCCACACTTACAGCCAATGAGACAAAAACAGCGAAATCCTCTGCGTACCACAAGAAGAGTAAAACCAGCACCATCTGCACTTGAGGAGCCTCGCTGCCATACCTCTCATTACCAACGGCAGTTTTCGTGCCGATACTCCATATTGTGGAATAGATTATTAAGATTTGGTATAAACCCACATGAATACACACTGCAGGGATTCAAAACTAGTGTCAATTCTTGGCTTAAGGTCATAGACAATGGGTAATAAAACAAAAATAAAAATAATAATAATAATTATAATAATAATGATAAGAAATAAACTAAAAAAGAATATTAAAATGATAAAAAAATAAATTAATAAATAAATAAATACAAATAAACAGATATATTAAAAATATATAATACAAAAAATATATATATATAATACAAAAATATATATATAATAAGCAACATAAAATAAATAATGTTGTAAAAATATTATTAAACTTGGTTAACCCTTCCTGCCCGGGTGTCCTTTTAAAAGGACACCACGAAATAAGGGCAGCAGCCCGGGTGTCCTTTCAGGAGATAGTAAGCTTGAGAGCCTATTCAGCTTGGTCTGAATGCCGTGCGTCCGACGCATGTAAACAAAGCCGATCGTTGCGTCACCGCACCTCCGAAAACAATAAGGAGACGTCGGATCAACGTTATTGTTGTGACGTCAGACGAAATTAGTGCCTGAAAAGCTCAGATATTGTCAACATCGCGGCAAAATTCGCTCCACGGAAATCGTCATCACAACTGAACTAGTTGACTTAGAGAGCTCTACTCAACGCCAGTCTACAGATTGGAAACCGCACTAAGTTTATAGATGCGTGGGAAATTTCTAGCAGTTAAACTAAACAAAAATACGGTAGCCTAGGCCTAGACGTTTTTCGGCCAGATTGCCCGGGTAATCTGTGCTTTGGAGGACCAGCCTGGGCCACGAGGGTTAAGCTTTGAAATAAGAGATATGGACACATAATTCTCCTTTAGCTTAAAAATATATATACATTAGCTTCTGCCGAAGAACCTGAGTATAAGTTTACCAAGAAAATTCATTCAGTGTAAAAAAAAGAGAGAGAGCAAGTACATGTATATGTTTGTGTGAGAGAGTGGGAGGAGTTAGAAGGCTGGGAGGGGTTTACTACCACCAAACACTATATAACCCACTACATAGAGGTTGCAGCCATCATAGTGCAACATGAGACCACTGAGAGCTGTTGTTGGTGTTGGGGTTGTTTTGGTGTCAATGTTGGTCTTGGTGGGAGGCAGTGAGAACAACACTCCTACCCAAACTGAAGTGCACACCAGCTTGGCAGTCAACCAACTCGCGATACTGGACATTTTGTCTGATATTAAGAAAATTAAAGGTATGTAGTATTTTATTATGATGTTATGTGCAGCTCTCTATAGTAGAGATGTTGACTGATATTAAGAACCTTTAATCGTGTGTTTTTTTCATGATGTGTTTAAGTGGGGTGACCTTCTTTTTGTTATTTCTGTCCTTTTCTCTCTTTCTCTGGCTTGTATCCATTCGGCCCCATTCAGCCAACTATTTTAAGACGTTTATCCCCATCTAGGTGTCGATGCGAGCCAGCATTATATGAAGAAATCCGGCTTCGCTGGAGACATTTTTCTATCGAAAAATGTACAAATTTAGCCTGCTGTCAAACAAAAATAAAAATATGGTGGCTCGCTATCGCTCACCAGTAAAATATTGACACCTGGATGGGGACAAACGTCTTAAAACAGTAGGCTGAATGGGGCCAAATGGATACAAGCCAGAGAAAGACAGAAAAGGACAGAACAAAAACAGGTCACCCCCCTTAAGTCAACTCATGATACTGGAGATTGTATACGATATTAAGATAATTAAAGGCATGTCATATTTATCATGATGTTAATTCGCGATACTGGATATTTTCTCTGATATTAAGAATATTAAACGGGTGTCGTATTTATCGTGAGGTTATGTGTAGATTAACTCGCTATACTGGACTTTTTCTGATATTAAGACAATTAAAGGTATGTTGAGTTTATCATGATGTTGGTTTCATCTCAGCTAACGGTAAATTGAATCCCTTAGTAACTTTCTATCATTTGAACGCAAAAACATAGTGAAGGTGCTTAACCCTTTGAGTACCAGCGACGTGAGTTATATATTATTCTAGCTATATTTACACGATATTATGCAGCTTAGGAAGGATCTGTGGTAGTTAAAATGGTTGGTTGAGATAGTTTGAAGCCTTATTATTGCTAGAGGTCTTTCCTAAGCTGAATAGAATCGTCTAATAGTTGCCAGAATATAATGAAAGTAACGTCCCTGGTACAGTATGGGTTAATATTTCAGATATTCAGGAATGCATAACTAACCCTGCAATATCAGGGTTACCAAATAAAGTTGGCTAGACAGTAAATATATTCCAAACAATTGCTAGAATAATGCCACAATCTCTTCACCATCACTCTAAAATGGCTCAAATATCCAGAGTATTGCTAGAATTCATGTCACTAGATGTAAAATTTGGCCCTAGGTCGAAGTAAATACCTCTAAATCTAGTGGGAAAGTAGCTGATTTGGCAACACTGTGCAATATACTCCTTGAGTGCAGTGGTGTCTATATATTATTTTTTTAACTGACATTATTTAAATGTAATTGAGAAGAAAGACCTCTAAGATATCTACGGGGTAAACACGGTCTTCGATGAACTTTGGAACCAACAGGTAGTTCCTAAGCTGTAGTCTTTGTATGTGTTCCTCAGAGGGAGAGCAGGAGGAGGAGAGAGAGAGGTTGAAGGCTGAAGTGCTGCAGCTACGCCAAGATCTCACAATCATCAACTCCACTTATGTCAACAGAGGTCAGTTAGTGTATAGTCTAATGAAGTAGTTCGCTGAAAATATTGCTTATAAATTGTGTATTTTTTTTTACTTGCATCACTTTTCCTGGAGGGCCTTGACACATGATTATAAATGACCATGACTATAGTCTGTTCATTCTAGGTTGGGCAGAAATCGTAACCTCTAACCTCTGTAACTCAGAATGGGCTAGAACAAATGAGCCGTCAATGTATACACATATTCCCTAGCCAAGTCGTCGTATTTGGTAGAAATATTAGCTCGATTACACTAGTCATTTTTGAGTTATGAGAGGCTAGGGGTTACGATTTCTGCCCAACCTAGAATGAATGGACTATAGTTGCCTTTTTTGTTGTATGCATTCATGAACATGTCGAGTTAATTTAGTTCTGTCTCTAAATTTCGGTGAAATATTGATTTTCACCGTACAACTTCCTGCACATTGTAACTGGTCCACTACGTTCTGTTAAGGGGGGTTGGGCCGGTTTTGTGGACCACTTTCTCACTCATGTTTAGCCCCATTAATGTTTAGGCATTAAGATGTTTGCCCCATTAGTTAGTCGATTTTAAGACCTTTCGCCCAATATCTTCGTCAATATTTAGACCTTTCGTGCTATTTAGGTGTCGATTTTTTCCCTGGCGAACGATAGTGAGCCTGTAATGTTGGAAGAACTGGCCGGGAAAAAATCGCCCAAAATGTGAACCATCCCCTCCTCTTAAACTTGACACAGTGAGCAGCCTGTGTAGAGAAACACTAGCTCACCATGTGTTGCAAGGGCATTGAGCTAAATAACTGACCTTCGAACTGATTTGCTGGTGATGGTACTGTGTTTGAGGAACATCTTTCACTTACAAAAACAAACACAAGACATATAGAACACAGTACCATCAGCCTATCAGCACTTAGTAAAGTTTCTAGCGCAAAGGAACTAAGTGCCAATTCGCCAAGTTTAAAAACAAAGAAACAAAACTACCACTGCCCTTACGGGTACGCATTTGTTTGTGTGTTTATCATCCTTGTTTATGACTATCAAATATACGTTGACAACCTTGATGAAAATGTGTCTGTGATCCTAAGACAGGGAAATTAACTAGTCACGTCTACGACGTGGAATGTACATGTCTAGTAAATAGAATATCAAACACATTAAAACTGACAAAGGAAATGTAAATACGAAAGTGTGTCAGCGAAAATATTAATACGAGCCGATGTTGTTTTATCTAAACTTTAAAAAGACAATTATTCAAAAAGTTGATTCCGAAATTGAGTAAAATCCTTCATTTTACTCAATTTCGATATCAACTTTTTGAATAATTGTCTTAAAGTTTAGATAAAACAACACTTTGTATCTGATACTTCCTTCCTAAGATGAAAAGAATCACCTGGTACTGTACTAGTCATAATAATACATAAATTATATCATCTAAATGAAAGGGTGAATACATGGTTAATTACAAGTATATACTAATATGATATACTCCACACAGAATGCATCGGCGAGGAAAAACTTCACGTGAACGACAACTGTACCTTCAGTGTGTGTAACCAAGGGAGACTACGCCAGTATCAAGGTAAGTAATGATTCTTATTACTGCTAACATTGTGGGTTCGATTCCCGGCCATGGCGAAAAAATATATATATAAATATATATATATATATATATATTTATATATATATATATATATATATATATATATATATATATATATATATATATATATATATTCTCGGCCAGGCTCGAACCACCGACAGTCAGGACGAGAGTCCATGTTTTTTTTTCAGCTCTACCATAGTTTGTTGTCAGTTATTTACAAGCTGGATTGAAATACCCTCACAAACATATTAGATGTACAGTAGATGTAAATCAGTTTGTCAACAACCTGGATCTAAATTTGGATATTCAATCCTGGATCACTTGTACACGATGAACCAAGAGCAAACCTTGGAGTTTAATTCAATAATCGTCTTGCTGCTGCATGCTACAATATACATAAATTACTAATCTACCTTTCACTCAATAGGTTTAAAAACCTTCCATATTGCCTGTTTATATTATAATATTCCTCAGGTCCGTCACCACCCGACATCAGCTTCTCTGAACTCTTAGCCAAACAGTGCATCTACTTCAAGAAGGTCAAAACATCGTTTGACGTGGCTAGAGCAGAATGTAGACGAATAGGAGGGGATCTGTTTGTGGCCGGAGACTTCACTGGGATGACCGAGTACCTTCATCTTCGTTCAGATTATGGTTAGTCTCTCTTAGTTGGGTCATTTGAATAGGATTTTAGTCAGTGATCATGTTTTTGTTATCATTATTATTATTTTATGTTGTTGATGATGTTAGAATATTGCTAAGTGAAGCTTATTTGCATATCTACCAATTGCATTGTTTGATAGAACTTATTTATCTTGTCAGATGAACACCCACATCAGTTTATTGAACAATATGTAATTATCAGTACGGATCCATATTTGTGTGTATTTGAATGACATCCATCAAATAAACACGCAGGGTTGCATTTAACAACGCTCTGTGTATATATATATATATATATATATATATATATATATATATATATATATATATATATATATATATATAGTATATACTGGAGCGAGGTAACGCGAAAGTGGTCCCGGACCCTAAGAACTGGAACTTTAAATGTAGTTTCTGTTCAGGTTCTGTCTCAAGTCAGCCACCCCTAGCTATGGGGTATGTGCCTTAGTATATAAAGTACATACATACGTACTAGCTTGTTGTACGAGATAAAAAAATTGCCGATACATTTGCAAATACCTTTTTCAAAAGGATACAGTCAACAGTTAAGCTCAAGTATATTTAAAAATTTCCTCATGTTTTTATTGATAATCTTATCAACAAATTGTTATCCAGATTTCATGAAATAACATTCAAATTCTAGCTAAAGCTCAAGGTAAAAAGCCACGGTCAAATAATAAGCTTAACTAGTATTCTGGTGGAGAGGAAGAAGTCGACACCTGGAT
Organism: Paralithodes platypus; assembly: GCA_032716605.1. Classification (NCBI taxonomy): domain Eukaryota; kingdom Metazoa; phylum Arthropoda; class Malacostraca; order Decapoda; family Lithodidae; genus Paralithodes; species Paralithodes platypus. The sequence goes on along the minus strand of CM064576.1, from coordinate 27,215,358 downwards.
GGGGATAAACGTCTTAAAACAGTTGGCTGAATGGGGCCGAATGGATACAAGCCAGGGAAAGAGAGAAAAGGAGAGAGAGAAAAATACGGTGACCCCCCTTAAAGGGGAGTAATTGGTGTACAAGTATAAATAGATAGATATAGATTTTCAACATTGTTCTTGTGCTAAATATCTTTTACTTATATTGGCCAGCATTTATATACATATTCCATAGCTCAATGTTAAGTAATGTCGATACCAGAATGGCAATAATTGCTCATAATTTGAAAGATTAACATTAACCAAACTGAATTGCCATATTGCCATTTTTTACTGAGCTTAATAATCCAATATCAAGGTCAATCATCAAAGATAGTTTGTACATTTTTGTCTAAGCAGAGGTATAGATATATCGTATTATTGACCAGGTCTTTTTGGTTTGGATATCTAAAAAACAACCACAATATAAACTGGATCCTAGCATAAGATCAAGGTCATTTGTCATCCACAACTGTGTCCTATTGAATTATATCATCTCTAAATATACATGCTGATCAATTATGCCCCCCCCCCCCCCCCCCTCCCCTAGGTAAAACAAAACAATTACCAGACAAACTATTTTACGGTCAACAATCATATTCCAAAGTAAAAGTCATAATATTTGGTAACTATTTTCCTTTTCAAACTTACATATCTATTTTATTAACAATATTCATTAAGGGGGGGGGATGGGCCGTTTTTCTGGTCCCCTTCCTTCGTCAAGTTTATCATCATTAGTTTTGAGATTTTAAGAAGTTTTCCCCATTAATTTGTCGATTTAAAGACCTTTCGCATTATTTCTTTGTCAATATTAAGATCTTTCGTACCCTTTAGGTGTCAATTTTGTACATATCCCTTTTATAATTGTGGAGGAAACGGCCTTCGGCCGTGACATTTTTCTAACGAAAAATGTACGAATTAATCTCAAAGGGGGATCTAATGAATGTGTTTTTAAGTTTGGTGGAGGTCTGGGGAGGAAACTAATATATATATATATATATACGGTATATAATGTATAAAATAAATAGACCCCCCAAAATAACCCGTCCCCTTAATGTTCTTTTAAAGCGGTGTGGGTGGGAGTTAGAGATGGCAAGTGGCTGAATGGTCGCCCAGTGACCGTGGGTGAATGGCACCCTGGTCAGCCTGGAACGAACGGTCCATGTGCTGAGGTCTGGGAAGCTCATAGGACTCTTGGCACCATGCCCTGCACCAATAAACCTTACTTCATGTGCCAAAAGGGCATTAGCTACCCATAGGACCAATTTGCAACTGACCTGAACTTTAACCTCGTATAAAGATTGCTTCGACAACTTCTACTGTAGTTAGACTAAAGGAATGTATTATTAAATACGGAACTCTATATCATCACAGCTCTATGCAACGTAATTCTTAGATTTGGAATATTCCCTGATGCAGTACATATATAAAAAAAATAACAGTGTTTGTTTTAAAGTGGTGGTTAAACTGAGCCTAATAATGTTCATCGATATCTGTAATGCCATTTATGAATAAATTATTAGAAACTAACATAGACCTGCATAGTTAGATAGTGGGTCAAAATATATTCTTAGATACTCAGCATGGTGAACTCAAAGGTCATTCTGTAGAAACAGCCCTAAGCCAATTGCTAAACTGTGTTGACTCTGCACTTGACTCTAATGCTACAGTCGTAATGGCATTATTTGATCCTATAAAAACCTTTGATTCCATCTCGCACATCATTCTACTAGATAATTTGAAACAGTTTGGCATAAGCGGCAAACCTGTGAAATTATTGACTAGTGTATATTTCTCCAATCCAAACATTATGCGAGTCTAGACCAATGTGATTAACCCCCTCACTAAAGTAACATATGGTGTGCGTCAATACTCAATAGTTGGACCAATAGTAATCCTTTGTTTTATTAATGACCTCGTAAGGTGTATTTCTGAACTTCACCATTTGTTGTATTTGGGTGATACCAATGTGTATTGTTCAACTAAATATGTAACGGAGGCAAAAAGAGCAATGAATATCAACTAATATTGATCTGCAAATGGATGTGTGTCAAGCATTTGACCCTACATGCGGATACATGCTGTTATAAGGAAGTGACTAGACACACAATGCCACATGATACTGTTATGATTTGTTTAGGTAGCTATCCCATCATAAAATTTAACATCATTTCTAGGTATAAAGTTTGACAGTTAACTGAACTGGAAATGTGAAATGGTCGCGCTTTTCGTATCTTCAAATTCTGAGCTGACAAGCACAGAGGTCATTCTACTAAAACGGGTCAGAGGATTCACACATCTCCCCAATCCTCAGTAAGTGATCATAGTAATGCACACTGCAATTCCTACATCTAATCACTATAGAATACTAGACAGTTGTCTTAAGACAAATAAAGGATTCTTGAATCTCTCTACATCAAAGCCCACACATCTGTATTGAATAACACCTTGCCACCATTTCTCCTTCACACCTTGTAATTCTAGCCCATTGTATTTTTGTATAATCCTTGAGTGCATTTGTATTTTGATTGTGTAATGAAATTGTAATTCACATATTTGTTTTATTTTACCTTCTTGGTTGTCACAACCCCCAGTGGATTTGTATTTCTCATTTGTTTGTGTATTGAAATCTAATGTCATTAGTTATAATTTAAACTAAATGTTAGATCTTATTAATATGTCTTACAATTAATTTTATAAATATGAGACCACCTTCAAAGTTTTCCAGGCAAATTATTATGATATACGAGAACCCACTCAATATCTAGAAGAAAAATATATTTGTTAATTCTAAAAAGCACATATTTATGCATTGATGTATGCGATGTATGCACATGTGAATCTTAGTCACCCATTGGTGGCATAGAAAGGAATTCCCAACTGCATAACAGCAACTATGTGGAAGCTCATAAGGCAGGTGCCCCCAATCCTCCGTAAAGGAGGAGGTATACAATAAGAACGTTCTGAAAAACACTGATTATTGCAATAGCGGTAGAAGAGTTTTAACCTTGCGGTGTGTAGAGAGAGCTTGTAGGGAATTAGTAAGAGGAAGCGAGTTGCTAAGACAAAATGCTTTTGACCCTTTCGAGAACTGCGAAAAAGGTGTAACTTCCCTACACATGTGAACAATACTTGATACATGGGCACACTGTGCCCTTGTACATAGCAAGAAGCTCTGCGAGAGTGTGGAGCCTACGGAGACAGTTGAGCACACCGAACATCTGGGAAGCTGTTTTAGCAGGAGTGGTAATATGGTCTTTCCAAAAAATGTCAACACAAAAAAATCCTTGGTATACTGAGACAAGATGAAGGGTTGGTTTGTGTATTTTTTAAGAATAAGTGATGGTAATGTGTAAAATAATGACGAGTATATAGATGGAGAAATTGGGTATTGGAAGCAATAACGAAGACTCATTATGTAAAGTATTTCATAGGTAGGTAACGATCAATCTGATCTGCTTAAACTTAGTAAGCGTTTTTGACAAATTTATATTTATCTTCTTACAAATAGTTATAAGGCATATCTCTTTATAAAGTCGAAACACAATCTTAACCCCTTCAGTACCGATAACATCTTTTGCATCATATTCCGCAAACTATTAGTTGATTGTGTTTAGCTACCGGCTACCTCACTTTATCATTTAAGCCACTACATATCCTTCCTAATCTTTACAAAATCGCCTACATACCTCTGAAGTGATAAATAGACGGCACCGGAGCTGAAGGGGTTAAACCTTTATTTTAGAGCCTGGTTCGGGTACAGGTAACCACGTTAGGGCGGCCAATATGCGGACTAAAACAATTTGGACGAAGCCCTTCCTGGGAGTTACAGTTAAGGGAGCCCACCTCACTTTTTTTTCTCTTTCTCTCCCTCTTTCTCTGGCTTGTATCTATTCGGCCCCATTCAGCCAACTGTGTTAAGACGCTTATCCCCATCTAGGCGTCGATTTTTTCCTGGCGAACGATGGCGATCCAGCACTGTATGGAGAAATCCGGCTTTGCCGGAGAAATGTTTCTATCGAAAAATGTACATATTTAGCTTGCTGTCAAACCAAAAATATATATATGCTGGCTCGCTACCGCTCGCCAGGAAAATATTGACACCTGGATGGGGGTAAACGTCTTAAAACAGTAGGCTGAATGGGGCCGAATGGATACAAGCCAAAGAGAGAGAGGTGGGCTCCCTTAATATATGATCCTGATATACTGTATATCATTCATATGAGTTAAAATATTAGAAACCTGGCATTTTGATACTGCTAACTAATTTTAGCTCTTCCCAAGCTTTTAGGAATCTAGCCAAAAAACACTCCAACATTGTTTCTTCCTTGCCTTTTCCTCCTCTTTTCCACTCTGATAGCATCACCGCCATTTCTTCCTCTGCCAAAGCTGAAAGTTTCGCTGAAACTTTCATTAAAAACTCCACTGTAGATAATCCAATGATATTCCTCCCTCACGACCACCCTCTATCTTGCTTATGCATAATCTCTTCTAAGGATGTACTTTCTACCCTCTCTGGGCTATATACTAAAAAGGTGCACAGACTAGATGGTGTTTCTCCTGTTGTACTCAAAAATTGTTCTTCCATATTTACTACATTATAAGTGCTCATATAATATATTAGTCCTAGGAATTTCCCCTTCGAGCTGATAATGACTGCAAACATAATCATAAGCTGATAATGATCCTAACAAAAAGGTCTGAAAACACCTGTTGACTTTGTATTATAAAATATTGTATGTTAGTAATGAGTATGGGTGACTTTATAACATTTTAAACAACAGTATGCAAAGACTGTCAGCTACATAAATTTCGCCACACCGCAAATAACAAAGAATTGTTGAAGGAGAAAGAGAGTGGAAAGCTCTGCGATGTCATTATTTATAAAGCCTAGGCCACTTACAGTCCAAAACAACTGCCTCAGGTGGTAACTATGGCCAAACTTTGGTAGCGAGAATCACAAGTCCCTGAATAGCTGAAAATATTACCTCTCCAATCCAATATGGCAAAATGCTACATTTAGTTTTGGATAGGGATAACTATGAAATATTATAGAATTAATATTAATATATATATATTAAATTTGCCTCTGACGCTATTATTAACCCAGCGGCTGCGACAATCGTCTCGAGAAGTTTTACTGGTGGGCTGCGAAGCTCCTCTCAGAAGAAGAGATGTCAAAAACGTACCAAAACTCTCCCAATTACAAAAACAACAAGTTTGACTGTCAGGGCTATAAGGGTGAAAATTAAACAACATTTACCGCCCCTCGTCTAGCCTCCACCCTGCTCCTCCCATTTCCTCCTTCTACCCGACTAATACTCCCATACGCACAGCCGCTCGTTGCCAATTTTGCGCCAAGTTTTAAACTACAGACTACTGTAACACCTGAACCACACATCTTTTGGGTATTCATATATATACCTGTATATATGGTTGGATGCGCGCTTGAATTTCCTGCACGATGATTTGGTGTTCGTTGAGTTTTAGAAAAGTTGCCAAATCTAGCACAGGGCAATGGCGAGCCCTAGGGGTGACTAGCGTTGCCTGGGTTAATGTCGTCTATTCAATAGTCAAAATTATTCACAAGCACATTTTGATTGCTTTGCTTAATTTGCTATATTATTTTCATGTGGAAGAGCTTTTCTGATGATAGATAGTAGTAATCAAAACTTTCCATTCAATATCCTTTTGTCCCATTTCTTTTTCAATATGTAGACCGTTCGTACTATTTAGGTGTCAATTTTTTTCCTGGCGAACGTAAGTGAGCCTGTCATTTTGGAAGAATCGGCCTTCGGCCAGGACATTTTTCTACCCAAAAATGTACAAATTAATCACTGGATGTTTATTTTTTAACTTTGATGTCGGTCTAGGTAGGAAATTAATATAATAAGAAAATACATACATTAGCAAGTAAAAACGACCCCATCTCCCATTATGTTGTATGCATATACAGCATAATTTAGAAGCATAATTATGTTATTTAAAACAAAGGGACAAAGAGAGGGAACCCCGTGCCCCATGACCTCATTTACATATATACTCATATATACACTGGATCACATTATTTTCATGTTTAAATGAACGTTCCCAGGCTTCTCAACTTCACCACTATCATCATCTTCACCATCATCAACACCACCACTCTCACCATCACCACCATGAACACCACCACTAACCACCACTCTCGTCACAACCACTCTCACCACAACCACCACCACTCACCACCATCTCTCCCACCACCAACATCATCAACACCACCACTCTCATTATCATCACTCTCACCACCACCATGAACACCACCACTCAACATCCCCACTATCATCTTCACCACCGCCACCACCATCACACTCACCACCACCATGAACACCACCACTCTCCTCACCATCACTCCCACCCCAAACATCCTCATCACCACCACTCTCACCCCCACCACCACCATCTTCATCATCATCACTCCCACCACAAACATCAACACCACCACCACTCTCGTCACCACCACCATCACTCCCACCACAACCATCATCAACACCTCTACTCTCGTCACCACCACTCTCACCACCACCACCACCATCAACACCACCATTTATACTACTTTATATTTTTGGGTCTACTGTATATATATTTATCTATTAATAATAATAGTAGTAGGGAAGGTATACAGTAGGGTAGTGATTGAGAGAGTGAGAGTGAGAACGGAGAAATGGATAGGCGACGAGCAGGGAGGTTTTAGGAAGGGAAGAGGATGTGTAGATCAGATTTTTACCCTGAATTGTGTTGTGGAGAAGTATCTGGAGAAGAAACAAAAGGTGTATGTTGCCTTTATGGACTTGGAGAAGGCCTATGACAGAGTGGATAGAGAAGGTTTGTGGAAAGTACTTAGAATATACGGAGTAGAGGGCAAGTTGCTGAAAGCAGTGAAGAGCATGTATGAGGGTGCAAAGGCGGCAGTACGTGTGGAGAGTGAGCAGAGCGAGTTCTTTGACCTGAATGTTGGTTTGAAACAGGGGTGTGTGATGTCCCCGTGGTTGTTTACTGTATATATGGATGGAGTTATGAAAGAAATACTATCAAGAGCAGTGGATGTTGGTGTATTGCTGAAAAGGGAGGGAATTGAGTGGAAGCTACCTATACTGCTGTTTGCGGATGATACAGTTCTGATGAGTGATAATGAATGGGAGTTGCAGGGTCTGGTAAATGAGTTTGGAACAGTGTGCGAAAAACGGAATTTGAAGGTAAATACGGGGAAGAGCAAGGTTATGGTCTTCGAAAGGGGTGAAGTCACAGAGTGTGAGGTGAAGCTGAACGGTCAGGCTATGGAGATCGTCAACTCTTTTAAGTATCTGGGCAGTGTGTTGAGTAAAGATGGGACTATGGATGAAGAGGTGCGGGAGAGGGTACAACAGGGGAAGAGGGTTGTAGGAACGCTAAAAGCAGTAACAAGAAATAGGGTGGTCAGTATGGAAGTGAAGAAGTCCTTGCATGACAGTGTGGTAATCCCGACACTGACTTACGGAAGCGAAGCATGGACGTTGGTTGAGAGACTCAGACCAAGAGTGAGAGCAGTGGAAATGAATTACTTAAGGAGTGCGTGCGGAGTTACATGGAGGGATAGACAGACTAATGAGGAAGTAAGAAGGAGGTGTGGTGTGGAGGTAGATGTGCTGGAAAGTGTGAAAAGGAACAACTTGAGATGGTTCGGCCATATGGAACGTATGGAAAGCGAGAGAATGACTAAGAGGGTGTACGAGAGCGAGGTGGAGGGACAGAGGGGGAGAGGTAGACCGAATATGAGGTGGAAGGATGGAGTGAGGAACTACATGAACGAAGGCGGTGCTGGTTGGGGGGAGGGGCGTCGACTGACTGGGGACAGAGGTGCAGGTAGTAGGTATTGATAACAAAATATTTTGGTCTACTCTTAACTCATTCAAATCCAACTTCACTACTGCTTCATCCATTCCACCATTAAATCTCCGACTGGCAATCTTGTAAGTGACCCACGAGGTAAAGCTAACCTTCTTGCAGATATTTTCTCCACCAACTCAACCTTAGATGACATAAATCAAGATGTCCCTGTACTTAATTTTAATTCACCTGAAATTCCCTCACTTAAGATCCACACCAGACATGTCAAAACTATTTTGCAGAATCTCTCAGTAGATAAGGCTCCTGGTCCAGATGAAATTCCTCCAATAGTACTTAAGAATTGCTCCTTGGTGCTCGCTCCTGTATTGGCAAAATTTTTCCGTCTGTGTACTCATACCTCATGCTTCCCAGTACCCTGGAAAGAAGCAAACATCCATCCAGTTCCTAAAAAAGGTGCCTCTTCAGATCCATCAAACTACAGACCAATAGCTATAACTTCCACTCTTGGCAAAGTTTTTGAAATTATATTAAATAATCACATAATTAAGCATCTGGAGAATAATAAATTAATCAGTGATAGGCAATATGGTTTTAGACGATGTCGATCAACTGCAGACATTCTTTGCCTTCTTACGCATCAAATCAATCAAGCTACAGACCAACATGGTGAAACACATACAATAGCACTGGATATATCAAAGGCATTTGATAGAGTCTGGCATCAATCCTTATTGTCGAAGATGTCACACTACGGCCTTGCATCATTAGTTCCACTAATTTCTTCTTATCTTCATAACAGAAAAATACGTGTAATGGTAGATGGCCTTTATTCTCAATTTCACTCAATAAATGCTGGTGTTCCCCAGGGATCAGTTTTGGCCCCAACTCTGTTCCTCATTCATATCAATGATCTCATATCTACCACTCATAATCCAATACATTCCTACGCAGATGACTCAACACTCCACAGTTCCTTCACATTTACCAATTCTTTCACCCAACCCGATCTTATAAATTCAAAAATAAACACTGCAATTTCTCTGAACCAGGACCTTTCTAGAATTAATGAATGGGGACAAGAGAATCTAGTTTCCTTTAATGCACAGAAAACCAAGTACATTCAATTTTCTAACCGACAGAATCTCACTGACTCCCATATATTTTTTAATGATGTAAATATTCCCACTTCCCCTAGTATTGACATTCTCGGTGTAACATTAACTACTAACTTGAGCTGGACACATTATGTTAGAAGCATTGCTAAGAATGCCTCTAAAAAACTGGGACTCCTGTACAGAGTTCGAGAATTCTTCACTGATGAGCAGTTGGCCGTAATATAAAAGTCATGTGCGCTCTCAGATGGATTACTGTTCACCTCTGTGGGGTGGAAGTGGAGTGGTTGCATTGAGGCAGTTGGACAAAATTCAAAATAAAGCTATTAGATTAATCAATAACCCTGCAATCACACAGGACCTTCCTACATTAGCCATACGAAGAAACGTTGCATCCCTTGCATTATTCTACAGATATTTTCACAGCAATTGTTCCGAGGAACTTGCTTCAATTGTGCCGCCTCTCCACATCTTTCCCCGTAGAACTAGGCAGCTGAGAGCGCCCATGAATTTACACTTTCTCCTCCACAATGCAGAACTTCTGCTTATCAGAATTCATTTATCCCCAGAGCTACTACTCTTTGGAATTCACTTCCCTCGAATTGCTTTCCACAAACTTACAATCAACAAATGTTTAAATCCAGTTGTTACAAACATTTTATGAATGGAGGATGCCTTTAGGCACATGGACCTTTTTGTTTTATCTGTGTTTTTCCTTCCTCCGTTCATTGTCTCTTAAAAAAAAAAAAAACAAAAAAAAAAAAATGGGGGCGGTTCGTTCGTGGCCACCCCTTCGGGGATCACGGCGTCAGGCAATAGATAGATAGATAGATAGAATAATTTTTTGGGTTTCCTCGCTAGACCTCAATCAAGCTTTAAAGAACACCCCCTAGACACCCCTTTCAAGATAAAATATGGAAGTGGGAAAATGCTGATTGGGATAGTATTACAGTAGAAATACTCTATCCAAGTTAAATTGGGATATAATTCTACAAGGAGATGTCAACAGCCAAACTGACAATATCACCTATGAACTGTTAAAAGTTCAACATCGATTTGTGCCTCATATAATATCCACAGCAAAACCATCTGACCAACCCTGGTTTGGAACTCAGTGCAAGGCTGCATCTGATAGTAAATACCGCGCTTGGCAACACTACAAACGTCACTCTACATCCCACAACAAACACCTCCATAAAAAGGCAGCAAGAAAAATGGAACAGGTACAAAAGTGGGCCATTAAGAACTGGGAAGACAACTTAAGAAATAAATTAAAAGGTGGAAAAGTAGGTAGTAAAATGTGGTGGAATATAGTAAAAGGGAAACGGGGAATAATTCATGAAGACAACATTCCGCCTCTAATAAGTGGAAATGGCAAAGTGGCCCAAACTACAGCAGGAAAAGTCCATGCCCTAGCTCACCACTTTGCAAACAAGATGACTGTACCACACACTGATCATCAACCACCACACATCCCGCCAGTAACTCAAGAAAAGGTAGACTGTTTCAAAACTAGTAAGACTCGCACAGCCTCTTACTTTGTTTTTTAATAACTGCCTGAGAACAAGTATTTGGCCAAATAAATGGAAAACAAGTAACATTGTGCCATACATAAGAAGGACAGTAGGGCAGAAGTCACTAAGTATCGCCCAGTATCTATTTTATCTGCTCTTAGTAAAATTCTTGAGAAGGTAATAGCAACACGCATCACAGAAGGTAATAGCAACACGTATCACAGAACACTTTCTAAGGAACCATATCCTCAACAACAGACAGTTTGGTTTCTGTAAAGGTCACTCGGCTGCAGATCTCCTACTCCTAATGACCTCTGACTGGACTTCTGCTCTTGACAAAGGCCAACGTACCTGTATTCTCGCTTTGGATATTGAAGGTGCCTTCGACAGAGTCTGGCACAGAGGGCTCTTGACAAAAATGAGATTAGTTGGGATTGAAGGGCACACATACAAACTACTAGAAAACTATCTCAGTGATGGACAGCTGAGAGTAATACTAGAAGGAAAGGAGTCTTCTCCTTTCAATGTCAATGCAGGTGTACCACAAGGAAGTGTTTTCGGACCGTTGCTATGGAACATTTTCATAAACGACTTACTCCACCTTATACCCGAAGCCAGAGCCTTTGCCGATGATGGGACAGTATCAATAAGGTACGACCAAGCACAGGAGAAGGCAGCAATAAAGTTACTCCATGCCAGGCTCTAGATCATAACGGAATGGAGGAAAATGTGGCAAGTCAAGTTTGCTGCTCAAAAAACCCAGTTCATGGTAGCAACAAGATCAAATACTAATGTACAAATTAACTTCAATGGTAAACTCACAAGAAATTAACATTCTAGGAATGACTTTTGACAGAAAGCTAACTTTCAAAACGCACATCGAAAATGTTGCTCGAGCTGCTTCTAGGAAAGTAGCTGCATTAAGAAGAGTTTCCTGGCTTTTGGACAGAGAGGGAAGGGAAGTGCTGTACAAGGCACAAATTAGATCTTCAATGGAATACTCTTCACCCTCATGGCGTGGTGCAGCCAAGAAACACCTTAGACTTCTCGACAAAATTCAAGCCCGCACCAGACGCATAATTGATGACAACCAAACACTAACTCAAAATTCCATCGATAGCCTTCAGTACAGAAGAGATGTGGCAGGACTGTGCACACTATTTAAGATACAAAAACAATATATTCCACACTTACAGCCAATGAGACAAAAACAGCGAAATCCTCTGCGTACCACAAGAAGAGTAAAACCAGCACCATCTGCACTTGAGGAGCCTCGCTGCCATACCTCTCATTACCAACGGCAGTTTTCGTGCCGATACTCCATATTGTGGAATAAATTATTAAGATTTGGTATAAACCCACATGAATACACACTGCAGGGATTCAAAACTAGTGTCAATTCTTGGCTTAAGGTCATAGACAATGGGTAATAAAACAAAAATAAAAATAATAATAATAATAATTATTATTATAATAATAATGATAAGAAATAAACTAAAAAAGAATATTAAAATTATAAAAAAATAAATTAATAAATAAATAAATACAAATAAACAAATATTTTAAAAATATCTATCTATCTATCTATATGCTCAGGCCCAATCCCCATTTTGGGGGTTGCCGACTCAAGACAGAGCAAGAACAGGGAAAACACAAAAACAACATAAAACAAAAAATAAACAGATAAAAAACACAAACTCACACACATCCAGGTCACCCAGGAGAAGACCCAGAGACCAGGGTTACCAAGGTCGCTCCAGCACTCCCCCGGCCCCTGACCACCCGGAGAGGTTCCGATCTCGGCAGGCAGACATGCAGCGGAGCCAAAGCCACAAGCCCTCCCACCACACTTCCAGGCACACCCTTCATATTAATCGTCCCCCCGGGCCAGGCGCCTGATGGACTATTATCTAGTCCAACTTGCGCCCGACCCCTTACTCCAAATGACCACGTGTTCACTCAACTATTCACAAGCATTCTCCATTCACTCCTGTCCACCACCACTTCCCCTGCCTGATCTATAGTCATTCCTCTATCATCCAAAGCCTTTCTTACACAGTCTCTCCATCTCAATGGGGGTCTTCCTGCCCTTCTATCTCCCCTTGTACCTGACTCACATATTCTCTTTGTAAGCCTTTCATCTCCCATTCGTTCAACATGACCATACCAGCTCAGCACCCTTCTGTCCACTCTGGCTGACAAATGTTCCTGCTGCCCCACTCTCCTACGTATCTCTTCATTCCTCAAAAATATTAAAAATATATAATACAAAAAAAATATATATAATACAAAAATATATATATAATAAGCAACATAAAATAAATAATGTTGTAAAAATATTATTAAACTTGGAAGGGAAGGCAGGAAGGGTTAACCCTTCCTGCCCGGGTGTCCTTTTAAAAGGACACCACGAAATAAGGGCAGCAGCCCGGGTGTCCTTTCAGGAGATAGTAAGCTTGAAAACCTATTCAGCTTGGTCTGAACGCCGTGCGTCTGACGCATGTAAACAAAGCCGATCGTTGCGTCACCGCACCTCCGAAAACAATAAGGAGACGTCGGATCAACGTTATTGTTGTGACGTCAGACGAAATTAGTGCCTGAAAAGCTCCGATATTGTCAACATCGCGGCAAAATTCGCTCCACAGAAATCGTCATCACAACTGAACCAGTTGACTTTGAGAGCTCTACTCAACGCCAGTCTACAGATTGGAAACCGCACTAAGTTTATAGATGCGTGGGAAATTTCTAGCAGTTAAACTAAACAAAAATACGGTAGCCTAGGCCTAGACGTTTATTGGCCAGATTGCCCGGGTAGCCCACACTGTCCTTTGGAGGACCAGCCTGGGCCACGAGGGTTAAGCTTTGAAATAAGAGATATGGACACATAATTCTCCTTTAGCTTAAAAATATATATACATTAGCTTCTGCCGAAGAACCTGAGTATAAGTTTACCAAGAAAATTCATTCAGTATAAAAAAAGAGAGAGAGCAAGTGCATGTATATGTTTGTGTGAGAGAGTGGGAGGAGTTAGAAGGCAGGGAGGGGTTTACTACCACCAAACACTATATAACCCACTACATAGAGGTTGCAGCCATCATAGTGCAACATGAGACCACTGAGAGCTGTTGTTGGTGTTGGGGCTGTTTTGGTGTCAATGTTGGTCTTGGTGGGAGGCAGTGAGAACAACACTCCTACCCAAACTGAAGTGCACACCAGCTTGGCAGTCAACCAACTCGCGATACTGGACATTTTGTCTGATATTAAGAAAATTAAAGGTATGTAGTATTTTATTATGATGTTATGTGCAGCTCTCTAGGCTATACTGGAGATGTAGACTGATATTAAGAACCTTTAATGTTTTTTTTTTTTCATGATGTGTTTAAGGGGGGTGACCTTCTTTTTGTTATTTCTGTCCTTTTCTCTCTTTCTCTGGCTTGTATCCATTCGGCCCCATTCAGCCAACTATTTTAAGACGTTTATCCCCATCTAGGTGTCGATGCGAGCCAGCATTATATGAAGAAATCCGGCTTCGCTGGAGACATTTTTCTATCGAAAAATGTAAAAATTTAGCCTGCTGTCAAACAAAAATAAAAAATATGGTGGCTCGCTATCGCTCACCAGTAAAATATTGACACCTGGATGGGGACAAACGTCTTAAAACAGTAGGCTGAATGGGGCCAAATGGATACAAGCCAGAGAAAGACAGAAAAGGACAGAACAAAAACAGGTCACCCCCCTTAAGTCAACTCATGATACTGGAGATTGTATACGATATTAAGATAATTAAAGGCATGTCATATTTATCATGATGTTAATTCGCGATACTGGATATTTTCTCTGATATTAAGAATATTAAACGGATGTCGTATTTATCGTGAGGTTATGTGTAGATTAACTCGCTATACTGGACTTTTTTCTGATATTAAGACAATTAAAGGTATGTTGAGTTTATCATGATGTTGGTTTCATCTCAGCTAACGGTAAATTGAATCCCTAGTAACTTTCTATCATTTGAACGCAAAAACATAGTGAAGGTGCTTAACCCTTTGAGTACCAGCGACGTGAGTTATATATTATTCTAGCTATATTTACACGATATTATGCAGCTTAGGAAGGATCTGTGGTAGTTAAAATGGTTGGTTGAGATAGTTTGAAGCCTTATTATTGCTAGAGGTCTTTCCTAAGCTGAATATAATCTTCTAATAGTTGCCAGAATATAATGAAAGTAACGTCCCTGGTACAGTATGGGTTAATATTTCAGATATTCAGGAATGCATAACTAACCCTGCAATATCAGGGTTACCAAATCAAGTTGGCTAGACAGTAAATATATTCCAAACAATTGCTAGAATAATGCCACAATCTCTACACCATCATTCTAAATTGTCTCAAATATCCAGAGTATCGCTATAATTCATGGCACAATCTCTACACCATCACTCTAAAATGTCTCAAATCTCCAGAGTATCGCTAGAATAATGCCACAATCTCTACACCATCACTCTAAAATGTCTCAAATCTCCAGAGTATTGCTAGAATTCATGTCACTAGATGTAAAATTTGGCCCTAGGTCGAAGTAAATACCTCTAAATCTAGTGGGAAAGTAGCTGATTTGGCAACACTGTGCAATATACTCCTTGAGTGCAGTGGTGTCTATATTATTTTTTAACTGACATTATTTAAATGTAATTGAGAAGAAAGACCTCTAATATATCTACGGGGTAAACACTGTCTTCGATGAACTTTGGAACCAACAGGTAGTTCCTAAGCTGTAGTCTTTGTATGTGTTCCTCAGAGGGAGAGCAGGAGGAGGAGAGAGAGAGGTTGAAGGCTGAAGTGCTGCAGCTACGCCAAGATCTCACAATCATCAACTCCACTTATGTCAACAGAGGTCAGTTAGTGTATAGTCTAATGAAGTAGTTCGCTGAAAATATTGCTTATAAACTGTGTATTTTTTTTTTACTTGCATCACTTTTCCTGGAGGGCCTTGACACATGATTTTAAATGACCATGACTATAGTCTGTTCATTCTAGGTTGGGCAGAAATCGTAACCTCTAACCTCTGTAACTCAGAATGGGCTAGAACAAATGAGCCGTCAATTTATACACATATTCCCTAGCCAAGTCGTCGTATTTGGTAGAAATATTAGTTCGATTACTCTAGTCCTTTTTGAGTTATGAGAGGTTAGGGGTTACGATTTCTGCCCAACCTAGAATGAACGGACTATAGTTGCCTTTTTTGTTGTATGCATTCATGAACATGTCGAGTTAATTTAGTTCTGTCTCTAAATTTCGGTGAAATATTGATTTTCACCGTACAACTTCCTGCACATTGTAACTGGTCCACTACGTTCTGTTAAGGGGGGTTGGGCCGGTTTTGTGGACCACTTTCTCACTCATGTTTAGCCCCATTAGTTTTTAGATGTTAAGATGTTTGCCCCATTAGTTAGTCGATTTTAGGACCTTTCGCCCCATTTCTTCGTCAATATTTAGACTTTTCGTGATATTTAGGTGTCGATGTTTTTTCCCTGGCAAACGATAGTGAGCCTGTAATATTGGAAGAACCGGCCTTCAGCCGTGACATTTTTCTACCGAAAAATTTACAAATTAATCTAGAAGGGGGATCTAATGGATGTTTGTTTTTTTTAATTTTGATGGAGGTCTAGGGAGGAAACAAGAAAAATAATGAATAAAATGAGCAGCAAGTGTAGAGAAACACCAACTCACCATGTGTTGCAAGGGCATTGGGCTAATTAACTGACCTTCGAACTGATTTGCTGGTGATGGTACTGTGTTTGAGGAACATCTTTCACTTACAAAAACAAACACAAGACATATAGAACACAGTACCATCAGCCTATCAGCACTTAGTAAAGTTTCTAGCGCAAAGGAACCAAGTGCAAATTTGCCAAGTTAAAACACAAAGAAACAAAACTACCACTGCCCTTACGGGTACGCATTTTTGTGTGTGTTTATCATCCTTGTTTATGACCATCAAATATACGTTGACAACCTTGATGAAAATGTGTGTGTGATCCTAAGACAGGGATATTAACTAGTCACGTCTACGACGTGGAATGTACATTTCTATAGTAAATAGAATATCAAACACATTAAAACTGACAAACGAAATGTAAATACGAAAGTGTGTCAGCGAAAATATAAATACGAGCCGGAGGATTTTACTCAATTTCGGAATCAACTTTTTGAGTAATTGTCTTCTTAAAGTTTATATAAAGCACCACTTTGTATCTGATACACACTTCCTAAGATGAAAAGAATCACCTGGTACTGTACTAGTCATAATAATACATAAATTATATCATCTAAATGAAAGGGTGAATACATGGTTAATTACAAGTATATACTAATATGATATACTCCACATAGAATGCATCGGCGAGGAAAAACTTCACGTGAACGACAACTGTACCTTCAGTGTGTGTAACCAAGGGAGACTACGCCAGTATCAAGGTAAGTAATGATTCTTATTACTGCTAACATTGTGGGTTCGATTCCCGGCCATGGCGAAAAAACAAAAAAACAAAATATATATATATATATATATATATATATATATATATATATTCTCTACTCTCGGCCAGGCTCGAACCACCGACAGTCAGGACGAGAGTCCATGTTTTTTTCAGCTCTACCATAGTTTGTTGTCAGTTATTTACAAGCTGGATTGAAATACCCTCACAAACATATTAGATGTACAGTAGATGTAAATCAGTTTGTCAACAATCTGGATCTAAATTTGGATATTCAATCCTGGATCACTTGTACATGATGAACCAAGAGCAAACCTTGGAGTTTAATTCAATAATCGTCTTGCTGCTGCATGCTACAATATACATAAATTACTAATCTACCTTTCACTCAATAGGTTTAAAACCCTTCCATATTGCCTGTTTATATTATAATATTCCTCAGGTCCGTCACCACCCGACATCAGCTTCTCTGAACTCTTAGCCAAACAGTGCATCTACTTCAAGAAGGTCAACAAACCGTTTGACGTGGCTAGAGCAGAATGTAGAAGAATAGGAGGAGATCTGTTTGTGGCCGGAGACTTCACTGGGATGACCGAGTACCTTCACCTTCGTTCAGCTCAAGGTTAGTCCTATGTTATTTAAGACATTTGAATAGGATATAATTCAGTGATCATGTTTTTATTATCAATATTACGGTATGATTTGTTGTTGTTGATGATGTTTTAATATTGTTAAGTGAATTTTATTTGTCTATATACCAATTGCATTGTTTGATAGCACTTATGCCTATTGTCAGATGTATATCCACGTCAGTTTATTGCACAATATGTAATTCTCAGTACGGATCCATATTTGTGTGTATTAGAATGACATCCATCTAATAAACACGCAAGGTTGCATTTACCAACGCTCTATATATATATATATATATATATATATATATATATATATATATATATATATATATATATATATATATATATATATAAACTAGTACTGTACATTATGCTGGTCAATTTACATAGAAAATTAATATTTGGAGATTACGCACATTTGCATGTCAAATTTAAAGTATTCCTTTGAACATATACAAATACTGTATTATTTCAAATATCCCTGTGATACTAGCTTGTTGTGGGGGCAGGGGGCTAGGAATGATCTTCTCTTGTAAAATTCGACGTGACAGAGAAAGGGGCAAGGGAATGCGAAAGTGGCCCCAGACCCTAATAACAAACTTTTAATGTAGTTTCTGTTTAGGCTCTGTCTCGTGTCGGCTACCCCCAACTATAGGGTATGTACCGGAGTATATACATACATACATACATTCTAGCTTGTACGAGATTTATGCAGATACATTTTCAAATACCATTTTTCAAAAGTATATAGTCAAAAGTCAAACTCAAATATATTTTAATAAATATTTTCATGTTATTTTTGAAAATTGTTATGTCAATATCAGAATGTCAATAATTGTTCGTAACTACAAAGATTAACATACACCAAACGTCTTGGTGGTGTAATGGTTAGAGTGTTTAAAAATGTGCGTGTGATAACCCAGGTTCGAATCCCGGTGAATCCCATATATGCTTCCATTAATTTAATTGGAGGTGTATGGTGTTGGGGTGAAATTAATAAAAAATATATTACCATATTGCTTGTATTTTACAGGGCCTAATAATCCAAATCAAAGTCAATCGTCAAAGATAGTTTGTAATTTTTGTCTAAGCAGAGTTATAGATATATCATATTATTGGCCAGGTCTATTTGGTTTGTATATCTAAAAAACTCTCACAGTATATACTGGATCCAAACAGAAGATCAAGGTCACTGGTCATCCACAACTGTGTCCTATTGAATTATATTATCTCTAAATGTACATAATTATATATTATAATTCCCCCCTAGGTAAAACAAAACTATTGATCAATTACCACACAAACTATTTTACGGTCAACGATCATATTCCAAAATAGAATTAATAATATTTGGTAACCATTTTGCTTCTCAAACCTACACGTCTATTTTATTAACCCCTTCTGTACTTCCGACGTCTTATTAATTTCAATCTAGTTATATTTAGACGACTTTGTGCCGTTTAAGAAGGATCTGTGGTTGTAAAGCTGTTTAAGTGAGATATTTCGAAGCCTGTTAATTGCTAAAGGCCCATTTAATACTGAATAACATCGCCTAATAGTAGGCATAATAAAAACAGAAGACATTGCCGGTACAGAAGGGGCTAACACTATTCAAATATTTTCTTTTAAAGCGGTGTGGGTGGGAGTTAGAGATGGCAAGTGGCTGAATGGTCGCACAGTGACTGTGGAAGAATGGTACCCTGGTCAGCCTGGAACGAACGGTCAATGTGCTGAGGTTTGGCCGGGTAAGAGGAGGCTTGGTACTATGCCCTGCACCAATGTACCTTTCTTTATGTGCCAAAAGGGCATTAGCTACCCATAAGACTAATTTGCAGCGGATCTGAATTTCAACCACGTATACAGATTGCTTCGACAACTTCTAGTTAGACTAAAGGAATGTATTATTAAATAAGGAACTCGATATCATCACAACTCTATGCAACTTAATTCTTAAATTGGGAATATTCCCTGATGCAGTACATATATAACAAATAACGGGATTTGTTTTAAAGTGGTGGTCAAACTGAGCCTAATAATGTTCATCGATATATGTAATGCCATGTATGAATAAATTATTAGAGACTAACATAGACCTGCATAGTTAAATAGTGGGTCAAAATATATTCTTGGATACTCAGCATGGTGAACTCAAAGATCATTCTGTAGAAACAGCCCTAAGCCAATTGCTAAACTGTGTTGACTCTGCACTTGACTCTAATGCTACAGTCGTAATGGCATTATTTGATCCTATAAAAACCTTTGATTCCATCTCGCACATCATTCTACTAGATAATTTGAAACAGTTTGGCATAAGCGGCAAACCTGTGAAATTATTGACTACTTTATATCTCCAATCCAAACAGTATGCGAGTTTACACCAATGTGATTAACCCCCTCACTAAAGTAACATATGGCGTGCCTCAATACACAATAGTTGGACCAATAGTATTCCTTTGTTTTATTAATGACCTCGTAAGGTGTATTTCTGAACTTCACCATTTGTTGTATTTGGGTGATACCAATGTGTATTGTTCAACTAAATATGTAACGGAGGCAAAAAGAGTAATGAATATCAACTAAAATTGATCTGCAAATGGATGTGTGTCAAGCATTTGACCCTACATGCGGATACATGCCGTTATAAGGAAGTGACTAGACACACAATGCCACATGATACTGTTATGATTTATTTAGGTAGCTATCCCATCATAAAATTCAACATCATTTCTAGGTATAAAGTTTGACAGTAAACTGAACTGGAAATGTGAAATGGTCGCGCTTTTCGTATCTTCAAATTCTGAGCTGACAAGCACAGAGGTCATTCTACTAAAACGGGTCAGAGGATTCACACATCTCCCCAATCCTCAGTAAGTGATCATAGTAATGCACACTGCAATTCCTACATCTAATCACTATAGAATACTAGACAGTTGTCTTAAGACAAATAAAGGATTCTTGAATCTCTCTACATCAAAGCCCACACATCTGTATTGAATAACACCTTGCCAGCATTTCTCCTTCACACCTTGTAATTCTAGCCCATTGTATTTTTGTATAATCCTTGAGTGCATTTGTATTTTGATTGTGTAATGAAATTGTAATTCACATATTTGTTTTATTTTACCTTCTTGGTTGTCACAACCCCCAGTGGATTTGTATTTTTTCATTTGTTTGTGTATTGAAATCTAATGTCATTAGTTATAATTTAAACTAAATGTTAGATCTTATTAATATGTCTTACAATTAATTTTATAAATATGAGACCACCTTCAAAGTTTTCCAGGCAAACTATTATGATATACGAGAACCCATTCAATATCTAGAGGAAAAATATATTTGTTAATTCTAAAAAGCACATATTTATGCATTGATGTATGCAATGTATGCACATGTGAATCTTAGTCACCCATTGGTGGCACATAAAGGAATTCCCAACTGCATAACAGCAACTATGTGGAAGCTCATAAGGCAGGTGCCCCCAATTATCCGTAAAGGAGGAGGTATACAATAAGAACGTTCTGAAAAACACTGATTATTGCAATAGCGGTAGAAGAGTTTTAACCTTGCGGTGTGTAGAGAGAGCTTGTAGGGAATTAGTAAGAGGAAGGGAGTTGCTAAGACAAATGCTTTTGACCCTTTCGAGAACTGTTGCGATATATATGGAACTTCCTTACACATGTGAACAATACTTGATACATGAGCACACTGTGCCCCTGTACAGAGCAAGAAGCTCTGCGAGAGTGTAGAGCCTACGGAAACAGTTGAACACACCTAAAATCTGGAAAGCTGTTTTAGCAGGAGTGGTAATATGGTCTTTCTAAACAATATCAGGAAAAAATAAATCCCTATAATACTGGGACAATATGAAGGATTGGTATGTGTATTTTTTAAGAGTTGTTGTTGTTGTTCCCCAAGCTGCCTGGCCGAAAAGCCCCAAGGCCCCGAGCAATTCCAAGGCCATAACCGAGCGCCCCCACAGAACCCTCCCTGCCGACCACAATAAAGCCTGGGTGTCCGAAGCCACTCCATGGCGGGGAGCTGAGGAGGGTGCGGAAACGCCCGGGAAACCAAAGCCCCACCAAGGGCCCTGTGCCCCTCAGCAATTATGAAGAGAAAGTTGAGGGGCAAGGGAAAAATGTGACGCTTTGGCTTCCAATCTTGGTAGATTGGGAGGTCAATCCACGGAAAAGACGCCGTCACTTGAGATCTAGAAAATATATAAGTTAAAGGAACAGTCCGCGTAAGCTATGGGTATGGCAGAGATCGCTCAGTTCTCACTCTGATAGACCAGCCCATCACCACATGACTAGAACCCAATCCTCTCAGCATCAGCTAGGAAAGGCCCTAGAAAGCCGCCTTTGGCGAGGGGATAGCTCCCCTATTTCAACCCCTTTCGGGGTCGGGCACCCGCCCTTTTTTAAGAGTAAGGGATAGTCATGTGGAAAATAGTGACTAGCATATAGATGAAGAAATTGGGTATTGGAATCATTGAAATTTACAAAAATGTATCTGCCATAATCGGAAATAGTTGATAGATCAGAAGATAGGCGTGCTATCGCTTATCACGTAAGGTTTGAAGTAATTTCATGATGGGTTAATGTGGATAACTATATGAGTAGTGGATTTCTCCATACAATGCGTGCTCGCTATCGCTTGCCAGGAAGAAATCGACAAATGGAGGGGGATACACATCTTAAAACAGTTGGCTGAATCGGGCCGAATGGATACAAGCCAGGGAAAGAAGAGAAAAGGAGATAAAGATAAAAAAGCCGGTGACCCCCTTAAGATAACCTACTGTACTAGCTATGATATACTGTACAATACTCACAGGCTCTCTCTGCTCTAATGTTCAGTCTCACACTTACCTGTAACAAAAACTTGTAATGTTACTTTACCAGAAACAATAATGATAATGATAATATTATTGCAACGAAAATGTTAATATTGTGTGTTCATACATATCTGATCAATGTAAATGGAGGTAAACCTTGTCAAAATAATTAATGTATATATATATATATATATATATGTATGTATGTATGTATGTATGTATGTGTGTGTGTGTGTGTGTGTGTGTGTGTGTGTGTGTGTTTGATCTCTAATCTACATTTACGAACAATACATAATGATGAATATCAGTTTAGATGAGAACCAAACGGATCTTTGCTAGTAAAGAATACGGGCAGATATTTACTATACAAATAATGTTACTACAAATTGATATTGGTACTCGCTGCAAACCTGAAAAGGAGGATGAATAACCCAGGCATAGTAGAGTAGGGTACAAACTTTATTAAGGAGAGGTTTTTAGTGCGTTTCCTAGACTTCCATCAAGCTTGAAATTACACCCCTTGACCCCCTTTCAAGATAAATTTGTACATTTTTCGGTAGAAAAATTTCCCGGCCGAAGGCCGGTTCCTCTTAACTTACAGGCTCGCTATCGCTCGCCAGGAAAAAATTGACACCTAAATGGCACGAAAGGTCTTAAAAGTGACATAAATGGGGTGAAAGTTCTTAAAATCACCAAACTAATGGGGCGAACGTCTTAAAATCTAAAAAAACAATGGGGCTAAACATGAGGGAGAAAGGGGTAAAGAAAAAATCCCTCAAGTGGAAATCTCCCCTTGAGCCGTTGTCACACGAGCGTTTTTTCCGGCAATTTTCGAAGAGCAAGTTGGTTTCTCGTAATGTTTTGAGGCTTTTTAACATTGGAATCGGAAACTAGACTTAATTTAGATTATGCTAGGTGGCTGACTTGTGATATAACATGAATTTTGAAGCTGTCGGCCTACACTTGCTCGTACAGATTGACGGAAAAAGGTTGTGTGACACCGCCTTTACACAATGACAACATGTATGCAATGTTTATTACGTTGTTTCTATTTGGGGATATAATTATGATTTTATGTGTACTGTAATTAGTCCTAGTATACATATTAATGTACTAATAATATCTAACTAAACGTTTACCACACTTGCATGTTTTTACGGTTGTATCTAATCCCTTAACTTGATGCATAACCTTAATACATAACCTAACCTACCTTAACCTACCCGTATATAACTTAACCTATACATACATAACCTAACCTACCTTAACCTACCCGTATATAACTTAACCTATACATACATAACCTAACCTACCCGTATATAACTTAACCTATACATACATAACCTAACCTACCTTAACCTACCCGTATATAACTTAACCTATACATAACTTAACCTATACATAACTTAACCTATACATAACTTAACCTATACATAACTTAACCTATACATAACTTAACCTATACATACATAACCTAACCTACCCGTATATAACTTAACCTATACATACATAACTTAACCTATACTTAACCTATACATAACTTAACCTATACATAACTTAACCTATACATAACTTAACCTATACATAACTTAACCTATACATACATAACCTAACCTACCTTAACCTACCCGTATATAACTTAACCTATACATACATAACCTAACCTACCTTAACTTACCTGTATAGAACTTAACCTATACATAACTTAACCTATACTTAACCTATACATAACTTAACCTATACATACATAACCTAACCTACCTTAACCTACCCGTATATAACTTAACCTATACATACATAACCTAACCTACCTTAACCTACCCGTATATAACTTAACCTATACCTACATAACCTAACCTACCTTAACCTACCCGTATATAACTTAACCTATACATGCATAACCTAACCTACCCATATATAACTTAATCTATACATACATAACCTAACCTACCTTAACATACCCGTATATAACTTAACCTATACATACGTAACCTAACCTACCTTAACCTACCCGTATATAACTTAACCTATACATACATAACCTAACATACCTTAACCTACCCGTATATAACTTAACCTATACATACATAACTTAACATACCTTAACCTACCCGTATATAACTTAACCTATACATACATAACCTAACATACCTTAACCTATCTGTATAATATAACCAACCTTAACCTGTCTATACATAACGTAACCTACCTTAACCTATGCATTTTTGTCCTAACCTAACTACCTTAACTTACCTGTATATAATTAATCATACCTTCTACCGTCTTCAAATTGACAAATTACACAATACTTAGTAACGAAATAAATCATAATAAAATGTATCACGAACACGCAAACGATTAGATGATGCTGTTTGATATGTGTTTTGTCCTTAAATTAACAAAGTATTAATGAATACTTAGTACTAATGCATTATTTTCTATGTTCCAACTCTAGCTATTTGGTATATTATTGAAAAAACAAATGCTATACAAATTATGGAAATAAAGAAGACTCATTATTTAACGTATTTCATAGATAGGTAATGATCAATCTGGTCTGCTTAAGGGGACAGTGGCTGTTTGTTTGGTCTATTAATTAATGTATTCATATATATATATATATATATATATATATTTTAGTTTCTTCCCTAGACCTTCATCAAGCTTAGAAAAACATCCCCTAGATAGATTTGTACATTTTTCGGTAGAAAAATGTCCCGGCCAAAGGCCGATTCCTCCTAAAATTACAGGCTCGCTGTCGCTCGCCAGGAACAAATCGACACCTAAATGGCACAACAGATCCTAATATTGACAAAGAAATGGGGTGAGAGGTTATAAAATCCCCAAACTGAGGGAACCAACGTCTTACAATCTCAAAACTAGTGGGGCTAAACATTAGGGAGAAGGGGGTCCAGAGAAACAGTCTGTCTCCCCTTACACTGAATACGCGTTTGTGAAACATATTTATATTTATCTCCTTACAAATAATTATGCGGCATTATCTTCAAATAATTTGATTCGAAACGCCCTTCAGTACCGGTAACATCCTTTGCATTATATTCTGCAAACTAGTAGTCGATATTATTCAGCTTAAGAAAGACGTCTACCGATTAAAAGGCCACCAGCTATCTCACTTAAGGGGAGGTTTCTAGTTTGTTTCCTACTCCTCCAGCAATCTTAAAATGTCACCCCCTTGACCCCCTTTCAGGATAAATTTGTACATTTTTCGGTAGAAAAATTTCCCGGCCGAAGGCCGCTTACTCTTAAATTACAGGCTCGCTATCGCTCGCCAGGATAAAATCGACACCTAAATGGCACAAAAGATCTTAAAATTGACAGAATGGGGCGGAAATTCTTAAAAATCACCAAACTAATGGGGCAAACGTCTTAAAATTTCAAAAGCAATGGGGCTAGACATGAGGGAGAAAGGGGTCAAGAAAAAAGTCCCTCAAGTGGAAATCTCCCCTTAATCCTTATCGCCACTGTATATCCTTCCCAATCCTTACAAAATCGCCTACATACCTCTGAAGTGATAGCAAATAGACGGTACCGGTACTGAAGGGGTTAAACCTATATTTAACCCCTTATGTACCGGCAACGTCTTTTTACTTTATCCTCGCTACTATTAAACGATTGTATTCAGTTTCCAAAGGGCCTCCAGCAACTAACAGGCTTCGAACTATCTCACTTAACATTTTTAGTACCTCAGATCCTTCTTCAACTGCACAAAATCGTCTAAATATAGTTGAAATAGAACTACAAACATCCTAAGTAGTGAAAGGGTTAAAGAGCCTGTTTCGGGTACAGGTAACCACGTTAGGGCGGCCAATATGCGGACTAAAGCATTTTGGACGAAGCTCTTCCTGGGGGTTATAGTTAAGGTGAGATTTTGTAGTTATTTGTAACTATATTTATTTATGTGTTTATTATTATTGGTTTCGTCCCTGGTGGGCTGCGACGCTCCTCCTCTCGGAAGAAGAAAATAATGTCAAACACATACCAAAACACTCCCAATAACAAAAAAACAAGTTTGACTGTCAGGGCTATAGGGGTGAAAATCCAAGGACATTACTGCCCCCAGCCTCCTTCTCCTCCTATTTCCTCCCTCCACCCAAACAATTACTCCCATGCACACAGCCGTTCGTTGCCGATTTTGCGCCAAATTTTCAACTACGGACCACCGTAACACCTCAACCATGCATCTTTTGGGTATATATACAGTATATTGATGGATGCGCACTTGCATTTCCTACACGATTATTTGGTTTTCATTGCGTTTTAGAAAAGTTGCCAAATCTAGCAAAGTCCTAGGGGTGTCTAGCATTCTCTGGGTTAATGTCCTCTATTCAAAAGTCAAAATTAATCACAAGCACATTTTGATTGCTTTGCTTCATTTGCTATATCTATTTTCATATGGAAGAGCTTTTCTGATGATAGATAGGAGTAGTAATCAAAACTCTCCAATCAATATCCACATCCAGAAAATGCATATTCAAGATCCATTCAGTTATGGTATCCTTCCATTCATCTGTTTCCCCTTTCATTCCTATATACTCTCTTATTGCATTCAGATGAGTTGTTCTCATACAATTCAATATTCTTCCTGTATTCATAGTTAATTTTCAATCACTGTAGCTAAACACACGAGAGAGAGAGAGAGAGAGAGAGAGAGAGAGAGAGAGAGAGAGAGAGAGGGGGGGGGGGGGCTCGAGATAGGTGGGTAAAATGACTGGAAAGATATATCTGACTTTTCACACAGTTCCATTCAAAGGATTTATTTTGATAAACTGATTACACGTCACCACCATTGGTTTATTCTCATCCATTCTTATACCTGTAGGTATAAAAAGGTAAACATATAAACAAATATATACGCCCATCCCCCCTTAAGTCTGCCTTTACCCAGATTTTTGTTATATTAAACATAAAATACCAATTATCTATTTACCTGACTTGTTTAATATAGACTAATTTAAGATAGCCTTCTCATTATATTAGTTTGCAACTCAGGAAAGGAGTATGTAAAACTTTAGTGAATAGTAACAAACATCCAGCGATCTGGGTGCAACTGTGTGTTGCTTTTTGTGTAATAATAATGACGAGTGTCTGCAGTTGATGGCGTCAATGAGATGGTACACTTTTAAAGTTAATACAAGTTACTGCTATTAAAGGGAGGAGGGATGGGCGTATTTATTTGCTAATTTATGTATTTATGTATTATTATTTTGTCTTTTCCTCCCTAGACCTTCATCACGACCCTCCTTCAAGATAAATTTGTACATTTTTCGATAGAAAAATTTCGCGGCTGAAAGCCGGGTCCTCTTAAATTACAGGCTCACTTTTGCTCGCCAGGAAAAAACTCGACACGAACAGTCTTAATATTGACAAAGAAATAGGGCGAAAGGTCTTAAAATCGCCAAACTAATAAGCCGAACGTCATAGAATCTGAAAACTAATTTGGCTAAATATGAGGAAGAAGGGGGACCAAAAAAACGACTCATATCCCCTTAATCCGAGTGCCACATGAAATTGCTGACCACGTACACTTATTCGTTTTCAAGATACTTTGCAATAATGATAGCCAGACACAGAACAACAATGATTCACCTCATTTATATGTTGCAACCTCCTTTGCCCTCACTTCAGAAATCCTTCTCACTTACTTTCCACAAAAATCTAACCCTTCCCCTCTCCTGTTCTCGTTCATTGTGCTGTCTAATCTCCTACCAAGCTGTCACTTTCCCACGCTTTTCACTCACAGATAACTCCACAGGTCTTATGCGAATGTTGAATGCAAAATCCTTAATTTTGAATGCAAATCTGGCACTGGCACGTATCGTTGTTTATTTTTTTAAAGGAGATACGCTCTCCAATTTTACATAAATGTCAATGAAACAAAGTTCAATGAATACATATTTTGTTTTCTCAGATACAATGTTGATAATCCGTTGTACTACTTTAATATAGTGTTACTAACAAAATACTTATGAGCATAACTAATAAGAATACCGTAAAGTTTGCTCTAAATACATTCAAATTTTTACAAGGATTATGGTCACTTCACTTCTCTTTAGTTATTTAGATCCTGAAGGTTGATTAATGATTCACTTTAATGCCCATCTCAGTATCTTGGTATTCTGTCAAGGAAACACGTATTGCGTGTTTTGCATTAATTACACAGCAATAATCTAATATTCTCCAATAAGTTCTCTCCCCATAGCCTTTAACAAAAAGTCAATTCTACCACACAATAATATTCAGTTAACAGAATAATTCTTAAATACATTAATTGATATATCGATTAAACCTTTCGGTATGATGGCATCTATAGGTAAGAATACGCTCTTTTCCTACTAATGTTGCTCAATATATATCGCCCTAGCGCCATATTCGTAGCTCTGAGCAAATTGGTTGAAATCCAATGAAAAAATTGGGTCGAGCTCTCCCTATATTACACTCACAAGTGATATGTGATTTTCTCCATTTCCACTCGCATCAACTCGATGATATTTACAGTTATTTTATCACATTTTGTATTTATTTACAAGGCAGTTTGAATTAATGAAATTAAAATTAAATTAACCTCATACAGGTATAATACCTGGTATATACTGTAACTCACAATCACACTACCAAGTGGCCCTATTTTCGTTGTTTTTCAGCTTTTGAATAAGAATATATGAATATGTTTCATCTTCACCTACTGATTTATCCCTCCGTCTGGACACCCTTAACCCTCTCCATCACATATGACGCGACCGCGTCATACGACTGTATTGCCCAAAGGTATTATAGGACGCTTCCGCGTCATATGAACCTAGTGAAATAGCTCAATAAAATAATAAGAAAGTTATATGACGCTTTTGCGTCATATTGAGCTCGGTAAGTTAGATCAGAATTTGTCGATTGGTGGCAACTCCAAATTCCTCTGACTTCTAACGGTCCCTCAGTGTGAGAAAGACTGTTGTGGGGGAAATACCGGGCGCTCGGGCAACCCCTATCTTTCGTAAGTTAATATGTCTGGGGGGGGGGGGGGTTAAGTTGCCATTCCTTGTTAAGTGTAGTGAAATTAATAAGAGTAGAAGGTGTTAGCGAGAGATAGCTGCATTACTGTCTGTGTAGGTGAGGCACAAATATAACAGTGGGGGAAGCCAAGCAAGTGAAGCAGGAGATCCAGCCACTCCTTATCATATGCCTCTGGTGTTTCCCTTTTCTAGCCAATTTATACTGCAATTTTTCCTCGACTTGGTTATATTAAGGGGGTCACCGTTTTTTTTTTACCTTTCTCTCATTTTCTCTCTTTCCCTGGTTTGTATCCATTCGGCCCCATTCAGCCAACTGTTTTAAAAAGTTTATTCCCATTCAGGTGTCGATTTCTTCCTGGCAAGCGATAGCGAGCCAGCATTGTATGGAGAAATCCGGCTTCGCCGGAGAATTTTTTCTATCAAAAAATGTACAAATTTAGTTTGCTGTCAAAACAAAAAATATATATGCTGGCTCGCTACCGCTTGCCAGGAAAATATTGACACCTGGATGGGGGTAAGTCTTAAAACAGTAGGCTGAATGAGGCGGAATGGATACAAGGCAAAGAGATAGGGAGAGAAAGAGAAAAAAAAACGAGGTGGGCTCCCTTAAGGTTTTCTCCTCTCAGTGATATCCTTCAGCAGCTCACTATCACACCTGCAGTATAATCTTCAAGAGTGCTCATCCAATTTTGTGAGGCGAAGATGAAGGAGAGGAAACATATTGTGGGTGACGAGTAAATTATTTTGTATAACATGGAGATTGAGAATAGTAATAAATGTGCACTTTTAGTGTTAAAAGTGCATGAATAGAAGTAGAGGGTGGACTATTATCTGTGAAGAATATCAACAAGTAATATATAATGCACGAATATAGCATACAGTACAAAGGGAGTACAAAGGAAATCAAGCAACAACAGGTCTAGTGACCCTTCTAGGCTGCTTGTCCTCCAAAACACTGAGGATCAAGTGTCCAAACAGTAGTTTAGAGTGGGTAACGGAACATTGGAAATGGAACTACTGCCCTGGAACTAATGTCCGTGGCAGGATTAGGAAGTTAGTAGGGGACAGTTGTGTTAGTAACTGAGGGGAGGATAAAATAGAGTTATTCATTTACAAACGCAGTCATTAGCGGGTTTAATGAGAGATATTTGTCTAGGCGAAGTTTAAATGAATCAACGGTGCTGCAGTCTATAACATCTTGGGGAAGCCCATTCCATAAGTTGACAACTTGATTGAAGAAGAAATTCTTAGCTTCGTGGGAGTTAAAAGATTTACCAATAATTTTGCAACCGTTTCCCCGCATGTAATTAGATTGGTCGATAGTGAAGTACTTACTACAGTTCATATTGTCGATGCCTTCGATGATTTTGAACACTTGAATTAAGTCGCCTCTTAATCTGCGCTGGGTTAAAGGAAATAGATTTAATTCTCCAAGACGCTCCTCGTATGGTTTGTTCTTTAGGCTAGGTATCATTTTGGTAACTCTACGTTGAACTCGTTCTAGCTTGTCTATATCTTTTTGGTAATAAGGGCACCAGGATTTAACGCAGTATTCCAGAAGAGGGCGGACTAAGGAATTGTAAAGGGTTAGGATAACGTCTTTGGATTTGTGCTCAAATTACCTGCCTATAAAGCCAATTATATTGTTTGCCTGCTTAACAACTTCTGAACATTGTTGACTCGGTTTTAGGTTACTCGATATTGTTACTCCCAGATCGGTTTCTCTGTTTACATTCTTAAGCCGAGTGCCATTCATCAAATAGTTTGCTTTCTCATTTTGGTATCCGATATGTAGTACTTTACATTTATCCGCATTGAAACTAATTTGCCAAATTTGTGCCCAACATGACAACTTATCTAGATTGTGTTGCATATCGTCAACTTGTTCTTTTGAGAGTACGCTATTTGCAATTTTTGTATCGTCAGCAAATTTTGAGATTGTACAGGTGAGACCCTCATCTATGTCGTTGATGTAAATTAGAAAGAGAATTGGTCCTAGTACCGATCCCTGGGGTACCCCGCTACTTACATTGGTCCATTTAGATGGACATGATCCTCCTTCAGAATGAAACACCCACACAAAATGTATCCCTCCCCATCTCCCAACACACACACACACACACACACACACACACACACT
The DNA here is from genome assembly GCA_032716605.1 of Paralithodes platypus. Classification (NCBI taxonomy): domain Eukaryota; kingdom Metazoa; phylum Arthropoda; class Malacostraca; order Decapoda; family Lithodidae; genus Paralithodes; species Paralithodes platypus. Next base: position 27,183,723 of record CM064576.1, on the reverse strand, counting down.
AGAGCTCCTTTCGAACGTCCCTAAACTTTTAATTGGCAACAGTTAACTTTCTTAGACGAGTGTATGGCGTTGAATCGTTTCTCTTGAGTTTGGTTAATTTTGACAGTTATATTTTGTTGTTTACTAGTGGTAATAGTAGTAGTAGAAGAGAGAGAGAGAGAGAGAGAGAGAGAGAGAGAGAGAGAGAGAGAGAGAGAGATGCGGAGGAGGGAAAATATGATAACAAATCAAGAAACTAAGTCGGCTAAAGCAAGCGAAGTCTGACAGCAATATTATTATTTATAATACAACTCTTGCCACCGCCTTCTCCCACAAATATTTTAAACCCATTCATCTCATTTTTCAATTTTGCGTGCTTATAACTTTGTCTATGATATTCCACAATAATTTCATCATAGATCACAAGGCATTTCATTTGATTTTTGTTGGGAATGAATCCGGAAGTGGCATCGTTTCAACGGCCATCGCCACACCTTTACCGGATCACCGGAAGTACGAGCCATACAACTAGCCTCCACCCCTTACATCTCGACACCTTCGTCCAATGCAGTATATTGGTCCGCAACATCATGGGCAACATATCCGGTACTTATGATCAGCGCCATTGCCCTTCCAGGCCCAGTGCCCATGAGGTCTTTAAAGTTGGAACCCCCTGTACTTGCTGATGAGCCTACACCGCTAGCCACAGAGCCTTGCCGCCACTTGCATCATAGGCCGAAATGAGCCCCGGATGCACAAAGAAAAGGAACTAAGGTGGCGATAGGCCAAGAGTGGACACAGGAAGATGAGCCCCAGGAGATTGGCCCTATAGCATCCAGGTGGAAGAAGCCTAGAGACAATTCACTATTCAGTTGAAACCTTACAAGCCTAAAACCTTCTCCCTCCTCTCCTTGCCTCTCCGCCACCATTGCCCACAACCCATACCTTTGAGCAAGAAGCATAGTCCCTGGAAGTAGGAGATAATGAATGCCCTTGCTACCATAAACGATGGCTGTGAATAATTGTTAGCCCTCAGGAAGCCGATAAGCCCATTCCCACACAACTACTTTATGCAACTAGTGGAGGAGTGGAAGGCCAATCTTATTACTAACTTGAAGGAAGACCACAAGGAATATGACATAAGACTTACAAGTATGCCTTAGGACATGGCAACACAGGGTTCAAAAGTTGGCAAGAGCGAGTCGAACCCTTGTCGCGAGAGGGCACAGTCCGAGGCAAGCAGGCATCTCCTGTAGAGCGACGAGACCCCTGTCATGTAACTGTGGAAAGCGCACGTCGGCCTAAGGTGTGGCCGGCCCACGAGTGTGCAATATGAGACACCGCTCAGAAAGGAGCAACGACACCCCCTGTATATACAGTATAGTATAGGATTCATTGCCTGAATGAAGGGGTTAATTTAACAAAGCCAGTGTGGAGTCATATTTCCCCCAGATGAAATTAATTCATAAGGTTATTCATCCTTATTCATATTAGAGGTTTATTAGACATAGAACATGAATGTAAATATCATATACTCAATTAACTGTTCCAAAAAGTAGTATACAACAAATTAGCATATTGTAGACACTATAACAATATAGTAAAGCGAACGAAAACAAACATAGGCGAACACTAAGTAAATCCTAAGTATACTGTAAGTATATATCCATCAGGAATCATTAATTTTCTCAACAATATATAAAAAGTTCATGACGGCAGGGATGAAACTCAAGAGATGAATGACCGTAGTTAATGGGTTTTTGATGGTGTCAGGGTGCATGACTGATGACCTGTCGGTATGGTGAATCAGTGTAAGCAAAATGGGAGTAGTTTTAGTGAATGGCTAGTGTAATTATATAGCACTGAAGACTATATTGTATGCTCAACTTTCTAACCCAGAAGTTAACCACTTCTGAAATATAATTATTGACCAAGAAACATTTCTTTCTCCGGGTCGTCTATCTATCTACGGCTGACTTACATTTCTTTCATCATTATATGTCCATGGATATCTTCTATAATAAGCTTGATTTGTTATATATATATATATATATATATATATCCCTTATTCTTCAACAATACAAAAATCAACCCTTCATCTTCTCTCAATATTTTTGGGGTCTCTTTTTCTTCTGCTCTCATTTGGAAGGACCATATTACCAGTCTTGCTAAGGCAGCCTCCCAGAAGCTGGGTGTGCTCAACCGCCTTAGGGGGTTCTTTTCCCCTGCACAGCTTCTTGCTCTGTACAGGGGCATAGTGCGCCCTTGTATTGAGTATTGTTCACATGTGTGGGGAGGTTCCTCTCACACCGCTCTCCTAGACAAAGTTGAAAGGAAGGCCTTTCGTATCATTAACTCCCGTCCACTCACCAACTCTCTGCAATCTCTCTCTCTCCGCCGCAATGTTGCATCTCTTTCGCTATTCTATCGCTACTATAATAATAATCAGTGTTCCTCAGAGCTATCCCAGTGCATACCACCTCCTTTACGTAGGGCACGTGGTACCAGTCTTGCAACTCAATCCCACCCCTACTCTGTGCAACTCTCCAACCCAAGAGTGAAAAGTTACTCTCAAACTTTCTTCTACTCAACAGCTGAGCTCTGGAACTGTCTCCCAGAATCAGTCTTTCCCTCTTCCTATGACTTAAATTGCTTCAAACTCCGTGTGTCCAGGCATTTTGGCTCGAACGTCCCTTGATTTTGGCCCTGTCACTCTTTCAACTATGGGGGAGATACTCGCTATAGGCAGTTATGCCTTTTGCCTCCCTCAATCACATAGAAAAAGAAAAAAAATATATATATATACCGGTATATATATATATATATATGTAGATTGTGTACCTGTTCTACTAATATACCATCTCAACTGTCACGCACTTACTCACTCACACATACACACACCCTCTCTCTCTCTCTCTCTCTTCTCTCTGTGCTGTCCTATTCTTCTACTATAAACTGTCCCTGTTTAGTAGTATTAAGGCCGGACCACCTATTAGGAACCACAAGGTCTGTGTGGTCTGAGTATCTGTGCAACTCTGGGTAACGCGCTCTCTCTCTCTCTGAAAGTCATAAATTACTATCTCGTATATTACCTTCCCGTAATCGCGCAATTCATGCCCCTGATCCCACCACTTGTCTCAATAGCTAAACTGATGCAACGTTATAGTCGTTCTAACCCATTGAATGTGGAGAAGATTGGGTGAACTATTTAGTTATACATTGAATTTGAACTTTTACCTTATTTAATTTGCTTAACTGTTTTATTGACTATCCCTATTTATTAACCAACTTTTGTATTAGTCATGTGTACCGTATCTATCGGTAGAAATTGTGTACTAATTTATTAATTATTTTAGAAAGAGTTCTAAGAAGCACAGTCCAGACAGAAAGACTGCAATGATATGGGGAAGACGTGTATGAGGCTAAAAGTAAATTTATTCCTATTTACCATAAATGCAGTTTATAATGCAACATAGATATTAAGTTCCACTTTTATTGGTGGGTTTGGGACGCTCAACAAGTGCAACTTGATGGGTATTATAGTAATAATCTAATTTATTCATTTCACTCCCTACACCAAACACCTCTCAATGAATTAACGAAAGCATGATGTGATTCTCCCGGGATTCGAACCTGGGTATGTTTAGGTGTTTATGTTCTTGTTACTTTTTACCACATACAGATCTTAAACACTAACCATTACACCATAATGTTAGGTCAGACTTAGTATTGTACTCAAATAGTATAGTCATTCCTATTTAACTAGTACTGTGGGATGATAATATTGGATGGCTTAATGAACTTATTATTAAACTTCATTATGTCCATCATTTAATTGATACAAACATATGGTGTCGATCAACTGTATTGATAGTAGGAAATGCGTACTACTCTTTAATTTTAAATAATTACATATACTTGAGAAAGATATATTGAACCTAGTAATCCTTGGGTCATAATAATTAATGAGTCAAATATTTCAGTAAAGGAGTATGGTAACAACTCTGTGTGGATGTATGTCTTTCTCCCACATTAAGATGAATACCGGTAACTCTATAAATGATGTGCAGGTCAAAACCTATAGATTTACACTTCGTATCTACCAGCCTAATACATGCTTTGCTACAAATATCTCCGTTTTGATTTATGAAAAATCAAATCAAATCAAAATTAATTAAAATTTCAGTGCTTAGGGTGGATGACATTATAGCCTGGGGACGAATGGGCACGGACTTGCAAAATCAATCAATCAATCAATCAATCAATATCTCACTCTCTCTCTCTCTCGTGCATGACCTAACCTGTTTCACTAAATTCTCATAGACCATAAATTTTCTTTATCGTGGCTACTTAGTTATAACAACAATAATTATGTATAAATTGTCCTGGGTTCATTTATTATTTTTATGTTAATATCTTTGTTCGAAATAATTTAACTTAAGTAACTATATATATTGGAATTATTGTACGGTAGCACTTTAATTATAAGATGACGCATTTTGTATATTAATAGGCTAACAATAAACTGGCTTATTGTTGAAGTATATCCCGGCATCAAAAGGTAAACACTATTTTGAATTACTTTTTAACTCTCAAGCATCTCCCTAAAATGAATACAATCGTTTATGATAGCCAGAATGAAAGAAAATCGCATGTTGAAAAACTGAAATGGTTAACATTATAAACTTGAGGCATATAAGGACAGAAATAAAAAACATAATTTCAAGATGACAAATGAAGTTGACCAGAAAAAATAAAAAAATTATTCGGATGAACTAAAAAAAAAAATAAAAAATAAAAAATAAAAATAAAATAAAAGAGGAATCTCAAGCTAAAGAATTGAACCTGTGGCTCAAACTTAACAAAATACCCTCATAAGCTTACAGTAGGGCAATTTGCAAAATATAGTTCAAGGTGTTTGGGTTTACAAAGTTTCTTTTAGACATGTATACGGGTCAAAAACTGTTGCTTCTGAGTTGCTGTCCACCTGCTGCTGAAACTTTAGTGCTTCGCTGGAACACCTTTCTTGACAAAATTGTAGTTTGATTGCAGAAATAATGGCGTCTTTTCCTTGAATATGATAATTTATATTTGTTATCAAATAAAAGAGCGGTACCCCCCAAAATGGCTTCATTGCTTCATTTGTTTTCGATATTCTAATATATGTTTTAAGCTGTAAATTGTCCTTTCAAGTAAGACCTATACATTACAAAATTTAAACTTTATTCTTGGTATAATAATTATAAAATGAAAATGTCGAATCAAATAATTTGATTAATATTGGGGTACCAATTTATCCCAAAGACATAAGAATACATTACATGTAATTCCTGAATATCATAAGTGAACCTAAATGGGCGGTTGTGCAGGATTCGTTAGTAGGGTAGACAATATCATTATGCAATGATTTGCATTATGATATTTGCGTGCAGGTTGGCGACACGAATGCTATAGAATGCGGCCTTGAAATGTATTATAGCAACTTTAGACTCTTCGTGAACATGTTTGTTTTTTCAGAGCAGTTACTTCTTTATCTGACATTTTAGTATGGGAAAGACACAGGATGAGCTATGGTAACATTAATATAATTTAACCATAGTATTATCATATATATATATATAATCAATATATGGCAGTATAGCCTGTAACTACTATCTAAAATAGCAAGTAACCCACTTTCCTTTATAAAAACAGCTATATATGTTTTCATGTTTTGAGGTATTATAACACTTTCCCGATTTTGTCTCCTCCACCAACATCTCCCTCCAGTCCATGCTTAATTTCCTGTGATATAATTAGATTACTTTAAATGGGTAACTTTATGCATATTATTACGCCAGTATATTAATTTCAGTCAAAGTCAAAGCGTATGTGTGCTATGATTGTTATGGTTTATTACAGCATATATTAAGTACGAATTAAAGGTTCTCATTGCATACTTATTTATTGAAAGCTATTTAGTGTCCAAAGAAAGATTACGTAAACCACAATTAGACTTATTTTGCGTCCAAATATCGGGAAAGTGTTAACATTTGACTGTTTACCTCACTTCTACTCTCATCTATTTGACCCTGCCTCTCTCTGCTGCCTTTGTGTCTTAAGTTTCAAAGTGACTGGAATAAACTTAAGCTTCAACAAGCCCACACTCAAAGCCTACCTCACATACTCACCGGCAGGCACACTAACACACTAGCATTCCTACACAGACATCCACCTAAGAGCACACTCACACACACACACATACGTTAATATACAAGAATAAAGAGTATATGATCCTTAGTAATTTTGGTAAGCTTTCATTGCCTGTAATGATATATGATAATATATTAATTAGTTTCCATTCGTGACTGTTATTTACACTTTAGTATGGATATCCTCATTTTATATAGACACATTAAATTTGTTATTCAACTATAAAATCATTATTCGTACTATAATATTTATAAGTTTATTTTAAATTATTAAACATGAATATTTGTTTTGTAATGAGCTGAATGAACGATAATTAGTAGATAGACTGACTGAGTGGCATATAGATAGATAGCTAGTGAGAACACAAAATCATCAAAACATACGTCTTTCATATGTATAATGGATTCTTTCTATCTACGCCCTTTGATTGCTGGGTTTATATTGAAGGGTAAATAATGAAACAGAATTAAAGGTGTCGTATAAATTCCTTACTGATAATAACTTGCTAAGTTCGGTTATCAAATTGTAAACCAAACTTCTGACTCCTCACATCAGGACCATGTTAGTCTCACGAAGATAGTGCAGTGCCGAGTGTATACAACAGTTTTCTTTAACCCCTGTCCAATGGGGATGTTTGTAACTTCTACTATCTGGCAGGCAGGCATATTTACCCTAAATGAGCTTCATTCCATGCTCTTTTTCATGCATAAACAAGAGACAATTATGTATCTGTGAGAGGGCGATAATAGAGCTTTCCAATGACACCTGCATCATCCTTGTACGACCACGGGTTATCCTGTAGCGATCGCGCAACACTAGGGGAAAAACCCTAAAATACGGTAATTTCCCGAGTTTCTTCCTGGTCTCGTGAGGCCGTGGGTGTGGAATGGTGCGGAGGTAGTGTCAGTCGCGGCACTGGGTCCGTGCCGAGCGGTCAGAGCCCGCCTATCGTCCTCCCAACGCGTGGACTCTCAAAGCCGATAATGTGCTCAACATCCCTTGCGACATATGTCGGGCACCGCAAGGGTTGCCATGATTCTCTCACTTGACATATGTCGGGCCCTGCGGCTTGAGTGTTAATTAACTCATTCTAATATTTGCAACTACCATGCTCTGCTTAAAACAATAAACAACATATTTGTTGGATAGTTTAATAGCCCATGATTATGAGAGGATTATCCGAGACGAACATACAACAAAAAGTTTTATTGCAAGTCTTTGCAAAAGAAAAGATGGTGTGTGTGTGTATTTGAGAAAGCGAGAGAGGGAGAAACAAACTTTAATATCATTATATCGATGCATACCTAACCATAACCATATTACTCAAAGCAATTACTCTACTAAATATACAATTAATATTAAGGTTTTGAATGGAAGTCAAAATTGTGATGTACAGCCGCGGTCATTAATTCTGTTACACTTAGAAGCCTCGACAAATTTAAAAGAACCCCGAAAACAACACCGGTGAGATAAAAAAACTAAAAAGGAGTATCCATTCAACCGGAGAGCGTTTCGAAAATGTATGAATCAGCATATATAACCACAGCAGTACATGTTGAAGTAAAAACGTAATAACATGAATAATCTTTAGTGTAGCTTTTGCATAGTGAATGAGTATGGGAGAGGAATATACAGTATATAGCTGTGGCGGAGTGTGCAAGTAACGTGAATTGTGGGAGTGTGCAGAGTTAATCGGAGTAAGAGGTGTGAGAGTGTGAATGTGTAATATATCATATGAAACTGTGATGGGAGAGAACTAACACTATACAACTTGTAATATGAAGTTGGATGGGAATATATTAATATTTTATTGCATATACACTTTATTTTAGTGGGGCCACAGTTTCAACCATGCTACCCGACAACCTTTCTCTTACTCTTAGTAAATTACTAAGTTGGTCTGTTGAAACAAGAAAGATTTAGCATTACTATTTAGGGAAACTAAACGTAAATATTGGAAAACAAAAATGTAATGGCATGAACATTTCGGATAGTCATGAGCTTTCTGCTGGTGTGAGTGAAATGACTTACAGTGTGATGATATATACCGCTCAGTGAATAGGGAGGGACAAACAGTGGACATTAAAACAGTAAGGTGTAGTAAGACAGGCAAATGTGTAAAGGAGGAGGAAAACACAGGGTGGTGCGCTATCATTAGGAGTCCACTGCTGAACATAGGCCTCCTTTAACCTGCTGGGTGGAGAGTGCGAGTCCCTTTAAGTTTACTTCACGGTCAGTCGGGGCCCAGGTAAAGCATATTAATTTTTTTTTTTTTTTTTTTCCCCACTCACAATTTACTAGCGTGTTTGTTAGACAGTGTAGGTTATGTCCTGTAACATGAAATGAACCTCACATTCTTGCCTGATATTTAGCTATCACGAATAGATGTAGAAATATCCTGGTTTTCATTGTATTTCAGATTCTAAAATACCTCTTATTTGAACGCATAACCTCTCCCAACCAATGCATGGAGGAGACTGATATAAGTATGGAGGGAAAGCTTAGAAGCACATGGAAGCGTCTGGCAACAAGCGTGGCAGGTTGGTACCGCTCGATACGGGCAGTTACATGGATCGCATAGTACTGACGGCAATCTTCCGTCACTGGTACTGATGTGGGACTTTATTACGGACGGCTGTATACCGTCGCTGGTACAGTAAGGGCTAATTATTATTATTATTTTGAGATGTGTCTGGTGCTGGGGGTGACAAAAATTCCAATAACCTGTGGTACAATATGGGTTAAAACCATATGATTATATATACAGTATATATATATATATATTGCTGAGCATAGAGGTAGGTAATTTAGGACGGGTTTGCCACTCTCACAACCGTCTTATTCGGCTATTCGGGACCACTCTGAAGCAGCAGATCATTTCATTAATTCAGAAAATTTCTCCATTCTATACACAGTCAATGACTATGTTACACTCCATCTAGCCGAGTCCCTTTTAACTCAGTGTCATAAAACCACCCTGGGTATTCAAGACTCCTCCATTCCACTACTGTTTTTAATGGTATGTTATTATGATTTTTATAATTTTCTCTTAGTTTGCACGTATTTGTATGTCAATTAGTTAAGTTTGTTAGGTTTAGTCCCAGTATCAGTTATTACAAATATTGTATTTATATCAAATTTAAACTTTATATATTAATAGTTTGTTTTTACTTCATTTTAGGCTTGAACATGACTCTGTATGGGGTCAAAACAATGCCCAATAAACATGTTCGCCACAGCGTTGGTTTTACTCCTCATTATTCGCTTACTCTTTCCTAAGGACAAGAGTAGTGCTGATATACTGTATAGGCTACTGTATATATATAACCGGACACTAAGTACGATGAACATCGAGGAAACACAATGAACAATATACAAACGTTGGTGCACGATCATCTCTCGCCATTGTAAGATAATTACGTGAGAGTTATTTACATAATACGCCAATTGTTCACCTTTTATGACATGCCCTAAACACATTTGGGAACGATGTACACTCCCTTTCTGCATACACTACATAACAGTGTGATAAATTTGTCATAATTTGTTTTAGTCTGTCATGCAAGAAATGCATTTTCTATATTATGATCATCTACAGAAAACAGAGATGTGTAGGGTAGCAATTGTATTACCGTACGGCACTCAAAATACATACGGTATACTGTATGTAATACACACACACACACACACACACACACATAGGCGTACTAGCAACACAGTTTCGGTAATACAGGAGAGTACACAGGCGGAGATGTGTATTTATTTGTTAATTTATTAAATTATTTATATTAATTAAATTGGCAGGGAATGAATGACAGGGTTGGGAAAAATGTGGTGAAAGAAGCAGTGAGACAAAGTAAAGCGGGAAAAGAAGAAGGTGTGGATGGTATTGCTGTGGAGTGTATACAGAAGGGTGGAGATGTGATAATAGATTGGCTGGTGAGACTATTCAATGTGTGCTTTGTCGTGTCAATGGTACCACTAGACTGGAGGAGTGCATGTATTGTGCCGTTGTACAAGCTGAAGGGAGACCGGCAGGAGTGTTCAAGTTATAGAGGTACGGTATTAGTTTATTATCAGGGTTGGAAAGCTGTATGGCAGGGTGTTGGTAGAGGATAATAAAGGGTACGGAAGGTGCAATAGGAGAAGAACAGTGCGGTTTTAGGAGGGGAAGGAGGTGTGTGGATCAGACTTTTGCAGTAAGACAGCTATGTGCAAATATTTAGAGAAGCGTAAAGAGATATTTTGGACTTTTATGGATTTGGGAAAAGCATATGATCGTGTGAATAGAGAAGCAATGTGGAAGGTGGTAAGGATATATGAAATTGGAGGAAATTTGTTAAGAGCAGGATTTTTTATGAAGATAGCAGAGCGTGTGTTAGAGTAGGAAATAATGAGTCAAGTGAATGGTTTGAGGTATATATAGGTCTGCGACAGAATTGTGTAATGTCACCATGGCTGTTTAATGAATATATGGATGATGTGGTGACGGAGGTGAAAAGGAGAACTATGGGTAGAAAATTGGGTTTAATAGAAAACGATGGTATAGATTGGGAGTTGATTCAGTTGTTGTTTGCCGATGACACAGCGTTGGTGGCGGATTCTGAGGAGAAACTGCCGCGAGTAGTCAAAGAGTTTGGTGTGGTTTGTGGGAGGAGGAAGCTGAGGGTGAACGTGAATAAAAGTAAAGTGATGGTGTGTAATATAAGTGCTCATAGGGTGAATCTAGATGTGAGGCTTGATGGGAAATAATGGAACAATTGGAGTGAAATCAATATATAGGAGGAATGATAAGCAGGAACGGAGGTAAAACAGAGTATGTGAAGGAAGGAAAGCTTTCAGAGCAATGGCAAGTATGTGGAAGGTGAGAAATTTCGGAATGGAATTTAAAAGTGCAATCCATCAAGGGATAGTTGTACCAACAGTGTTGTATTGAGCTGAGATTTGGGCTCTGAAGTAAGAGGATAGAAGAAAGCTGGATATGTTGGAGATGAGCTGCTTGAGGAGTAGGCCTATGTGTGGAGTGAATCTTAGAGACAGATTGAGGAAAGTGATACGTAAGAGAGTGGGGCAGCAAGATCATTTGTCGGCCATAGTAGACAGAAGGGTGTTAAGCTGGTATGGACATGTTGAGCGAATGGAAGATGAAAGGCTTATAAAGAGAATATATTAGTCAGATACAATTTTACACCATAATAATGTTGCTATATGCTGAGCAATAAATATTGTTTTATGCAATAAGAAGAATTGGTTATGCTCATTCCAATTGTGTCTTCAGACTCTATCTATCTTGAATTGTTGTTTTTATATGAATTAAATAGAAATTGGTACATCGCAACTAAAAATATCCATGGGTTACCAAAATACTCATTTTGAGCAACACGAATTAAGTTTACTACAATCTATTATACAATATTTCAGTAGCCAAATTCTATAAAAAAATAAATAATTATCGATAAAAGTGATGCGGACTAAAACTGTTGATATTTTTCCAACATCATTTGAATTTGCATCATCGTAAATTATAAATGTTAACAGCAATTGTGTTATATATGAAATAACTAGTATATTTCATGCAGTTTTCAAAAAATCAATCCAAATTTGTCTATCGTCAATAGTTTATTTAGTATGAATATAATAACAAGTATACCCCCGTGGTTCTCACATTCGTACTAATGTAGCCTACATCATTCTCTTACGATATTTTAGAGCTATATATTATAGTGATACTATAGCTCATTGTATGAGAAAGAGAATAAAACAAACACAAAATCTCTAGTCCAAATATTTGCTTTTATATGAATTAAAATGTAAAACTTGCAAACTAAACAAACCAAAATTGGGACAAGGACAATATAAAGTCAAATTAAATTATCAAAATCGCTATGTGGAAACAACGCTTACTAAAATGAAAATTATTAAATAAAAGAACACAATCCACCACATAGGGTGTACATTACTACATGAGCAAGTTAATCTGTTTCCCAAGCAAACTAATCGCACATATAGCAACGCACTATCGTCACGTTAAAGGAAGTAGTCAAGTTTGGGAAGTCCGGGACGTTCTGGCAAATTTTACTAAACTCTGCATGAATAAAGAAAATGTCAAAATATTATTTAAAATCAAATTTGCAACATGACAAGACATTAACAATAGTACAAAATACAAATATTGATAAGATATCTATACTATTACAAAATAATATATAAAATACAGTACAGCACTCACTAACGATAGTGCTATCGGGTAAGCATAGCATGCCTCAAGTGACCCCTATCAATAACTACCCTACAAATAACCTACATTTATAGTACAAATAAACGAAGGAAATCGCAAAAGTAAGCAATTGATACTATCGACAATGAATACATATGATATAAAGACAAATAATTGCAAAATATGAAGTAACAACAGATTTAAACAAAGAGTACTCTTTTAACAAGAACAATAAATTTAAAAAATATCATCAATATTAATATTAATAATAGAAAAAGAAAAAGAAAAAGAAAAAGATAAACAATAAATACAGACAAAAAACAATAAATACAGACAAAAAGTAAGCAGAGGTTATACAAGAAACTTCAAGTTAAAAATGCTTGATTAAAATTATTGATGTCAAATTTTAGAATAGTCACAATAATTGACCCTAAAAATATTAAATTTATGGAACAATTTACTTGCCTCAAAACCTCTGTCCACTAAGAGTCTGTATAGTAACCTAGCTCTAGCCCAAAAGTCATCTACTTTAGTGCAGATTTTACAAAATCTTATTAACTGGGCATAAAAACAATTATAAGTGATTTTACTATCAATATTACTACTAGGGAAAGGAAAGTTTATTACGTTAAAATTAAAATCATCAACTTTGTGATATACTTTAAGTATGCACTGTTCATTAACAATCTATATTTATATCAAGAAAATTTTCAACTTTATAATTTACGTTACATTGTGTGAGGGGAATAGAATTAGGGTAAATAAGTTTAGCAACTTGATTAAAATTTAACAAATTGCAAAGGAGAATATCATCAATATATCTACTATTATTACTTAACAATTTAGCAAGTGCTAATTTTTCTGGGATTTTATTTTTCTTGCTACTGTCAACGAAGTCTTTTATATATTTAAATTCTAAAGCAAGCAAGAATAAGTCTGCAATTAAAGGGCTAGCATTTCCACCCATAGGAATTCCTAATAATTGTTTGAAAATGTAAGGCTCGAATCTAACATAAGTATTGAAAAGGAGGAATTTAAGGGCATCTTTAAGTTTAGTTCTATCAAAATATACAGAACTAGTGGGAGTAGAGCTAAGTGATGCATTATTAAAATATGTATAAACATTTATGAAATAATTACCATTCCTAACGAACCTGTCAAAGTGCAAATCTATAATAAAGCAAAGCTCTGAATATACTAAATCTAAAGGCAAATTGGTATACAAAGTTGAAAAGTCGAAGCTATGTACCGAGGTAACTTTCGGCATGGTATTTATTTTATCAATAACTTCTAACGAATTATCAACACTCCAATAATAGTTAATGCCAGTTCTTCTCATGATGGTATTACAATATCTTTTATGAGTACTTTTAATGTATTTTAAGCAATTTACGACTTGTTCTGATAGAGTTTTAGTGGTAGCAAATTTTGCTCCGGCAATAAAGCGATATTTATAAAGTCTTTTATGAAATTTAGGTAACATGTATAATTTTGCAATGCACTTGTTCTTATCAGAAAGTTTAATATCAAATGTTATATTTTTCTTGGTATGTTCATCGATTAAGTTATCAATATTCAGATTATTTTGAATTTCATAAACAGAATTACCCCAAATATTTTTTACGTAATATGTTACCTTTAATGCCTAATTCTTTTTTCATGTTTTCAAGATAAAATTTCTTACATGTGAAGCTATAATTATTGCTGGCTTTATCTACTGTAGTGATTACAAAATGTTTATGTAAATTTATTAAATCAGCTTTAAGCTTATTATAATTATAGTCTATAAAATCTGAAAGATTAAATTCATTTTTAAGCGAGAAAATTGTATTTCTAATTAACTTAATTACTAATTTAGACCATGCTTCTCTCGCATCGCAGCACACAATTTTTAACAATTTATCTTTTAATTTATTGACTGAAAAAACAATATTTTTTAAAATTATGTCCCATGTTACTTTATTACTCCCTATTCTAAATTTAAACCCTTTACGACATAGCTCCGCTAATTTGTTGTTTGCAAAATGTTTAACTAGTTCTACATCACCTGTTAATATGTGACATATCGGACTATAAATGAACTTTGCTAGTGCATCACGTCTGCTAGCTGGCATATCCATGACTCTTTCACACACGCATTTATTATTATTGAAAATATCATTATCTGAAAGATTTCCTAAAACTTTATTATAATTACAAATAATAGACCCAACAGGTCGTTCATATGAATACACTATTAATGGTTTGAAATCTTTACAACCATCTGGTAACATGGACTTAACTTTCTTTGAATTAATAAGACTGTTAACATTAATTTTGTCTAAAATTTTAGAGGAATAATTTAAAGTGGACATGACTTTATCTTTAATACGGTTATCTTTGGATTTCTTAGAATTAGCTCTAATATATCCCATAATAGCAAAGACTATATTCTTAAATTTACTTGTGAAATTATGTTTATTGTTTAGAATATTTTCTATAAAAGGAGCAAAACTTTTCTTTTGTAGGCCTTTCAATGAATCTTTTAATTTTTTAATTCCGAATAATTATGAATAATTATAAATACGCTTTCCTCAGAAATGTCTTGCAACACTTGTAACCATTTAAATTTAAAACAAATCATATGGTGCACTAATAATAGCTCACACACACACTATATATATATATATATATATATATATATATATATATATATATATATATATATATATATATATATAAACTGTACATATATATATATATTTTTTTTTAGAGGTGGTTTAGTGGATTGGTCTTGCCACTGGACCATTAAGGACCCCTTTCTACCTCACGTTTAGCCCCATTATGTTTTAGACGTTCGCCCTATTAGTTTGGCAATTTTAAGACCTTGCGTGCCATTTAGCTATAGAATTATACCTGGCGAGGGACTGCCATTTAGCTATCGAGTTAGTCCTGCAATGTATGCGGAACCGAGCCCGGGGATTGTTCTACCATCAAAATGCACAAATTTATATCCAAGGAGGTGTGTGAGCGGGGTGGGTGGGTGGGTGGTGGGGAAGGGGGGGGGGGGGGTTATGGGGGGTTGCTCGAGTGTACAATATTAAGCTTGTTGGAGATCTACTCAACTGAAAAAATTACATAAATAAATACATAATTTAAACATTGTCCCTTATTGCTTTATATTTGACCCTGTGAATCCGGCCTCAAGTTAGTTAATTATATCTGATCTGGCTGTTTAGGAGTTATTAAGTAATTTTTTCTGTTTTCTTTGCTATTTATTCTTTCTTGAGAGTTTGTTTTTTCAAATTTGCAATTAGTTTTTACCTCAAAGGCTTCATGTTCAAATAAAGCGCCTCCCAAAAACCCTCAACAAACTAAATAAAAATGCTCCTTAAGACCTCCAAGTTAAATCTGTAAATGTTTATCGGTAGAAAATGTGCGGGGCTAAGTTAGTTTCTCCTAAATTGCAGACTTTTTAAAACTGAAACTTAAAACACTTTATTTGGTCGAAGGCATACATAGGTTGCATAATGGTTGGAAATAAACTATACAAATACAGACCAGGCCCTTTGATGAAACAAATCATCGTAAAGAGCCTTAACATAGAAATAATTTTACTAACATGACTGCAGTTTTTATCCTTAGTTACCTATGAATATATTTAGTTATTGGACATATAAAGTACATTTACAATATAAATCCATGAAGTTGTAGTAGTAATCGAACAAGAAAATATCAGACATTGAATACTTGAAACATTAACAGCTTTCCTAAAATTGGTAATTATTGATAATGCTCTTCTTTAAGCTTGACTTAAAACTCCCTACCGTAGATTTGGATAATATATCTTCATATAAACTGCTATATATATATTTCTACTCCATGGTACCGTATATTACTTTCAGATTGCCGAGACACCATTAATGGTAGTTTAAGATTATTTTGGTTTCGTAGTGGGTATCTATTGTTAGTATTAATTTCATAGTAATTATTATTATCTATTAAGAACATAAGAAATCAGAAATCTGCATAAGGCCGACTGGCCCACACGGGGCAGATCCCATTCACACCCAATCCATATCAGTCATATGACTATCTAGTGTGCGCTTTAAATTTGCTACCGTTCCTGAGCTAATCACTCCACTAGGCTAGCTATTCCACACTTCTACAACTCTGTGCTTACCTATGTCTATTCTAAAGCGGAACATATCATGGCAATAATCTGACTTAACAAGTAACACGTGGGGGGAGCTCTTACGTAATTATAACACCAGCATTTCTCATTAAACACCCACAATGATGATACCAGTTTAATTCATTACTCTAAATCTCCATTTCAAAATCATATTAATTATCGTTTCAATGAAGCGTAACTCGTCAGTGAAGATACTAATAATTATAGATTATACAGATCATTAATGATTAACCACACACAATTAAGCTAATTCAACTCCTTCAAAATCTTTTATCCGAAATACTAAAAAGAAAAAAGAAAAATACAACAATATATAAAATAAAACGGTCTGTGGAGAAAGAGCGGCGTGTAACAAGGATGGACCCAAGGGCTCAGATGGACAAGAAGGTTCACGTGTGCATAATATAATGGTGATAACTATCAATATATCACTAATGTATCTTATTTACCAATGTTCTCTTCCAACGCCACGGCTGCGGTATAGTCCACCCGTCCTAATAACAACTGGTGACGGCAGAAGCACTCGCGCAACGCAAGATAATTGTCACAACAAAAGACACATCCGTACGTCACCGCAACGGGAGGGAGAAGGAGAGAGGGAGCAAGCAAGCGAGATGAGCTACCAACATCGCGCTCTATTACGACACTTTTTCCGGAAGCCACTACCTATGCATCACCCAGCACACGCCTTGGATGGTAACGCGATCATAAGGCTAAATATTTAGACACACGACGAAAGCTTCCACAACAAATTAAACCGTACTTTATAAATCAGAAATTCATCATGGAACTACATACATGGGAATAAAATGTTGAAGTTTGTATAAAAATAGTTGGTAATATTTAGCTACTTTATAGTATGTTCAATGCTGCAAAGAGTAGGTGTTAATGGGAAGATAGGTCATACGTCTGGCAGCCGGGTGTGGTCAGTCTTTCCCTCCCCCGCCATATCCTCCTTGTTTCCTCCCCCACTCCTTATTATCTCCCCTCTCCCATCCCTCCCCATCACCCCCACCCCTACTTGCTGCCGTTTCTTCCCCCCTCACGTCGCCTCCCCACTCCCCGCCACACGTCTCATCTACCTTCCTTGTTTCTTCTCTATTAGTGTATGTAAAATCTCACTCTCTCAACCCTGGAGGAGGCACTTGTCATAGGCAGCACTACCTTTTGTCTCCCTCATCCACATAGGAAAAAAGATAAAAGAAAAAAGGTCACGCTTCCCAGAAAGATATAAACTTGAATGGGACAAAATCTCATATAATCTCCAAACTCGTGGAATGAAGCATGAACAAGTCCAAAAACACTAACCATATTATACATATAGTTTTCTTGAGCATTCCTTTACCGGCGATATCAACAATAATTGCTTAGGGACAATGGAAATGCATGGCCTCGCCATAACTTTCTCGCAATAATCCGCATGGAGGTTTTGTGTTGTCAATGACTTCATAAAACCTGCGACTGCTAACGCCAAAAATGAACAGAGTTTGTTTTCCTGTACGGAGGTTAAGTTTGGTTAGGGTAATGACAAAACATGCAAGTTACGTTAGTTATTGGGGGTTTGTGGCCGGAAACTCCACTTTTAGACACTAAGTTAGGTTAAGTTAGGTAGGTTCGGTTAAGGTAAGGTAATGTAAATCCTTTGTTCAAAGCATGGTAAACAATAATAAAACACTAGATACTTTGAAAAAGATTCACACGAAAAAGGTAAATAAGGAGTCTCCAATGATACCAAATACAATTGCATTATTTGTATATTTTCGTAATGTCTATGCCAATTTTAGAAGTATATACTGTATTAACTCACTATGTATTATATTTTGCTATTAATACACTTCGAAGACATCTGGTTTTCTTATTGTATATTGTCATATAATGTATGTTAAAATTAATTTATATTTTCAGAATGTTCTTTCTAGTTTCTTATCTAGTAGGCTACCGTATATCCTGACTATGTCCACACAACATTTTTACTTGAATATTTTCATAACTATTTGTCTTCAAAGTTATGGCAACGCTTCCCGCTGCCCTGAGTCACAAAATATAAATTAATTATCAAAGTTCGCACACAAATGGGTTTGTCTGTTAAAGGTGGGGGGGCATGGGTTGAGATAAACATGGAATGATAATCGCCAAGCTGTACATAATTATCTTGGATGATTGTGAGCGGTCACCCTTCTTTGGGACAGGTTGAATGAGAACAAACTTCCAGCAAGAAGGAAAGACTTTATAGGAGAGACAGAGACGAAAGAGTTTGCCTAGGCAGGGGTTAGCACGGAAGCACAGTTTTCAAGTACAACTGGAGGAACACCGTCCGGACCGTACGCCTTCTTAGTATTAAGCCCAGAGAGGGTAGAAAGTACATCTTTAGAAGAGATTAGAATATTAGGCATAAGTAGGAGAGAGGGGGGTGGAGAGGGAGGAATAGCACCGGAATCATCCAAGGTAGAGTTTCTGGTAAAAGTTTGAGCAAAGAGTTCAGCTTTGTCAGAGGAAGAAGTGATGGTTGTGCCATCAGAGTGGAAAAGGGGAGGGAAAGACGAGGCAGAAAAGTTGTTGGAGAGGCTAGAGTTGGCTAGTTCAGTGCATTTATTATTGATGAAAGAGTGCTTGGCAAGTCGAAGAACAGATTTGGCTTGATTCCGGGCAGAAACATAAGAAGAATGAGATTCTTGAGTTTTAAGGCGTCGGTACCGTTTGAATGCTTCCTCCTTGTTATGGACAGCAGTAGAACAAGCGTGAGTAAACCAAGATTTTTTTGCATTAGACTGAGAGAAAGAAAATGGAATGTACGCTTCCATGCCCAAGAGGATTACCTCGATAATGCGTTCAGCACTCTCCGGGGGTCCTCGGCCACGGAAGCAGAAGTCATTCCATGGGAAATCAAAGAAGTACTGCCGAAGAGCCTCCCAGTCGGCAGTGCCAAAGTGCCACAAGCGCCGCCGGGTGGGAGGATAGGGTGGCCGTACTGGAGAGATAGGACAGGTAGCAGAGATAGGTTTATGGTCGGAGGAGTCCAAAGGAGAGAAAAGGTTGACAGTATGAGAAGAAGGGTTAGAAGTCAAAAATCAGTCAAGAATGTTGGGCCGATCTCCGAAACGATAGGGGAGGGTTGCTGGACCAGCTGCTGTAGGTCTTTTAGGATATAATGTAGATGGATAGAATGTAGAATATAGATAGATGTAGGCTTGTTCACCAGATTAGTCTGTGGAAAGAGAGGAGAGCCATTGGCGGTGGTGAACGTTGAAATCTCCTTGGATGGATATTTCTGCGAAAGGAGAGATGGTGGTGAGAATGGTGAGAATGGTGAGAGAGGTGAGAGAATACAATGAGGCAAATAACATTGCCCGAACCAGGTTGGGATAAATGCAGTCTTTGACAAGAAAAGGAAGGCCTTCGAGTGTCTGAGCTATACCAACAACAAAAATAACTAAGCCAAGAATTGCACCCTATGAAATGCCTCCATAAACCAGATTCGCTTCAGTTTTCCAGCAAATCCAATGCATCTTCCCTTACGAGGGAAATAAAATATAACTGAAAAATAGCTTTGCTAAACAGATACTATACTTATTATGACATGTGTATGGTAGTCACAAGCCCTACGCTATATATTGAGAAAGTTTATAATAAATTTGTAGGAATTTGTCCTAAGTAACAATGAAGAAATAAGTCGACACTCCTTGGCTCTTTGATATACAAGTACCATGGGCGTGGCAGATAAGAGGAGGGTAAATGTCCGACAAGTGGCGTGCTAACATGCATATATTTCAATATTGATGTTAATAATGATCATAAGAACATAAGAAAAATGGAAATCTGCAGAAGGCCTATTGGCCCATACGAGGCAGACTCCTTCTTCGCTACATCCCTATTTGTTCTTTCACACCTTTATGCCCTACACTACATCTCTCACTATAATCATGTGACAGGAAATCTTGTTATCTAAAACAATGTTATACCGCATAATTGTAATCCATAGGAACACTATCCTATACAATCAAGACCACAATAGGGTGAGCGAACAACTCAATATCACATTTCGACTCTACCACGGCCAACTCGACCATTAAGGAGAGATGTTTCGTTTTGTCTGATCCCCCTTCTTCCTCATGTTTAGCCCCATTAGTTTTCAAATTTTAAGACGTTCGGCCCATTAATGTGGCGATTTTAAGAACATTCACCCCATTTCTTTGTCAATATTAAGGCTTGGTGAAAAAATATGAATCATATAATCATCACTAAATGTGCGTCATGCGAATCTTTGGTTAACCAGTAAAGAGAACAATGAGTATCTTGAAACTAAACTAATAACATCACTTTATCGTTTTGAAGTGTTCATTAATGGCAGTGTTTGGGGGAAGAGTCTGTTAATAATATTATCTGAAGATTAGGCGTGTACTGTATATATATATATATACTGTATATATTCAGACCAAATCACGTATGTATCTAGTTAGTAATTTTTAGAAAACCTTCCGACAACAATCAAGAAAGGATACACGCACCAATTATCGAACCATCTAAATACACTGGGTTAGGTAATAATAGTGAAATAATATGGTCCTACAACAAACAATACAAGACACACTCACCAACAACAGTACAGTACTGATATGATCCACTTCATGATGCAGACTGTGGACCATACTTCACACGCACACGCACACACACATACACGCACATACACGAAAGCTATGTAAAAAAACACTCAAATGGAACACAAGTGTTCTATGAAAGATTGATGTGCAATTATATGATTTTTAAACACAGTATAAGCATGACTCAACGAACGATATAGATGTTAGTATATATATATATATATATATATATATATATATATATATATATATATATGTATAACATCAGCATATATATATATAACATCAGCAGGTGACCTAGGGCACCGGAATTTCCAAAGGATTAGGATGGAAAAGACGCCTGAAAACATCTTGAATTTATTCTTGAAAATTATGTGTATGTGGGTGGTGTGTATGTGTATCAGAATGTGTGAGTGTGTGTGGTGCGTGTCAGTGTATGCGAGTGGGTGTCAGTGTGTGACTGTGTACGTCAAAACCTCAAATTGCGAATATAGACATATCTTACGTACTATTAAAAAATAAATGAGGAACTAAAATAACACTAGCTTTATTATACAGACCCCCAGCTCAATCAGTGCAAACTGACAGTGAAATTTATGAACAAATTGCAGAAATAACTAACATACAAGATACCGTAATTCTTGGCGATTTCAACTTACCCGTGACTAAATGGGGCGATATTCTTACTTCACACTCTGGACACGACCTCTATGCTAACTTGCAAGAGAGTTCACTTTTTCAATTTGTACAATCTCCGACCCGTGGTAATAATGTGCTTGACCTTGTACTCGCAACTAAAGAAGAATTAATAGAGAATTTGAATGTTGGTGATGAATTCAGTAACAGCGACCATCGTACGATAACTTTCACTTTAAAGTTTACTAGTAACAAATCAAATAGCAGCATTGAGAAAGTCCCTAATTTCAAGAAAGCAAATTTTCATAAACTTAAATCAAAGCTTAAAGAAACTGACTGGAGCTTTCTGACTAACAATAACGACATAAATACATCTTGGGAGTGTTTCACAACCACTTACCTTAAGGCAGTGCAAGACTGCATACCATCGAAAATACGGCGTCCAGGCCATAATGATAAGCCCAAATGGTGGAATAAAGATATTTCAGACGGTCTGCTTGCTAAAAAATTTGCTAATGATAGATTAAAATCCTCACAAACTGACGAAGAACGGGTGAAATTTGTAGAGCTACGACGCAAAGCCAAAAAGTTAATTAAGCAAAGTAAAAAGACCCTGGAGTTACATGTTGCGAATCAAAGTAAAACAAACCCGAAAGAATTCTATAGTTATATCAGAAAGAAAAAAGTAGTTACTTCAACTGTTGGACCGTTAGTCGATGAAAATGGAGAATACACCAAAGACGAAGTACAAATGAGTAATGCCCTCTATACGTTCTTTGCATCAGTTTTTACAACCGAAGACCTCAGTGATATCCCTACACCATCGCCGATTCAGATTGATAATTCAGAGGTTCTAAGCAATATCACCGTTACAGAGAGAGAAGTATTAAATTGTTTAGATAAACTCAAGGTAAATAAAACGCCTGGACCTGATACAATCTCCCCTAGAGTTCTAAAGGAAGCTAAGGATGAGCTCTGCAAACCACTGACATTGTTATTCAATGAATCCTTACAGTCTGGGACTATGCCTGATCAGTGGAAGCTAGCCAACGTAACACCGATATTAAAAAAAGGCAGCAAATCCCTACCCAGTAACTATCGTCCAATTAGCTTAACCTCAATTGTATGTAAAATGCTAGAAACGGTCATAAGAGACAGACTCGTAAATCACTTAGAGGCAAATCACTTACTTAAAGATAGTCAACACGGCTTTCGTAAAAAACGTTCCTGTTTAACAAACCTCTTAGACTTCTTCCACGATATCCTCAACCTCTACGATGAGAGTAGTAAAGCTGTAGATATTATATACCTTGATTTTCAAAAGGCCTTTGACAAAGTTCCCCACAAACGTTTACTGCTAAAACTAAAAGCGCATGGAATACAAGACGGTGTGTTGAAATGGATAGAAAATTGGCTCGGCGACAGAAAGCAAAGAGTAGTCATAAACGGTAAGGCATCTAAATGGACCAATGTAAGTAGCAGGGTAACCCAGGGATCGGTACTAGGACCAATTCTCTTTC
Organism: Paralithodes platypus; assembly: GCA_032716605.1. Lineage (NCBI taxonomy): Eukaryota > Metazoa > Arthropoda > Malacostraca > Decapoda > Lithodidae > Paralithodes > Paralithodes platypus. The sequence continues at coordinate 27,160,407 of CM064576.1, read as the reverse complement.
TAATTTACATCAACGACATAGATGAGGGTCTCACCTGTACAATCTCAAAATTTGCTGACTATACAAAAATTGCAAATAGTGTACTCTCAAAAGAACAAGTTAACGATATGCAACACAATCTAGATAAATTGTCATGTTGGGCCCAAATTTGGCAAATGAGTTTCAATGCGGATAAATGTAAAGTACTACTTATCGGATACCTAAGTGAGAAAGCAAACTATTCGATGAATGGCACTCAGCTTAAGAATGTAAACAGAGAAACCGATCTGGGAGTAACAATATCGAGTAACCTAAAACCGAGTCAACAATGTTCAGAAGTTGTTAAGAAGGCAAACAAAATAATTGGCTTTATAGGCAGGTCATTTGAGCATAAATCCAATGAAGTTATCCTAACCCTTTACAATTCCTTAGTCCGCCCTCTTCTGGAATACTGCGTTCAATCCTGGTGCCCTTATTACCAAAAAGATATAAACAAGCTAGAACGAGTTCAACGTAGAGTTACCAAAATGATACCTAGCCTAAAGAACAAACCATACGAAGAGCGTCTTAGAGAATTAAACCTATTTCCTTTAACCCAGCGCAGATTAAGAGGTGACTTAATTCAAGTGTTCAAAATCATCAAAGGCATCGACAATATGAACTGTAGTAAGTACTTCACTATCGACCAATCTAATTACACGCGGGGAAACGGTTGCAAAATTATTGGTAAATCTTTTAACTCACACGAATCTAAGAATTTCTTCTTCAATCGAGGTGTCAACTTGTGGAATGGGCTTCCCCGAGACGTTATAGACTGCAGCACCGTTGATTCATTTAAACTCCGCTTAGACAAATATCTCGCATCAAACCCGCGACTGACTGCGTTTGTAAATGAATAACTTTATTTTATCGCCCCCTCAGTTACTAACCCATCTGTCCCCTACTAACTTCCTAATCCTGCCACGGACATTAGTACCAGGGCAGTAGTTCCCTTTCCAATGTTCCCTTACCCACTCTAAACCACTGTTTGGACACTTGATCCGCAGTGTTTTGGAGGACAAGCAGCCTAGAAGGGTCACTAGACCTGTTGTTGCTTGATTTCCTTTGTACTCCTTTGTACTCCTTTGTCCTCCTTTGTGTGGCCATGTGTGTACAATAACCAATGGTGCACGGGGTTGGAGCTTGTCAATACTGCCTAATCTTTCATGTTTCCGGGAATGACTGAGTAATAACCTCGCCCTTCCTTTTATAACCCACTACACACGTAACATATAATAAAAGAAAAAAAAAGTGTCTGTTAACCCCTTCTGTACCGGCGACGTCTTTTGAATTATATTATAGCTATATTTAGAAGTTTGTATGCAGATTAAGAAGGATATGTGGTAGTAAAAGGGGTTAAGTGAGATAGTTGGAGGCCTGTTGATTGCTGGGGGCCATTTTTAACTGAATAAAATCGTCTAATAGTAGCCAGAATATAGTTAAACAGATGTTGCGGTACAGAAGGGGTTAAGGGGGTAGTGCTTGGTTTTTTACCTGTATATTATATATTTATCTTTATTTTCTCGCTAGACCTCCATCAAGCTTAAAAAGATGCCCCCTAGACCCCTTTTCAAGATTAATTTGTAAATTTGTCGGTAGAAAAATGTCGCCGGTTCCTTCTGAAATTACAGGCTCGCTATCGCTCACCAAGAAAAAATCGACACCTAAATGGCACGAAACGTAAAAAAAAAAAGTGAAACTTCTCAAAATCGCCAAACTAACGGAACGAACACCTTAAAATCCTAAAACTATTATGCTAAACATGAGGGAGAAGGGGGTCCAGCAAAAACGAGCACTATCCCCTTAAGTGTATCTCTCCGTTTCCGTATAATTAGCTTAGACCCCAAACAAAATATATACCGTATATTAATCGTACGGTGTTAAGGGGAGGTTTTTAGTTAGTTCGCTAGACCTCTATCAAGCTTAACATTACAGCCCCTAGAACCCCTTTCAAGATAAATTAGTACATTTTTCGGTAGAAAAATTTCCCGGCCGAAGGCCGGTTCCTCTTAAATTACAGGCTCGCTATCGCTCGCCAGGAAAAAATCGACACCTAAATGGCACACAGTCTTAAGATTTACAGAAATTGGGTGAAAGTTATTAAAATCGCCAAACTAATGGGGCGAACGTCTTCAAATATCAAAAACAATGGGGCTAACCATGAGGGAGAAAGGGGTCAAGAAAAAAAAATCCCTTAAGTGGAAATCTCCCCTTAAAGATACTGTATACACAAACATAATTATGGATTCGTATATTGGTAACTAAGCGACATCAACAAACCCAAGTTCACACTCACGTCACCCTCTTCATTGTATTTTGCCAACTATAAGACGGTTATATTCAGATTTGGAAGGACGTCTACCCATTGAAAGGTTACAGACGATCTCAATTAACCCTTCTAGCTATTATATGTCCTTCCTGAGCTTCATAAAATCGTCTAAATACAGCTGAAATATAAAACAAAAACGTCACCGGTACAGAAGGGGTTAAAGGGAGGTCACACGGGTACTTTATTCAGCATTATTTGATCAGTCACTTGTTGGCAAAATTTCGGAGCATTTTTTGTTTTGAGTTTGGCAAATATACTGAATGAATCGAAGGTGTATGCAATAATATAAAACTTTGATTCAGAGCTGCCGCGCGAGAATTGCTGAAAGAAAATGCCGGAATAAGCGCTGGTGTGACTCGGGTTAATATTTAGGTCGATAATCCCTCACACCCACACCTGCTTCTCGACCTTATGCTAGCTAGAGCGAGGGGCTGTCATTGATCCAAGGCTAGAGGTACAGTAGAGTAGCCCGTCACATACGGACTGCGGCCTCAGTCGTCTCCTACTGTACTGCGCATGCCCTTACCTCATTACAAGTGAATTGGTCATACCTAATGTTACTTAATAATAAGGCAGGTAGATAATTGACTGCTTAAATTATGCATAGGTGCCATCAGATGTTTAGTTAAACAAATACAAAAATGTGTATTGCTAAGATTAATTTGGTTTACTCGAGACCACATATTACCTGGCCTGAGGGGTGTAGTGAGTCTAGAGCTCAGAACAAGGTGGCTATGCTTTTGGTTCAGTTGTTTTCGCGTGCTGAGGTGAGAGAGTATAGCACACTCCGGTTGTGGGGTTGTAGGCAATACAGCCACACTCCTTAACGGCCACAGCTAGAACAGCCATAGTCCAAACGGGCCATATTCACCTATCTTAACCTAATCCAATTTGTAGTAATTTTAGTTTACCTAACCAAACTTAAACCATTTTCCATATCAAGTATACAGTGTTATTTGTGACAGTTTTGAAATCTGAGTTTTTGGTGTTTTTACTGTTGTTCGTGAAAAGCTTATTATAACTGTCAGCCTTGGACTTTTGTTTACGAATTATAGAGTAAACATTTTCTTTTTGCCTACAATCAACTGTGATTTTGAAAGGCATACAGAACTTCCTAAACACAGATCACATTATAATGTTTCGTATACATATAATGAAGTACATTAACATAATTCAAGTGATATACCTAAAAAGTTAAAACATCTTATACACTTTATTTATGATATGAGGATACGACTGCTTTAAGATTCTCGCAAATTATTTACAGTGTGGTGGAAATTAAGAAATTTTCCTGAACTAACAATAATACGTGGTACAGAACCTTGATAGTAACAACAAGGTGTTATCTAAAGTAAACTTTATGGAAGACGTAATACAGATAAATTTGATAGTCATGTGAGAAATTAAAGTAAATATGTGTAATTATACAGAACTTACTTTAGAAACAAAAGCTTAAGGGATCGCTAAAGAAAAATAGTGTTTATTTATAATTTACACGGAAAATTTAATGAATAATGAAAAACAAAACTGGAATGTACTTCTACGATGTGACTAATGAAGCCTGTTAGTGAGTACGGGGACATATCTTGATGCAGTTTGTTGGAAGCTAATTTGACCGTCACATCCAACGTCTTGAAGAACAGGAAAGGTGAGTTGCTTATGTATCGTGATTACGTGTGTGTGTGTGTTAGAGAGAGAGAGAGAGAGAGAGAGAGAGAGAGAGAAAGCTTATTTTTAGCTTTAATATTTACAAACAAAATGTGTAGGCTACTAGTTATTTTTTTGCTTTTGGATGTATATAGAAACTGATTTATTTAGAACTTAAATACATAGATTTCGACGGGATTTGGCCAGTCCCTTCACTCAATCAATGGGAAGATATTATTGGGATGGAATTTGTGCTGTACCTAGTACCAGTGCATTACCACAAAGCCCAATGAAACGCCAAAAATATAAACTCATTGTTCATTGATTAAATATCATTGAATGAATATTCCCATATTAAAAATATGCTACAGGGGGGCAATGCCTAATGAGTTCATTGCTCAATTGGTGGCGTTTTGAGAGTGAAGGTCAGAGTCTACGGGGTGAGACAGTAAAGCACAAAAGGCGAAGCATCTCCAGATGTGGGGCAGCTTCGAACAGTGAGTGGAGCTCTGAGTGCTTCACATGTCTCACTCCCTAGACTGGAACAAGACCTCATAGTGGAGCAGATAACTGCAAATTTCAGGAGAATCGTTCAAATGGTGATGCAAGCATGAAATTTGGTACATGTACTCTTCAAGGTCCATTCTTCTCAGAAATACCGCTGGCCCCGCGAAAATCCAAGATGGCGGTCATTTTTCAAGATGGCTGCCGTGCCTGACCATATATTGCTTAATTTTTGTTTAATTATTACCTGGTGAACATTTTAAGAGAAAACGGTTTCTTGCTAACCAGATTAATAAGAAGCACTGTTTTAATCATTGTCATAGTCTATAATTGGAATTTTAGAATGGCATCCAAGATGGCGTCCATTAATTTTCATATGTTCATATCTAAGCAACTACTGAACATATATACATGATTTTTGGTGTGCACGTACATTCTTTGGGTCAGATAATCCAATGGAGCCATGTTCACATTTGTTAGTAAGGACTGAGGCAGTGATGAGATCTTGCAAATATAATAGAGTGATGTCAACACACAACCAGGGCACACTGGTAACATCGCTGCTGTGCAACTCAGCATGGGGTTCAGTGTCAGCTTATTTTACTGTACTATAAGTTGTAGTGTAGTTTAATTTAGTGGCCCAAATGCTTTCTAACAGCCCCATATCAATTAGCTACTAGACAGTAGTTGGTAGTTAGTAGATAGAGTTAGATAGCCGCACCTGAATTGACAGGGTGTGCCAGCGCGGGAGAGCCGAGCCAAGGGTAAGGGGGCTATACATGACTTGCTCATGTACTTATCTGGATGGTGTACAGATCACACGGGACTTAAATGGCACTGGATGAATGATCGGGCTAGGTGTAGGTCACCCGAACCTAGTTGTATCCCATAAAGTAATGTGTGTGTAATTTCGTTAAGGTGGTAAAAGGATAAACCCTCTGCCTTAATCAGAAAGCAAAATGGCAGATTCAAAATCTATTTTTCCCATAAGACAAACTGACTGGTCAAAATGTTGTCTTTGCCAGAAAGACATAATAGGTGAAGATTTAACATCACCTAGAACCCATTATTCCCTTGAACATGACGGTTATGCCATGCTGGCTACCAACATACCGATGTTCAAATCCAGGAAATGCCATTGATCGTGGATCCAACAAGGCTTGATGAAGGTGACGGCATAGATGCCACTTTGAGAAGAAATCAGGCAAAATACCATGTCAACTGCCGGTTGTTGTTTAACAACAGCAAGCTGAATCGCGCAAGGAAACGCCGATCTAATCGTCAAAGTAGTGAGTCTGAAGACAATCATGCAAAGCAACGTCGAACTAGCTATGATGGTCAAACTTGTATTTTTTGTGAGAAAGTGGCACCTGCATCTGATCTCAGGCAGGTAATGACCATGAACCTTAACAAGAGGCTACAAGAGTGTGCAGAGGCACTTAACGATGGCAAGCTTCTTGCTAAATTGAGTGGTGGAGATGCTATTGCACAGGAGCTAAAGTACCACAGAGTGTGTCTCAGTGCCCTCTACAACAGGGAAAGGTCCCACCTGAGGAACCTTGAGAAAAGCTCAAGTGCCACTGATCTGGAGCCAGATGTTTATCCATTAATTTTATCAGAGCTGGTGACATACATTGTTGAAAGCAACCTATGCTCAGAAGAGCCAGTCACATTTCGCCTGGCAGATATATGCCACCTTTACCAACAGCGTCTGGCACAACTTGGTGTGGATTTACCACGTGTAAATTCCACCAGACTGAAGGATAAACTTCTGGAAGAAATTCCAGAACTTGAAGCTCATAGAAGTGGAAGAGATGTACTTCTTGCATTTCAGAAAGATGTGGGCAAAGCAATTACCCAAATTTCTGATTTTTCAGATGCACTCATCACTGCTAAAGCAGCAAAAATTCTAAGAAAATGCATGCTTGAACATCAATCAAAATTTGATGGCACATTTCCAGCTGGTTGTGTGCAAAATGCCATACCTCCCCTTCTGCTTCAGTTTGTGGGGATGGTTGAACATGGAGCTGACATCAAGTCTCAACTGAGATTTGGAGTTTCAAAGTCTGATCAGGCCATTGCCCAATTGATGCAGTTTAACTGCTACTCCCGATACAGAGAGGGAGCTGCTACACATAGGCACTCAAAAGACAGAGAAACACCATTCCCAGTCTACATGGGACTCTCAGTCTATGCCAAAAACCGGAAAAGAAACCTGGTCGAAATGCTGCATGAGCATGGCCTCAGCATCTCATATGACAGGGTGTTGGAGGTCTCAGCTGAATTAGGAGATGCCACAGTCAACAAGTATGTCGAGGAGGGTGTGGTCTGTCCACCAGTACTGCGTGAAGAGTTGTTCACCACTGCTGTGATGGACAACATCGACCACAACCCTTCCGCAACAACTGCCACAACCTCCTTCCATGGGACTAGCATTTCTGTATTTCAACATCCCACCAAGGTAAATGGTGGCCAGGAGCGTCAAAAACTCAGGCTTGGACCTGAGAAAGTCCAGGCCGTTCCAGAACTTCCGGACACATTCACAAACATTACTCCTGCATCCTTCAAAGCAAAGAACCCCCTACGCCACTGATGTATGACAGGTCCAGCACTGCTACCACTGTGGATGAGGCCAGGCTTGACAGGTTTGCCAGAAAACAGAGGCCTTATGAGGCCATTCCACCAACAAGAGCAGCTCTGCTTCAGCACACTAGACAAGCTGCCTTCCAGGCTGGTTGTGTTTGGGCCCAAGCAACCCAGTGTCAACCAGAAGCAGAGAGTCCTGCTGACTGGGGATGGCAGAAGGTTGGTGAAGAATGGCACGTCTTCTGGACAGCCAACTCCCCCATAGCCAAGAGTTGCGAACAGCTGACCAAATGTGGCTGTAAATCAGACTGTCATGGCAGGTGCAAGTGCTACAGGCTGGGTCTCTCCTGTACAGCTCTGTGCACTTGCAAATGTGAGGTGTGAGTCTTTGATTCTATGGTATTTTTACTAATGTTATTTGTACTCAATGGATATGTATAAATGGTGTGAATTAGGCCGTTTCCTACGATATAATCTTCCTTCACTTTGTTTAGTTACTTATGACCCTGATGAGTTAATAATGTGACAAGTCTTTCTAATTCTCTGACCTCAAAAATGTAGGATTAGATGAAAAAATAATTTGTCTAGCTCTACTAATAGCCAAGATATCACAAAATTTGTCTTTAACCCCAGAAGGCCTATACACTACTCAAATAGCACGGCTTTAAATAGCCTTTAAATAGCCTGGTGATGGCTGCTATTTACTTGTATGACGTCACGGTACTTTTGCGGTAATTTTCACCAAGTTCCAATATCACCGAAACTACCGTGATGTCAACACAATGGGTTTAAGGAAATTTCACTATGGCAAAGGTGCGTAAACACGGAAAAGTTACCTCACGAAAACCAGCAATATCTCAGTAACTACTGGGCCTATGGAGCTGAATTTTTTTAAGAGACAAAAGCTGAAAGTGACCTCTCTCACGTGGTTTATGACTCATTTCTCTATCTTTATTCTTTGATTAGCTATTAAGCCATAAACACTACCGAAAATCGCCAAAAAAATCCGGCCTCCTCGGGTTAATGGCGGCCATCTTGGACGCCATCTTAGTTAAAGTCTAATATGCAACTGCTTTGGACAAAATTACCTTCACTTACCACGTTAGAGCCAAAAAAAATGGATTGGACAGTATTCATGTCTTTTTTCTTTCAATTAACTGACCCATAACAGTAGGGCTCAGTCAGATGTGTCGGCCATCTTGAAAAATGGTCGCTATATTGAATTTTTGCGTGGCCAGCGGTATGTGCTTTGAAAGTGAGCTTTGAAGAATACCTGTACCAAATTTCATGCTTGCATCACCATTTGAAAGATTGTTTCACTTATCTGCTTCACTATCACAGGCTTCACCGTGTTGAGCGGTTGGATGTACAGGCTCTCAGCCTATGCCCGAGAGGGAATATAGAAAAAGAAAACAAAAATAGAGTCCCAACAGTCCATATGAATAGTGGCTACTCAACTGCCTGTCTTTCTACATAAACTGTACAGTAAATTATATTGATCTGATGTTCTGGATTTATATTATTTCAATGTATGTTAACATATATGAAATAATCACATGTGCTGTACACTTCGTTAGTTCAAGTTAAGCATAGCTTGGTTAATGAATACAGGCATTTCCATACTAATGTGTCATACAACACAATTAAGGCTATATCATCTAGGCCTTGGTGATTGATAAACGGAAACCTTGGAAGATTACCAACGGACCCACGGCCTACGCATTCGGGGCCTAGATAGCATACATTATACACCTCGTACTGCCTACATGCATGGCTACCTCTATCGCCTGCAGCCCCAGCTAAGGACTCTAATAAATCGTGTATATGTACAACCGACAAACAGCAAAATGTCAATAAGTAATATCAGTACTTGTGTATAAAATAAACCCTGAACCAAACTACAAGGGCAAGTAGAACTCTCAGGTATCGTGTCACCGTTTAATAAATTCGCTGCCACCAACCATTAAAGCTGTCACCTACCAATATCGCGCCACCAATCCACAAAACCTCTACAACCATAACAAACAGTGAGGTGAAGGCCCTGACACCAACCACCACTGTTATGTCACCAACCAACAAATCCCTCACAGCCGCAGCCAGCTCTGAGTTGCAAGCTCTATATTAACCCCTTCTTTACCGTTGACGTATTTTACATTATATGCTAGCTATATTTTGATGATTTTGAACGGTTTAAGAAGGATTTGTGGTTGAAAAATGGAATAGTGCTATTTCGAAGCCTGTTAAGTGCTGGAGGGCCTTTTTAAACTGAATACAATCGTCTAATAGTAGCCAGAATAAAGTTACAATTACGTTGTCGGTACAGAAGGGGTTAATCACATAAAACCTTCAGAATCTTTATCGAAATTATTATGTTCGAGTGATCTTGCTACTAACCTTGTATCCTGTAGATCCCAGGTTCGTGTCAGGGGAATGTATCATAGGGAGAATATATTGACTGTACTTTGGTTTGTTGTTGTTGTTGTTGTTGCGGTTCCCCAAGCTGCCTGGCCGAACAGCCCCAAGGCCCCGAGCAAGGCCAAGGCCATAACCGAGCGCCCCCACAGAACCCTCCCTGCCAACCACAATAAAGCCTGGGTGACCGAAGCCACTCCATGGCGGGGAGCTGGGGAGGGTGAGGAAACGCCCGGGAAACCAAAGCCCCACCCAGGGCCCTGTGCCCCTCAGCAATTATGAAGAGAAAGTTGAGGGGCAAAGGAAAAATGTGACGCTTTGGCTTCCAATCTTGGTAGATTGAGAGGTCAATCCACGGAAGAGACGCCGTCACTTGAGATCTAGAAAATATATAAATAGAAGGAACAGTCAGAGTAAGCTATGGGTATGGCAGAGATCGCTCAGTTCTCACTCTGATAGACCAGCCCATCACCAAACTTTGGTTTGTACTTCACAATGCCTATCTATACCCCGTAAATATACTGTGTGATATCCAATGCTTTAGCAATTTGGGATTTGTGTTGTTCATGTCAAAAATATACGTTGGGGTGGCGTGCTAGTGAATAAGATTAAGGGGAGATTTCCACTCGAGGGATTTTTTTCTGGACCCCTTTTTCCTTCATGTTTAGCCCCATTGCTTTTGAGATTTTAACACGTTCGCCCCATTAGTTTGGAGACTTTTAAGAACTTTCGCCCCATTTATGTCAATGTTAAGACCTTTCGTGCCATATAGGTGTCAATCTTTTCCTGGCGAGCGATAGCCAGCCTGTAATTTAAGAGGAACCGGCCTTCGGCCTGGACATTTTTCTACCGAAAAAGGTACAAATTTATCTTGAAAGGGGTCAAGGGGGTGTAATTTTAAGCTTGATGGAAGTCTAGGGAACAAACTGAATACCTCCCCTTAACATAGCAAAACAGAATGGCGATTTCATCCCTAACTGTATACATATTATAGTTTAAGACTTTAAAACTTCGTGTCCATTGATATGTCACAAACTATATAGAGCAATTGTCATGAAGAAAATTTGGATTAAAATAAGTTCCATTATCGAAATATTTGTCATTACGCCTGTCACCATTATTATCACAAGAATCATCTTCATATTGTATTACTACTAATTATCCAATTTAAACATAGTCCAGTTATTTTGAATAAAACAATCCACTTTATACAGTCTTTAAAATAGACCATATCATGTCAAATGTGGCCCTGCCCGTCCTTTGTTTTAAATTCATATAAATATTATAGCAATAAATATACGAGCATGCTATTTCAGACTTCAGAGAGAGAGAGAGAGAGAGAGAGAGAGAGAGACCTTGAAATATCCAGTACTCTATTTAGAATGGTATTATACCGCTCATATTTGTCTCGCAGAAAGAACATTCATAATGGTAAAATCAATCATCGTACATTATTCGTCAGTTGCTCTCCACTTACCAAGGTGAAGTGAATAGTCTAGTCTGGAGTTCACTTCAGTTAACCCTTTCAAGCTCCAATACGCGTTTCTGTTTTGTTTTCTGGCTACTATTAGACGATTTTAGTCAGATTAGTAACGGTATATGGAAGTCAGAGGGTTGATTGAGATGGTATTTACCCTTTTAATACCCACAAATCCTTCCTAAGCTGCATAAAATCGTCTAATGATAGCCAAAATGAACTGCTAAAACGCGTCAGAGCTTCACACACTTTCTCCAACTCATCCATGCACACAAGCACAAATGGATACAAATATATAAGGTTATATTGAAAATCTGTTTGAAGTAAAGCTGCCGTTACTACTACAAATACCACTACCGGTAATACTAATAATTATAAACAAAATGATAGCAATAAATAATGATCGTAACAAGGGCAGCACCGATACTCTCTCACTCTCGCTCTCTCTAGAAAGTGTACTGTCTCTATTTTGCTCACGACCAAGATATTGAAATGTTGCGCTCAATTCTAAGTTAATAAATTGTACCGCAAATTAGTATTGTTTCGATATTGTCTCCGAGATGTAATCGGCTGCCCGCATCCACGCTACGAGCCTTTAAGGGGAGGTCTCCACTGGAGGGATTTTTTTCTTGACCCCTTTCTCCCTCCTATTTAGCCCCATTGCTTTTGATATTATAAAACGTTTGCCCCATTAGTTTAGCGATTTTAAAAACTGTCACCCCATATTAAGACCTTTCGTGCAATTCAGGTGTCTATTTTATCCTGGCGAGCGATAGCGAGCCTGTAATTTAAGAGGAACCGGCATTCGGCCGGGACATTTTCTACCGAAAAATGTACAAATTTATCTTGAAAGGGACTCGAGGGGGTGTAATTTTAAGGTTGATGGAGGTCTAGGGAACAAACTAAATACCTCCCCTTAACCCATTCAGTACGGGTGACGTCCTTAGCATTGTATTCTGGCAACTACTAGACGATTTTATTCAGGATAGGAATGACGTCTACCTGTTAAAAGGCCAGACACTCATGTAACCCTTTTCGCTACCATACATCCTAAGTAATCTTCATAAAATCGTCTAACTATAGCGGAAATCCAATAAAATAGACGTCGCCGGTACAGAAAGGGTTAAATAAAGGTTACTGCTTCAAGTCAAGTATCTCTCTTGTCTTGAGGGAGAGATTGTTCGCAACAATGTATTTTTTCTTAGCATGTTATCCTCTAATCTGCAGGACAGAATTTAAGAGAGAGAGAGAGAGAGAGAGAGAGAGAGAGAGAGAGGTACATAGACAAAATTACGTTCTGACGAGGGAAATATAGCGATTCTCGAGCCATATATGGAAAAAACAATACAGATGTGGAATTATGCCAGTTGTTGAATATTGCTGAAAGAGAAGAATGCAGTCGAATCCACCTTAGAGAGAGGGATAGCTAGAATTAAAATAGTTTGCTTCAAATAATTTGATAGAAAAGATTACAAGGGGTATCACAAGCGACCTTTTAGCGTCACTCTTCAAGGGGGGGGTGACCTGCTTTTTGTTATTTCTGTCCTTTTCTCTCTTTCTCTGGCTTGTATCCATTCGGCCCCATTCAGCCAACTATTTTAAGACGTTCTTCCCCATCTAGGTGTCGATTTCTTCCTGGCGAGCGATAGCGAGCCAGCAGTATATGAAGAAATCCGGCTTCGCCGGAATTTTGTTCTATCAAATAATGTACAAATTTAGCCTGCTGTCAAACAAAAATAAAAAATATGCTGGCTCGCTACCGCTCACCAGTAAAAATTTGACACCTGGATGTGGATACAAATCTTAAAACAGTAGGCTGAATGGGGCCAAATGGATACAAGCCAGAGAAAGATAGAAAAGGACAGAAAAAAAAGGTCACCCCCCTTAACGGAGGATGGCGTATTTATTTCCACATCTATTTATTTGTTATAATTTCTTTAGCTTCCTCCCCAGACCTTCATCAAGCTTAAGAAAACCCCCCCAAGTCCCTCCATCAAGATTAATTTGAATTTTTTTTGGATAGAAAAATGTCCTAGCCAAAAGCCGGTTTCTCTTAAATTACAGGCTCGCTATCGCTCGCCAGGAAAAATTCAACACCTAAATGACACGAAAAGTCATAATATTGACCAATGAATGGAGCGAAAGGTCTTAAAATCGTCAAAGTAATGGGCCGAACGTCATAAAATCTGAAAACTAATTAGGTTAAAGATGAGGAAGAAAGGAGACTAGAAAAACGACCCATCTCCCCATAATGGCCTAAGTGTTTACTACAACCTATCTGGGGTATTCTATACAGGGATCAGATGATGGACTAAACAGATTAAATTAAGTTGAATATTTCACATAAACGCATAACTCATAAGCTACCAGTTTATAGCTACTGACATAGCTACTTTATAGCTACTGGTTGGGTTAAGGATAGATTTCCACTTGAGGATTTTTTTCTTGACTCCTTTTCTTGACTCTCGAGTCCTCTCGAGTCCGACGCGCCAACCCGCCAACAGCACTTCGCTCTCGCTGCTCGAAATTTGACCATAACTTGAGTACTCCATTACTCATCCCCTTATTTGTTTGCATGAGCTGTAGCTAAGCTCTAGCTTAACTGCCCTGTAGTTGCTTTGCGTGTAATTTTGCTGTGTTTTTGACTGATAAACGTTTGTTTATCGAGACTGTTTTTGTTTACATTTGTACCGGTTAGTGACGACCGACGCTCAGTAAACAAACTATTTGCTTGTTTCATATTATAAAGTTCTAGCACTTATTGTAGATATTTTAGCCCTCACTGTAGTTAAGTGCTTAGCAAACCACCCAGTAGTTATCTTGCATGACATTGTACTGTAGTTTTGACTAATAAACGTTTGTTTTTCAAAATTCTATTTGTCAAGTTAGTAGAGACGCCGCCGATACCAGTGCCACCTGTGTACGCATAAACAACCCCTCTTCTTGTATTTTATATATCAAAGTCTAGCCAATACTGTACTTGGTTGAACTTTTTATCTTGGTTATCTATATAAATCGCACACACTAACATTTGTCAAGATAGTTTTAATATTGGGTTAGAATAATTTAGTTACTGTAATACTTTTTGATAGCCTATTTATTAATCGCATTTCAGATACTTGTCACCATAATAATAGGCCTCTCACACTCTTGCCAGGGATATTACTAACTCCATTATTATTAGTATTGTGTCGACCACTGTATAAACTAATATACAGGCTTTTAGCCTAACTGTGTCATACTGCTAACATCATTTTATTTTTATTTTCAGGCATAAAATTGTGTTCTAGTGCTAACATATTCTTTTTGTGATCAACATATTCTTTTTGTGATTTACAGGCATTAATTGTACCATATTGCTAACAAATATTTTTTGTTACTGTACTGTATACTGTTTTCCAGTTTTCTCACTAGGCTACATTAACCCTCCCACTTTTTTTTCCAGTAAATTTTGTAACAAATTTCTAGTCCATTTGTGATTTTCAGGCTTTAACCGTGTCATACTGCTAACATCAATAATTTTTGTTTTATTCAGGCATAAATTGTGTTCTATTGCTAACATATTGTTTGTGATTTACAGGCATAGTAATTTTATCATATTGCTAACAAAATTTTGTGATTTTCAGGAATTAATTGTATCACATTGCTAACATACATTTTTTGTGATTTTCAGGCTTTAATTGTACCATTTTGCTACCATAAATTTGTGTGATTTTGAGGCATATTGTGATTATATCGTCATGGCGCCGCAACGAACCTGCACGAGTTCTTCCGGTAAATTTGGCCCTCCATTTTTGTTGATACTGATGTCCAAATTTGTAGATTTTGCCAGCTCCGAGAGAAGATTGCGGATGAATTGAATGCAGCTCACCGCAAGATCGATGCCCTGACTACGAAGCTTGAATCCCTTCAAGAATTTGCCACACTCAACGTAGGAGTGCCCTCGGCCCAAGAAACCACTACGGTGTCAACCGCCATTCCAGTGCATGCAGTACCGGTACCGGTACCCACACCAGCAGCTACCTTAGATGTTGCAGAAAATAATAATGACTACTCTCTCTCCCCCCCAGGACAATTTTCAGTTAGTGAGAAACAATGTGCATCCCAGTACCAGGAAGGTCATCCCGACAACATGCCAAAACCGCTTCAAAATTCTGGCTATTGACGAGGAAGAGGAAACGGAAGAAGTTCGGCTTGTGGGCGACTCCATGGTCCATGGCCAACTAACCAAGTTCTGCGCCAGGGCACCCAGGACCAGAAAGCGATTCTGTATCCCAGGTGGCGGCGTGGACGACATTGTTGCGGCTGTGGAAGAGGTTTCCAGGCTCACTCCCGCAAGCACTACATACGTCATCCACGTTGGATCTAACGATGTCCAACGGACGCGGTCAGAGGAACTACTTTGCAAGTACCAGCGGCTGATCAGGTCCTTCAAGGAAAAATCTAATAGAATCTTAATTTCAGGAATTGTTCCCCGGATTGATGTAGAAAACAGATTCTACAACATAGCTACCAGTACAAATCGCCGACTAGCCAAACTCTGCAGGGAGGAGGACATCGGCTTTGTCGACACGTGGGATCTACTATGATAAATCTTTGTTTTCAGGAGATGGTGTACATCTCAATGAAGTAGGAGCTGCACGTCTTGGTCGTCTGCTGAACGATGCAGTCAAGGATTTCCGTTCAAAATACGGGGTCAACCAGACCCCAGACAGGGTAGTGTAAGTCAAATACGAACTGAAAATTCAGACAATGCACAATCGGTAACATCCAACTCTAATACTCTTAAGGTGTTTTATGTAAATGCTCGTAGCATACGCAATAAATTTTCAGATCTAGAGGAAATCGTCTTTACAGAACATTATGATATAATCGGCATTACAGAATCTTGGTTAAATACGGAAGACAGAGACTTTTTAGCTGAATATACGCTTCCTGGTTATACAATGTTTGAGAAAAGTCGGATCAATAGAAATGGAGGAGGAGTTCTGTTTTTTATAAAGTTAAGTCTTAATCCCGTCTTAATGTCAAAACCTCAAATTGCGAATATAGACATATCTTACGTACGATTAAATAATAAACGAGGAACTAAAATAACACTAACTTTATTATACAAACCCCCATCTCAATCAGTGCAAACTGACAGTGAAATTTATGAACAAATTGCAGAAATAACTAACATACAAGATACCGTAATTCTTGGCGATTTCAACTTACCTGTGACTAAATGGGGCGATATTCTTATTTCACACTCTGGACATGACCTCTATGCTACCTTGCAAGAGATTTCACTTTTTCAATTTGTACAATCTCCGACCCGTGGTAATAATGTGCTTGACCATGTACTCGCAACAAAAGAAGAATTAATAGAGAATTTGAATGTTGGTGATGAATTCAGTAACAGCGACCATCGTACGATAACTTTCACTTTAAAGTTTACTAGTAACAAATCAAATAGCAGCATTGAGAAAGTCCCTAATTTCAAGAAAGCAAATTTTCATAAGCTTAAATCAAAGCTTAAAGAAACTGACTGGAGCTTTCTGACTAACAATAACGACATAAATACATCTTGGGAGTGTTTCACAACCACTTACCTTAAGGCAGTGCAAGACTTCATACCATCGACAATACGGCGTCCAGGCCATAATGATAAGCCCAAATGGTGGAATAAAGATATTTCAGACTGTCTGCTTGCTAAAAAATTTGCTAATGATAGATTAAAATCCTCACAAAATGACGAAGAACGGGTAAAATTTGTAGAGCTACGACGCAAAGCCAAAAAGTTAATTAAGCAAAGTAAAAAGACCCTGGAGTTACATGTTGCGAATCAAAGTAAAACAAACCCGAAAGAATTCTATAGTTATATCAGAAAGAAAAAAGTAGTTACTTCAACTGTTGGACCGTTAGTCGATGAAAATGGAGAATACACCAAAGACGAAGTACAAATGAGTAATGCCCTCAATACCTTCTTTGCATCAGTTTTTACAACCGAAGACCTCAGTGATATCCCTACACCATCGCCGATTCAGATTGATAATTCAGATGTTCTAAGCAATATCACCGTTACAGAGAGAGAAGTATTGAATTGTTTAGATAAACTCAAGGTAAATAAAACGCCTGGACCTGATACAATCTCGCCTAGAGTTCTAAAGGAAGCTAAGGATGAGCTCTCCAAACCACTGACATTGCTATTCAATGAATCCTTGCAGTCTGGGACTATGCCTGATCAGTGGAAGCTAGCCAACGTAACACCGATATTCAAAAAAGGCAGCAAATCCCTACCCAGTAACTATCGTCCAATTAGCTTAACCTCAATTGTATGTAAAATGCTAGAAACGGTCATAAGAGACAGACTCGTAAATCACTTAGAGGCAAATAACTTACTTAAAGATACTCAACACGGCTTTCGTAAAAAACGTTCCTGTTTAACAAACCTCTTAGACTTCTTCCACGATATCCTCAACCTCTACGATGAGAGTAAAGCTCTTGATTTTCAAAAGGCCTTTGACAAAGTTCCCCACAAACGTTTACTGCTAAAACTAAAAGCGCATGGAATACAAGACGGTGTGTTGAAATGGATAGAAAATTGGCTCAGCGACAGAAAGCAAAGAGTAGTCATAAATGGTAAGGCATCTAAATGGACCAATGTAAGTAGCAGGGTACCCCAGGGATCGGTACTAGGACCAATTCTCTTTCTAATTTACATCAACGACATAGATGAGGGTCTCACCTGTACAATCTCAAAATTTGCTGACGATACAAAAATTGCAAATAGCGTACTCTCAAAAGAACAAGTTGACGATATGCAACACAATCTAGATAAATTGTCATGTTGGGCCCACATTTGGCAAATGAGTTTCAATGCGGATAAATGTAAAGTACTACATATCGGATACCTAAATGAGAAAGCAAACTATTCGATGAATGGCACTCAGCTTAAGAATGTAAACAGAGAAACCGATCTGGGAGTAACAATATCGAGTAACCTAAAACCGAGTCAACAATGTTCAGAAGTTGTTAAGAAGGCAAACAAAATAATTGGCTTTATAGGCAGGTCATTTGAGCATAAATCCAAAGAAGTTATCCTAACCCTTTACAATTCCTTAGTCCGCCCTCTTCTGGAATACTGCGTTCAATCTTGGTGCCCTTATTACCAAAAAGATATAAACAAGCTAGAACGACTTCAACGTAGAGTTACCAAAATGATACCTAGCCTAAAGAACAAACCATACGAAGAGCGAAGAGCGTCTTAGAGAATTAAATCTATTTCCTTTAACCCAGCGCAGATTAAGAGGTGACTTAATTCAAGTGTTCAAAATCATCAAAGGCATCGACAATATGAACTGTAGTAAGTACTTCACTATCGACCAATCTAATTACACGCGGGGAAACGGTTGCAAAATTATGGGTAAATCTTTTAACTCACACGAATCTAAGAATTTCTTCTTCAATCGAGTTGTCAACTTGTGGAATGGGCTTCCCCGAGACGTTATAGACTGCAGCACCGTTGATTCATTTAAACTCCGCCTAGACAATTATCTCCCATCAAACCCGCGACTGACTGCGTTTGTAAATGAATAACTTTATTTTATCCCCCCCTCAGTTACTAACCCATCTGTCCCCTACTAACTTCCTAATCCTTCCACGGACATTATTTCTAGGGCAGTAGTTCCCTTTCCAATGTTCCCTTACCCACTCTAAACCACTGTTTGGACACTTGATCCTCAGTGTTTTGGAGGACAAGCAGCCTAGAAGGGTCACTAGACCTGTTGTTGCTTGATTTCCTTTGTACTCCTTTGTACCCTTTGTATGTGTAGCCCCATTGTGTTTCTAATTTTAAGACGTTTGCCCCATTATTTTGACGATTTTAAGAACTTTCAACCCATTTCTGTCAATTTTAAGACCTTTCGTGCCATTTAGGTGTCTATTTTATCCTGGCGAGCGATAGCGAGCCTGTAATTTAAGAGGAACCGGCTTTCAGCCGGGACATTTTTCTACCGAAAAATGTACAAATATATCTTGAAAGGGGCTCAAAGGGGGGGGAATCTTAAGCTTGAAGGATATCTAGGGACCTTACTAAAAACCTCCCCTTAAAGTGCTCCTGTGAAATTTGTTAATATCATACCATTGTTTGATGAAAAAAAAACCCACAAACAAAAAAATAAAAAAAAAATAAAAAAAATTAAATAAATAAATAAATAAAAAAAAAATATATATATATACAGTATATATATACAGTATATATACACACATTTCGCCTGTGTAACACCAACATTAAGTGCACAAGGACAGAATTACGGCCTGCCAGAAATAGTTGAGTATGTAGTAGTGGAGTTAAGGGGGGAAGGCCGTATTTATTTCCTCCTTTAACCGTCCTGGAGGTGTAATGGTTAAGGTGGCAAAAATATGTGTGTGATAACCCGGGTTCGAATCCCGGTGGATCATATATACTTTAATTAATTTCATTGGGGGTGTGGTGGTAAGATTAATCAAAATAATATTACATAGATTTGTATTATAATTTTATTTTCCTCCATAGACCTCCAACAAGCTTAGAAAAACACCCGCCCAAGACCCTCATTCAAGATAAATTTGTACATTTTTCGATAGAAAAATGTCCATGCCGAAGGCCGGTTCCTCTTCAAATGCAGGCTCGCTTTCGCTCGCCAGGAAAAAATCGACTCCTAAGTGACACGAAGTCTTTATATTGACAAAGAAATGGTTCGAAAGGTCTTAAAATCGCCAACATAATGGGCATCTGAAAACTAATGGGGCTAAGCATGAGGAAGAAGGGGGACCAGCAAAACGACCCATCTTCCCTTAACCAATAGACCGTCACTTGGCCTCAAGGCCAGATTCTTGGAAGCAGTAAAGTCGGTGATGTACTGGATGGCAATTTGGGTAGAATTATTGACCGCGGGAAAGAAAGACATTATAATCGCCGCCGCTACCATGGCCATCGCTACTTTAGGTACTAGGGTTACTAAATCGAGTCCGCTAAATATAAATATATGTAATATAAATATATATAATATGTATAAATATAATGCTGAAAATTGCTAGAATGTCACAATCTCTACACTATCGCTCTGAAATGGCTCAAATCTCCAGAGTACCGGTATCGCTAGAATTCACGTCACTAGATGTAAAATGTTGTGTTAGATCGAAGTTAATACCTCTAGATCTATCGGGAAAGTAGCTAAATTGGCAATGCTGCTCGGTACGATACGACTGCTACACTGAATATTGCCAAGTAATGTATAAAAGTTAACCCCTTGAGGATTTTGACGCATTTTGACAGTTTACTACGGCTATAAGTTCACGAGTAAATACAGCTTAGAAAGGATATGTAGACACTAAAAGGGTACAGACTGTCTTAATTAACCCTCAGACTGTCTTAATTAACCCTCAGACTTTCATATACCCATCCAAATCTGAATAAAATCGTCTAATAACAGCCAGAACAAAGTGTCAAAACGCGTCATAATTCTCAAAGGGGTTAAGATCATTAGTAAACTACACAACAATGATTTGAAGCCAAATAGAAGTGGACACAGACCATAATTATTAAGGCTAGATTTCCACTTGAGGGATTTTGTTCTTGACCCCTATCTCCCTCGTGTTTAGCCCCATTCCTTTTGAGATTTTAAGACGTTCACCCCATTAGTTTGTCGATGTTAAGAATTTTCGCCCCATTTCTGTCAATGTTAAGACCTTTCATGTCATTTAGGTGACGATTTTTTCCTGGCGAGCGATAGCGAGCCTGTATTTTAAGAGGAACTGGCCTTCGGCCGGGACACTTTTCTACCGAAAAATGTACACAATTATCCTGAAAGGGGGTCAAGGGAGTGTAATTTTAAGCTTGATGGAGGTCTAGGGAACAAACTAAAAACTCCCCTTAAGATATTGAACGGTTTTTAAGGGAGCCCACCTCGTTTTTGTTTTCTCTCATTACCTCTCTCTCTGGGTTGTATCCATTCGGCCCCATTCAGCCTACTGTTTTAAGACGTTTATCCCCATCCAGGTGTCGATTTTTTCCTGGCGAGCGGTAGCGAGCCAATATATTGTATTATAATGTTTTTTGACAGCAGGCTAAATTTGTAAATTTTTCGACAGAAAAATGTCTCCGGCGAAGCCGGTTTTCTCCATACAATGCTGGCTTGCTATCGCTCGCCAGGAAAAAATCGACACCTGGATGGGGATAAAAGTCTTAAAACAGTAAGCTGAATAGGGCCGAATGGATACAAGCCAGATAAAGAGAGAAAAGGAGAGAAAAAAGCAAGTCACCCCCCTTAAAGAAACCTTGGCAGTACAGTAGCGTCCATTGGAAACATTACGGAAATTATTAGGAGAGAGAGAGAGAGAGAGAGAGAGAGAGAGAGAGAATGAGAATGAGACGGACTGAGAATATGAATCATTAACGGGCCGTGATACCACTCCCGGTTCTTAGCGCTGACAGAGTTAACGGTCGGCTGGCACGGCACTAACGATTCAATCTTATTTATATACGTATATGTGTCAGAGTTACTGGCCACTATCGGCACACAACGTCGCTTAGATATGCTTCAGACTCTATTTTAACACTCCTCTCGCTCTCGCTCTCGCTCTCTCAAGCCATCGATATACTGTGCCTCATTGTATCACACAATTACTGTGACGTAACGGGTAGTGCCGTAAGAGTGGAAAAGATGAGGAAGTAAAATTGTTTGATAAGTTTTTTTTTAGCTAGATGCCAGACAGCTTCGGAAGACCTAGATTTGGAAAGTTCAGAGCATTTGTTATTGATGATAGTGTGATTGACTAGTCCATTCATACTAGGTTGGGCAGAAATCGTAACCTCTAACCTCTGTAACTCAAGAAGGGCTAGAGCAAATGAGCTGTCAATTCATACATATTTTCCCTGGCCAAGTCTTCCTATTTGATAGAAATATTAGCTCGACTACTCTAGTCCTTTTTGAATTATGAGAGGTTAGGGGTTACGATTTCTGCCCAACTTAAAATGAACGGACTATAGTCGAAGAATAGATTTGGCTTGATTCCGGGCAGACACATAAAGCGCACGAGATTGGCGAGTTTATAGGCGACGGTGCCGTCTGAATGCTTCCTCCATATAGCAGACAGATGAAAATGACCTTTCAAATTGTTTGAATACATACACTATAATACTAAACTTGAAATAGTTAAAAAAAAAAAAAAAAAAATGTAATTCATCAGTAGTATTTTATGTAATTTGAGTTATTTTTTTGTGTAATTCATCAGTAGTATTTTATGTAATTTGAGTTATTTTTAAGATATAATTACATTGTCAATTACCTATTGAACAGAAATGGTAGACTTGTGCAGAGGTTACACCGAGTTTACCTTTCTCTTGCCCATAATCTCTCACAGTTTACATAATAATTACCATAAAGTACTTTAGCGTGAGGCAAAGTGAGGGTTACAGTAGAGGCGGTGAAGAGGGATGTGTATTGCGAGTGTGGCTACCGTGTGTGTGTGTGTGTGTGTGTGTGTGTGTGTGTGTGAGAGAGAGAGAGAGAGATTGTGTGGTGAGTTTGCGTGGGAGTGTGTGTGTGTTTGTGTGTGGCGAGAGTGTATGGGTATGTGGTGAGTTTATGAGTGTGTGGTGAGAGTGTATGGGTATGTGGTGAGCTTATGAGTGTGTGGTGAGAGTGTATGGGTATGTGGTGAGCTTATGAGTGTGTGGTGAGAGTGTATGGGTATGTGGTGAGAGTGTGTGGTGAGGTTGTATGTGTCTGTTTGGCGAGTGAGTGTACAGTAAGCGTCAGGAGAATGTATGGGTGGTGAGTGAGTGTGTGCGGGGTGCGATTGCATATGATGAGTGTTTGTGTGGTGTGTGTGTGGTGAAAGTGTGTTCAATAAAAGTGTAAATTTAGATGTGGTGTGGGAATGAGGGTGTGTGTGGGTGTTGCGAGAGAGTGTGTGGTGAGTCAGTGTTTATGAGAGTGTGTGAGTGAGAGAGTGTGAGTGTGGGTGGTGAAGGTAAGTACTTGTGGAATGCTCAAGCCCCATTGGTCGATATTTATCATCACGCTGGCCTTGGCGGTTCCCTACACACTCATACACACACTAGGACCAATTCGCCTACACATTTAATGATATACACAGACACACAAAGACACGCACTCACACCCATTCACAGATAAGTTACAGCTTACACACACACGCGCGCGCATATATATACACACACACACACACAGCCAAAAGATTTCATTTACTTCCCTCCTACACTCAACTTAAGGGGAGATGGTTCACTTTTTGGGCGATTTTTGCATATATTAATTATTTTTCTAGTTTCCTCCTTAGACCTCCATCAAATTTAAAAAAACATCCATTAGATCCCCTTTCTAGATGAATTTGTACATTTTTCGGTAGAACAAATTCCCGGCCGAAGGCCGGCTCTTCCAACATTACAGGCTCACTATCGTTCGCCAGGGAAAAAATTGACGCCTAAATAGCACGAAAGGTCTAAATATTGACGAAGAAATGGGGCGAAAAGTCTTAAAATCGACTAACTAATGGGGCAAACATCTTAGTATTTGAAAACTAATGTGGCTAAACATGAGGGAGAAAGTGGTCGAGAAAACCGGCCCAACCCCACTTAATCTTGAAAAAATACTGCCGCAGTTTGGCTCCCTTCTGTATATCATTGCATTACCCCTTTACTATGAAACGTCTTTCCTGAATATGAAGGTTTAATTTTATCTAGAACATTTTTTTTTCTATGTGAATGAGGGAGACAAAAGGCATAACTGCCTGCAGCGATTGCCTCCCCCAGATTTCAAAGAGCGACAGGGCCGAAATCAAGGGACGTTCGAGCTAAAATGCCTGGACACACACGGAGTTTGAAGCAATTTAAGTCATAGGAAGAGAACATGAACAGTATTCGGTCATCGTGCTTGGGAGGCTAATCAATACCAAACTCATTTTCATTTGAGCTAATATATTAATTGATTTAATTAGAGTTAGTTATTTAATTAGCATTTAATGTGACATACGGTTGATTAATCTATGCAATTAAAACAATACTTTCATATTGCATCTCTCAGAGGTACAGCTACTGATATTTCACCTATTTCAGTACTTCATGTAATTAATATATTTTTTTAGTTATACTTTGAATATATCAGTGACAAACAACACCAACAATTGTCACTCCAATGCATAAAGTACATGTTTACTATATTTTAGCACAGCTATATTTTTATACTGGCAAAGTTTCTCAGTCTTTCATCTACTCAACAAGTGAACTCTGTAACTCTCTCCCTCAATTAATTTGTCCTTCATTCTATGGCCTAAACTGCTTTAATTTATACATCGTGTGTCCAGACATTTTGACCCCAACGTTTTTGGCTCTGTATCTCTTTTGGTTTTGGAAGAGACACTCGTTACAGGCAACCTGCCTTTTATCTCATTCATACACATCAAAATAATGTTTTTATATATAATATACCGAGTGGAAATGTGGTAGTTAACAGCTAAAACTGTTAGCCTATGGTAGCGCAATTGGAAAGCGTGTACATGCTTAGATTGATATGCAGGATTCGAAACTGCATCCTAAATCGTAGGTTTGTCCACCATTCTTTAACTGTCTTCGTAGCGCAATGGATAAATGCACTGAATTTCGGTGTGAGCATCCTAGGTTCGAATCCCTGGACTGCCACATGTATTTGTTGATTTAATTAATTGAGTTTAGGAGTAAAGTCGGAAGGTGGAGGTAACATAATAAATCGGGTGCACATTTTGCATAAACTATAAACGAGATCCACGAATGTTTATAAGTGGCTGTACTAATTATTTAAAAGTTCCTTCAGTAATAAGAGAATGACCAACTAGCCACATACTATAGTGTATTCATTAGTATTAGGCCGAACATCTTGACCACTGACTTCCATAAATTAAAACTGACTTGAGTAATCGAGCTAATATGTCTACCATATGGGAAGAATCAGCCAAGGAATAGGTATGGAAAATCACAGCTCATTTGTTCTAGACCTTTTTGAGTTACAGAGGTTAGGGGTTATGATTTGTGGCCTACTAATAATGAATGGGCTATAGTATGGCGGCAGGAGTTTTATTTATGAATTTTTCTGGCTGCCAAGATGCGCTATTTTTAGATTTTTGAAAGATGTGTTTATAATAAGGATTACATACAACTACAATTCATCACCTGGCTCTCACATGTCCTTTCTTAGCTGAGTAAAATGTGCCAATGATACACAGAATAAAGTGAAAAGAGCGTTAATCACTATCAATATTGAAACATTTGTATATAACAATATTATATTATGATAAGTTATTATAATCTTAACCCCTTCTTTACCAACGACGTCCTTTTACTCTGGCTACTATTAGACGATTTCATGCAGTTTCAAAAGGGCCTGCAGCAATTAACAAGCTTCGAACTATCTCACTTACCGGTAGCCCTTTTTTTTCCCTGCCACAGATCCTTCTTAAGCTGCACAAAGTCCTCTAAACATAGCAAGAATAAAATGAAAAAGACGTCGCCGGTACAGAAGGGGTTAAAGTAAAGGAATTGTATATATATTATGTGAGGCTAACATAAGACAAATCTGTAATGAATCATTCCTATAACGTTTCGGGCTATGCGTAGTCAGAAACGTTCCAGATGATTAAGAGGGTAGGGTATTTTTTTTGGTATATTTATTTATTTATTAATGTTTTGGCTTCCTCGCTAGACCTCCAACAACCTTAAAAAACACCCCTTAGACCCCCCTTAGAAATAAATTTGTAAATTTTTCGGTAGAAGAGGCCAGTTCCTCCTAATATTCCAGGCTCGTTATCGCTCGCCAGGAAAAACTCGATACCTAAATGGCACAAAAGGTCCCAATATTGACAAAGAAATGGGGTGAAAGGTCTTAAAATCACCAAACTAATGGAACATATGTCTAAAAAAACTCAAAGTTAACGGGGTTAAACACGAGGGAGAAGGAGTGGCAGAATAAAAACAACCAATCGCCCCTTAAGCTCTTGCCTGCGTTTACTTCCAGTTATCATGTACGCGTCCCGATGGAGTAGCCACATACTTCAATAATTATTGTCATGGTATCAAACAACGATAATTCAATACACTATGCTGTGTTACGAATTCCACCTCAAAATGCTAAACAGTTAACCCGTTCAGTACTGATGCAGTCCTTTTAAGTTTATTTTGGCTACTATTAGACGATTGTATTCAGTTTAGGAAGGACGTCTACCCATTAAAGGGCTGTAGACTATCTCAATTATTCCTTTTATCTACCATATATTCTTACAGGCACTTTCGTAAAGATGAATGAAAACAGTTATGAGATTTCTGCTAGATTCCTAAGTCATACTTAATACACAGTTGATATTACACAGTACACATACACACACAAACATACACACACACACACTAGACTTCCCTTTCATAAACACTCGATAATAGGTCTCTCTCTCTCTCTCTCGGCTATATGCGAGGGTAGGGTGCTTCATCTTTTTTGTCATGAATAAAAGAGAGTATCGATGCCTCCCCTTCAAACTCTTTCTTCCTAATGGTGGTTTTCAATGTGTGTGTGGGTGTGTACTTGAGTGGATATATATATATATATATATATATATATATAAGCATGATTGTGTGCAGGTAATTTCGTAATAATGACTGCTGTGTTATATGTTTGAACAAATGTGTATAGGTATGTGTTGCAATATGTATGTGTGTTTGTTGCTGGAGAGAGAGAGAGAGAGAGAGAGAGAGAGAGAGAGAGAGAGAGAGAGAGAGAGAGAGAGAGAGAGAGAGAAACCAAAAAGTTAACGGAAGGAAGGTGATCCTGTAAAAGGTTATCGACGTGTCACTAACACCACTACCTTAAATGTCAGTCATCCACATTATAGGTTATATAGGCCAACAGCGAAAGATAGTAATTATATATATATATATATATATATATATATATATATATATATATATATATATATTTTAGTGACAAGAAGTATAAACTTCACATATACAGTAAGATAAAATATATTTATTATCTCTGTCTCAACCAAGCCATTGATAAACTGTGCTTCATTGTAACTGGATAATTGTATCACACAATTACTGTGACGTAACGGTAGTGCCATACAAATGGAAAAGATGAGGAAAAGATGAGGAAGTAAAATTGTTTGAGAGTTTTTTAGGTAGATGCCAGAAAGCATAGGTTGAGGTAGAGTTGGAAAGTTCAGAGTATTTGTTATTGATGAAAGAGTTTTTGGCTAGTCTGGGCTGTGTGGGTGTAGTGTGTTTCATTGAGAGTAAGCACACAATATTGATGCCTCCATTTGAAACTGTTTGGGTGTGTGTGTATACATGTATAAATGTTTGTGTGTGTGTATGCGTGTGTGTGTGTGTGTGTGTTCGTAACACATGGTGGTTTGTGTTTGAACATGTGCGTGCTATATTATGTAGGTGCATTTATGCCTTGTGAAAGAGAGTAAAATGTATTCAGTGCTAAGCGTTATTTAGGTATATATATATATATATATATATATATATATATATATATATATATATATATATATATATAAAGCAGTGCGAGAGACATTTAAAACTTTAATAATCGCCATATATTATATGTTAAATTGATAGGTAAACAGAATATAATTATGTACAGTAAACAGAAAGCGAGAACAAGATGGAGCACCTATCATTAAAAGTATTCTTAATAGGACAATGCTATTCATATTACGGCAATTAAACTGTTCAGTCATCCTGCCGTAAATATCTTTATTTATTAATCTTGATTATCATTATGCTCTTCAATGTGGTAATCATAACCCCACATTGCAAAAACATCGTCATCGTATTACTTTCTTTCAAATCATACATTGTCGTTTGATTGTCAATAATTTAAACAAACTCTGTATTCACCTTTAGTAGAGAATTAGTGTATGTAATTGTCTTGTATTTCAAAGCTATTGCACACTGTATATTTGGATACATAAGATATCTACTAAAGGCTCATATTTAACTTTCGTAAACAAATATGGACAAACTGGATTTTAGGTCACGTATGGGATATGATGTTCTAAATGTATACTATAGATTTGTATTAGAGTATTAGTCACCACAATATATGTCTTTACCGCTGCATACTAAATGATTTGTCCTTAGACTTTGTGGGTTAAATAAGGGTGATGGCGCCCATCTTGGATCAGCTGAGCACTAATATTTTTAATTGTTTTACCGTAGTTTTAGTATTTTGTCATATTCTATATCAATACTAACCCTGCGGGGGTCTGGGGGCAGCAGCCCCCAGGTTAGGTTAGGTTAGGTTGTTAGGTAAGGGTAATGACAAAATATGGTTCTAGGGGGCATGTTTTAATATTGCAAAATAATGGGTAAATATGAATTTCCAGAAGGAAAAACACCTTAAAACACACTAATCAATGAAGAAACTGATGAGAAAAAGGATTATAATACAAAAAACACATACGTGACCTGAAATCCAATTTGACCACAAATATTTGGTAGCATTCAAGGAGACTACTGCAAGACTTCTTCTTCTTACCTCTGACCGGGTATAGGCTATCCTAGTGTTTACTACCCATACCTCTTTGAAAGGACATTAGCCTAACCTAACAACCTTACCTAACCTATCCTAGTATTATAGGTGGGGGATGCCGCCCCCACACCCCCGCTTTGACTTAGATTGTTGGTGTATTTGTTTGTGAAGTGGGTATTTTTCAATTTGTTGATAACGAAA
Organism: Paralithodes platypus; assembly: GCA_032716605.1. Taxonomy (NCBI): domain Eukaryota; kingdom Metazoa; phylum Arthropoda; class Malacostraca; order Decapoda; family Lithodidae; genus Paralithodes; species Paralithodes platypus. Next base: position 27,131,687 of record CM064576.1, on the reverse strand, counting down.
ATCCTCCATACGGACTATATGGAGAAAAATATGGCGAATCTATTGGTGCCTATTTTCCCTAATAAATTGTTTCTCATAACGTCGCACTAGTGTCCTTGAATATTATCAAATATTTAACAAAAATATGAAACAGAAGTTTGACATTCATATAAAATGTTATTGAATTGAAATTTAATATATAGTAAAGCGAATGATACTAAAAAAATAGAAGGTCATACGAAAGAGCATGCCTTCCATGTGAAAGAATATAGTTAGGGATGTATTGAACACCCAAGGGAATCAAACGGTGGAAGGTAAAGAGTGAGGTGGTGGTATTGATAGTGGTTGTAATTATTTATGTGGTGATGATGGTTGTGGTACTATGGTAAAGTTTTTATTCGTAAAATCGTAGTCATATACTTAACCATTAACTGTTTTTATGGTGTAATGTTTAGAGTGTTTAAGATCTGTATGTGGTAACCCAGGTTCGAATCCCGGTAGGATCACATGCTTTCATTAATTTAATTTGGAAGGGTTTGGTGTTGGGGTGAAATAAATAGATTATATATTAGTGATCGTGAAGATTGTGGAGATTTTACAATTTATGGTAGAATTTGATTTTGAAGGTAGTGGGTATAACGGTTGATACTGTGAAGAGAGGTGTGGGGGCGATGTTGGTATTGGTGACAGACAGAAATAAAAGGTATTGGTGGGGGTTGTGCAAGCAATATCGATGGTATTAGATAACCTGTTGGCTATTTTTGGCTGTAGTGGTGCTGGCTGAATGGCAGTGGTAATGTGTTATTACATATTGGTATTCACATATGTCAATTTAGATTTCTATAAAAAATATCGGTCTGGAAATGTGTACAGATATACTGTATATGTCTACCATTCAATCTATCAATCTCTATTTATAGAGCTTTATATATATATATATATATATATATATATATATATATATATTATATATATATATATATATGTACTTTAAGTGTGTATGTGTGTTTGTGAAAGAGAGACAGAGCGTGTGTGTGCCTGTGTGTTTGTTTATGCATTTATAGTATATAATAGTATATATACTTTTAGATCTCTTTACATATGGAACAAATAGGAATACACCTGGACTCCCTGAGCCTCACACAGTGGCATGGCCCAGACGAACTGAGTTCATGACACTGGTGGCATTGTCCCGCAGGATGGCCATCCCGAGTCTTTGCTTGGATCACAGGATTTCCCGGGGTATAACTGTAGATTTATCTAGATTTCCAACGTGAGATACAAGATGGGTTAAAAGGCATTTGCTGATCCTCCATACCCCTTTGGGGGAGTGCGGGTTTAGCTGCTGAGTGACTGACTGACTACTTACTGTATCTTGGGTAGCGATATAGGTCCAGTAACTTGGTGGACCACGGTTAGCTGTAGTTGATATCGGCTCAGGTTCAGGAGTAAACGTAATAATTATCCAAAAGTTATTGTTGTTAACTGCACTATCACATTCGTAAGTTAAATAATAGTAACACCGTTTAGCAACACACGTTGACCCGGCGAGCGTTGGTATTAAACTGCTTTTTATTGGCGTGAACTACACTCGAAGAAAAAACAATCTTTACACTAACTCTCTAAACATGCTGGAAGTGGGTCGAAATCTTGTGATAATATCTCAACAGACGTATGCTTCACCCGATGCATTCCGTTCACACAAGATTATATACAACGCACCAGTGTAAAGATTGTTTTCCCCTCGAGTGTACCTCCGGTTAAGCTGCTTCATGGTTTCACTGTCTCGGTTATATACTACGAATCATTCGTTCAATTCCGTAGATATGGAGAATCTACATGAAGCATGAACCAGCAGTGAGACTATATGGATAAATGAATCACTAATCGGCCCTGCGAATAATATCCATGCATTGTATTCTTATTATATATTAAGTCATATTACCATATAATAAACAAATATATGAAACAACCATGCGAAAACCAAGAATACTTAGATAAATTATTTAATAAATTAAGGGAGCCCACCTCGCTTTTTTCTCTTTCTCTCCCTCTCTCTTTGGCTTGTATCCATTCGGCCCCATTCAGCCTACGGTTTTAAGACGTTTATCCCCATCCAGGTGTCAATATTTTCCTGGCGAGCGGTAGCAAGACAGCATATATATTTTTGTTTTAACAGGAAGCTAAATTTGTACATTTTTCGATACAAAAATGTGTCCGGCAAAGCCGGATTTCTCCATACAATGCTGGCTTGCTATTGCTCGCCAGGAAGAAATCAACACCTGGATGGGGATAAACGTCTTAAAACAGTTGGCTGAATGGGGCCGAATGGATACAAGCCAGGGAAAGAGAGAAAAGGAGAGAAAGCTAAAATAGCCGGTGACCCTCCTTAATAAATAATATTTCATATCTACACAAATATATACAGTCATTAGAGCTATAATACCTGCACAACCATTGGGATTTGTATCGAACCCATGTGATGTCCTGTTATACCCCAGAGGCTTCACAACTTGGTTTTAAAGATTCAAAAATTCAACTAGGTGTGCAGTTATTATGGCTTATTACTGAGCAAATAGCAGAGGTACAGTTGGTCAAAGTTCCAGCTGACCCACTCTAGCTCTGGGGCTCGCAGAATTATCTGGCAATACTGGTGTAGGAAGGAGGTGTGTCTTACAAAGAATGGGATTGGTAGATCTGATTTCGGCTATATCATTGTTAGAACATAATACTAAACAAGGGAAAGTAAGCCTATCTCAAATAAAAATGCATACATCGCTACGTATGATCCCGAACATTCACCCTAAGTTCGTAGATTTGCTTAAATATTCAAGTTATTATATCCACTGATTGGCAACTACACCAGTATTGCCAGCTAATTCTGCGATCCCCAGAGTGAGGGTGGATCAGCTGGAACTTTGACCAACTGTACACTCACGAGTCCTAAAAGTTGCTCAGGGGTGGGTCCTTTCTTCCCCTACTCCACCCTGGGCAGGTGGAAGGGGGGAGTCGGGTCCAAGTCTACCCCCACCCTCCACCCCCAAACTATCCCCAACTCCCCCACCTCCCTCTTCTAGCTGGCAGTTAGTGATAAGCGACGATTGTTCTCATGTATTGCACATCATTGTTAAACCATCGTTGCACATGCTTACAATGGCCAACATTTAATATTAATTAAGATTTGTTTAATACAATATACTGCAAAATTGTATTCTCAAAATGAGTCTCTATACACAACGTGGGTTACAAGAATCTTGGATGTAGTGGTCTTGTGCTTCTCCCTCTCTCTCTGTCTCTCTCTCTCTCTCTCTCTCTCTCTGCATGTGTTTGTTTCTCTCTTTCATTGCACTACTTTCTACGATCAAGATTTACTACGATTTGAATATAATAATACCGTAATTCAATCCAATCTCGTACAGTATTCAGGATATTATGTTCACCATTATTGCAAAACACAATCTACTCCTAGTTTCTCAAATTACTTACACAGTCGGGCTTTTATATCATAAAAGGAAAGAACTAAAGGCAAAAATGGGCTGGAATAGTGTTGCGACTGTTATTGATTGTTTCGTTCATAATTTCAATCAGTTTCTCCCATTTATTCAATACTATGCATACCATAAACGGTCTATATTTAACTATATGTGGCCAATACACTTTTTTTTGTAATCAATTAAATGTAGAACTCGATACTACTTACGATCAAAGTCGGTGTTAATTTTGAGTTAGGTTTGAGTATCATCGCTTCCATGGCTGTCCAATATGTTTTTTTATATTATATGAATATTGATTTTCATTTAATCAATCTATCCATGTATTCAGCAATTTTCATACTCACCTGAAGCAAATGTAATTTCGCGCTGGTTCCAGTAAAATGGAGAATGGTTCGATTTCGCTGTCCCCAAAGTTATGCTCATGTATTCTTCCTCATGGATTTTCTATTTATGTTTCTTATGAATATATTTGTCTTGTGAGTCTATACTAATCTACCCATATGTCTGTTCTCCCTAGGATGTCTGAAAATGGGTCCCTACCGCCTCCCCCGAACTATGAGTCGGCAATGCTGGGTCAACCATACGTCATCGCCCCCATGGCGCCCCACCCCTTCCTCTACCCCGACCCTTCCACCCTCCACCACTACGTTCAAGTACGTGAACTAGCCTTGCAGTGGCGATACATACTTAGTCAGAAAAACAGGTTCTAGAATAGGATTCTATGTCAACTTCCCCAGCCGACAGTTTCAATTAGTTTAAAATCAATCAGTTCCAATTTGATGTCCTATGCTAACTTAAGCACTGGTTGAGTTTAGCACTGCCTTGGATCTAGCTAGTGGTTGACATGGTGTACTCAAGATGTTGCCCACAATGCCTGGTTAAACTATATTAGCTATATACTGTATATAATGGGAGATATTCAAGGATAAATGTAAACTAATAATGGTGTGCAGACTTTAGGTTATGGTAGAAGGTATCTAGAAATTTAATTTGTAGTTATGTTATGTTATGATTCTATCCTAATACTTCTACAATATTCCCGAGCATCCCTTTTAATGTTAACAAGCATCTGACTGTTCCTCAATGCACTAAGCTGATGGCTTTATTTCCCTTAGCTGCAATTTACTACCACTTACAAGAATTCCTGAATCTCACATATGCTATATATGTATGGACACTGTACTGTGAAAGTAAATACAGTATACTGTATATACATTTTATACCAAATCCAATATCTGCCAAAAGATACAAAGTCAAATATCAAGGTCAAATGAGAAAGATACTTCAGTTTAATTTTCTGAAGAAAAAATAAATAAATCTGAGTTTTATATACTTACGAAAGTATGTTTAGATCATAATACTGTATAATGATTGACTGTATCCTAATGCATCATATTCTGTTTAAAAAAATTCATCCAAAATTGTCAACCACATCTCCTACTCTGGTGCTTTATTATAATTACTATTATATGAAGTAACAATAGCAATACCTTAACATTATTTATCTTGATTTGCCCTTGTAATTTTCAATTAGTGTTATCTGTAATCAGGTTGGAAATATATAAATTAATATAGAAAGAAGGAAGCAGGAAACTTGCTGATCTATACTAGACTGTTTGTTAAATGTTAGTGATTGGTAAAGGAAGGACCGCCTTAGGGAGCAACTATAAGGTTTCAACTCCTGAGGAATGTGGACAAAATATAATTATTATGTAGGTACAAACGTAGTTTTCGCTGTATTACGGCTAATCTTTGACAATTATATTGAGTTTGGGAGAAGAAAATTGTGACTCAAATATAATTAAAATAGATATACTATACCTCTCTGATATCCATTGCTTCAAGGCGAGCTATTTATCTAAGGGATAATGCAATATAGGACTGGACCACTGTACGGTATTATTAGGCAATTTGTTCCACAAGTTTAGCTCTTTCAAGTACGGGAGATTCATGCCACCAAAATATATAGACCATAACTGTCTATTGACCTTGATACTATCAAAACTAGAAATGAAAAGAAGCTGAGTAAACATTTTTGCATGCATAGTATTTTGTTCGCTGTATTAATATTAAATTTTTCTTCACAGAATTCTACGGCGCCCTCGGCCCCTCCCATGTCGCCACCCCCGGGCGCTTCCCCACTAGACCAGGCTGGGTTCTGGCGCCATCATGGCCTCGACATACTTGGAACAGCGTATCAGATCTGTATCACCTCGCGTAGGAGTGAGTGTCTGACGAACCTTTATATCTGTATACATTAGTGGCCCAGTTTAGGTTTAGATGATGAATGAAATATATTTTAGTTCGGTGTAATGATGTTCTTCTATTCTGCCTACCAGGCATGTGTCAACTCCCACCCATGGCCCAGTCACCATGACGCTGTGCCCACCCATTATAATTGGTGGCCAGTCTGACTTAAGGGGAGATGGGTTGTTTTTCTAGATACTCTTCTCCCCCATATTTAGACCCATTAGTTTTCAGATTTTAAGATGTTTGCCCCATTAGTTTGTCGATTTTAAGACCTTCCACCCCATTTCCTTGTCAATAGTAAGACCTTTCGTGCTATTTAGGCATCAATTTTTGTCCTGGCCTGTAATTTTGGAAGAACTGGCCTTCGGCCAGGACATTTTTCTACCGAAAAATGTACACATTAATCTAGAAAGGGATCTAATAGATGCTCTTAAAAGTTTGATGGAGGTCTAGGAAGAAAACTAGAAAAATAATCAATACGTGACAAATAAAAATTGACTAAAAAGTGAACCATGTCCCCTTAAAAGAGTTGAAAACCAATTAGCATCGTGAACAAAGTACCCTCCGTTCATGTCTGTGCTAGTAGAGTCTTTGGGACTTACAACCTTTCAACTCTCACAGGAATGTCTCTATCATGTGAGTCACGTATATCATGATTTTGACATTGAAATATGTAAGGCTGGGTCTTGTTGGCTAAGATAATAGAACAGTGAATGGCTGATTGGAAAAGTCAACATCATGGACTCCAGAAATATAATTTACCCAAACTTCCCTCTATCCTACATGCATATACTTATTATCAATGTTAATGAAGACGGCAAAACAAATACTTTGAGAGGTTGTAGAGAGATTAGAATCCATTGAGCCACACTTGTTTACAGGGTCAGTAGAAACAAGATATTTTATTTTATGACATTAAACACAAATTTCGACATGCGGTTCTAGTTAGTAGAGTATATTCGTTACTGGTACCATCCCCTCTGATTCTCTGGAAAGGGAATGGTGATGCATAGGTCTGCTGTAATCACCATGTCCTTATACTACTTATTGTAACATCCAATGTGTTTAATTACAATCTAGACGTGAAATTATCTAACCCTGCACTGAAGAATCAGAAATATGAACATCTGGATTATTAACTGATCAAATCACTATCTCCTGCTTCCCTGTTTGCTTTTAGGTCAGGTTTACAGTATACGTTCAATTATGAATACTTTGATTCTCTCATCAGCTGCCTTCAACTTTCTCGTAATGTATACAAATGTTTTCTACTCACCAGACGACCAGTACAGCATCACAGACTCCACCAAATCCCTGCTGTACACGGCTACTGTCGACATGGGGACCAGTTGCTGTTGCTGTTCCACCCCGAGCGGGCCCGGCGTCACATTCAACGTGGCTAGCCGGAATGACCAGCCAGTCCTTATCGTACGCCGCACCATTACCGACAACTGCTGCTCACTTCAAGAGACGGTCAGAGAGAGAGAGAGAGAGAGGGGGGGGGGGGGGGGGCTCGAGGTAGGTGGGTAAAATGACTCGAAAGATATATCTGACTTTTCACACAGTTCCATTCAAAGGATTTATTTTGATAAACTGATTACACGTCACCACCATTGGTTTATTCTCATCCATTCTTATACCTGTAGGTATAAAAAGGTAAACATATAAACAAATATATACGCCCATCCCCCCTTAAGTCTGCCTTTACCCAGATTTTTGTTATAATCAACATAAAATACCAATTATCTATTTACCTGACTTGTTTAATATAGACTAATATATATATATATATATATATATATATATATATATATATATATATATATATATATATATATATATATATATATATATATATAGAGAGAGAGAGAGAGAGAGAGAGAGAGAGAGAGAGAGAGAGAGAGAGAGAGAGAGAGATATTATCTCCGGACCTAACCATAGTTGAGCCAACTTAAACTATTTGAGCAGTTAAATAAACCACCATCTTTACATACCTTCTAGCTCGATCATCATTCTATGCTAGCCTGTGCACGCCTATCTTCTGATCTATCAATTATTTCTGATTGGGGCAGAGAAAATCTTGTTACTTTCAATGCCTCTATGACCCAGTTTCTGCATCTATAATTGTATTCTTGTTATCATGAGATGCTGTGACGTCGGGTGCTGTCTAGTAACTGTAAAAGGAATCTACTACCGTGTCGAAGTTGATACATTAATTTGGCCAGTTGTAAAGTCACTCATAAAATATAGAGGACTTCTCATTTTTCACTATGTATGAACTTTTATGGAAACTAATTTGTAATTGCATCTAGACTAATCATAATACCATATAAACAAATTAATGTTAATCAAACTAAATCCAGAATTCAATCCCAGCGTTTGTACTTACTTCAAGATAAAAAACTACTAGTTAAACTCACTGTGCACTATTTCCCATCAAGACAAACAATATTATTATACAACTCACTGTACAAGGATTATTATACTATTTCCCATCAATATAAACACTATTCGTATACAACTCACTGTGCATAGACTATTATAATATTTCCCATCAAGATAAACACTAATATTATACCACTCACTGTGCATAGACTATTATAATATTTCCCATCAAAATAAACACTATTACTCTACAACTCACTGTGCATGGACTATTTTAATGTTTCCCACCAAGATAAACACTATTACTTTACACCTCACTGTACATGGACCATTTTACTATGTCCCATCGTGATAAACAATAACATTATACAACTCAGTGTACAAGGACTATTTTGCTATTTCCCCTGATGTTCTATACAGGAGGTGAGTGTGTCCATCCCCCCTGACGTGGCCCTGGGATCCGTGGAGGGCCGGGGGTCAAAGTTCACCCTCCTCAACCCAGCTGAGGATCTCGTCTGCTACCTCAAGCGGGAAGACAACTGCTGCAACTGTGCCAACCCTCCCTTTGAGGTACTGTCGCCTGTATCATCGGCCTAATAAGTGATGTCTCGGCACCAAGTACATTTTTATCCATAATTGGTTTTAGCAATATATAAACTTAATTTATTTATTTCGAGGGGGTATACAAACCTATTCCTACACTTACCCACCCTATTCAACATCTGGCAGACTTTATTAAAGCACAGAGCGAGCGAAACGTAAGGACAGCTGAGACATGACTTAGTAGTGCTACCGTACAAGTAACTGGTACACTACTTTATGATAAACTTGAGGCAGCGAACATTAAACACGGAGCAAAGCTAATTGAGGCACGTTCATTGAGGATATTTTACAGTGTAAGCAGAAGGATTAGAGGTTAGAAATAGATCAAGGATGTCGGGCCGATCTCGAAGGCGGTCAATGATATGAGTAGGGTGCTGGAAAAAACGCTCTAGGTCATTTAGGATAGAAAAGAATGAGACTTGTTTACCAGGTTGGTCTGTGGAATGAGAGGAAAGCCATTGGCAGTGGTGAACATTTAAGTCACCTAATATGTTGATTTCAGAGAAAGTTGATAGTTTGAAAGTTGAAAAAGAAGTTGATAGGATGTGTTCCTTATATAGAGTTTAGATTGTCAAATAATTTAGGAAAGTCAGTAGAGTTAGGGGATAAATAGACATCACAGAAATATTTAGTTTGAGAATGACAGGAAAGTTTGAGCCAGAAAGTTGATAATTCAGAGGAGTCAATATCGGGAACACGAGAGCAAGTAAGTTTGTTGTGCACATAATTATACACATCATCCACCTTTTGGCTTTGAAACTAGGATAGAGGAAGTAGGAGGAAACATATAAAGGGTTGCTGGAGGTTGCCTCAGACAATTGAGTGTGTGAGAAAATGAAGATTAGGATTCTTGGAGGAGATGTGGTGTTCGACAAGGGGAGAGTTAGATAAAAGGCCGCGAATATTATAGATACGTTGATGGTCAGTGTTAGGCCGTGTTCCAAGCTCTTTGATGGGATAGGTTGAGTGTTTTTTTGTTTTTTTTCTTGTTTTTTTTTTGTTTTTTGGGGGGGGCATATGGAGGAAACCAGGCATATGAAACAGGAATTCCAGCAACTCTTTATCATATACCTATGTGGTCTCCCATGGTTACTGCCCTGTAAGATTGGTGCCTACAATCTCCCCAGATCAATGATTGAGGAAAAACACTGATTAAGACATTTCTCTGTAAATAGTATTTCAAAGTAATTCATCAACGTGCCAGAATTATTCTATAAATTGTATGCCGCTTTTCACAACAGAAAATCATACAATAAATGTAAGTATAAACTAAATTATCCATTAGGCGTCGAATCTACTGGTTTCGATGTCTGGAGCAACGACAAAACATAGTGTGGCCTGCCAGATAAATATATCATGTATGATAGAGGTAATAATCATCCAATATTTAAACAAATTCTCCATTCCAGGTGGTCCCAGCCGCGTTTCCTCACGATGTCGGGTTGGTGGAGCACTCGGAGGACGGCTTGGTGGTTACTTTCCCCGCCATCTTCGACCCCGCCACCAGAGCCCTCCTCCTAGCCTTCGCTCTCAGCATGGTCAGGAGGGGTCACTTTATTAATTCACTCATGGGTAGCATAGTCTCCGATTTGGGGGCCTTGGGATTCTGTAGTGGATGAGTTAGGGAGAGAGGGTCGTTTTCTTGGCCCCCCTTCTCCCTCATGTTTAGCCCCATTAGTTTTGAGATGTTTAGACGTTTGCCTCCTTAGTTTGGCGATTTTAAGACCTTTCACCCCATTTCTGTGTCAATATTTAGACTTTTCATGCTATTTAGGTGTCGATTTTATCCCTGGCGAACGATAGTGAGCCTGTAATTTTGGAAGAATCAGCCTTCGGCCGAGACATTTTTCTACCGAAAAATGTACAAATTAATCTAGAAGGGGTATCTAATGGATGTATTTGTTTTAAGTCTGATGGAGGGCTAGGGAGGAAACTAGAAAAATAATAAATGAATAAAATTTTGATCAAAAAGTAAACCATCCCCTCTTACCCAGCCCGATAAACTATTTTGTATTAATTTCAGTCCAACACCAAACACCACCAATTAAATTATTGGAAGCATATAATTGTCCTGGTTACCACAGCTTTGTAACCTCCCCAGATAGGATGTTACAAATATCCAATCACTTCACAACAGAGGCATCGGGTTGGAGGAGACTGCCCTGCTTCTCGTCCTGTTCGGGAATAATTATATAAAATGTTCTTAGTTGTAAGCCAAGCACGCTAACTGATGTGCCACAAGACACCCAGTCATCAGATAGTAGGAATCATTTATGAGTTTATTTATTTATGTAATATTGTTATAGTTTCCTCCCTAGGCCTCCATCATCCCCTTCGAGATAAATTTGTACGTTTTTTCGATAGAAAAATTTCCCGGCCAAAGGCCGGTTCCTCCAAAATTACAGGATCTCTATCGGTCGCCAGGAAAAAAAAAACGACACCTAAATGGCACGAAAGGTCTTGATATTGCTAAAGAAATGAGGTGCATGGTCATAAATCGACAAACTAATGGGGCGAATGTCTTAAAATTTCAAAACTAATGGTGCTAAACATGAGGGGGAGGGGGGCTGGAAAAAGCAGTTACCTCCTCATAAGGTAGTATAGGGTACGATAACTAATTATAGGTTGAATTTAACATGCTTATACTAACAGGGATTGCAGCTCTGCTTTGGGATTGGCAAGATTTTATGTTAGACAAAGAACAGTAATTGTTGTTTCTGCTCAGGCTCTGTCTCGAGTCAGCCACCCCCAGCTACGGGGTATGTGCCTGACTACATACATACATACATACATGCAGGCATACAAACATACATACATACATTTGCGGTAAAGCTTGATCGGTATCGTTATCTCAACAATATACTGTATATGTGGGATCTTTTGCATTATTTTCGCTATTAGCATCTTGTCAACATTGAAATCAGTCAAATAGTCTTGCCTGTAGTTGGACCATTCTTTTGAAGGCTTGGAGAAGTTTGCCCATTACGAGATAATTGCTAGTTAAACATACGCTTGGAGTTAACACTATTAGGTGCAACGCCTTGGGGGTTATTATGAAATTTTGTTCAATTAATATTGAGGGTTTGAATTGTTTTAGCCATTTTTGAACAATGTGTTTTTAGTTTACCCACAAGACTTAGAAACACGCCTCTCCAGACCCCCTTCAAACTAAAAAAACGTCCCCCAGACCCCATTCAAACTAAATATGTACATTTTTCGGTAGAAAATGTGCCGGCCCAAAAGCCGGTTTCTCCCAAATTGCAGGCTCGCTTTCGCTCGCCCAGGAAAAATTGACACCTAATTGGGTTGAAGCATCTTATACTCGCCAAACTAATGAGGTGAAACGTCTTAAAATCTACAAGCTAATAGAGTAAAACAGGGAGGATCGAAATTAGCCCGCCCTGCACCTAATAGGGTTAATTAAAACATATTATGGTGACTGGTTTATGTTACCCCGGTTGAGGTATCTGGGCTCGCTCGTTTGTGGTATACCAAATTAATACATAAGAAATACTATATTTGCAGTCTACATCCTATTTCCTATATTATTTCTTAACATTTTTATTCTTTTCCAGCAATACCAGCATGAAGAAGAGGTCAAAGCTGTTACGTAGATGGTCAGAGCCAAGATCACCACATCATCACTCCCATTACCATCACCACCACCACCACCACAATCATTATCATATCATCATCCTTCGCATCGCTATTATTAGCTTCGAGTTAACATATTGGATATATAATAAACACTATTATTATGTTACCTCCACCAACCGACTTTACTCCTAAACTCAATTAATGAAATCAACAAATACATGTGGCAGTCCAGGGATTCGAACCTAGGATGCTAACACCGAAATTCAGTGCATTTATCCATTGCGCTACGAAGACAGTTAAAGAATGGTGGACAAGCCTACAATTTATTATGCAGTTTCGAATCCTGCATATCAATCTAAGCATGTACATTGTACACACTTTCCAACTGCGCTATCATAGGCTATGGGTAGATTTGAGGAAACGCATTTTCGACAACGTAGCTTCTTCAGGCCACTAACTTGGGGACCCGAAGAAGATTATACAAGAAATGTTGTAAAAAAAAAAAAAAAAAAAAAAAAAAAAAGGGTAGGCCTACTTACCTCGGATGCGTCTGAGAGTGCCTCTCCACTTTCTATAATTTATGTTCGGAGCGTGTTGTAATAACTCGGGAGATTTATCTCTGGTCTTTCTAGCTGTGAATCGAACTTGTTAAGCATTATACTGCCAAAGACCATGTAGAAAATTTCTAAACGTTCTCAGACGCCGACAGCAGATGGCCTATGACACGCGGCTTATCCCGGCATAGCTGGTCATGCGAGTAAGAGCTTGGCTCCGAGTTGAAATGGCTAGAGAAAGTGGGTTAGAGAGAAGTGGGGATAGTGCAAAGATAAATTTGATGAAGCGAGTTGTAGTAAAACAAAATATTGCTCAGGCTAACTGGAGGGCAAGTTTGATGCCGAACCTAGGAAAGGTCGGCTGGGGCAAGCACGAAAGGTCCTCGCTGCATCCAGTATCCATCTGTCTGCATCAGTATAGTGTCTGTTTGGGACGGATTTGTTAAGCTATGAGAAAAGTTCGGCTCATTCCGCTCGCCTCTAAATGGCCAACAAGACCCGGGTAAAGTAACATGGCTAGCGCCTGTGTAGCAGGTCAAGTGAGCAAGTGCTGGGATCGCACCTCTCGCCATTAAAATGCAAGCAAGGGTTCAAGAAAGTGCTTCTCCTCAATTAGTATATGCAGTAAATCAATATGATCACCACCTCGTCAATGCCTTACTGGTTTAAGTATGAATAACCATGAAATATACTTACAGTATACTAGGTATCTAGTGTTTAACTAAATACTAGTATGTGGAAATATTATTATTATATTAAGGTGTGGATTACATGAACTGTATATATTACCCAAGCTGTATTAACAATGTAGCATAATTACATGCACTACAGAAAAATATGTTCATATTTGTATTACAAAGTAACTGAATATCATTTTACCAGACATATGTTAGGCTCAAATCAAAAGAGTTATGTTTCTGATAACGCACTAATGAAATTGTTGCATATTGCAGTAATTCGTATAATGCGAATTTAACAATTCGAAAATCAATTTTAGAACATATCTCTTGTTAGTAAATAACTGTTTTCTGCCACTGCAAAGAGAATTACTATAGCTCTATGATGAAAACTCAAATGAGACGAAGGTTATGTAGTTATCAACACATATAACTATGAGTTGTATCGTGCATAGACAGTGATAACCTGGTGCTCTGTGTCAATACAAATGGAATGCCCTGACACCAACATGACTCATTACAGTATATAGTATAGACAGTGAGTGCAACCAAGATGTATTTATGACTGAATTACAATATAATGATCATGTGATACTAGAATATATACCATAACTTGTGAATATTTGTCTATAATGTTACTATTACTGTTGGCATATCCTACCCACATGATATTGAAATATTTACAATCCTGCGACAAATATACAACATAGGTGTCGGAAAACGTTACATACTTTACGATAATGCATCAATATATCCTTGATTAAATGGTAACTACACATGAAGCACTTATTAATATTCAATTCTTAGTTTAGAAATGTGACACATAACATCTTACGAGCTGTAAATTTACAATTCTATAATATTCACTGTTTGACCTTTCCTAAATTGTATGAATATAACTTAGATTGCATGTGTCTAATTTGAGTTATGACTGGGTGAAAGTTGTGATTTGTTGACCCGTCATGTATGTATGTATAATATTTATTATACACAGGCACATACCCCATAGCTGGGGGTGGCCGACTCGAGACAGAGGGTCCGGGACCACTTTCGCGTTCCTTCGACCCATTCTCTATCTCGTCTAGTAAGTGAATTTTACGAGGAGAGGATGATTCCTAGCCTCCTGCCCCTATGACCTGTGATAACAAACAAATTTGGCACGTTCAAAATACATATCTCGCCTTCACATCCACATATTTATTTTCCTCTTGTGATGACATACAGCAATACTCCTCAACAATACCTAACTTGAAATAGGACGCGAATTCTGAGTGTGACGGTTCATTATCAATAGCAAATAAACTTTGATGAAGATTACCTCTGGCACATAAACATTATAACATATTTTAAAGTATTATGGTCAAGTTATTACTCAGTGTAATGTGCATTATTAATGTGTGTGAAATTGTACAATGCAATATTGTATGGTACATTACTATACCTGAAACAACATACACCATGTTGGATGTAACCCAACATATTTTCACTAATTTTACAATAAATATAACGAAATGTGTGTTTATTTTGACCACCAACATTAGGAATAAGGGTTTTGCTGATGATATACATTATGAAGACTATATTGCACTATGCAGTTGAAAGAATGGAGAGTTGCAAATATACAAAATGCATTTGATGTTCACAATGAAGCTATATAGCCTTCAGCCTATCTCTAACTCTCAAATATAAAGCTACTTATCTTCATTTATGTTTTAAATTGCAAGTTTACAAACACATTTTTTGTTTTCTATCTCGACTGTTATCCCTTTGCCCAGTATTTTGGAAATATATTCGTTCTGTCACACACAGCTCGCTCATCAATATGAAATTAACGTTTTATCTTGCCGAAATAGGTCAGCTTTTATATCTAGGTCAGATTATATGAATTTCATAACAGCTTCTCGTCTGACTGACTCCATTACACATAAAGAATACGGCTCCAACGTGTATTATTTTAATTGTTTGATTATTTGTTTACATAGAGTGACATGGTAGAGTAACTTAGACTAAGGCTATTTTTTTCTATGTGTATGAAGGAGACAAAAGGCAGGCTGCCTGTACGAGTGTCTCCCCCAAAGCCAAAAGAGAGCCTACTTCCAGCAAGAAGGGAAGACGTTAAAGGAGAGACAGAGACGGAAGAGTTTGCCTAGGCAGGGGAGGGTCAGCACGGAAGCACAGTTTTTTAGTACAACAGGAGGAACACCGTCTGGTCCATACGCCTTCTTAGTATTAAGCCCAGAGAGGGTAAGAACTACATCTTTAGAAGAGATTAGGAGATTAGGATATTATACATAAGTAGGAGAAAAGGGGGTGGAGAGGAAGGAATACCACCGAAATCACTCAAGGTGTAGTTTATAGCAAAAGTTTGGGAAGAAGTGCCCGTCAGAGTGGAAAAGAGGAGGGAAAGACGAGGAAGAAGATTGTTGAAGAGGTTTTTGGCTAGATGTCAGAAAGCTTGGGAAGAGCTAGAATTTAATAGTTCAGTGCATTTATTATTGATGCAAGAGTGTTTGGGGAGTAAAAAAAAACACAGATTTGGCATGATTCCGGGCAGAAACATAGGAAGAATAAGATTCTTGAGTTTGAGAGCGTCAGTATCGTTTGAATGTTTCCTCCTTATTGCGGTCAGCAGTAGAACAAGCGTGGGTAAACCAAGATTTGTTTGCATTTGTCTGAGGGAAAGATAATGAAATGTATGCCTCCATGCACGAGAGGATTACCTCGGTAATGTGTTCACCACTCTCCAATGGTTCCCAGCCTCGGAAGCAAAAATCATTCCATGGGAAATCAAAGAAGTACTGCCGAAGAGCCTCCAAGTCGGCAGTACCAAAGTGCCACAAGCGCCGCCGGCTGGAAGGATCGGGTGGCAGTACTGGAGATAGTTTATGGTCGGAGGAGCCCAAAGGAGAGAAAAGATAGACAGTATAATAAGAAGGGTTAGAAGTTATAAACAAGTCAAGAATGTTGGGCCGATTTCCGAAGCGATCCGGGATATGGGTGGGTTGCTGAACCAACTGATCTACAGTAGGTCAATTATTATAAAAAATATGTACGCTTCTTCACCAGGTTGGTCAGTGGAATGAGAGGAGAGCCATTGGCGGTGGTGACCGTTGAAATCTCCTAAGATGAAGATTTCTGAGGAAGAAGAAATGGATAGGAAGGGTTCCACTTTAGAGATTAGATAGTAAAAGAATTTGGGAAACTAGAGTTAAGGGAAAGATAAACAGCACATAAATATTTAGTATGAGAGTGACAGGATAGTTTGAGCCATAAAATTCAGAGGAGTCAAAGTCGGGAACACTAGAAAAAGTGAGTTTGTTGCGTTCGAATACACAACCTCCGCCTTTGGCTTTGAAACTAGGATAGAGAAAATAGGAGGATGCAGAGAAGGGGCTGCTGGCAGTTACTTCAGACACCTGAGTTTCAGTGAGGAAAAGAAGATCAGGTTTGTAGGAGGAGAGATGGTGTTCAACAGAGGGAGAATTAATGGAAAGGCCGCGAATATTGCAGAAGTTAATAGTAAGAATGACAGGCCGTGGTCCAGAGAATTTTGAGGGGTTGTTTAGGGAAGATTGGGCGAGTGTGAAAATATTTATGGTCATTACGTTTACCTTCAATTTTGTTATGCTAAGTTGATAAGATAGGATATATTGGATACTGTCAGTGACACATATCCATTACCTAATAATGTAAGACAGAACAGCAAATATAAATAAATTAATAACCATTAAATAAAAACACATGACCCCTGTATTACAGTATACAAAGGGCCTAACTAAGGAAATTGCACATGGAATATTGAAGCCAGGAATAAGGAGGAAATACTACAAATATACTAATTATTTATTTACCTTTCATTACATGCCCCAACACTCAGGGGGACGTTGTGGCTTTTTCGGTGTGAGCGTCCTGGGTTCGAATCCCCGGACTGCCACATGTGTTTGTTAATTTCATTAATCGAGTTTAGGAGTAAAGTTGGTTGGTGGAGAGAACATGATAATTAAAGCCAGGCAGATACAAAGAATATATTACAAAACAACTAAACATCGTGGTAATACAGGAATGTCACAACCATAATCAATGATACAAAGTTACAGTGAAAATATGTTAGATAGTCATGCAATATTCCTTTTTCTGTAGTGACCAGTAAAAGAAAACGTTCACCCATGGAGAATTGTCTGGGAAAGCTAATACACCCGTTTCGAAAATCCTCATCTCCCAACAAACACATCCCTTAAAAAATATATATCGAACGGAGGATAAAGATCACACACACAGAGACACTTGCACACTTACAGTAACATTATCACAACACAATCACAACAGTTGCACCATCATCCCCACACAATCAACTCCTCAATCAGCTTCTCTCTTCTCAAAAACAACACCCACTTCACCAACCCCACATAATCTGTTCCACCCCAACAGCAATTAACTCCTCAACCAAATGATCTCTCTTCGACCACTTCCACCATGCCACTATGTACCACCACAGCAACAATCACTCAACCACTACCATTCAACTACTCCTCAACCAACTATTTTCTTCTCGGGCTCTGCAGATAATCCACCACCACACAATTAACTCCTCTCCCACCACAACCACAACCACAACCAACCATACAACATCAACACCCTAACTGCTCTACCCTCACTTACCCTGCTCTACCCTTATTGCGTATATATATTACTAAGACGTTACTCTCCTTTTCCCAGATTTACGAAAGATCACTTATAACTGTGTTATGTTACTAACCCATCTGTCCCCTACTAACCTCCTAATCCTGCCACGGACATTAGTTCCAGGGCAGTAGTTCCCTTTCCAATGTTCCCTTACCCACTCTAAACCACTGGTTGGACACTTGATCCTCAGTGTTTTGGAGGACAAGCAGCCTAGAGAGGTCACTAGACCTGTTGTTGCTTGATTTCCTTTGTACTCTACCATCACCACACAACCAATTGCTCTCTCTTCGAACACAACACGCATCCCACCATCTTTACCACTACTCCATCACTGCAACAATTACACCACCACTTCCACACTATCAACTGTTTCCTCCTCGCCCCCACCGGGCCCCGCCCCCACCGGGCCCCCCCCCCCCCCCCCCAACACCTACCACCCCCACACACACAGCAATCACTCTCCCACAACTAAACAATCACCTCTTCCCTCCTCTCCCACCACACCATCTTCCACTTCCCCCCCCCCCCCCCCCCCACAACAATCACTTTCCCACAACTACACGATCATCTCTTCCCTCACGCCCCCACACCCCCCAACACACACACAACAATCATTCTCCCACAAATACACAATCCCCTCTTATATCCTCCCCCCCCCCCCCCCACACACACACAACAATAACTTCCCCACACCCACACAATCACCCCTCCCCACCCCACCACCACCACCACAGCCGCCAACACAGCAGAGCCAGCCAACCACCGAATAATTACTAGGCGACGCCGTATGACAAGGATAAGCACGTCGCCTTAAGGGGGAGGTAGTCGCTTTATCTGGACCCCCTTCTCCCTCAGGTTTAGCATTTTGGTTTTGAAATTTTAAAATGTTCTTCCCGATAGTTTGGCGATTTTGAGACCTTTCGCCACATTTCTTTGTCAATATGAAGACCTTTCATGCCATTTAGGTGTCAATTTTGTATCGCTCGCCTGTGATTTTCGAAAGAACCGGCCTTCGGCCAGGACATTTTTCTACCGAAAAATGTACAAATTTATCTTGAAAAGGGGTCTAGGGGGTATTTTTTTAAGCTTGATGGATGTCTAGCGAGGAAACTAATTAATAATATAATACATAAATGTATAGAGCAAAACACAAGCACTACCCCCTTAACGCCTTAATTAGGTTCAGGCCTAGGAAACCAGGAATTAGCCTTCCTTTCTCCTTCGCTTTGATTCCGACTAACACTAAATTAGTATTGTGATAAAAGTTTATAATTATAACTTTGGACATAATATAGGACCGAAATACAATGAAGTCGCTTATCCCGAGTTGTGGAGCAAAATAGACCGGGAGATTTCCACTCGAGGGATTTTTTTCTCGACCCCTTTCTCCCTCATGTTTAGCCTCATTGCTTTTGAAATTTTAAGTCATTCGCCCCATTAGTTTGGCGATTTAAAAAACTTTCGTACCATTTCTGTCAATTTTAAGACCTTTCGTGCCATTTAGGTGTCGATATTTTCCTGGCGAGAGATAGCGAGCCTGTAATTTAGGAGGAAGTGGCCTTCGGCCAGGAAATTTTTCTACCGAAAAATGCACAAATTAACCTTGAAAGGGTATCTAGGGGGTATAATTCTAAGCTTGATGGAAATCTAGGGAACAAACTAAACACCTCCCCTTTTGGTCGATTATTTTATATATAAATACAAACATTTTAGTTTCCTCTCTAGACCTCCAAAAAGCTTTTAACAAAAATCCATCAAATCCCCTTCTAGATTAATTTGTACATTTTTCGGTAAAAAAAAATCCCGGCCGAAGCCTAGATCTTCCAAAATGACAGGCTCACTATCGTTCGCCAGGAAAATAATCGACAC
Organism: Paralithodes platypus; assembly: GCA_032716605.1. NCBI lineage: Eukaryota > Metazoa > Arthropoda > Malacostraca > Decapoda > Lithodidae > Paralithodes > Paralithodes platypus. The sequence continues at coordinate 27,111,596 of CM064576.1, read as the reverse complement.
CTAAATAGCACGAAAGGTCCTAATATTGACAAAGCAATGGGGCGAAAGGTCTTAAGATCGACAAACTAATGTGGCAAACGTCTAAAAATCTCAAAACTAATGGGGATAAGCATGAGGAAGAAATGGGACCAGAAAAACTGCCCAGCTCCCCTTAATAGTAGTCTGATAACAATGACACATGGGCCTAGGGCCCTAGAGGGAGTATTAATTCTGTTCATATATTTGCATTACATGATGACAACAAGATAGTGTACAAGATAAAGCAACTTGGGCATATCTGGCGATGGGCTGGTCTATCAGAGTGAGACCTGAGCGATCTCTGCCATACCCATAGCTTACTCTGACTGTTCCTTTTACTTATATATTTTCTAGATCTCAAGTGACGGCGTCTCTTCCGTAGATTGACCTCCCAATCTAGCAAGATTGGAAGCTAAAGCGTCACATTATTCCTTTGCCCCTCAACTTTCTCTTCATAATTGCTGAGGGGCACAGGGCCCTGGGTGGGGCTTTGGTTTCCCGGGCGTTTACGCACCCTCTCAGCTCCCCGCCATGGAGTGGCTTCGGTCACCCAGGCTTTATTGTGGTCGGCAGGGAGGGTTCTGTGGGGGCGCTCGTTTATGGCCTTGGCCTTACTCAGGGCCTTGGGGCTGTTCGGCCAGGCAGCTTGGGGAACAACAACAACAACAACAACTTGGGCATATTGTGTCCAGTTGGTTCACATATTTTGACTTCGCGTAAAATAAAACAGAAATAAATGAAAACGAAAAAAAAAAGAAAAACGAAATATTGTTATCCGCTATGCATACACTTCTTCAATTGCTTCTCCTTGGACTGCATCACATACAATTCTCAGCGAGGAATCAGCAAAGATCTTGATGAAAAAGTTACTGAAGCTACTCTTCCATATATTAGTTTCGAAAGGGTCATGAATTTGTCTTCCATTGTATTTGTTTATAAGTAGATTCTGAGTCTTCACACATATTAGTTCGATTGTTCTTCTCAAATTGACTTATCGGAATAATTCAACTACCCAGCCACCAAATTTCACACGAACATTTGTTGGGTGAATGCGAACGTCAGTAAAAAAAAAAAATGAATATGTGCAATAGTTATGATTTTAGATCCAAAATATGGATATTATCTCAGAAATGTTGTCTGGAATAATTCCATCGTAAGTTAAAGAACAATGCTCCTGCATGATACCCCGTTTGGCGATATGGTTGGCCTCAATTGTGTTTGTAGTGTGTGTGTGTTGGAGTGAGGTTGTCTGGTGGCCTGGTTGATATATAAACCGGACCCCACCCAACAATATATCGCTCACTGGCTGCCACCTCGTTACCTTCACAATACCAAATATTGTGGTTCCTATAGTCTCACCTCGCTTGGCTGGAATTATATGCAATTTACTTTGAAGAATGCCTTGAAATACAAGTTTATATATATTTTTGTTTCTATATTGTTGTGTATTAGCCAAGTAATTGCAAGCACAATTCAATAACAACGTATAAACTCATAATAAGTCTATGATATACAAAACTCTGTCTGTCATTATATATATATATATATATATATATAATATAGACCGTATACATTATTAGAATGAACAATAAATGAACTTTGTAGTTTTTTATTTGTTGAGATTACCGGCATATCTAAGTGCAAAATCCTTGATTGATGGAAATAGGTTCCGATTTAATTACGCGAACGTGCGACTCTCCTGCCGTCGAAACAATAGGGAACCGACCATCGCACCATCGGCGTGAAAAATGATAGCATACGCGCGTTACAGTACATCATTGGTATTCATGAGATCGCTGTACCGAACGTAACGCACATAATTGAACTGCGCTGTCGTAATCAAGTCATTAATTTATTATCGGAAACTGGCGGCGACTGTGGTGGGTTATATATTGGCTATAATAGTGTTGCTGCTCAGTGATTGGTTCAGATCATGTATATACGAAACAGAGATTAAACAGAAATACAGTAGTACCACCAATAGGATTATACCCTTTCGAATCGATATCGAACACAAATTAGAGAATACAATGCTATTATGTCGTATGATGTCCCAAATGCTTCATAAATTGGCTTTCAGGGTCCCTTGCTTCAAATGGGTATTAGGCTATTAATTAAGGCTCATGATTGCAGTTATCCAATTTGACAACTTGTTTTTCTTGTTTAATATTGCATTACAATTACTCTCACACACACACACACACACACACACACACACACACACACACACATATAACTTATATGTACTACTATTTACATAAACACAAGGTCACATATCTAGATACCCCAAGAGTTATTGAGAAAAGTAACATCTAGCTCTCGTTACAAAGGTGTACAAGGGCAACAAGGGACATGAACGCCTTCGGTACCGGTCACGTCTTTTTAGTTTTTATCTAGCTATATTTAGACATTATTCTGAAGATTAAGAAGGATCAGTGGTAGTAAAAAGGGTTCAGTGAGATAGTTCGAAGCCTGTTAATTGTTCGAGGCCCTTTTAATACTGACTAAAATCGTCTGATATTAGCCAGAATACAGTTAAAAGGACGGCACCGTTACAGAAGGGGTTAACAGAACTATATTGACGTGACGATGGAGGTGGGTAACAAAATACGTGATCGAAAAGACCAGGAAAAAAATATGGGGTGAAACGTCTTAGAATCTCAAAACGAAATGGAGTGAAACAGGTGATGTCTAGGAAACAAACGAAAAATCTCCCCTTAACCCCTTCTGTACCGGCGACGTCTTTTAAAGTTTATTATAGCTATATTTAGATGATTTAGTGCCCGTTTAGAAGAATTTGTGGTAGCAAACGGGGTTAAGCGAGATATTTCGAAGCCTGTTAAATGCTGGAGGCCCTTCTTAAGCTGAATCAAATCGTCTAATAATAGCCATAATAAAGTAAACATGTCGCCGGTACAGAAGGGGTTAATCTATATTTTATTAATTTCACCACAACACCAAACACCCCCAATGAAATTAATTAAAGTATATATGATCCGCCGGGATTCGAACCCGGGTTATCACACACAGATTTTTGCCACCTTAATCATTACACCACCAGGACATAAACATAAACAATAAACAATAAATATAAACAATAAACAATAAACAATAAACATAAACAATAAACAATAAACATAAACAATAAACAATAAACAATAAACATAAACAATAAACAATAAACATAAACGATAAACAATAAACATAAACAATAAACATAAACAATAAACATAAACAATAAACAATAAACAATAAACAATAAATATAAACAATAAACAATAAACATAAACAATAAACAATAAACATAAACAATAAACAATAAATATAAACAATAAACAATAAACATAAACAATAAACAATAAACATAAACAATAAAACCGTAGTCTTTGGAGTAGGCATGTGAATTGACCACGTGCGAGTTTCAAGCTATAGGGAAGTTCGGCCTGTAAACATCGATATTAAACACAAATGCAGTAGCCTAATTATGTAGGTTTCTGATGGATAAATAGCATGTTGAATTTGGTTTTATGAATTAATAAATGTACTAAAACCGTATCATAGCTGGTTACTCTGGTAAATATCGATGTCTACAGCTCCAACTTCCTTATAGAATGAAACTGCAAGTAGTCAATTAACTAAGTGTAACGCAGATGAAAACCCCAGGCAAGGAACAAAAAGCTAAATTCGCACTCCCACTTTAATTTTCGCTCACACCCTTCTGAAGTTTGGACAAGATGAATGATACTCCATCCAGCCTGGCAAGAGTCGGGCTGGTGAAACGCGGGAGGAAGGGTTTTTATTGTCATTTTTACTTTGCTCGAGATCCGGCGTTTTTTTGTTTTTCCTACCTCGACGACGTATACACTATACAGTCTAATAACACACATAATAAAGACACTCCAACAGCTTCCTCTCTCTCCAACACCCCTTCTCCCCTCTCTACACTCTTCAGAAAACAGGAACAGTAGAAAGTAGCTACGAGGTGCCGTTGTAAAGGCTTATCCCTCAATACCTTCACCTGACCTGACATGACCGACCGTGCAGTCACTAACAGAAACTCCGCTCACCTCCATTTGGCACATTTATAAAACAATGCCTATATATTATTAAGTACGCTATTGCTAAGGATTAACAAGATTAATTTTAATTTGTACTATATAATGGAAAAAATGGCAATCTAAATCCAAATGTTATATGTTCACACAGGCATAAAGAGCATGATGTGATAAAGGGGATGGTGTTCATGTACTGGACATAATACACTACTCTCCGCAGAGCAGATATACTACTGCTCTATATATTCTATAATTTAGTATGTATTATGATTTTAATATGCCCGGGGAATTGAATGTCACAGTATTGCCCAGTGCCATGGCATGCGGTCTAATGTGTGTGTGTGTGTGTGTGTGTGCGCCTACTCGTTAAATGGGATAATGGCTAGTGCGTGGTGCCGGAAAACTTTGGGGGAGGATCCATCAAATTTGAGCTACTGAATTTCAATCTGAGAAAAAGTAGTAATTATCCTCCTCCCTCACCGCCACCTCCTCCCGCGAGCTAGAAACCCTCCACGGTAATAGTGTGACCTTGTACCCTACTGGGGGGAGGGGGAGGGTGGGGGGGGGGGGGACAATATTCATGCTCTGATGCAAATAGAGAAAACATAATGTATACCCACAAATAATCGATGTGCAGTCCCTCATAAAGATTCGTGGTCCTCTAGCATTTAATTTATAGATGTAAAGCCAGAAATACAAATCCAGATCTGTACAGGACAACCCCCTATTCAGTAAAAGGTAGTACACATGTTATTGGTCATATCTAAAACGCTTATGAACAACTTTGGAATGATCACTTTAAGGGGAGGTCTCCATTTGAGGGATTTTTTTCTTGACCCCTTTCTCCCTCATGTTTAGCCCCATTGCTTTTGATATTATAAAACGTTTACCCCATTAGTTTAGCGATTTTAAGAACGTTCACCCCATATTAAGACCTTTCGTGCAATTCAGGTGTCTATTTTATCCTGGCGAGCGATAGCGAGCCTGTAATTTAAGAGGAACCGGCCTTTGGCCGGGACATTTTTCTACCGAAAAATGTACAAATTTATCTTGAAAGGGACTCGAGGGGGGTGTAATTTTAAGGTTGATGGAGGTCTAGGGAACAAACTAAATACCTCCCCTTAAGCACATGCCCAAGTCGGTGTTTTGCTGCTACTTGCGCAGACGAGTGTGCACCAATTCAATGACGTCAACTTCTTCATTTCAAGAGGTATATTATGTTAAGCTAAATAACAGTGTCTGGCGGTAGCTGGGAGGAAATAAGTGAATCCTTGTGTGTTGAAAAATAGTTTGTTATGAACCTTTTATAGTGAAGGTGTTAAGGGGGAAAGCTTTATATATGGGTCTGTTTATATATGGGTCTGTTTATATATGGGTCTGTTTATATATGGGTCTGTTTATATATGGGTCTGTTTATATATGGGTTTGTTTATATATGGGTCTGTTTATATATGGGTCTGTTTATATATGGGTCTGTTTATATATGGGTCTGTTTATATATGGGTCTGTTTATATATGGGTCTGTTTATATATGGGTCTGTTTATATATGGGTCTGTTTATATATGGGTCTGTTTATATATGGGTCTGTTTATATATGGGTCTGTTTATTTACACATTAACTACTTTCTTAGTTTCCTCCTTAACTAGACCTCCATCAAGCTTAAAACAAACATCACCGAGATTCTCGTTCTAGATAAATTTATAAATTTTTCGATAGAAAAATGCGAAGGCCGGTTCCTCTTAAATTACAGGCTCGCTGTCGCTCGCCAGGAATAACTTGACACCTAAATGGCACAAAAAGTCTTAATATTGACCAAAAAATGGAATGAAGGTCTGAAAATCGCTAAACTAATGGGCCAAACGTCTTAAATCTGAAACTAATGAGGCTAAGCATGAGGGACAGAGGGGGCCAGAAAAACAATGATAAAATCCCCCCTTAACGTCATCTGGTTGGTGTCGCCCTATGTTTACTTCAACCTGTATTTGGCATTATAGTCTATTTTTACCCAGCTGATGATAATTTGAATCCCTTAGCGACTGATTTCTCGATTCTTAATGGAAAAATACGAAACTACTGAGTGTCTGCGTCATATTAATGCCAAGTTTTCACCATTAACACCATATTTCACTACAATATTTACGTTATGGCCGAGTAATCAAGATAGTAACATGACAATTTACCCTCAGCTGGGAAAAAAAACTATAATTGAATTTGCATACTCTATTTTTTATGCACGGGAAGACGAAGACTATGATTGAATTACGAGCGTAGTTTGTTGTTTATCATAATCAATTAACGATAACAATTTCACAAGCACAGTAATACTAGTACGAGTGAAAGGATTACCCAATTCGAGGGCTCAAAATGTATAAGAATTTATGACTGTGCCTGTACAACCATGAATCATAATACCTGCACACCCATTTGAAGCTGTACCGAACCCAAGCGAGACAATCCAATATTCTGTGATGTCCCAGAGGCTTCACAACTTGGCTTTAAAGATTCGAAGATTCAAATGGGTCACAACTTGGCTTTAAAAATTCGAAGATTCAAATAGGTGTGCAGGTATTATTGCTCGTGACTGTACAGTACGATCTACATTTACTCGTGGAATAAAAAATTCGCGGCCGTTGAAAAATACATTCGTATCTCGTTAGCCAAGTCAATTTACTGCCGCAAATTTTACAACATTCGAGCTTTTCCTTTACGTTTTTCTTTGTATTAAGGGGGAGGTAGTCGCTTTTTCAGGCCCGCCTTCTCCCTCATGTTTAGCATATAAGTTTTGAGATTTTAAGACGTTTGCTCCGTTAGTTTGGCGATTTTGAGATCTTTCGCCTCATGTCTTTGTCAATATCAAGACATTTCGTGCCATTTAGGTGTCCATTTTTTCCTGGCGAGCGATAGCAAGCCTGTAATTTTAGAAGGAACCGGCCTTCGGCCGGGAAATTTTTCTACCGAAAAATTTAAAAATTTATCTTGAAAGGGGGTCCAGGGGGTGTTGTATAAAGCCTTATGGAGGTATGGCGAGGAAACTAAAAAATAACTAATATATAAATAAATAAACCAAAAAACAAGCACTAGCCCCTTAAAACAAGCACTAGCCCCTTAAAACAAGCACTAGCCCCTTAAAACAAGCACTAGCCCCTTAAAAACTTTCATGACAACAAAAAATAGACAATATTTTTCTGAACCATCCGAGTAAGAAGATCATATTCAATTGCATGCAATCGTTTAGTAGTCAATAATATTAACGTCTAACAATTTTGCATTACATTACAAATATTGTTATGTTTTTGTTCATGAATACTGTAAATATGAAAAGCAAGGAGATTACTTAGACTCTCCTTTTCTCTGTTTCCCTGGGTTGTACCCATTCAGCCCCATTCAGCCAACTGTTTTAAGACGTTTATCCCCAACCAGGTGTCAATTTCTTCCTGGCGAGCAAGCATTGTATGGAGAAATCTGGCTTCGCCGGAGATATTTTTCTATCGAAAGATGTACAAATTTAGCTTGCTGTCAAAACAAAAATATATATATATGCTGGCTCGCTACCGCTCGCCAGGAAAACATTGACACCTGGATGGGGGTAAACGTCTTAAAACAGTAGGCTGAATGGGGCCGAATGGATACAAGCCAAAAAGCAAGGTGGGTTCCCTTAACCCCTTCTGTACCGGTGACGTATTTGCATTGTATTCTGGCTACTATAGTCAAAGTCACGGGAGAAAAGAAATTCCCATTTGGCAACGTCTTCCAACTTGTTTGAGTTGGTGCATTATTGTGGTGAATAGCTAAATGATATACAATAATGCTAAAGACAACAGACTTCAGTGTAAAACAGTAAAATATATTGTATTTACCTTTTTTCTAAACACAAACCTAAATGAAACAAATTATTAGCAGTCAGCTGGTGAAATACAAGGTTGTGGCCGAGCGTAGGAACGAAACAGTGGCGGAGTAAAGGGGAGGACAGAGGAGGATGTTAGATAATATACCATATATCTCCAATATAAAGCAATGTTGTTATGTCACATGTGTATGGGTTTGTAGTACAAGGCACATGTGAACAATGAGCACCCTGAACGTAGGTATAAAGGAATATTATTGTAGAGAATATACGAAAATAATTTCAGGGAGGGAAAGGGGAGGAGATATCCAGTGTGTGGCGCGGTCTTGAAATGAGTTTGAATTCCTTGGCCTTCCTCAACATTATTTTTGTATTTTCTTTACAATTATCTTCTTTACACCTACGTTCAGGGTGCTCATTGTTCACATGTGCCTTGTACTGCAAACCCATACACATGTGACATAACAACATTGCTTTATATGGGAGATATATGGTAAATATAATTATTATCTAACCTCCTCCTCTTTACTCCGCCACTGTTTCGTTCCTACGCTCGGCCACAACCTTGTATTTCATCAGCTGACTGCTAATAATTTGTTTCATTTAGGTTTATGTTTAGAAAAAAGGTAAATACAATTTATTTTACTGTTTTACACTGAAGTCTGTTGTTTTTAGCATCGTTGTATATCATTTAGCTATTCACCACAAGAATGCACTAACTGAAACAAGTTGGAAGACGGTTGCCAAACGGGAATTTCTTTTCTCCCGTGACTTTGACTATACTAGACGATTATACTAAGTTTAAAAAGTGCCTCCAGGAATTAACAGACTTCGAACTATCTCACTTAACCCTTTTTACTACCACAGATCCTTCGTAAGCTGCACAAAATCGTCCAAATAGAAAACAAGTATAACATCAAAAAGACGTCGCCGGTACAGAAGGGGTTAAGGGAGCCCACCTCGTTTTTGTTCTCTTTCTCTCCCTCTCTCTTTGGCTTGTATCCATTCGGCCCCATTCAGCCTACTGTTTTAAGACGTTTACCCCCATCCAGGTGTCAATATTTTCCTGGCGAGCGGTAGCGAGCCAGCATATATATATTTTTGTTTTGACAGCAAGCTAAATGTGTACATTTTTCGATAGAAACAATGTCTCCGGCGAAGCCGGATTTCTCCATACAATGCTGGCTCGCTACACCTGCATAGGGATAAACGTCTTAAAACAGTTGGATGAATGGGGCCGAATGGATACAAGCCAGAGAAAGAGAGAAAAGGAGAGAAAGATAAAAAAGCCGGTGACCCCCTTAACTAACTACCGATTCCTCACATTAACACTATCTGATCCGACGTCTTATGGGTTATTATGATACTTTATTAAATTGATATTGAGCATTTTGCTTGCGTTTGCCATTTTCGAGCAATGTATCATAACTTGTGCCTTAGGTTAACAAAAACGCCTTCCCAGAGTTCCTTCAAACTGAAAAATGCCGACCCAGACCCTCTTCAAGCGAAATTTGTAATTTTATTTTATAGGAAATTGCTCCGACCGAAAGCCAATTTCTAATTTTCATGCTCGCTTTCGCTCACCCAGAAACAAATTGACACCTGAATATGGTGAAGTGTTTTAATACACAAGTTAAAATGTAAAACTTGCAAACTAAACAAACCAAAATTGGGACAAGGACAATATAAAGTCAAATTAAATTATCAAAATCGCTATGTGGAAACAACGCTTACTAAAATCAAAATTATTAAATAAAAGAACACAATCACAGAGATTGTGTGTGCATATACCAGCAGAGACTAGTGCAGGCCTCTATTAGATTAGGATAGGTGTGAAGTGGGCTAAACCAGGGTAATGGGTTGGTGGTATATACCCAGAGACACACACGCGGCACAGATCCTGCAGTTCTGTTGGAGTGACTTGTTTAAGGTGGGAGGGCCAAGGCTAGACAATATTATACCCTGTTCACTTAAGGGGGGTAACCTGTTTTTGTTCTGTTTTTTTCTCTCTTTCTCTGGCTTGTATCCATTTGGCCCCATTCAGCCTACTGTTTTAAGACGTTTATCCCCATCCAGGTGTCAATTTTTTACTGGTGAGCGGTAGCGAGCCGGCATATTTTGTATTTATGTTTGACAGGAGGCTAAATTTTTAAATTTTTCGATAGAACAATGTCTCAGGCGAAGCCGGATTTCTTCATATAATGCTGGCTCGCTATCGCTCGCCAGGAAGAAATCGACACCTAGATGGGGATAAACGTCTTAAAATAGTTGGCTGAATGGGGCCGAATGGATACAAGCCAGAGAAAGAGAGAAAAGGACAGAAATAACAAAAAGCAGGTCACCCCCCTTAAGCCAGACATTTCAGATAAGAGTATAGACATTCGTGATTAGCGGACACGTCAGTGTGTAGTGGTAGTTTAGTTGTTGATAGTTAAATAGCCGTTTAGGTTACCGAGCATTTATTAACACTAATTGAAACAACAAAAATCTATTAAAGCGCAACGAGCACGTCAAATCATTGTTATCTCATCATTGTTATTCTATCATGTTTAATAATGTATTATACGGTAATATATAGGTGGCGTTATGTAATGGATCTGTCTTTTCGAAAATGATTGTTTTCGCTGTATGTTTTTGACCAGTGGTTTGATTCCGGAAATAACCTTTGATAGAACCATTTTGCATCACCGGAATCAGAATAATAGCATTGGTGTCCTTTTTCGCAATGGACATCGCTCATCTATTCATAATGCAGTGTATTATATTGCATTTTATCAAGGCACCACCATATTTATACAAATACTTCTCACCTAATTTTATTTACTGAAATCAACAGCTAATACGATAAACAAATGTTCTAATCTATCGATTAGAATATGGCTTAAGGGGAAGTATTTGTTTTTTCTTTACTCCCTTCTCCTGCATGGTTAGCCCCACTAGTTTTCAAATGTTTTGGTTTTCACCCATTTCTTTGTCAATATAAATACTTTTCGTGCCATTTAGGTTCCTTTTTTTTATTCCTGGGGAGCGATAGCAAGCCGGAGGATCCGGCCATCGGCCTGGACCCTTTTCTACCGAAAAAATAACAAATTTATCTCGAAGGGGGTATTTGGGATTTATTTATTTATTTATTTTTGTTCTATATATAGCTTGCTAGAGGTCTAGGGAAGAAACTAAAACAAATTAATATATACCGTTAATAATAAACAATAGCTATAATGTTAATAATAAACTAACGTCCCCTTAAGGAGGCGGGTAGGAGTAAGGGAACATAGATGACGTAGGAAGGGAAGAGGATAACCCACCATAAAGGCATGAGAAACGCCAATAGGTACAGTACGGATTGTGGGAGGCGGGGGTGTGAAGGACACTAGTCATAATATAGGAACAATAGAGTAAAGCGTTAGTTAGATAGTTAGTTAGTTAACCCATTCAGTACAGGTGACATTCTTTTTGTTATGTTCTGGTAATTATTAGACGATTTTATTCAGCTTAGGATGGACTTCTACCCATTAAAAGGCTACAGACTATCTCAATTATTCCTTTTAGCTACCATATATCCTTCCTAAACTTCACAAAATCATCTAAATATAGGTTAAATCCAATAAACAAGACGTCGCCAGTACAAAAAGTGTTAAGATAGGACTTCAGAGGCTATCAGCCCTTCAGGATTATTAAGCCAGCACACTTGAGTCAAAAATAGCGTGAGGACTGGAGAGATCCTTTTCGAGAACTCCAGTCCCTTGATATAAAGCGAGTGGAGTTGCTGGATATTAAGGAACACCCTGTTCTCAACATTATTCCTCCATTAAAAACCCCAATGCACTTGAATACATTAATGAAAGCATATGGTCCTCCCGGGATTTGAACTCGGGACACCACACCCAGAACATAAGCATCTAAACCATTACACCACCAACACCGTAAGAGATGCTGAACTAGGTGGAGTGAGAGAGGCGAGGAAAGAACAAGGCAGGAAGGATTCAAGGAGAAAGCAATGGAACGGTAAAGAGAAGGAAGTAGGAAGATGAGAGATAATTAAAGAACGAAGCAGGTAGGATAAAAGGAGAGAGCAATGGAATGGTAAAGAGAAGGATGGAGGAAGATGATAGGGAAAGAAAGAACGAGGTAGGAAGGTTACAAGACTACAAGAAAAAATATATGAAAAGGTAAAGAGAAGGAAGTAGGAAGACGAGAAAGGAGGAGGAATGTTGGGAGGAGGAGTAGGAAGCGGGAGGATGCTGGGAGGAGGACTAGGAAGGCGGGGAGGACCTAGGGAGGAGAGTACAGGGAGGGAGGCACAGCTCGACCCAGCCAGCACACATCAGCCTCAGTGGGTAGTGAACGGCGCTAGGACACACGTGCTCGCTCGCTCTCGCTCTGTCTCTCTCTCTTTCTCTCTCTGCCTCGTGGCTCTTCGGTTCGGCTGTTCGGATAGCCGTCGTGGTCATATCCCTCCATGTCGCATGTTAGTGATTCCGTGCAGAACTGCAAACCGGTGCTCTTTCTTTCCTTTGTTTCCACATAGACTGAGAACAAAGTGTGGTGTTTAGTACAAATTCGGAAAATCGTGTAGGTTGATCAGTGTTGTAATTAGGCTAAGTGTTGTTTATTGTACGAGTTAGTACAGAGTCGACTTTGATACAAGTTCGTTCGAAAAATCAGTGTATGTTAACTTGTTAAGTAAAGTTATCGAAGCAGTGACGGTTTTTTAAAAAGTTCGAAACACATTATTTGATACACTTTCCTAAGATGGTCTTTGTTCATAAAACAAACTTGAAAAACAGCTGTATCAGATATTAGTGTATCAACGCGTTAGTTACGTGTTCGTGAAAAAAATATGTCTTAGCTTTAACCGAAAGTTATAATATATTAAAGCTCGATAAGCAGTGCCGTTACTCGTTAGTGTTGTCTTAATGGTATCTAGAAAGTGTTAAGACACGCGGTGAATGAGATAAACACAGCACAACGGCTCTAGTAATGTATAAGTGGATTATCGAAAGATTGTAGCCTATGTGTGCGGTTTCTGACACGTTCGGCGAAATATTACATTGTACACTGCGTGTCTCGATAGTGGACTCAACAGAGCAACACATTATTACCATAAATGACTTTTGAAACTACATATATATAATACAACAAGATAGAGGGCGTTCATAAACAGCAAAGTGAAGCCAGAATTGGAGCAACAATTTGTAGTGCAATGATAAATAATTTCTTGGATTATTGATTTTGCTAATGGAAATTACCAATATATATAATCTCACAAAAATATGGAAGCAATAGCTTGGAAAATTATGAGGTTGGCGATTGATGGAAACAAGTTTGATGGACACGACTACAACTATTAATTAGTTACCACTCTTATGAATTGTTTAGGTGGTGGAAGTTTAAAACATACTGAACAAATAGTTATATCGTAAGAAATCTATATATGTAGCCTACTCAAATATACTGTATTATGTACATTTACATCACTGCTGCAATAAGACGGTTTGCAAAACACGAACGATATCCTATATTTTATTTTACTTTGAGGTACCGTATCAATAGTAAAACAGGAATCGTAAATTTATGTAAAACGTGCTGAGTTAGATTACTTACTTATTACTGTCCAGTGAAGGTATAAATTAAGCTATGTTCATTTTACAAAGGGTTAAATAAGTTACCCACGCATTTCCCCAGTAGCATCGAAATCGTCACACACATTAGGCGTCTAGTCTGCTGAACAAACAAGTCTGAAGTTATAATGTACCTGCTTTGCATATGTCATTTTTACACGTACATGCCGGGAAACACTCGCATACATATTCGCTCTATCTACGTATCGCACGCACACAAACCTCTCTGTTTCACACGCATACACATTCTTTACATTCTTCCCTCATTCGTACACACACCTTCACAACCTTCACACACTCTCTCTCTCTTGATCTATCTATCTATTTACCTCTCTCTCTCTCTCTCTCTCTCTCTCTCTCTCTCTCTCTCTCTCTCTCTCTCTCTCTCTCCGCGGACACACTCACGAACATACCCACACATCTGCATCGATTTCATATGTAACAAATTGCCGTGAGAATGAAAATTTAGTAGTATTTTGTATCGAGTGACTTGATAAAGTGTGGCCATGTCGAGGTGAGGCTCAGGTGGTGGAGGGATATTATGGATGTAGAGGTGAGAGGTGGAGTAGACGGGTGGAGAGAGAGAGAGGGGTGGAGTGGTGGATAGAAAGGTGTTGGAGAGGGGGGGCGGGATAGAGATGTGGCGGTGAGAGGTGGAGAAAGCGGAAATGGATGGGGTGGATAGAGAGGGGGGGGGGGGTAGAGATGTGGAAAGAGAGGAAAGGGAAGGGTGGATAGATAGGTGGGGGAGAGGGTTAGAGGAAGGGGAGGCGGATGGATAGAGAGGAAGTGGAGAAGAGTGGATATGGAGAGAGAGGAAAGAGGAGGGGGTGGATAGAGAGATGGAGTAGAGGGGTGGATAGAGATGTGGAGAAGAAGAGTAGAGAGAGACGTGGAGTAGAGGGGTGATACAGAGACGGAGGTGAGGGTTGGATAGCAAAATGGAGTAGGAGAGTGGAGTAGAGCGGTGATAGAGACAGGGTGTCAATCCACAAAATATGAATTGTGTTATCATTATGGTTTATTATTTTGTTATCATTATAGCGCGACGAAGCGGCGAAGGCGCGAGCTCTAGGGGGGTCCGGGGGCCCCCCCGGATTTTTTTTTGAGAATTTAGGTGTCTAAAACAGCATTTCCTGCAATCTAAAGGCAATCAAGATGGAATATATGGAGACCAAAATTGTGTCAATTTACCTTTTTTGTTTCTTATAAAAAAAAAAAATGGGGGAGTTTCTGTTATCATTATACAAAAAAATAATTTGCGTTATCACTAAAAAAAAAAAAAGCGTCGTTTGACACCCTGGATAGAGAGGTGGGGGGAGGGGGTAGATAGAGCAGTGGAGAGAGGGGTGATAGAAAGGTGGAAGTGAGGGTTGGATCGAGAAGTAGAGAAGAAGAGTGGAGAGATGGTTAAAATAGATAGTGGAGAAGTGGAGTGGTGTTATAGTTTAGGATTAGTGTAGAAAGATGTATAACTATATGGATATGTATTACAACTTGGAGGGCAAAGTAGAAGTGGAGTAAGTAGGAAAAGGAACGAGTATATCATTGTGATGTGTGAGTGGAGAAGCAGGAAAGAAGTGAAGAGTGAGTGGACAGGAAGGTGGAGCGAGTGGAGAAGTGAAGTGGTAGGGAGTGAGCCTGAGCAGGAAATTGATGTTATGATAGGGCTAAGTGGAGAGGTGTGGTGGTAGGGAGTGAGTGGATAGGAAGGTGGAGATGTTATGGTAGGAAGTGAGTGGATAGGAAGGAGGGGATCTTATGGTAGGAAGTGAGTGAATAGGAAAGAGGGGATGTTATGGTAGGAAGTGAGCGGATAGGAAGGTGGATATGTTATGGTAGGGAGTGAATGGATAGGTGTAATGTTAGGGAGTAAACAGGAAAATGTGGATGTAGGAGTGGACAATAATCAGAAGTATCTGAATGGAGAGAGGCAGTCTTGGCTGAAGTTCCAGCGACCACACACTAACAATATTACCTTGCGTTGGGGTGAGAAGAGATGCAGATGGATTGAGTTGGGGCTTTAACTTATACAAAACACTTACCCACTGTGTTAACACTTCAACGATGCACTTTGTGGCTGGTTTCATTATTCATGAGTTACCCGTGTGACGTGTACTAGTACTCCACTTGTACTCCACTTCTCACAGGCTGTCACCACTGGGGTTCACCTCGTCTCACATCAATCTCGACCATGTACAATTTTCTTGATATACCGGTAATGTGCTTTATTTACTTCCCCTGTGGTGTGTTTAATTCCCCTGTGGTGTGTTCTTTAGATTTATTTGATTGTGAATTTTTTTATTACTATTGTTATTTATTTTTATATTTATGTATGTATTTCTGTATTTAATTATTTTTAATTTTATCATTTTTACCCGTTGTGCTCTATTCTAATCGTGATCCATTCTTTATTAATTAATTACTGTGCTTCTCTTGTTTTAATGCCTCACAAATCAAACACCTTGCTTTCGTTTCTTCGGCAATAATATGCTTGCCTTTTAAATACCGTACTATGATTTCTCTGTTCTTCACCTACGATGGTAAATTAATAATATTGTGGTTTTTATTACCGTACGTGTTCCATTCCATCTGTGATTAATCGAATAACTATCCTCGCAAATACCGTACGGCTACCATTCGCCCGTGTTCTAACTACCGTCTTGTGCTTCCTCTAACCGCCTCGTTCCGTGCCTAACGACGAGAACAGAGACTGAGTTCTCGCGAGGGGCCGGACAAACAGCTGCTCACCATGTCTCGCCGCTTCCTCTTCTTCTGGAAGACCAAGGCCAAGACCAAGAAGAAGCCAGATCTCGAGGACTCCCCGGTAGGTCTATCTATCTATCTATCTATCTATCTATCTATATATATATATATATATATATATATATATATATATATATATATAATATATATATATATATATATATATATATATATATATATATACATTATATTTATTATATATATATATATATATATATATATATATATATATATATATATATATATATATATATATATACCGCTATATAGCCTATATATATATATATATATATATATATATATATATATATATATATATATATATACTATATATATATTATTATTTTTTTGGGGGGGGGGGTGACAGACTCAAGACAGAGCCAGAATAGGGACAACACAACATAAAACAATGAACACACAACACAAAACACACATTAAAACAAAATAGGTACTTCTACATTATACACATAGTGGGGGGCGGGGTAGCTTTTTCTGGACCCCCTTTCCTCCCTCACGTTTAGCATAGAAGTTTTGAGATTTTCAGACGTTCTTTTCGTTAATTTGGCGTTCTTGAGACCTTTTGCCCCTTTTCTTTGTTAATATTAAGAATTTGCGTACCATATAAGTGGCGATTTTTTCCTGGCGAGCAATAGCGAGCCTGTAATTTTAAAGGGAATCGGCCTTCGGCCGGGACACATTTTTCTACCGAAAAATGTACAAATTTATCTTGAAAGGGGGTCTAAGAGGTATTTTTAAGCTTGACGGAGGTCTAGCGAGGACACTAAAAAAACAAATTAATAGATACATATATAAACCAACAAAACTAGTATTACCCCCTTAAGGTAGACTAGTAACTATAGCAACATAAATCGGCTAACCTCCGCTATTTTGAGAGCTCTCGTGTCATATGTCTCTTATTATATTTATGGTTTTATGTGTGTGAAGGTGCAAAATGGTGAGAGATATCAGGAGTCCCTGCAAAACTATTCAACTATTCTATCTATTTACTCAGGCCCAATCCCCACTTTTCCTTCTTTCTTTTTGTTTGGGGGGGGGGGGGGGACTCAAGACAGAGCAAGTACAGGGACAACAGAAAACAACGAACACAGGAAAAACAAAACACAAATTCACACACTTCTAGGTCAAAAACAGTAATTTATGGCAATTACATATGTAACTGACATACCTATATACACGTTTAAAATCCTGCAAACATCAACAAAGCATAAGAACATATAAACACAGGCTAAGCAAGATGGAGAGGGAAATCTAGACACTAACAAATCATATATTCAAGCATAGAACATGAAAATAAAATAAAAACAGGCTGATAGAAATGAGGAGAGACAAGCCGAAAAGGAAATATAGTGCAGGATGGAAAATGAAAACATAACTGTGTATAATGGCAGAGTAGGGGCCGAAATAAAAAGGAAAACGGGGGGATTTGGGTAGAGGGGAAACGTAGAAATAAAAATATCATATAGAGAGATTGAGATAGGGTCGGGGGAGAAAATTATGTACGCAAACCAAAGCATGTACTAAATTGCATAGGGTGTGTGTGTGTGAGAGAGAGAGAGAGAGAGAGAGAGATCAAATAAATTATGTTGGTGGTGTAATGGTTAAGGTGTCTAAACATCTGTGTGTGATAACCCAGGTTCGAATCCCGGTGGATCACTTTATGCTTTCATTAATTTTATAGGAGGTGTTTGGTGTTGTTGTGAAATTAATACAATTAAATATATAATAACCCTTTTTTCCTAAATTGTCGTCTAGTTTAAAGTAGGCTACTCGAGAGGTATTAGATTTAGGTTAAACAAAATTAATAGCCCACACATCCCACCATCTTTTATTCGTAACAGACATATTTTCGTAATTTAGGTTATATATTTACCAGGTAACTGCATCCCCGGGCAGGAGATACATTGGATTTATGTGAAACTGAAGAATATATAATTTTCTCGGAGGTATTCATGGCGTGCAAAGCTTCTTTGTTTTGTTATACTTGGTGTTGGTATAGATCAATCACTCGGAGGTTTATCTTTTCTTGCTAAATACAGATAATTGTTCCAACCTGGTTTGGGCAATGGCAATGAGAGAGAGAGAGAGAATTAGTTATATAGAGTTACGCATAGATAGATGCATAAAACTGTGTGCAATTATTATGTTTTGAACACCAACCAACTTCACAAATAAACTCAATTAATGAAATCAACAAATACATGTGGCACTCCGAGGACTCGAACCTAGGATACTCACATCGAAATTCCGCGCACTATGCATTACGCTATCAAGACAGTTAGAATTATAACGATTGATAGATAGAGATAGTTAGTTATACACAGATAGTTAACCATACATCGAAAGATAGATACACTCAGATATGTATTAAAGAAATAGAGATAGATAAATGTTGAGAATGTGAAGACCCCCCTCGCTACATATATACCAACGCTGGAAAATCCACATACATATTTTTCAGAGCTGGTTTGCATCTATTTGAGGTTGTATACAATTTCCACGATTCAATTTTCACTTTTCTCCGCATTTTGTCCAACCCGCTTTCCGGCCTCTTCGTCCACAACGGCCTCCAGCATTGGCGTATGGTGATATCAGGCCCCGCAAAAGGCGCTGTCACACGAACTCATTTAGTGGAGTTTGTGTACCAGAATCTATAGGCGAGACTTTTTCTGTTGCGCTAGACATATCGAAGGCCTTCGATAAAGTCTGGCACAAATTCCTTATTTCCAAACTACCCTCCTACGGTTTCTATCCCTCCATCTGTGCCTTTGTCTCTAATTTCCGTTCTGGTCGTTCCATAGCTGCGGTTGTGGACGGCCACCGTTCACTTCCTCAACCTATCAACTCCGGTGTTCCTCAGGGTTCTGTCCTATCTCCAATTATCTTTCTATTATTCATTACCAACCTTCTCAACTGCACCTCCAACCCCATTCACTCATACGCTGACGACTCTACACTACACTATTCAACTAGCCTTCCACAACATCATTCATAGCAGGAACTCCAAAACTCACGGAAGGAGGCCACAAAACACTTATCTTCTGATCTCTCTACTATCTCTAATTGGAGCAGAGAAAAGCTTGTTACTTTCAATGCTTCCAAAACTCAATTTCTCCATCTGTCTACTCGTCGCCCCCTTCCAGGAATCTACAGTATGACCTACTCTTCAACAACATACAAATGAATCATTCATATTCTCTTAATATTCTCGGTGTCTCTTTTTCTTCTGATCTCTATTGGAAAATCATATTACCACTCTTGTTAAACCAGCTTCCCAGAAGCTGGGTGTGCTCAACCGCCTCCAGGGGCTCTTTACCCCTGCGCAACTTCTTACTCTGTACAGGAGCACAGTGCGTCCATGTATTACAAAGGAGTACAAAGGAAATCAAGCAACAACAGATCTAGTGACCCTTCTAGGCTGCTTATCCTCCAAAACACTGAGGATCAAGTGTCCAAACAGTGGTTTAGAGTGGGTAAGGGAACATTGGAAAGGGAACTACTGCCCTGCCACTAACGTGGCAGGACTAGGAAGTTAGTAGGGGACATATGGGTTAGTAACTGAGGGGAGGATAAAATAAAGTTATTCATTTACAAATGCAGTCAGTCGCGGGTTTGATGCGAGATATTTGTCTAGGCGGAATTTAAATGAATCAACGGTGATGCAGTCTATAACGTCTCGGGGAAGCCCATTCCACAAGTTGACAACTCGATTGAAGAAGAAATTCTTAGATTCGTGTGAGTTAAAAGATTTACCAATAATTTTGCAACCGTTTCCCCGCGTGTAATTTAGATTGGTCGATAGTGAAGTACTTACTACAGTTCATATTGTCGATGCCTTTGAACACTT
Source organism: Paralithodes platypus (assembly GCA_032716605.1). NCBI lineage: Eukaryota > Metazoa > Arthropoda > Malacostraca > Decapoda > Lithodidae > Paralithodes > Paralithodes platypus. The sequence continues at coordinate 27,091,425 of CM064576.1, read as the reverse complement.
GAATTAAGTCACCTCTTAATCTGCGCTGGGTTAAAGGAAATAGATTTAATTCTCTAAGACGCTCTTCGTATGGTTTGTTCTTTAGGCTAGGTATCATTTTGGTAACTCTACGTTGAACTCGTTCTAGCTTGTTTATGTCTTTTTGGTAATAAGGGCACCAGCATTGAACGCAGTATTCCAGAAGAGGGCGGACTAAGGAATTGTAAAGGGTTAGGATTACGTCTTTGGATTTATGCTCAAATGATCTGCCTATAAAGCCAATTATTTTGTTTGCCTTCTTAACAACTTCTGAACATTGTTGACTCGGTTTTAGGTTACTCGATATTGTTACTCCCAGATCGGTTTCTCTGTTTACATTCTTAAGCTGAGTGCCATTCATCGAATAGTTTGCTTTCTCATTTAGGTATCCGATATGTAGCACTTTACATTTATCCGCATTGAAACTCATTTGCCAAATTTGGGCCCAATGTGACAATTTATCTAGATTGTGTTGCATATCGTCAACTTGATCTTTTGAGAGTACGCTATTTGCAATTTTGTATCGTCAGCAAATTTTGAGATTGTACAGGTGAGACCCTCATCTATGTCGTTGATGTAAATTAGAAAGAGAATTGGTCCTAGTACCGATCCCTGGGGTACCCCGCTACTTACATTGGTCCATTTAGATGCCTTACCGTTTATGACTACTCTTTGCTTTCTGTCGCTGAGCCAATTTTCTATCCATTTCAACACACCGTCTTGTATTCCATGCGCTTTTAGTTTTAGCAGTAAACGTTTGTGGGGAACTTTGTCAAAGGCCTTTTGAATATCAGAAATATTGTGTATTGTTCACATGTGTGGGGAGGATCCTCTCGCACAGCACTTCTAGGCAAAGTAGAAAAGAAAGCCTTCCATCTCATTAACTCACGTCCACTCACCAATTTTCTGCAGTCTCTCTCTCTTCGCCACAAGGTTGCATATCTCTCACTATTCTACCGCTATTACAATAATCCGTGTTCCTCAGAGCTCTCTCAGTGCATACCTGCATACTCTTCGTAGAACACGTAGCACCCGTCATGCAACACAATTCCACCCCTATTCTGTGGAGGTCTCCAACCCAAGAGTGAAACATTATTCTTAATCTTTCTTCTATTCCACAGCTGAGCTGTGAAACTCTACCAGAATCAGCCTTTCCTCTTTCTATGACTTAAATTGATTCAAACTCCGTGTGTCCAGGCAGTTTGGCTCGAACATCCCTTGATCTTGGCCCTGTCATTCTTTCCACTCTGGGGGAGGCATTCGCCACAGGCAGTTCTGCCTTTTGTCTCCCTCACTCCCATAGGAAAACAAAAAGAAATAAAGAAGCTTAATGCACGTTTAACATATTGCTTCGAAAAACCAGCCCGGTTATAAATATACACCAAGGGTAAGAACACAAGAAAATGGCTTTTAGCGGGGGACAGGAGACCTACATTCTTGAAAGTAAACAGGGGTCGAGTGTACTATAGACCAAATGAACATGGAAAATCGTATTTGGATGATTGGCCCTGCTTTTGTGATACACCCTGCAAATGGTGTTAGGAGGGGATTGAATTATTTTCAGGGGCAGGGTGGATCCAAACCCTTGAAAATATTTAGGGGTTGGCTTTGTCATAAGCTTAATACAAATCTAAATGTTTACTTTGAAAATAGTCTGGTTGTAGAAATAGAGTAAATACAATATAATTATAAAGGGCCCCTTTTGGGAGGAGGGGGGAACCGAGCTCCTTGAAAAAAAACCCATTAAGATCCAAGTTTACTAAACGTCTAATGTTCATGTTAAATTTTGGTGCGATGGGCTTTTGAGATACCGGTATCGTGTTTTCGAGCGACTAATGCTTGGTGATGGATTATCTAGAAAATCATTAATGAGAAAAATATGTTGGCAGCTAACATTCATGCATGGTCATGCCCTTATGCATTATGGACAATAACAGTAACAATAAGAGCAATATGCTTGAACTAGGTGGAGGAAATAATTATGGCAAAATCCATTGCCCAAACCGGGACAATTATCTGTGTTTAGCAAGAAAAGGAAAACCTTCGAGTGCCTGATTTTTACCAACAACAAATATAACAAAACAAGATTTGCAGGCAATGAAAACCTCCGGGATTTTTTTTTTGTACAGTACCCCCCCCCAAAAAAAAATCTTCAGTTTTACATTTATCCAATATATTTCATGCCTGGGGATGCAATTACTTGGTAAATATATAACCTAAATTCCGAACACATGTCTATTAAGAGTAAAAGATGGTGGGGTGTGTGGGCTATTAACACATTATAATCTAAATTTAGTACCTCTCGAGTATGGTACCGGTACCCTGAACATAATATTATAACACTTAATTTCAGTTAGACGATTTTTTAGGAAGAAGGTTATTATATATTGCCATCTTAATTAAATTACTCTCTCTCTCTCTCTCGCTCTGGCTCTCGCTCTCTCTCTCTCCCCTCCCTCAGTATATTTTGCAGAGGGCCAATATCTTCCACCTCTTTTCCCTTCCACTATTGCCCACTCTCTCCCCCTCCCCTCCCTCTCTCTCTCTCTCTCTCTCTCTCTCTCTCTCTCTCTCTCTCTCTCTCTCTCTCTCTCTCTCTCTGTCTCTCTCTCTCTCTCATCTCTCTCTCTCTCTCTCCTCTTCTCTCTCTCTCTCTCTCTCTCTCTCTCTCTCTCTCTCTCTCTCTCTCTCTCTCTCTCTCTCTCTTTTTTTGAGGGTGGGGAGAGAGCCTCCTTCTTTTCAATCCTTTCCTTCAACTTTCCTTTTCTATTGGGTATGCCATTTCTACTAGAATTAAGTCCCGATCACCTCGTTTGGATCGTAAGGTCTGTGTGGTCAGTTTACCTATGTAAATCTCTCTCTCTCTTACTCTGTTTCTTGTGCTCGCATTTTCATCTTTTTTCATAATTAGGGACTGCTAGAATAAACTCTTGAACACTTAGCTTGAATCGTAAGTCTGTGTGGTTAGTATATTTATTGATTTTTGTTTAAAGGAATAATTCTGTATTTACCAATCTATTTATCTCTTAGTCTATTCATCTCACTCTCTTTGTCTATTCATCTCACTCTCTTTGTCTATTCATCGCACTCTCTTTGTCTATTCATCTCACTCTTTGTCTATTCATCTCACTCTCTTTGTCTATTCATCTCACTCTCTTTGTCTATTCATCTCACTCTCTTTGTCTATTCATCTCACTCTCTTTGTCTATTCATCTCACTCTCTTTGTCTATTCATCTCAGTCTCTTTGGCTATTCATCTCACTCTTTGTCTATTCATCTCAGTCTCTTTGTCTATTCATCTCACTCTCTTTGTCTATTCATCTCACTCTCTTTGTCTATTCATCTCACTCTCTTTGTCTATTCATCTCACTCTCTGTCTATTCATCTCACTCTCTTTGTCTATTCATCTCACTCTCTTTGTCTATTCATCTCAGTCTCTTTGTCTATTCATCTCACTCTCTTTGTCTATTCATCTCACTCTCTTTGTCTATTCATCTCACTCTCTTTGTCTATTCATCTCACTCTCTTTGTCTATTCATCTCACTCTCTTTTCAGTTGTTTGTCAAATGGTTTGGCAATATTGTTACCATTACCAATAAATCAATATGACATATTCTGTATAATATTGTATAACAGGACTACAATTTTGTCCAATCTATTGTATGCATTTATTGTCAAATTATAATGATTAAGTTTTACTAATGGTTTGATATCTAGATGTCAGGTCACCAAAACATTATATTCGAACTCCAATTGATTCAATCTCACTTATGTTGATATGGATATTTAAAATTTTCCCATCATCATAATTATCTGCTATTACTGTGCATTCAGTCTATGCTAGCCACTCCATTAAGGGGAGGTATTTAGTTTGTTCCCTACGTTTTCATCAAGCTTAAAATTACACCCCCTAGACCCCCTTTCAAGATAAATTTGTAAATTTTTCGGTAGAAAAATGTCCCGGCCAGAGGCCGGTTGCTCTTAAATTACAGGCTCGCTATCGCTCGCCAGGAAAAAATCGACACCTTAATGGCACGAAAGGTCTAAAATTTGACAGAATGGGGCGGAAATTCTTAAAAATCACCAAACTAATGGGGCAAACGTCTTAAAATCTCAAAAGCAATGGGGCTAGACATGAGGGAGAAAGGGGTCAAGAAAAAAGTCCCTCAAGTGGAAATCTCCCCTTAAGACGCTTTGCTATCGAGAGTACCGTACTTTAGTTTCTAATTTAGTTGATTACAATACGGTAGTAACAGTTGGAGGTGGAGGGACAGAGGGGGAGAGGTAGACCGAATATGAGGTGGAAGGATGGAGTGAGGAAGTACATGAACGAAGGCGGTGCTGGTTGGGGGGAGGGGCGTCGACTGACTGGGGACAGAGGTGCATGGGGGCGGTTCGTTCGTGGCCACCCCTTCGGGGATCACGGCGTCAGGCAATAGATAGATAGTAACAGTTATCCGGGAGCCCCACAGTACCGGTATACCTTGTTTTTTGAAGAGTTCTGTTACTTGATACCGTACTTAATTTTCTGAAGAATCTGTTCTTTGTTAGGCCCTCCTGTACCGGCGACGTCTTTGTATATTGTATTTTAGCCTATATTTCGACGACTTTATGCAGTTTACGAAGGGTCTGTGGGAGTAAAAAGGGTTAATTAAGAGAGTTCGAAGCCTGTAAATTGCTTGAGGCACTTCTTAAGGCGAGTGAAATCGTATATCAGTAGTTAGCATAAAATAAGGCAAGGACGGCACTGGTACTAAACGGGTTAATCATCTGAGAGCGTATACTGTCTCCCAGATGTGGAAAATCTACAGTACAGGCAGAAGTACTGGTGTGGTGTGGTATTTTATTCCCTATGATCTGTTGGATAGAGATCGTCAAAGAAACTAAACCATCTTGTTGTTATGAGGGATTGTTTTCCTCTGAACAATTTGTTATATGAGCACTAGTATCTCCTTCCTAGGGATCTTTCACTGATATCTGAGGAAGCATAAACTGATGAGGCTTTGAAATTATTTTCTAGAACTTGGCCAAATCCTCACTAATTGATCTCAGCCATCCAAAGAGATTTAAATTAAGAAAACTTCCAAATATTGATACTTTTCACACTCATTGAACACTGTCACGAAAGTATTAGGCATAGTACTCTCCTCCTACAAAACAGGTTAAGGGGAGACAGACCGTTTTTAGTTTTTTTTTTAAAGTCTTATTAATTCATATATTCCTTAGTTTTCTCGCTAGAACTCCATCAAGCTTAGAAAAACACCCCCTAGACCCCCTTTTAAGATAAATTTGTACATTTTTCGGTAGAAAAATTTCCCGGCCGAAGGCCGGTTCCTCTTAAAATTTCAGGCTCGCTATCACTCGCCAGGAAATAATCGACACCTAAATGACAACGAAATGGGGTGAAAGGTGTTAAAATCGCCAAACTAATGGGCCGCACGTCTTATAACCGAAACAAAAATGGGGCTAAACATGAGGGAGAAGGAGGTCCAGAAAAACGGTCTGCCTCCCCTTAACCAGGACCACAAACTTTACCCCTTGATGGTTGCATCGTTCAGTTAAACTGGTATTTACAGTTATTGCCTTGCTGGTGACAGTCTCCAGCAATCACTGTCAATGGAATGCCTGTCTATATATATATATATGTGTGTGTGTGTGTGTGTGTGTGTGTGTGTGTGTGTGTGTGTGTGTGTGTGTGTGTGTGTGTGTGTGTGTGTGTGTGTGTGTTGTGTGTGTGTGTGTGTGTGTGTGTGTGTGTGTGTGTGTGTTACTCAGTTACTTGTTCGTCAAGGGGAATCCACGCAATGCGAGCTAAGCTCATTATTATCGCGCCTCCTTAACTGGGAATGTATTGCGTGAAATGCATGTTAAGTGTTTTATGTTTTTTTTTTTGTTTTTTTTTTTTTAAGAGACAATGAACGGAGGAAGGAAAAACACAGATAAAACAAAAAGGTCCATGTGCCTAAAGGCATCCTCCATTCATAAAATGTTTGTAACAACTGGATTTAAACATTTGTTGATTGTAAGTTTGTGGAAAGCAATTCGAGGGAAGTGAATTCCAAAGAGTAGTAGCTCTGGGGATAAATGAATTCTGATAAGCAGAAGTTCTGCATTGTGGAGGAGAAAGTGTAAATTCATGGGCGCTCTCAGCTGCCCTAGTTCTACGGGGAAAGATGTGGAGAGGCGGCACAATTGAAGCAAGTTCCTCGGAACAATTGCTGTGAAAATATCTGTAGAATAATGCAAGGGATGCAACGTTTCTTCGTATGGCTAATGTAGGAAGGTCCTGTGTGATTGCAGGGTTATTGATTAATCTAATAGCTTTATTTTGAATTTTGTCCAACTGCCTCAATGCAACCACTCCACTTCCACCCCACAGAGGTGAACAGTAATCCATCTGAGAGCGCACATGACTTTTATATATTACGGCCAACTGTTGGAATGTACTGTTGGAATGGCTGTGGATGTGTGTGTAGTCTGTATTTAGCCAATTGGCGACATCGGAAACGAAGGCTTAGGGTGGATCTGTATGGTACCATTCTCACTATAGACGGTACCGTCTCGCCCGAAGGCTTAGGTAGCCATCAGCTTAGGTGAACCATATGATACCCATCTCGCCTTGTACCATTTTTGCCAACCCCAGATGGGACGTCACAACGTCGTCCACTTATTCCAGGTACCTATTTACAGCTAGGTGAACTGAGGCTAACACATGAAAGGAGACAAGCCCAATTTGTCTCCGCCCGGCCGGGGATTGAACCCCCGACCCCTCGTGTGTGAGACGAAAGCTCTACCTACTAGGCTACGGGCTGTGTGTGTGTGTGTGTGTGAGAGTTATTTTTTATTTTGTATAGCCTATATATATATATATATATATATATATATATATTATATATATATATATATATATATATAATACCGGTATATATATATCAGTATATACGGTATATATACACAATATATATATACACAGTAAATTATATAATGTATATCCCTCATCGAGACTCGAACCACAAACAGTCAGGACGACGAGAGCCCATCCTTTAACTCACTCTACCACGGCGGGATGAGGAATAGTTAGCCATTTCCTATAATTATATATTAAGGAAATGGAGAAATTCTACGTGGAGGAAATATTGCCTATGGGGATCAGAACAAAACACCTATGCAAGGGGTCTTATGGTCTTATAATGCTTTTGAATAACGGCACAATAATGGTCTCGTTTTTAAGGGAGCCCACCTCGCTTTTTTTCTCTTTCTCACCCTCTCTCTTTGGCTTGTATCCATTCGGCCTCATTCAGCCTACTGTTTTAAGACGTTTACCCCCATCCAGGTGTCAATATTTTCCGCGAGCCAGCATATATATACTTTTGTTTTGACAGCAAGCTACATTTTTCGATAGAATTTTTTTTCCGGCGAAGCCGGATTTCTTCATATAATGCTGGCTCGCTATCGCCTGCCAGGAAGAAATCTACACCTGGATGGGGATAAACGTCTTAAAACATTTGGCTGAGTGTGGCCGAATGGATACAAGCCAGAGAAAGAGAGAAAAGGAGAGAAAGAGAAAACAAAAAAAAACACAGGTGACACCCCTTAACCTTATTCGCCGCAGCCGCACGTTGTTCTGAGTTTGTTAGGTTTTTTATTTTTCAGATTATATAGCCCCAAAATCTATAACACTCGAGTTATGCTATTATTGGTTGGCCTTTCATTTGGGAATCACGTATTTTGCATTACATGTGTGTTTTTTTTTTTTATCAACTTACACCATTTCACATTTTCCAATATTAATGGACATTGGCCACTTTTCTAACCAATCCACTGTTTTAAGTATATCGGATTGTAGGGAGAGAGAGAGAGAGAGAGACATTGCGAGCGATAGCAAGAGAGAGAGAGAAAAAAGAGGAGAGGAGAGAGAGATAGGGAGCGATAGCAAGAGAGATAGATAGAGAGAGAGAGAGAAGGAGAGGAGAGAGAGAGAGAGAGAAGAGGAGAGGAGAGAGAGATAGGGAGCGATAGCAAGAGAGAGAGGTGTTCTATTTCCCGATATGAGTGCTGGTAAATCTAGCCCCTTATGTTCTTGGCTATGTTCAGTTGGCTGAATGGGGCCGAATGGATACAAGCCAGGGAAAGAGAGAAAAGGAGAGACAGATTAAAAAAAGCCGGTGACCCCCCTTAAGTACAATTTATATGAAGCATATCTTAGTGGGTACAATGAAGAAATGTGAATATCAAGTAAATAATATATGTTTGAATAGATAGGTTCTTTTCCAGCCAGCTATATAAGAGTGGTCTCCCTCTTATTCACAAACTTTGTGTCCCCTTAGAAATAATTTCGAGCCAGCTGTCACAATGGATAATATGCATTCATTTATCTCTCTTTCTCTCTCTCTCTCTCTCTCTCTCTCTCTCTCTCTCTCTCTCTCTCTCTCTCTCTCTCTCTCTCTCTCTCTCTCTCTCTCTCTCTCTCTCTTTAATATATATATATATATATATATATACCGGTATATATATATATACGTGTGTGTGTGTGAGTATGTGTGTGTGTGTGTGTGTGTGTGTGTGTGTGAGATTGTTTCAAATGAAATTTTGATAAAATGACTTGGTGAATCATCATCTAAATGTTAAACTATCAGTTACTTTGTTAACATTATATATTTCTTTGCAAATATTGCTGTGATAGTTATATCATATACTGTATATATGAAACACATAATTGAGGTTAATGCACAAGGAGAACCTTGTAAAATTGTGATGATACTATCTTGTTAAAACCACAGAAATAATATGTTTTATATGTATATATAATTACCTCTGCGTATGAAATGAATTGCGGCTGGCCGAAAAGCCCACTGGAGTTCTAATATTACACATTTTATTAAGTGCAATAATAATATATATAATTAATGTCATGCAAATAGTCGTGGCAATTAGCACACGTAATTATAAAACGGGCAAAAACTGGATACAAGATATTTTGTAATAATTTGTTCTAGCATATACATAAACAGATATAATTTTTGACATGTCGGCATAGCGGCAGACTGGAATTTTCAGCAGACAAAGAGAGAGAGAGAGAGAGAGAGAGAGAGAGAGATGACATGTATGAGAGGCAAAGATATGGGCGTTGTGGTTAAACGATCGATATATGATTGCATAGATTATGAAATACAGATATTTACAGTATATATATGTATACCGTATATATATATATATACCGTAGGCTTTATATATATATATATATACCGGTATATATATACCGTATATATATTTTGATATACCGGTATATATATACCGTATATATATTTTGATATACCGGTATATATATACCGTATATATATATATATATATATATATATATATATATATATATATATATATATATATATATATATATATAAATATATACCGTATATATATATATATATATATATATATATATATAAATATATACCGTATATATATATATATTTATATATATATATATATATATATATATATATATAATATATATACCGTATATATATATATACCGTATATATATATAATTATACAATATACCGTATATATATATAATTATACAATATACCGTATATATATATAATTATATATATATATATATAGTATATACATTATGGAAACGATATGGTTGGGCAGTCTACTATCTAGTATTTAATTTTAGAGCTTATTAGTGTCCCTCTAGCTTCAAAATGAAGATGAGACTTGGCATGGATACTGAAGGGGTTCTAGGAATGGATTTTAAGGAACACGAATATTTAAAAATTGAAAATATATGTATCTTTAACTATCCATTTTGCAAATTCTTCTTCTTCACTTGCGTTACTCTCTCTCTCTCTCTTTCTGTCTCTGTCTCTCTCTCTCTCTCTCTCTCTCTCTCTCTCTCTCTCTCTCTCTCTCTCTCTCTCTCTCTCTCTCTCTCTCTCTCTCTCTCTCTCTCTCTCTCTCTCTCTCGTACTTGTCGTCTTCACTTGCGGTCATATTTTCCTCCTCAGCTCCCGGCAAATACCCACTTCCAGACTTTATTATTCGTGTCCTAGCATCAACACCTTGGAATTATTGGACTGTTTACCGTCTCACATAAAAGTATACAGCTGAATGAATTTTCTGCGTTGGAAAGGGGTACAGTGACATTAAAGATTTACAGAGGTACAACACAGTAAAATAACCGTTCGCCAGGAAAAAGATCGACACCTAAATAGCACGAAAGGTCTTAATATTGATAAAGAAATGGGGTGGAAGGTCTTAAAATCGCCAAACTAATGGGCCGAACGTCTTAAAATCTGAACAAACAATGGGGCTAAGCACGAAGAAGAAGGGGGACCAGAACAACGTGTGTAACTTGTGTAACTTGCAACTCCTTGATAAAAATGCCACCCTGATTTTCTCCTAAGACCCACCAGGTGATTGAATCCCGAAGATAAACAATGGCAAACTTTGGGAGCCAAAGTTTCGTCCCCTAAGATGCGGCCTTTCATTATCGGGAATAATAATATGACGGGGGACCGAATATTTCAGGAGCCTCTATTAAGCCACATGTGAGATAACGGGACAGTGGTTATTTTTTGGGGGTCTATGTATTTATATAATCATCATCTATTTTCTAGTTTCCTCGCTAGACCTTCATCAAGCTGAAAAAAACACTCCCTAGACGCCCGTTCAAGATAAATATGTACATTTTTCGACAGAAATATTTCCCGGCCGAAGGCCGGTTTCTCTTAAAATTACAGGCTCGCTTTCGCTCGCCAGGAAAAAAATCGACACCTAAATGGCACGATAAGTCTTGCTATTGATATAGAAATGGGACGAAAGGTTTTAAAATTGCCAATTTAATGGGCTGAACATCTTAACATCTAAAAACCAATGGGGCTAAACTCGAGGGAGAAGGGGGGCCAGAAAACCCGGCCTATCCCTCTTTAAGCCACATGTGAGTTAACGAGAATCATAAAGAACTTTTTTTTTGGCGACAGTGGTGAGCTCTTTAGGATTATGTATTTTTTGGCCATAGATAATTTCGGCTACAGTTGCTTCGCTCTTGTTTGAAGTAGATGAGCGTATATCTAATGTTTCTTACTCTAACCCAGCCTAGCCTATCCTATTGTAACCTTAAGATAACCTATCCTAGTATTATCTAAACTATATACCTGACTTAATGTAAATAACCTACCAAAAGCTAACTCAACCTTAATCAAACCCAGCCTAAGGTTGCCTAACCTAAGCAAAATCTAAAAATAAAATCTTAAGTTCGCATAACCTACCGTAATTAAATCCATGTTTAACCTAAATTATCCTATGCTTATCTTAGCCTAACATGACTGTCATTAAAATTATGATCTTAACTTACCCAACCTAATATAACCCACTGAAATCAATGTCAAACCTTCGGAGGATCAAATCTTAGTGCGGACATGAATCATTATACATTATGAATCAAATGACAAAAACAAACAAGAACTTGAAAACTACAGTCCATGTGTCTCAGTTAAGGGGAGGTTTTTAGTTTTGTCCCTAGATATCCTTCAAGCTTAAGATTACACCCCCTTGAGCCCCTTTCAAGATAAATTTGTACATTTTTCGGTAGAAAAATGTCCCGGCTGAAAGCCGGTTCCTCTTATATTACAGGCTCGCTATCGCTCGCCAGGATAAAATCGACACTTAAATGGCACGAAAGGTCTTAAAATTTACAGAAATGGGTCGAAAGTTCTTAAAATCACCAAAATAATGAGACAAACGTCTTAAAATCTCAAAAGCAATGGGGCTAGACATGAGGGAGAAAGGGGTCCAGAAAAAAATCCCTCAAGTGGAAATCTCCCCTTAAGAAACCTGAACAATTACAACTATACTATTATGCAGCATAACAACAACAACAAACGTTCGTAAATAAAGAGAAATGTTGATATTATTTAGTGAAAATGACGTTGAATGAAAATGATGGTGCTCTAAACAACATGAGATCCTAGAATATCCTATAATGCAAGATACAGGACAATACAATGTTAAAGAAGAAAGGAAGGACAAGTCACATTTATATAATCCAATATGAAAACAGGGAGCAATATAATATGTACAAGAAAGAAGGAAGGAAATTAGGATATAGAACAGAAGGAAAGAAAGACAAAAGAGTTTATAAAGGAAGGAAAGAAGGAAGCTCAATTTAATATGGTGTTGTGGTGAAATTATTAAAATATAGATTATCAGTAGGTTCAGGGATATGTCGTAGCGAGGCCGGCCTATATGATCTGTGCCCCATGAATATTCTTTCCTCTCACTTAACCCTCTCACGTCTTTGACGCAATTTTGAGCCTATTAGGGATATTTTAAAGCCTTTGTTACCATCAGGGATATTTAGAAACCTTTAGTTTAGTTACTTCAACCTCTGCAGTTGTCTTTGAGTTAGCTGTGGGCAGAAAACTAATTTTGGAGAGGTAATTATAAGAGTGAGAGAACTATTTATTATTGCTAATCTGGCAACCTATGCGTCATAAAAACGTGAAAGGGTTAAACATGATTAGATTAATATCCAGTAGGCTATTCGAGAATGGATAATAAGTCATGACTAAGAGGGTGTACGAGAGCGAGGTGGAGGGACAGAGGGGGAGATGTAGACCGAATATGAGGTGGAAGGATGGAGTGAGGAACTACATGAACGAAGGCGGTGCTGGTTGGGGGGAGGGGCGTCGACTGACTGGGGACAGAGGTGCATGGGGGCGGTTCGTTCGTGGCCACCCCTTCGGGGATCACGGCGTCAGGCAATAGATAGATAGATAGATAGATAATAAGTCATAGGCGTGTGCATACACCTTTAACCGTCCTGGTGGTGTAATGGTTAGAGTGTTTAAAATCTGTGTGTGATAACCCAGGTTCGAATCCTGGTGGATCACATATATACTTTCATTAATTTCATTGGAGGTGTTTGGTGTTGTGGTGAAATTAATACAAATATAGAATATGAAGGAAGGAAGGTATCAAGACAATATTTTCTATAAAGGAAGCCAGGACAGAAAGGGTGTAGTTGGCATATATTAACCACAGCCTGCACACGGGTCTCTGTGATAAAGTATCGGGGGGGGGGGGGGGTGTAGAGAGAGATATTTTGAGACAGAGATATTGGATTATTCAAACGCCTAGCAAATACCGTACGTTGAATTAGCATAGGATTTATGCTGGTTTAACACAGAGTAACATGTTGAAAATTATATGAGAGTTGTATTAATGATTTCTATAGTAATTACCGAATCTAACATGTAATATTAACATGGCATATAGGTTACACTAGTATATACAATGATATAAGTGGAATTAGCAACAAAGGAAACATAGCCTCAACCATACCGTAACACAGCCTATATCATATCTTAAGGGAGCTCAGACGGTATTGTGCAGCATAATTTATTGGTTAGGCTCAATGGTTTAAGGAAGGGGTTTAGTTTGCTCTCTAAACCTTTATCAAGCTTAAAAAACACCCACAAGACCCCCCTTCGATATAAATTTGTACATTTTTCGGCAGAAAAATTTCCTGGCCGAAGGCCGATTCCTCTTCAAATACAGGCTGGCTATCGCTCGCCAGGAAAATAATCGACACGTAAATGGCACAAAAGGTCTTAATATTGGCAAAGAAATGGGGCAAAAGGTTTGAAAATCGCCAAACTAATGGGGCGAATGTTTTGAAATCTCAACTAATAGGGCTAAACATGAGGGAGGAGGAGGACTCGAAAAACCAACTGCCTCCCCTTAACACAGCATAGGAGAGCAAAGTGAAATATAGCATTGGATATATCACAGTAAAACACACCGTAAAATAATATATCGTAAGTTCATATGACATAGTACCTCCTGCTCAAAACAAACCTTTAGATACAATCTAGAGTAAGCAAAAAAGGAAGGGTTTTGTTGATTTGTTGTTGTTGTTGTTATTGTTGTTATTGTTGTTGCTGTTGTTGTTGTTGCTATTGTTGTTGTTCCTATTGTTGTTGTTCCTATTGTTATTATAGGTGTTCCTATTGTTGTTGCTATTGTTGTTGTTGCTGTTGTTATTGTTATTGTTGCTGTTGTTATTGTTGTTGCTATTGTTGTTGTTGTTCATTAGACGGGTTCCCTTTGGTAAACAGCCCAGGGGTATGAGGTGAGGTGAGGGACTGAGGTACTATACACACATATTAGGCACACAGAAGTACCGGTACTACATAGACACATTTTTCACCCTATTGTCATATTTGGGGTGACTCGAGTACATAATTATATAGTATATACTGGTGCAGCTTGATATAGTGTAGCCTAGACTAGCATAACATAAGTACGGTATATAGCATGGAATACCGTAACATTATATTCTACTGTACATACATTAACTGATAAAGCTACTCTACGATTATGCCTACGATGATTAGTTTGAGTTAATATTTCTTTTCAGATCTTACAGAAAATTCAAACTGTTTACTTTACTTTACTCTAGCACCGTGCTAGAGTGATTATGAAACTTAGCAATTTACCTGATTGTATATCTATCCTAGCACTTCCCCAATTATTAGTTGGTATTATTTAGTTGGTATTAGTTGGTATTAGTTGGTTGGTATTATAGTTGTTTTGCTAATCCAGAGCGTTGTCTATATATTTACCTAAATTCCATACCGAATTCTATAGCTATTGTGGAAAATGGCCTGTCATGAGTTAATATATAAGCTAGTCCATAATGTGAATATATAAGTAACCTGAAAATACTTTGAGGACTTGATAACATGTGTTATATTTTACCAAATCAATATATAAAATATAACAGCATAAATAGAGGTTTATTTTTGACCAATATTTCATTTGCAGGCCAGTAGCTTGGTTTCTGCTTAGGCCTAATAATGAATAGACCGAATTATGTTGTTCTGTTATAGATAAAAGTGTTGAATTAGCTATTTATTTACAAAGGCGTATTATTAAATCAATATATGACACACATGTTACTGTTAGTAGTCATACAATAGTAAAAACCGATATGTTGGCAAGTATCCTACATGAAGATTGTTGTGAATATACTTTGCTAATAATATTGATAGTTTGTCAGTATAGAGTACAATACCAAATGGGACAACACGAACTGACAACAAGAAATACAGGTTTGACAATGAAATCTACTGTAGTCGTGGTCATGAGTATTTGAACATGCACGTAATAATACTACAACACAAAATAGTGAGCATTACATATTGAATCCCAGTAAAATTATCTTCGTGGGTCAAACAGCTTATCAAAATAGTTCGCCTGCGTATCAAAATTCAGCCTCCAAAAAATTGTCCCGATACAACAACAAATGCAAACCTAAGCCAGTAGTTGTCCAGTACTTATCTATTACAGTGCCCCCAGTGAGGGTGAGAGGTTGCTTACACACACACACACACACACACACACACACACACACACACACACACACACACACACACACACACACACACACACACACACAGCCCGTAGCCTAGTAGGTAGAGCTCTCGTCTCACACACGAGGGGTCGGGTGTTCAATCCCCGGCCGGGCGGAGACAAATTGGGCTTGTCTCCTTTCATGTGTTAGCCTCAGTTCACCTAGCTGTAAATAGGTACCTGGAATAAGTGGACGACGTTGTGACGTCCCATCTGGGGTTGGCAAAAATGGTACAAGGCGAGATGGGTATCATATGGTTCACCTAAGCTGATGGCTACCTAAGCCTTCGGGTGAGACGGTACCGGCTATAGTGAGAATGGTACCATACAGATCCACCCTAAGCCTTCGTTTCCGATGTCGCCAATTGGCTAAAAATACAGACTACACACACATCCACAGCCATTCCAACGATACATATAACACCTACACATATAGGAGGCGGGAAATAACGAGCATGCTCACTCCCGCAATACAACTAGAGTAACAACCAGAGTAAGTACACACACACACACACACACCACACCACAACACTCACAAGGACAGCTATTATACTAAACCGGGAGATATATTATGGGTCTTAAAGCCAGGTTTCTTATGCTTGCAGTGAAGACGAAGGTCTGTGCGTGATTTAATGTAGAGCCTTTTTGGTAGGGAATCAGAAGGGGATGAGACAATTTCCATTTGTGGTCGTAGTTTATGAGATAGAGATCTGACATTTCTGCAACCAAATGTGTATGACTTATAACAAGACTGCATTTACATAGTATAAGAAATGAAAGCTGCATACCTATCCCTGTAAAAGGTTAATTTTTCACCATATTTTCTTGAGATATGTACAGTAGATGCATTACTTATGAAAGGAAGTCGATCACAATAATAGCGCTATTTAATATCAATCTGACGCAGGTATTGTGTACGATCAATGTGCTTGTTTTCTAACTGTGTAGTGTTTTGGGTGCTTATACTGTATATGTATAAGCAGGCACACACATGGAGTTTCACGCACATACCGGTACCGGTACTCAATTACTCACAAGTAATTTTCTTAAGACCCGGGTGTACTTATTTATTCACACACACACACACACACACACACACACACACACACACACACACATAAACACACCCCACACAAACACACACACACACGCATGTATACAAGGTTTTCAGAATGTAGCTGGTTGCACTTTCCACGCATTCTTCCAGACTTCCAAAAATATTTCCCAAGAGATCTGAAGACGCGGGTGAAGGAGAGTTACATAGATACACAGACTACACAGACCTTGCGGTCCCTACTAGGTAGTCCGGACTTAATGCTAAAATAAAATTTGCTACAAAGTGGAAGGCAAGGGTAGCAAAGAAGAAGGCTCTCTACCCACCCACCTCTCTCTCCGACCGTTGGTCGGCATGAGAGAGAGAGAGAGAGAGAGAGAGAGAGAGAGAGAGAGAGAGAGAGAGAGAGGGGATTCGGACTAGCTTCGAAGAACAGTGAACCATTAACCCCTTCTGTACCGGTGCCGTCCTTTCAACTTTATTCTGGCTACTACTAGACGACCATATTCAGAGTAAATAGGGCCCCAGTAACTAACAGGTTTCGAACTATCTCATTTAACATATTTACTGCCACAAATCTTTCTTAAACTGCACAAAACCATTTAGATATTTAATATGTTGTCTTACAGATGTATAGCCCAATCTGCAGCATACTTTTGATCGTTCTTATGATTCACGTCCATAATATATAGGCTAATCTTGCGGCACTCAAGCCTCTCGTTTAATAAATAGGATATGCAGGAGTAACATTTATCTCTAAGAAAGTAAGTGATATCAAGTTACGTTCCAAAAATAACACTTGGTTCCTTAGCATTGGTTAGGAGAGGTAACACCCTTCCCACGTGTTTGGAAATATGACCATTGATCGGTCTTTCCTCCTATCTAATAGTGTGGAGAATTAGGAATAACGTACCGTAACATGATTTAGTTACAAACCATTTATATTTATGAACCAGATTCTGAAATATCACATTTTACAAATCGGTATCATATAAGTGAGCCATATCAAGAAATTTAACTAATTTATGTCGATATTCGTCCACGACGGTTTATTACACGGAATTAATACTGTATATTCACAAGAATATAAACGAAATCTTACAGATAATACCTATATTTTTTAACCGTCCTCTAAGCATCTTACTACCTAACGATCTCATTACCAAGTTATATCAATCCAGTAGAAACCATAATAATACCGAAATAATCTTCGCATAACTTTTCCAATTATACTTTTGTGTAATTTTGATGGAGGTCTAACGAAGAAACTAAGACATAAAGGAATACATTAATTAATAGACCAAAAAACCCGGCCCATCTCCCCTTAAAGTGTACGGTACCGATTGTCACTCCGGCCCACGAACTGTAATATTATTCTGTATTGGGGCACCGATAACATTACACGCGCCCCATTGTTCGATAGTCCCCCGGCGCAGTGGAATGTGTGATTACCAGTGGATTAGCGGAATGGACATGGGATTACCGTCGCTGAAATCCCGAGCGCTAGTGGGTTCAGTCACCATTAATAGTTCTGGTGAAGGGAGGATTAGTATATATAACTTCAAATATACTGTATATACCGGTATATATATATATATGTTTCTAATCTCTGAGTGGGGTTCGAACCGCCGACCGTCAGGACGATAGCCGACGCTTTAATCAACTACACCACGGCAGTTGATTAAAGCGTCGGCTATCGTCCTGACGGTCGGCGGTTCGAACCCCACTGAGAGATTAGAAACATTTAGTGGCTCACGTGTATTTGTGATATATACTCAATATATATATATATATATATATATATATATATATATATATATATACCCGGTATATATATATATATTATTTGTTTTAAGTTTCCTCCCAAGACTTCCATGAAGCTAATACAAATATCCCGAAGAACCCCCTTCGCTTTAGATTTGTAAATTTTTCGGTAGAACAGTGTTCCAACCGAAAGCAGTTTCCTCATAGTTTACATGCTCGCTATCACAAAATGTATCATGACCTTGACTGTACTGTACATTAAAACACTTGGAAGCATTTACTGTGCCGTTCATGCAAGACTAGAAAACAAATTAAAAAATCGAACACTAATGTATTTAATAAATACGAAATTTTCGTCTCAACTATGGAGTCCTCTTCAAAGCTTACGTACCGGTACGTCATGATTATTGGGGTGAAGTATTAGTATCCCCTTGTGTACCGGTGATGTACTTTTGATTACATTCTGGAAACTACAAGACGATTTTTGTCAGCTTAGGAAGGCCGTCTATACCCATTAAAAGGCTACAGACTCAATATCAATTATTCCTTTTAGCTAACGGTACCATATATCCTTCCTAAGGCTCATACATTCGTCTAAATGTAGCTGGAATTAAATTGAATAGACGTCGCCAGTACATAAGGGGTTAATACATAAAACAAATTCCACGGCATATATATATTTCCTAGATATTAACCATTTGAGGATCATGAAGCGTTTTGATAGTTTATTCTGGCTATCAGTAAGCGATTTTATACAACTTAGGGAGGATCTGGAATAATGAATAAGGTAAAGACCATCCCAATTAACCATCTAACAAACATATATCCCTTATAATCTGCATAAAATAGTTTAAAATCTTCTATCCATATTTTCAGGTTTCACCTTTAAAATAAGATGGGTAGATTTTGTCATAAATATGATAATTTAAAATTACGTACTTTACACCTCAATCCCTCCGACATATATCTTTGTTGTTTATCTACAACGGTAATGTGTTTCTTAAATCACTTTACTTCTTCACGCCTAGCCTACCTCCCCATCCCAACAATCATTAATGTTTGTCCTCCTCAACCCTTCTTCACCCACCGCTTCTCCATTCCTTTCCTTGCTCTCCTTCTTCCTCTTCCTCATATATTGCCATCGAGGCCCCCCCCCCCCTCCCTCCCTCTCTATCTTTTTTGTTTTGTTCTCTCTTTTCTCTCTCTCTCTCTCTCTCTCTCTCTCTCTCTCTCTCTCTCTCTCTCTCTCTCTCTCTCTGTTTGTAATGCCATCCCAAAATCGAACCTAGTTTTTGAGATAACGTTGCTTTAGAAGAATCTGTATTTGTGTGATGAACACCATTTCCCTTCTACAGCGTGTCTGAATTCAATGCCACACACAGGTCAGGTTGAAGGCCAGGTGAAGGTACTGTATTGAGGGATAAACCTTTTACAACGGCACCTCGTAGCTTGTTTCTACTTTTCCTATTTTCTGAAGAGTGTAGAGAGGGGAGAATGGGTGTTGGAGAGAGAGAAAACGGTTGGAGTGGCTTTATGTGTGTTATTAGTCTGTATACGTCGTCGAAGTGTCCCCCAAGTGGGTGCGAACATGATATACATGCTAGGACGTACTACCACTTAGCTGTGTACGATTTTTCACAGACACACATCTCCAGTTCTCCCATTCTATATTTTGTGTTATATCTTCTATTTATGTTTTCCTTCACTGGCTAACCATGGTGTGTTAATTACTTCCTATCACTCCCATCAATCGTGTTACTCTATCTTCACTTGCCTCAAACTCTTCTTCCCACCGATTATCCTTCATTTGCCCTATTTCCTTACACATTAAGGGGGCCCACCTCCATTTTTTATATCTCTCTCTCCCTTTTGTTCTGGGTTCTATCCATTCGGCCCCATTCAGCCTACTGTTTTAAGACGTTTACCCCCATCCAAGTGTCGATATTTTCCTGGCGAACGATAGCGAGCCAGCATATTTAAAAACATGTTTTTGACAGCAGGCTAAATTTGTATATTTTGTTATAGGAACATTTCTCCGGCAAAGCCGGATTTCTCCATACAATGCTGGTTCGCTATCGCTTGTCAGGAAGAAATTGACACCTGGATGGGGGTAAACGTCTTAAAACAGTAGGCTGAAGGGGGCCAAATGGATACAAGGCAGAGAAAGAGAGAAAAGGGGAGAACAAAAGAATAGGTTACCCCCCTTAATGCACTTGTCCTTCCTCCATTATCTCCTGCCCATTTTTGCCACCTATATTCTATTTAGGCTACTGTTATGAGGTCAGATATATTAACACTTATCTTCTTTATAACGTAATATTGCTAAGACTAATCAAGGACTACCTGGATTCCGCGAGATTCCCATAAAGAGCATTTTGGGGCTACAACAACAACAGTAACAATAACAATAACAATAACAACAACACCAACAACAACAGTAACAATAACAACAACAACAACAACAACAGTAACAACAACAACAACAACAACAACAATCAAACTAAAATTATTGCGAATTGGAAAGAATCAACCTGGAAATAGATGACAAATGACAACCTATATGCTCTGGCCCTTTTTGAGTTACAAGAGGTTAGAGATGAATATTCCTGGTTTAAATATAGTGAACAGAGCAATGTTTTATTTGTATCTCTTCCTCTCCTTCCCCCAGCATTGTTTTCTTTGTCTTGTCCACCCCTCCTCCATCTCCCCTCAACCTCCATTTATCTTGAATTTTCCACCTCGCTCCTCTTCCAACCATCTCTTCTTTTGTTTCAGTCTTGTCCTATTTCTTTGTCTGTGTTTGCGTCTTCTTCTTCTTCTCTATATTTTCACTTGGTCCATCTAAATTTCGGTTCCCGGACATCTCAACCAGTAGGCCATTTCAACCAGTAGCTCTCAACCAGTGCCAAATCAACCAAGACCAACCAAACCAGTGCCAAAATATAGTACCGGTACTAACTTAACCTAACCAAAACAAATTGGTTGATTTGGTACTGGTTGAAATGGTCTACTGGTAGAGTTGTCCGGTCACCCTAATTGTTCCGTCCTCTTCTATACCCTGTTCATTTTAAGTAGGCTAGCAATCCTGACCCCTTACCTCTGTAATTAAAAACGGCTAGAGTATTCAAGCCAATATTTCTACTACCGGTACTTGGGAAGCGTCAGCCAGGCAGTAGGTGTAGGTATTAACAGCTCCTTTGCTCTAGCCCTTTTTTCAGTTCCAGAGGTTGTGGGGCCATAATTTATGGCCTACCTATAGTGAATAGACTATAGTAACCTCTTTATTCTCAACTACCTCAATTCCCGAGATGTGTGTGTTCAAATGGTTTACTATTGTGAACAGTTACGGTAGCCTATATATCTACCTCATTTATCTACTGCTCGAACTACTTCGTTATTTCTTTCTATATTCATGTACTTACTTATACCTTGCACGGAAAAATATCGATTCGTCACTCTTTTTACTCTGGGGGAGGCACTCGTCACAGGCAGTTTTGCCTTGTGTCTTCCTCATCCACATAGAACAAAAATATACTGTATATACAACCATCTCTCTCTCTCTCTCTCTCTCTCTCTCTCTCTCTCTCTCTCTCTCTCTCGTTCACGCCTTTGCTTTTATCTTCCCGTGTTCAATATTGCTCCCATGGTCTGTGTGCTTTTAAGCGGAAAAATCCTAGATTGTAGATGGCGAAATCTCGCGAATGGATTTATTGATATGTTACAAAATTGAAAGTTACCTGTATTCTGAAAATCATGGAAATGTAATATGCCTGTATTTGTAAAGCCATACAAAATCATAACTCGGCTAAAATCACTGACGGTCGCAAACCCTACCTGGACCTCTTATACATAAACAAGAAGGCAAGTATTATTTAAAACACACACACACACACACACACACACACACACACACACACACACACACACACACACACACACACACACACACACACACACACACACACACACACACACACACACACACACACACACACACACACACACACACACACTGTACATGCGCTCATTACAAATCTCTCTCTCTCTCTCTCTCTCTCTCTCTTTGCCTGTAACTCAACCTTTAAGCCCTATAAATTTATTTCACCACCCACTCCCCTGCCGTGCTTCTTTTATTTTCTTGACTTTATTTTGCTCGTCTTCCGTCTCCTTCTATATAACGATGGTTTCACTATTTTTTTTATTTTATCATAATTGCACTTTACTTTTCAATCTTCAATTTATTTGCATGATATACTTTATATTTGTTTTCTTTTTCTTTTGTAAATACTTCCCAGTTCAAGGAAGGGTAAGTAAATTTACGCATCCGCAATAGCTCTAGATCATGTACAGTACTTGAACATTTTGATTGCTGAAAAGGATAAACTACACCAATATGCACTGATTACTCTATATTTTAATAACGAAGGCATTTCCAACCTAATAAACAATTATCGCAAACGATCAGAGTGACATAATCCAGTAGGTTTGAGCATAACATTAAGGAGTGTCACCGGTTTTTTTTTATCTTTCTCTCCTTTTCTCTCTTTCTCTGGCTTGTATTCATTCGGCCCCATTCAGCCAACTGTTTTAAGACGTTTATCCCCATCCAGGTGTCGATTTCTTCCTGGCGAGCGATAGCGAGCCAGTATTGTATGGAGAAATCCGGCTTCGCCGGAGACCTTTTTCTATCGAAAAATGTACAAATTTAGCTTGCTGTCAAAACAAATATACTGTATATATGCTGGCTCGCTACCGCTCGCCAGGAAAATATTGACACCTAGATGGGGGTAAACGTCTTAAAACAGTAGGCTGAATGGGGCCGAATGGATACAAGCCAAAGAGAGAGGGAGAGAAAGATAAATAAAAAGCGAGGTGGGCTCCCTTAAGTGCCTTCTGGAAATAGGAAGCGAAAAGGAGCTCAACTGATAACAGAAGATTCTACCTCGCTCCATCAACATTTTTACTCTTTGCAGAGGCTATCAACCCTTTTGGATTATTAAGCCAGCACAATGTAACTCAAGAATGGCGACAGGACTGGAGCCCATTTTCGAGAATTCCAGTCCCTAGTATTACCCATCCCTCCCCCCGTTGTTGTTGTTGTTTCCCAAGCTGCCTGGCCGAACAGCCCCAAGGCCCCGAGCAATTCCAAGGCCATAACCGAGCGCCCCCACAGAACCCTCCCTGCCGACCACAATAAAGCCTGGGTGACCGAAGCCACTCCATGCTGCCATGAAATCATAAACTTTCAGAGTATTACAACAAATTCAATTATTATATTGAATTGGATTAGTTGAATAACTGTTAAAAAGTTCTATACCGGTACCTTATAAATTATCTGGGACTAGTATCAAACGAAGAAAAAGTGATTGGATCATTAATATTTACATTATTCAGGCATTGTAGGTCAAGCTATCAGATTAAATATAGTGGCTCATTTAGCTAACTGATATATATGATGCTTCGGCAAATTAAGCAACCAAAACTACCCTGTTCGACTTTCACTGCAGATTTTTTTTTTTTTTTTTTTATATACCGGTATATTATGTATATAGTATTGAGGTGTTCGTATATCACTGTGTATGTGTATTCATATAACATTCTACAGTCATGGTCATAAAAATGTGAACACCGGTATATTAATAGACACGAGACGGTGAACAGTAATCAATGGAATCTCCTTTTTTTTTTTTTTTTTTTTTGTGTGTGTGTGTGTGGCTCTATCCTGTTTCAGAATACTGCCTCAAAGTATCACAATTGTTTCTTAAGGGAGCCCACCTCGCTTGTTTTCTCTTTCTCTCTCTCTCTCTTTGGCTTGTATCCATTCGGCCCCATTCAGCCTACTGTTTTAAGACGTTTACCCCATCCAGATGTCAATATTTTCCTGGCGAGCGGTAGCGAGCCAGCAAATATATATTTTTGTTTTGACAGCACGCTAAATTTGTACATTTTCGATGGAAAAATGTCTCCGGCGAAGTCGGATTTCTCCATATAATGCTGGTTCGCTATCGCTCGCCAGGAAGAAATCGACACCTAGATGGGGATAAACGTCTTAAAATAGTCAGCTGAATGGGACCGAATGGATACAAGCCAGGGAAAGAGAGAAAAGTAGAGAAAGATACAAACAAGCTGGTGACTCCCCTTATTATACTGCCCAACTATCCCTCATTAAGACTGCATACGTGTGGTGACATTGACATTAAGACTGCATACGTGTGGTGACATTGACATTAAGACTGCATACGTGTGGTGACATTGACATTAAGACTGCATACGTGTGGTGACATTGACATTAAGACTGCATACGTGTGGTGACATTGACATTAAGACTGCATACGTGTGGTGACATTGACATTAAGACTGCATACGTGTGGTGACATTGACATTAAGACTGCATACGTGTGGTGACATTGACATTAAGACTGCATACGTGTGGTGACATTGTGCGTAACTTTATCTTTCATCAACAGAAGTTGAGTAGTTATAAATCAATTTCGGATAGCGAAATAGTTTAGGTTCTCTCCATACGTGAAACGCTGTTTATTATGGCATAGGTAAAACCAGTTTCGTAATCAATTTGAAGGATATTAGATTTTGTCTCCTAGATTGAAGAGTTGGTTATACTTGGTAGGATTTGACAAATACGAAGAAGATCGCACTACAAAAAAAATAAATAAATAAATAAATCTTTGTTTACAGAAGCCTGCACAGTTAGCCACATAGATTTCAAGAACCCCGACAACACTCCCAGATCAGCGTCCCTCATGTCACTCCAGCTGGAGCCTCCCAGCACCAACAAGCTTGCTTTGGCCAATTAGGGGCCTAGGTTGAGGGCTGGCAAAAAAACGAATGTGGATTGGCCATCCAGGATAAGAGGGGAATACCACCAAGAACATCACTAGTCAAAGCATCACCAACCTTTACTCTTTTACAAGATCTGGAAATTAGATCCCTAAATTTTTCCCCTGCCCGTGACTGGCCTAGTGAGGCAGCCTGAACAGTCTTCTCCATCCAGGTCGGAGCCTTATAAAACACCGGAAAGCAGCCTCAAACATCATAACTTCAAACGCTCGACATAAGACCAGAACTTGTCCCTTCTCTCTCCCTTCTGCACCTACTACAGCCTCACTTCTCCCCTACTGACGAAGACATAAGAGACTTACGGGACCTTCTGAAAAGGACAAATGTTGGACAGGCTTGTGGAGCCACTGAAAAAGATAACTTAAACACCCAGAGTCCAAAGCCAATCATACAGAAGGAGAATGAAGAGTGCATATAGCTGCAGGAGCTAAAGGACCTCTTCAACCCACGAAACGACGATTTCAAGCAGCCCTCATGGGAGGGGCATTGGACAATCCAGGAACGGTACATAAGTACCGGTACTCCTAGGACAAACAAAGCCAAGAAGCTGGAAAAGTGTCACTTGATGGTGCAGCCGCCTTTTTGAGAGGGACAGCATCATGACAGTTGCCGACAACAAACAGTCCCGATGGACATTCTATACTCCATTCAGTTGACCCATGCATCTGGCTCCTAACTGATGTTTGTATCGAAGCTCATGATTGGCTATATTATCAGTATCCTAGCTCACTGGCCAAAATGAGTGGCAGAACTGATATAAATTACTTATAATTATCTTTACTATTCCTTATTTATTCATTAAACTAGATATGTTTAAATAATTTTAATTATTACTTAATAAATTACAGTCCTATCCGTATCTAAAGAGCTATTAAATATCGCATGAAACACAATAATAACATATATATCATAGAGTAAACACAAGCGAAATAAATACATGATAAACACAAGAAGTAAGCGAGAGGTGAAGACTGATTGACTCGCTCACGCGGCTCATAGCGGCTTACCCTGGGTGGGTTATATTGGCGCAGAAAATAAACCGATAATCAAGGGAATAATAGGTGATATTTGAAGGGGGGGGGGGGATTTGGATACATGTGGAAGAGTGATAGGAGGTATGGAGGGGAATGATCTCACTTAATCACATATTCCTTTGTTTTGAGTGCTACTGGAGTCTTTTAAAAGGCTTTTTTTAAGCCTTGGATCTTAAGATTGCCGTCGCCTTCGCCCAGTAAAACCTCTTAAGAGTCTCAGTCCCATTCCCGGGTTAACTTCTGAAACCATTATTCACTACTGTATCAGGATATAAATAAATATATAATTTAATAAATAAATTAATATATACAGTATATATATATATATATATATATATATATATATATATATATATATATATATTATACCGGTATATATATATTGATATATATATATATATATATATATATATATATATATATATATATATATATATATATACTGTATGTATAATATATATATATATATATATATATATATATAATATGAAAGCCAAATCTAAAGGTACAGTATGCTGTATATTATGTTCAGTATATATCACATATGCTATGTGTCAAAAGAGTTATATCATAAAATGAGTTGCTGGTAATTAAAGCTTATTTTCAATATCAGCCTCAACTGACACAAAATCCACATTTAATCATGAACGATATGGCAGGAAAGTTTGTTGTGCGAGTAATTAATGTTTGATCCAGCAGTGTGGCGGCGTCGTCAGAGTTAATGCAACTTAAAGCCCGCCTATTACGAGGAATTGTGGCATAAATCCAGGATGCTGCCTCCTCCTATTATTAGCCTCAGGATTGCTAGAGTTAGATTATATAATCTGTATATACAGTAGAAATGTCTAATCGTGAGTACGAAAAAAGTTACGCCCCTCTGAATCTTTAAACCTTTAAAGCCAAGTTCTGAAATATCACCATAGGACTGGAGTTCTCACAGAGAGGCTCCAGTCCTGACGTTATTCTTGACTTGCAGTATGCTGGTTTAGTAATCCAATAGGGTTGATAGCCTCTGAAGTTCTATTTTTGGCTCGAACATTCCTTGATTTTGGCCCTGTCACTCTTTCAACTGGGGAGGCACTCGTCACAGGCAGTTCTGCGTTTTGTCTCCCTCATCCACATACAAAAAAAAAAAAAACTAACAAACTAACTGAAATATCTGGCATACAATTAGGAATAGTTCTGTCTCGCTTAAGTTCCATATTGATTCAGTTGGGTGTGTGGCTATTTTGAGAAGATGGTATTGTATTCAAGAATAAAATTGAACCAAATTATCAATTGAATACCGGTATATTGATAGAACTGAGAAGTTTTTCGAGCAGTTAAAATTAACCAAGCAGTCATACAGTGTGCTAGGCAAAGTAATTGAATTGATCAGAACAAGCAATTTGGGCCAAACATTTGAAATAGGCTGAGCGTGTAAATTTGGTCAATTAGTTGAATTTATCCAAAGTGGTCTATTTTGTATAAAGTGGTGGGCGGTTAAATTGAGCAGAGTAAGTGGAATTGGGCTAAGGTGAACAAATTGTGTCGAAGCGGTCAAACTGAGCCAAACTGGGCAATTTTGGCTGAGAGGTTGATACATTAGGATAAGCGATTGAATCTGTTGAGCTGCGAATTTGGCTGAGGGATCACTTCTAGTTGATTGGTTGAATTGATTCAATGTGGTTGAAGTTTTTCAGAGACAGCAGAATTGGTCTGAGGAGTTCAGATTCTTTCAAGGCGTTTAAATCGGCGTAGACTAATTGTCTTCAGCAGTTAAATTCTATAATTTAGCTGCTTGTGACAATTAGTCCAGTCAACCCAATTTAAATGCCTCGAATGGTCATTTGAGTTTCATGACCGAATTTAGGCCGAAGTTGGCGAATGGAACCAAGCGGCCGAATTGGCCCAGACAGTTAACATGAGATAACCAGTCAAATGTACACATCTATTTTGAAGAGGGGTCTAGGGGGTGTTTTTCTAAGCTTGATGGAGGTCTAGGGAGGAAACTAAAAAAAATATATGAATAAATGAATTAATAGACCAAACAAACAGCCACTGTCCCCTTAACACAAAATACATGCAAGCCTCCATCCTGCTATTCATACACCCGGATATTATAATTTACACACTGATCATGATTATATTTTTCTTGCAGGCGAGACAACTGCTGGAGCCGCCGAAAAGGAATAAAGTATGTAAACACTTGCTTTTGAGCCGGTTTTGTACGGTAATGCATTTCTTAATTATATTCTGGATAAAAATAATCGATTGTATTCACCATAGGAAAAGTCTGTTTAGTTCAGCTATATGATAATCTCAGTACAATCGTTCAATTCTAACCAGAAGTCAATGCAGAAAACGCTATCGTATCTCCTACAATTTTACATAATTATCAGCCTTGTATAACTTGTGTTATATATATATATATATAAAATAAAGTCAGTATTCTAGTACTAATTAGACGGTATGGTCCTGTGGGACGCTAATTAAGTTAGTTTGTCCTTCTTTGATTCCTAGATATATTTTCTAGGGTAAGTATACCGTTTAATGATAGCCAGGGTATTGTAGGGTCATTGTAGCAAAGGGGTATGAGAAGCTTGTCAAAGCGGACACACTCCTAAGCGGCCACACCATAATAGGCCACCATTTTAAAGGTCCTATGATATGTTAGGTTCAATTAGGCTAGGCTTGGTTAAATTATGTTAATTGTGTTAGGTTAGGTTAGATTTGGTTAAAATAAGTTAAATTAGTTAAAGTTAGGTTAGGTTTAGGTCTACTGAGGTTAAATTAAAGAGAGGTTAGATTAGGAAAGCAACATGTTGTTGTTGTTGTTCCCTAAGCTGCCTGGCCGAACAGCCCCGAGTCCCTGAGAAAGGCCATGGCCACGATCGGGCTTTCCCACAGAGCTCTCATTGAGTGTAGATTGTGTTGTTGGCGTAAGTGGTTGTGTGAAATGCAGTCTTCTATGATGTGTTTAATGGTATGGGGTGCTGTGTTACATCTCGGGCAGGCGTCGACAACCGAGTCATCCAGTCTCTTCTGATAGCTCAGGAGAGCTGGATGGTGTCCGCATCTCAGCCTGGCCAGGTGGACTCTGTCCTCGCGAGGAAGGGAGGATTCGGAAGGATGGATTTCGGGAGGTCGTGCATGCAGCTGCGTGTTGTCTGCGAGTGAGTGGATGGATCGGTGAGAGATATGAGTATGGATGTGCTTCTGGAAGTTGGTTCGGGGTGGGCAGGGAGGGAGAGAGGACAATCATTGTGTGTGATACCGTGTGCTGGGTGTTGTTTGATATTTATTGGTGTCTGTGGGTGTGTTGCCATGTAGTTTAGTGGGTGGTCTTGGTTCGTGGAGGCTGCTGCCAGGAATTGAGTGCCTCTCATGTCCAGATGGTCTTTGACTTTGAGGATTTTGGTTTCTTGATGTAGGTGATCTGTGGGTGAAGTAGCTGTGCAGCCTGTAATGATCTTCAGGGCTTTGTTTTGAATAGTCTGTAAGGTCTTATGATGTGCAGCTAGGTTAGAAGCCCAGGCTGGGCTTGCGTATTCCATCACTGATCTTATGTATTGTTTATATACTGTGGTGGTAGTTAGCGTGTGGTGTGCAAATTTTGTGTGAGCAAGTGACCTGAGGGCGTTAAGTCTGGGTGTCAGTTTCTTTTTAATGTTTGTGGTGTGCTGTTTGAATGTCATATGAGTATCATATGTTACTCCTAGGATTTTGGGTGTGTGTGTATGTGTTAGGGGTGTGTTGTTTATGGTGAGTTGAGGGATGTATTCATGTTATTTATAGTACCGGTATTCCCTAAAGTCCATCACACATGGTTATCTACTTACCAAGATTATTCCTGGAAAAATCATTATATCATGTTTTGCTAATTCAGCTCCCCCGAAGTTTGACTTGCTCAACTGACTCCATGAGTGTGTTCTCTCCTACACAGTTTATGGCTATGTAGTATATAGAGTTTAGTAAGTCAATGTACAATATGTAGTACGGTACTGTTAATATGTGCGGTCTGACTAAACATACACACCTTATCTCCAATATTTAGCTTAAAGTGTTTAGTTATTTCAACTCTCATAATTAACTATATATCTTCACTAACCAATAAATAATCATCATCAATGTTCTTCGGTGATTTTTTGTAGAGTATATCTCCTACCTTACGGACAGCAGGAGGCCCATGCTTGTAAGCACACTTTCCACCTAATTTTGTCCAACTCTCTAACAAGAGTCAACCATGTATTTCTGGAAGTAACTTTGTCATGTGTGTGACATGTCCAATTATAGCTTGACAAATATGGTCACTACAAGGTACCTCCATAAAATGATCAATAAAGGTAAATATATGAAAAGGTAGACACAGAGAAAGTTAGATAGATGTAAACCAGTGTGTCAGAGAAGAACACATCTTTACACAGTGTAATTTTTAACTTCTCAGAAAAAGAACAAGACCAAACGAATGGAGAACATAATTCAGGTGCCAGCTGTCAGTCACGAGCACTTTATGTCAAACAAACGAGAGAGAGAGAGAGAGAGAGAGAGAGAGAGGTAAACTTTTGACTGGTGGTGATAAAGAGCTCAGTCTCAGAACAGGAGTCACACGATTACATATTTCCGGCAATATGAAAATATATTCTAGTAGAATCTCTGAGCTATTTTGCTTTGGTATCGGTAATTAGGCGGAATATATATTATTTTGGATGGTTACGATACGATACGATAGGTAGCGTAAAGTTATATTGTAAATATTTATTATACTGTACATACATTCTGACCGAGCAGAATTGCAGATGAAAATGATTGAAACAGTGTTCATGTGAACACAGCTCAACCCTTTTAGTATGAGGAACATTTTGTTTATTTTAACTAACAATAGACTGTTAGGAATGATCTCTAGAAATTAAAGGTGAATATGTTATCACAATTGGATTTTTTCCCACATAACCTTCCTAAGCTGCATAAACATATCTAAATTTAGCAAACAATTATATAAACACTAAAAACATATAAATAAATAAATAAATAAATAAATAACATCACCATCACCGAAAGGGTTAGTGACCCTAGCTGTCGTTCCCAGGGTTATCTGTTTCAGTCAAAGAGTGACCTTTCAACACTATATTCATATATTCAGAGTATTTATCAGAGGCGCTTCCTCCTCTGTAGTTATTATTCAGTTCAAATCAAGGTTTCTCCAGTTCTATTTGTATTAAACTCCTCCTTTTCTTGAAATTCTCCGTTCAAAGTGTTGCCATCGTGTTCATGCTTGCAGTTGTTGGTGTGTGTTTAGTCTCTCCTTCAACTATAGTGTTTAACATTTCAACCAATTAAGGGACTGGAGTTCTCGAAAAGAGGCTCCGATTTTGACTTGCTATATGACTAATACAGGCTTAAGGAAGGGTAGAGGGTTAGTTTTTGGTCTATGTATTTATTCATTCATGTAATGTTTAGTTTCCTGGCTAGACCTACATCAAGCTTTAAAAAAACGCCTCCTAGACTCCTCTTCAAGATTTTTGTTTTACATTTTTCGGTAGAAAAATGTCCCGGCCGAAGGCTGAGTCTTCTTAATTTAATAATACAGGTTCGCTATTGCTCGCCATGAAAAAAAAATCGACATTTATATGGCACGAAAGGTCTTAAAATGTACAAGGAAGTGGGACGAAAGGTGGTAAAATCGCCAAACTGATGGGGCGAACATCTTAAAATCTCAAAACTAATGGGGGTAAACATGAGAGAAATGGGGGTCACGAAAAAAAACAATACCTCCCCTTAATAATCCTGAAGGGTGGGTAGCCTATGAAGTCCTAATTTAATAACAAGTCAGTTTCAATCCTCTTCGATATTTATCTTCGTTTTAAGACTCCTGTTTTGTTTTTTCTTCCGTAGTTTTAGCCTTTATCGTCTACCCAACATTTCTTGGCGTGTTTCTTGGCCATTGTACCCTGAGTTATGGAACTACTGGTACCGGTACCTTACTATCTATATTAGCTTTAACCTGGCTTCCATGTTTTTTTTTATCTCAGCTGCAGTGTTGTGAAGCGCTCTCTCTCTCTCTCTCTCTCTCTCTCTCGCTCTCTTACTCATTCACTCACTCAATAACTTTCTCTCTCACACACACATACACACAGCTCGTATATAGCTCACTTTTCACATTATTTTCCCTTCCTTCTCCTCATTATCTCAGCTCTCTCTCTCTCTCATTCATTAAAGATGTCCTAGTTCATCAAATACCAATATCAGTCATTTTAGATTTAATGACTTTTATGCATTATCCAATCAAAACATAATTGGTGCCGATGCATGACTTATTAGCCCGACTGTACCCTAGGGTAACAAAAATGCCTTCTGAGACTTCCTCCAAACTTTCAAATGTCGAACCAGACCCCATCAAGCTAAATTTGCAAATTTTTCGATAGCAAATGTTCTGGCCGAAGGCCAATTTTTTTTATATCATAGGTTCGCTATCGCCCGCCTATAAACAAATCGACACCTAAATGGGGTGAATCGTCTTTTTATCGTCAAACTAATCGGTTGAAACGTCTCACATATTCCAACTAATGCAATGAAACAAGGGAGGCCAAAAATGGCCCCCCTCGCACCAAATAGGGTTAATGAGTTGGGTAAAACACATGATACAGTTCGCCCATCTTTCATATTTTGTTACAGTTTTTGTTTCCACATTTGTTTCAGTGTCTCATGTTCCCTTTGCAAAATTAGCTCCTCCTGAGTATAGTCCGTTCATTATAGGTAGGCCAGTAATTGTGACCCTAACCTCTGTAACTAGAAAAGTTACAGTTAAAGCCCAGCCTGGGCTTCTAACCTAGCTGAAACACATCATAAGACCTTACAGACTATTCAAAACAAAGCCCTGAAGATCATTACAGGCTGCACAGCTACTGCACCCACAGATCACCTACATCAAGAAACCAAAATCCTCAAAGTCAAAGACCATCTGGACATGAGAGGCACTCAATTCCTGGCAGCAGCCTCCACGAACCAAGACCACCCACTAAACTACATGGCAACACACCCACAGACACCAAGAAATATCAAAACAACACCCAGCACACGGTATCACACACAATTATTGTCCTCTCTCCCTCCCTGCCCACCCCGAACCAACTTCCAGAAGCACATCCATACTCATATATCTCACCGATCCATCCACTCACTCACAGACAACACGCAGCTGCATGCACGACCTCCCGAAATCCATCCTTCCGAATCCTCCCGAGGACAGAGTCCACCTGGCCAGGCGGAGATGCGGACACCATCCAGCTCTCCTGAGCTATCAGAAGAGACTGGATGACTCCGTTGTCGACGCCTGCCCGGGATGTAACACAGCATCTCATTCCATTAAACACATCATAGAAGACTGCATTTCACACAACCACTTACGCCAACAACACAATCTACACTCAATGAGAGCTCTGTGGGAAAGCCCGATCGTGGCCATGGCCTTCCTCAGGGACTCGGGGCTGTTCGGCCAGGCAGCTTAGGGAACAACAACAACAACAACAACTAGAAAAGGGCTAGAGCAAATGGGATGTACATATTCACACGCATTCCCTGGTTGACCCTCCCTAAATTATAAAAATATGTTCGATTACCCAAGTCGCTTTTTATTTATTGTTTGTTTATAGAAGTTAGCTATTATAGAAGTTAAATTTGTGTCATAATTATAGTAAATAGACTATAGATTGTGACCTCCAAAACTCAGCTCGAATATCTTGAGTGTGCCAGGTGCTATTCCCTACTAACAACCTCAGGACCGTCGGAGAAAAAGTTAGTAATGATCACGTAGACGAAGAAGAAGAAGAAAGTAATTTGGGGAAAAGTCGGAGACACCGTCGGATATTCTGATAATTCGGGAGCCTCTTTTATTCTCGTACTATGATCAATTTGGAGGGTTGATTCTGACAGAGGTATAAGTTATATCAGCTGTACATTTTAATCGTACGTCTATTTGCCATGGTTTAATTATATATATATATATATATATATATATATATATATATATATATATATATATATATATAATTTTTATATGTAGTTTTTTTATAGCTCCTTCTCCCTCATGTTTAGCCCCATTAGTTTTCAGATGTTAAGATGTTTACCCCATTAGTTTGTCGATGTTAAGACCTTCCACCCTATTTCCTTAATGTCAATATTAAAAGTTTAAAACCTTTCGTGTTATTTAAGTGTTGATTTTGTTTTCCTGGCGAACGATAGTGAGGCTGTAATTTTGGAAGAACCAAGGCCGGGACTTAATATAGAAGGGGGATCTAATGGATGTTTTGTTTAAGTTTGATGGAGGTCTAGGGAGGAACCTAAAAAAACCAATGAATACATTTAAAAAATCAACCAAAAAGTAAACCATCCCCCCTGAATTAATGTCCGCGACTGTACACATAACATAACATATACAGTATAGCGAATATCTGGCAAGTTGCAATAATACCACTAGTGAGCAAATGTTATCCCCGTACCGGGTGGAATTGTTCGATAACTGTTGGCACCGCAGCATTTATGGCTAGCCTCACTGCCCGATATGTACACGGGCTTTTGTTCTCGATCTGTTTGTTTTGCGTTTATTTTGAAAAGTTAGTTTGGTATGAAAAGTTGTTATTGCGGTGAATTATATCCGTTTGGTTTTGCGTTACCGTAATAATTGGTGGCTTATAGTTGCATATGCGAATCCATAAATCAGTCGGTTTGTAGGTGTCTCGATATTCAGAAATATATCAGATGGAAACCGTATATCATAAATGACAGAGAGGCAACATCCTTTCAATATATCATGGCGATTCCATTAATTATATTTTGGCTATTAGTGAACGATATTATATATATATATATTTTTTTTTTTAAAGAGACAATGAACGGAGGAAGGAAAAACACAGACAAAATAAAAAGGTCCATGTACCTAAAGTCATCCTCCATTCATAAAATGTTTGTAACAACTGGATTTAAACATTTGTAGATTGTAAGTTTGTGGAAAGCAATTCGAGGGAAGTGAATTCCAAAGAGTAGTAGCTCTGGGGATAAATTAATTCTGATAAGCAGAAGTTCTGCATTGTGGAGGAGAAAGTGTAAATGCATGGGCGCTCTCAGCTGCCCTAGTTCTACGGGGAAAGATGTGGAGAGGCGGCACAATTGAAGCAAGTTCCTCGGAACAATTGCTGTGAATTATCTGTAGAATAATGCAAGGGATGCAACGTTTCTTCGTATGGATAATGTAGGAAGGTCCTGTGTGATTGCAGGGTTATTGATTAATCTAATAGCTTTATTTTGAATTTTGTCAACTGCCTCAATGCAACCACTCCACTTCCACCCCACAGAGGTGAACAGTAATCCATCTGAGAACGCACATGACTTTTATATATTACGGCCAACTGCTCGTCAGTGAAGAATTCTCGAACTCTGTACAGGAGTCCCAGTTTTTTAGAGGCATTCTTAGCAATGCTTCTAACATAATGTGTCCAGCTCAAGTTAGTAGTTAATGTTACACCGAAAATGTCAATACTAGGGGAAGTGGGAAAATTTACATCATTAACAAATATATGGGAATCAGTGAGATTCTGTCGGTTAGAAAATTGAATGTACTTGGTTTTCTGTGCATTAAAGGAAACTATATTTTTTTGTCCTCATTCATTAATTCTAGAAAGGTCCTGGTTCAGAGAAATTGCAGTGTTTATTTTTGAATTTATAAGATCGGGTTGGGTGAAAGAATTGGTAAATGTGAAGGAACTGTGGAGTGTTGAGTCATCTGCGTAGGAATGTATTGGATTATGAGTGGTATATATGAGATCATTGGTATGAATGAGGAACAGAGTTGGGGCCAAAACTGATCCCTGGGGAACACCAGCATTTATTGAGTGAAATTGAGAATAAAGGCCATCTACCATTACACATATTTTTCTGTTATGAAGATAAGAAGAATTAGTGGAACTAATGATGCAAGGCCGTAGTGTGACATCTTCGACAATAAGGATTGATGCCAGACTCTATCAAATGCCTTTGATATATCCAGTGCTATTGTATGTGTTTCACCATGTTGGTCTGTAGCTTGGTTGATTTGATGCGTAAGAAGGCAAACAATGTCTGCAGTTGATCGACATCGTCTAAAACCATATTGCCTATCACTGATTAATTTATTATTCTCAAGATGCTTAATTATGTGATTATTTAATATAATTTCAAAGACTTTACCAAGAGTGGAAGTTATAGCTATTGGTCTGTAGTTTGATGGATCTGAAGAGGCACCTTTTTTAGGAACTGGATGGATGTTTGCTTCTTTCCAGGGTACTGGGAAGCATGAGGTATGAGTATATAGTTTATATGTATATACAGTATATGAGGTATATAGTTTAGAAAAGGTTTTGGAGACTCAAATGGTTAATTGAGATATATTTTATCCTTTTCATTGCCAGAGGCATTTTCGATGCAGTATAAATTTGTTTGATATTAGCCAAATGAGGAAAGGTATATCCAAGATCCCGTCTGCACCTAATACTATGGACCATGGTTACTTGTGTATGCACTATATATTTTATGCACTACGTTATAGCTAATGAAGTTTATTGGTATAAACATATACAGTATGCGAAAATATATTTTATATACATTTCAAACAATAATATTGTCTTATGCTCCAGCTGTTAAGAGGGCAATTAATGTATAATCATTATACAACGCAAGACTGTAATTTCAATAACTAATAAAACTTGGCAGTACACTATATTACATTATACCTAGTGTATTTATGGTATGACATATAAACAACGTTATCCAATATATACTTCTTATTCAAACAAGACTATTGGAGGACTAATAAGTAGTATGGCATAATCAAATATCACATCAATAATTTGTTTCACGTATTTATATTAGCAATGTTGAAACTTGACCATTTTTAATAAATGACCACCCAATTAATTCCAAGACTTACTGACGTGGAAGAACACTACCATTAAAAACCAGTCTACGTTTTCTGTCATGACTTGAACTAACATTATATATGTTTGTGCTATAATTGTGCTATGTAGTTTAGGAGGCCAGGCAGTGTAAACATAAATATTGTGAGTAAAAAATAAAGTTTGAGCTCCGCGTTGTAACCAGAAACTATAGTTGCATTAAACAGCCTATAACGAGCAGAGTTTGTGTCAGTGTGAGCACATACTCGGACATAAGGGTTTACATTTAATATTTTATGGTTTAATCATTATCATTATTTTTAGTAGTATTAGTATTATTTTTATTATTATTTGTAGTATTATTGTTACCGGTATTTATTTTAATTATTTTTATATTATTATTATTATTAGTATTATTATTATTATTATTATTAGTATTATTATTATTATTATTATTATTATTTTTAGTAGCAGTAGTTGTATTGGTATTATTTTTGTAATCTTATGTTTTTTAGTTTGCTCCCTGGACTTCCATCAAAACTAAAGCAAAAGAAAACACACTCCCAAGATATTCCTTCGAGATAAATGTGTATAATTTTTTCAGTATAAAAATGTCTCGGTTAAGGGCCAGTTCTTCCCAAGTTACAGGCTCACTAACGCTCGTCGGGAAAAAATAATGGCGAATTCAAAATGGCGCGAAATGTAATGGAGCAAAAGTCTTAAAATCTAAAAGGTTAATGAAGATAAACTTGAGAAAGGGGTCCAGAACTCCCCACCCCCCTCTTTAATGCAAGATGTCTCATCATCGTTAATGTTATAATTGAACCTAAAACATGAACTCAAAAATCACACCGAATTATTATAAATTATCCATTTGTGGGATGGGAATATTTGTTGAGATTCACGCGCTCAAACTTCCAATTTTTGTTGATCCCTAGCATGATCGAATTTGGTTGTTTGATAAAGGTTTTCAAAAGCTCTCTGTATAACATAATCATAATCTCCAACTCATGGATTTTCTACTAAACATTATTAATACTAGATACCTAATAATCAGCATCCTGTTTTTAAATCCATGAATTTTGTAATGATTGCCATGGTGTATTCCCAGACTCTAATTCTGACCAGCACTGTGTCATCGAACTGCGTACAAAAACACTGGCCACTATCAGGTTTGCATCTCTCTGGAGCTGCAAAATTACTGTTGTGTGTGTGTGTGTGTGTGTGTGTGTGTGACTGGGAAGGGGGGGGGGGGGGGGCGTGTTCAGGTGAGGTACTTCCTGTTGGCAACACGTTCAGCAAATCAACACTGAAATACAAATTCCCAGTAGAACATTATTGAGGATATCTGAATTAGTCAAAACTCTTCCGATTGTGAACATTTCTATAACAAAAAATCAAGCTTATTTTAAGACCTCAAAGTGCTAAATCGACTGTAAATAATAGGCAAAACAATAATGAGAAATTATAGATTCATTCCTACATACCTTGACACAATACAGAATGCATTACTGTCATAGAGTGTCAACTAGCGTGCAGTGAAAGTCGAAATAGCTGCATGCACAGGGTTTCTGAATTTTCACACAGGTTCAGGCTTAGTATTTTATTGGGACTTATGTATGGGTATTCTTAGGGAGCTCTGTCAAGTCCAAGGGTCCCGGGTGATGGCACAACACAAGAGTCCAAAGTCGTCTAGCTGTGAGAAGCAAAATTTTGAAGGGTAATATTATCCTCGGCATCGATAGCGATATAGAGAACCTCACAGGGCCGCACATCAGCAATGTTCTTGGTGGTGTAAAGTTTGGTGATGCAGACGGTAGTCCATCAAGTGAGAGTCATCACTGAAGTCTGAAGGGTTGCTGGATGGTGACACAGATAATGGCTCACAGTATGCTTATGGCAGTTGGTCCGGCTGGTGACACGAAAGAGCTGTGTGTATTGCAACATTAATGGTCGGTGCCAAACAGTGGTATCACTATTTGTGAGGGCTTATCCGGCTGGAAACACGGAAATGCTGGCGGGTAATACAGCAATGGTGACTGGTGACACAGCATCCAGGGACCATACTTTCTGGCCCTTTGTTGAGGGTTCTGTAATAAACTTGGTACAGAGCTATGGATATCCTGGTTTTCTTGAAATTTGTTGAGATGGTGAATAAAGGGCGAGGATATTCTTCACACGGGAGAGCAGGTGGCTTATGTACATACCGTTGTCGACTGGAAGCGCACTTTAGTTGAGGATCGATAGGTGAATCGTTTTTCATGGCGAGGGCCAAATTACTATAATTGTCTTCGGTTTCTTTTACAGAAAGGTGGATTCAAATTATAATTAATATGTCAGACACGTTGATGAAATATATTGGAAAGTGTCTTTCCTCAAACAATGTTCACCATCTCGAATGTTATCATAATTATAGTGTACAAACTAAATGGGAGTACTAATAACATCCCGCCTACTTGAATCTCTATCGAATCTTAACGAGACAATTCAATACTACATTATATCCCAGATGCCTCATAACATTTAATTATTGGTTCAAAGACTCCAATTGAAGTATACTTACTAGTGCTCACAAAAATTTACCTTCGAATTTTTGGGTGCTGAAATATCGCGCTGGGCAAACTGAAAAACACATTCCTTTGTCCACACTCGGAGGGAACAAAAAACAGTCGTGTTGTTATTCTTTCCCATCGGCCCCCCCCGCCCCCCTCCCCCTCTATCCCACTGCTCCATCTATTGCAATGTTCCCGACCATTCCATTCAGATCACCCCCCCCCCAAAAAAAAAAAAAAAAAAAAAATCTACATGCTTGGGGGGGGGGGGGGGGGGGGGGGGGGATACTGTTGCCTTCGGTGATTCATTCATTCACGGTTTCATAAAACAATATTTTTCTCATCCGTTCACCTCCCACTATTACTCTCTTTGTTTATAGCCTACCTGTGTGAGGTTACCAATACTTATATGATGACGTTTTGATGTTTGTATACAGGCTCCCACAGGTCTTTGGTATGCTGATGAGACTTGTGTAATAGAAGTCAAGACACATCGCTAAAGATCATCGATTTCATTGTTTATTCTAGTCTATATGTCGACCATAGGTGGTGTTATAGGAAAAGTGTCACATACTGCATATATCATATCAATATGCATATGTTTATACAGTATGTACAGCTACTGACAAATATTCGTGAGCTATTGCAATATTCTTTGTGCAGATATATCCATTGAGATTGATGTTCAGATCAAATTAGCTTTATATTAATAAATACATCTATCTATCTATATGCTCAGGCCCAATCCCCATTTTGGGGGTAGCCGACTCAAGACAAAGCAAGAACAGGGAAAATACAAAAACAACATAAAACAACAAATAAACACAGATAAAAAGCACAAACTCACACACATCCAGGACACCCAGGAGAATAAATACATAACATGTATATATTA
This sequence comes from Paralithodes platypus, assembly GCA_032716605.1. Taxonomy (NCBI): domain Eukaryota; kingdom Metazoa; phylum Arthropoda; class Malacostraca; order Decapoda; family Lithodidae; genus Paralithodes; species Paralithodes platypus. Next base: position 27,050,923 of record CM064576.1, on the reverse strand, counting down.
ACATAAAGCTGATTTGAACTGAATGTAAATGGATCTAGTAGCAGAAAGAAAATCAGAAGATCTCACGAACATTTGTCAGTAGCTGTACTTTTCTATAGGTAATATTCATGCGAGTGTCAAAATATAATATAACTCAATATATCCTTAAATTAACCCTTTCACGCTTATGACGCGATTTTGAGCCTATTAGGGATACTTTAAAGCCTTTGTTACCATCAGGGGTATTTAGAAACCTTTAGTTTAGTTACTTCAACCTCTGCAGTTGTCTTTGAGTTAGCTGTGGGCAGAAAACTAATTTTGGAGAGGTAATTATAAGAGTGAGAGAACTCTATTTCTTATTGCTAATCTGGCAACCTCTGCGTCATAAAAGCGTGAAAGAGTTAAGCGACAAAGAAATATAATCACATTCACCATTGGGAATTGTGTATTCTTAGCCATCAGAAAATGAAATTTGACTATTTATCTATCGATATATTTATCTACCGGTCTATCTATCTATCACATAAAGTGTGCACATTTAGCTAAACTTTGACTGAATTAATAAACTAACACCCGGGTATGAGGGAGGGTGTCAAACAGGGGCTATGTTGCTTAGGAACTGAATTAAAATTATACAAAGTTAAAGTTATGCCCCATAGCTCACATTATGCCTCTAAAAGTCATAACATGGCCATAACAATGCAACATCATACACAAGTTCCTATACCGGTGACGTCTTTAGATGGTTTTATGGAACTGAGGAAGGATTATGGTAGTTAAAAGTATTAACTAGGATTGTCTGTAGCCATTTAATGGATAGACGTCCTTCCGAAGCTGAATACAATTTTCAAACAGTTGCCCGAATATAACAAACAGGCCATCGCCGAGTCTGAATGGGTTTATACTTTCTCTTTGGCTTGTCTTCATTCGGCCCCATTCAGCCTACTGTTTTAAGAAGTTTACCCACATCCAGGTGTCAATATTTTCCTGGCGAGCGGTAGCGAGCCAGCATATACTGTATATATATTTGTTTTGACAGTAAGCTAAATTTGTACATTTTTCGATAGAGAAATGTCTCCAGTGAAGCCGGATTTCTCCATGCAATGCTGGCACGCTATCGCTGGTCAGCAAAAAATCGACACCTGGATGGGGACAAACGTCTTAAAACAGTTGGCTGAATGGGGCCGAATGGATACAAGCCAGAGAAAGCGAGAAAAGGAGAAAAAGATAAACAAAAACAGGTGACCCCCCTTAAACACTTGTAATCTCTCTCGCACTCCGTCCCTAAACCTCATATTGCCCTTGTTCGTCACCCCTGGAGGCGAGAACAGGGAAATATGAGGCAGGCAATCCCAGACCAATGGACCGCGGCGTGTTGAGCCACACAATTCGAACACAAATATCTAAGGGGGTAGTGCTTGGTATTTGGTCTATATATTTATAATAAAAACAAATAAACAAAAAATACATAAAAAGGAAAAGTGGGGACTTTTCCTGAGTATATACTGTAGATAGATAGATATATGGATATACTGTAGATAGATAGATATATGGATATACTGTAGATAGATAGATATATGGATATACTGTAGATAGATAGATATATGGATATACTGTAGATAGATAGATATATGGATATACTGTAGATAGATAGATATATGGATATACTGTAGATAGATAGATATATGGATATACTGTAGATAGATAGATATATGGATATACTGTAGATAGATAGATATATGGATATACTGTAGATAGATAGATATATGGATATACTGTAGATAGATAGATATATGGATATACTGTAGATAGATAGATATATGGATATACTGTAGATAGATAGATATGGATATACTGTAGATAGATATATATGGATATACTGTAGATAGATAGATATATGGATATACTGTAGATAGATAGATATATGGATATACTGTAGATATATGGATATACTGTAGATAGATAGATATATGGATATTCTTCGCTATACCTCCTTCAAGCTTAGAAAAACACCCCCTAGACCCCCTTTTAAGATTAATGTGTACATTTTTCGGTAGAAAAATTTCCCCGGCCAAAGGCCGGTTCCTTCTAAAATTAGAGGCTCGCTATCGCTCGCCAGGAAAAAATCGACACCTAAAGGGCACGAAAGGTCTAAAGATTAATAAACAAATGAAGCGAAAGGTTTCAAAACCGCCAAACTAACGGAACGAACGTCTTAAAACCTCATAACTAATATGCTAGACATGAGGGAGATGGGGGTCCAGCAAAAGCGAGTGCTACCCCCTTAAAGCGACTTGACCGAGAACGCTCTTTCATATTCTGATTCTCTCGCAGATTGGCAAGTCAAATTCAAGTGACCACCACTCTCGACGGAATGGGAAAAATCGAGCGTCCTGCGTCCCTCCGGGTTACTGGTAGAAATTGGAAAGGTGAACGGCCTTGGTGTATTAAGGGGACACCGACTGCTTTCATGGCCAATAAATTCATTCATTCGTAAATTCTTAGTGTCCTCACTAGACATCCCTTAAACTTAGAAAAACATCCCCTAGACCCCCCCTCAAGATAAATGTGTACATTTTTCGGTAGACATTCGGTTTTTAATATATAAAAGTCATGTGCGTTCTCAGATGGATTACTGTTCACCTCTGTGGAGTGGAAGTGGAGTGGTTGCATTGAGGAAGTTGGACAAAATTCAAAATAAAGCTATTAGATTAATCAATAACCCTTCAATCACACAGGACCTTCCTACATTATCCATACGAAGAAACGTTGCATCCCTTGCATTATTCTACAGATATTTTCACAGCAATTGTTCCGAGGAACTTGCTTCAATTGTGCCGCCTCTCCACATCTTTCCCCGTAGAACTAGGGCAGCTGAGAGCGTACATGAATTTACACTTTCTCCTCCACAATGCAGAACTTCTGCTTATCAAAATTAATTTATCCCTAGACCTACTACTCTTTGGAATTCACTTCCCTCGAGTTGCTTTCCACAAACTTACAATCTACAACAGTTTAAAACAAACATTTTATGAATGGAGGATGCCTTTAGGCACAAAAAAAAAAAAAAAAAAAAATGTCCTGGCCGAAGGCCGGTTCCTCTTACAATTACAGGCTCGCTATTGCTCGCCAGGACAAAATCGACACCTAAATGGAAAGGTGAAGGGCTTTTGTATTAAATGTGGGGAGGGGGTTGACGCTCCCTGTCATCTAATAACATTATATTGTGGAAAGGAAGGGACAGTAAGAACCTTATCAATTCTCAAAGGAGTGTTTAGCATTGCTGTATCTACAGAACAAACCTGTAAACTTATCTATTTATGTACGAGTATATGACTCTCTCTCTCTCTCTCTCTCTCTCTCTCTCTCTCTCTCTCTCTCTCTCTCTCTCTCTCTCTCTCTCTCTCTCTCTCTCTCTCTCTCCTGTTGGTAGCAGAAATTGTAAAGACTTTGACTATTGGGAACCTTTAGTAAACAGAGACTGGACAAATGTATTAAAGATCAAGTTGCCTATTTTGTTCCTTTTATTTGTTGTCTTGTTTTGTCTATTTTTAACCAGATCTTTTGAATGCCTGTCTGTCTCTCTACTGTATATATTTTTCTGTCCCATTATCAATCAGTCTGTCTAACTGTCTCTTATAGTGTGGCAAAAGCTGAAATGAGCTCTGATATTTGGAACCTTTCATAAGATAGGTATTAGGCGGACAAATTGCGCTTCTAGGTGTGTCTTTGTACGTGTTTCTGTATTATTTAACTACAACTTCATTAGTATAAACCAAGACTTTTGTTGTTCTTCAGTCTATTGTGTTTATATATATATAGGTCTCTGAGGCTTGCTTATTTATTATAACTAATTCCGAAGTGATTATGTATGTATGTATGTATGTATGTATGTATGTATGTATGTATGTATGTCTCGGAAGGAACATATGATCTGGGTATTCTGTGTGTATGTGTATAACTATATGTAACGCTCTCCCTCTCTATACCTGGCCACTTGTTGTGTTGGTATGACGACGCTCTCTCTCTCTCTCTCTCTCTCTCTCTCTCTCTCTCTCTCTCTCTCTCTCTCTCTCTCTCTCTCGACTGTATTGGTTGGTTTGATATTGTAAATGTGTGTGAAAGAATTTATAAAAAAAAAAATATATATTTCTGTTCATATTATGTACAGAAAGTCGTAAATTTTCTTTGACATTTATTACCTAAAAATATATTGCCTACCTGCTCCGAGTCTGTGAGGCAGTAAATACATATTATCAAGCTTAGACTCTCTCTCTCTCTCTCTCTCTCTCTCTCTCTCTCTCTCTCTCTCTCTCTCTCTCTCTCTCTCTCTCAGATCAGTCCTGTCTCACTAATTGATTTACCTTCTTTTCCTAAATATATGTAGCAGTAAACAATGACAAATAGTATTATATCATTTATTTACATGTCAGTATGGAAATTGATTAAGTCCACCACGATAAATTGCTGAGGAAAGTAGAAACTTATGAATAGCGGGAACTGTAATTAAATGGATTATGTCATGCTTAATTGGTAGGAAGCAAAGAGTTAGCATATATGCTATGTAATCAAGTGGGTTAAACAACAAATAATGTTGTGTTAATATCTCCCATACATCTGAAAGCATAACAACTATTTTTTTTATTTTTATTTTTTTAACTGAGAATATTGTCAATGGTAATAGATTATATTTTATAATTTTTATCGTGATGATATTTATCTTAAATATGTTTCGTTTACCCCCTGTTATATTGTTGTACATTAGAGTGTTTGCAATATAGAAATTCAATACATATTAAATCATATTATGATTATACCGCAACTAACGTCACCTAACAGTCCATAACCTCACCCAACTGCCCCTAACCTTAACTTAACTCACCTAACAGCCACTAACCTCACCTTACCGCCACTAACTTAATTTAAACCACACATGGATTGCAGGCTTAGACTGAAGTTTCTTCTCGGTTCAATAACAATTTATATGTATATATTGATATAATATTCTGTCCTAATAACGGATGGGCTTATTCATACCATTATACCTTGATCTATCTATCTATCTATCTATATGCTCAGGTCCAATCCCCATTTTGGGGGTAGCCGACTCAAGACAGAGCAAGAACAGGGAAAACACAAACACAGCATAAAACAACAAATAAACACAGATAAAAAGCACAAACTCACACACATCCAGGTCACCCAGGAGAAGACCCAGAGACCAGGGTCACCAAGGTCGCTCCAGCACTCCCCCGGCCCCCGGCCCCCGACCACCCGGAGAGGTTCCGATCTCGGCAGGCAGACATGCAGCGGAGCCAAAGCCACAAGCCCTCCCACCACACTTCCAGGCGCACCCTTCATATTAATCGTCTCCCCGGGCCAGGCGCCTGATGGACTATTATCTAGTCCAACTTGCGCCCGACCCCTTACTCCAAATGACCACGTGTTCACTCAACTATTCACAAGCATTCTCCATTCACTCCTGTCCACCACCACTTCCCCTGCCTGATCTATAGTCATTCCTCTATCTATACCTTGATACCATTATTTGTTTTAGAGTAACTTTAATTAACCTTTTCATGTCCATAATTTTCTACAGAGTATTGAACAACGCGTCACAATTAACCTGTTCATAATGTAATAAGTGTAATGGTTAAGGTGTCTAAAAATGTGTGTGTGATAACCCAGATTCGAATCCCGGTGGATCCCATATATGCTTTCATTAATTTCGTTGGAGGTGTTTGGTTGTGTGGTGATATTAATACAAAATAGAATATATATGATGAATATATAAACTTCCAGCTTCCGTCGAAGTTAACTAGTTAATTGAATACAAGACCCATTCTACCATGCTATTCCTACATTAAATTGGTTTATTAATACCAATATACTTTTATAAGGATATGTTATTGATACACCTAAATTAACCCTTTCAATTATATGACGATTATATTTCTTTTCCTGCTACTGCCATATACTATCGTGCACTTTAGGAGAAACCCCTTGGAGTGAACGGGTTAATTGAATGCGAGACTCATCCTGACGCCATCCTAGTCCGAAGCTCCATCAGATCCCGTCGTCCCAATTTGCCTAACACTCGCTCGCTTCCCTGACACCGCCACAATCACGGATCCAAGGTCGATCCGTTCACAGTTCACAGTCTGTAAACTTGGAATGTTCTGGATTTAAGGTCGCTCAAGCATGGTTAACCTGGACAATTAATGCTTAGCTGGCTCATCACATTAGGTTAAACTTGCTGTCTATAAATACAGACTGATTTTGGTTATATAGCATAAATGCAAAAAAATAAGTGTGTGTGTGTGTGTGTGTGCGCGCGCGTGTGCGTGCATAAAGAATGGAAAATATAATGACATTGAATTTTAAGAGTTCGAGTACACATAAACTAACCTAGCCAAGGCTAACCAAACTTACCCTAACCTTACCATAAGAGTTTTCAAAGTGTAGGTGGGGAACTCCAGTGCAGGTGTGTGTAAAATTTGACGATTGTACTTGTGGGCGAAATGACTGGCGTTCAATCGTGACGCCTCACTCTAAACTAGGATTATTATCTTTCAGGAATTAAGATTTTAACGCACGAGCGTCTGTTTTGAACGGTAAATGTTGTATTGCATTTTTTGTCCTTTACGTTTAAGATCGTGTGCAATGGTATCGGGAACTAGAATGACAGTTAGTTGCTATAGGTGGCTAAAGTTTATATATATAATATTAGTATGTGAAATCTTTCAAACCAAATTTGATGGAAGAAACGCTTATGTGACTGTTATTATAAACACGTAATAATAAGCAGACTGAACTATGTGGCACTGCTTTGCATTAAACAAAATGAAACATCAACAAAATACTCTCAACTAATATTTATTACATTAATATCAATGCTAGCTGTCAGCCGCCTCACCAAAGCATGCTTTTAACAACCAATATACGAATGTAAAAGCCATGGTGGCAAAGTGAAGGCTAGCGTAGACTCCAAACCCCAACCCCCCCACCCTCGACACTCAAATGTTATCTATCGTATGTGTTTTAGTCCCCAAACTGGCCTGGTGAGAGGGAAGGTGTGTGGGCTCTGTGTTGTACCAGGACCAACCCACTCGTCTTTGTCAGCTCAGCCCCTCCACACCAGTGTCACGCCACAGGTAATTGTTTACTGTCAAGCCATAAACTGAGGGAGGCAGAGCCCAACACTATAGTCCGTTCATTCTAGGTTGGGCAGAAATCGTAACCTCTAACCTCTGTAACTCAAAAAGGGCTAGACAAAATGAGCTGTCAATTTATATACATAATCCCTAGCCAAGTCTTCCTATTTGGTAGAAATATTATCTCGATCACTTAAGTCCATTTTGAGTTATGAGAGGGTACGATTTCTACCCAACCTAGAATGAACGGACTATAGTTACTGAACAACTCAACCAGTAGACTACTTCAAACAGTATATCATAACTAGTCAATTTAATCAAGACTATTAAGTTATTTAGATTGTGTAAAGTTTTAATTTGTTTTTTAAATGCTTAGGAATATGTCCCAAGCCATTTAAACAAGGGCAGCGTTATTGTTTTAAAATTAATTGACCTGTGGTGAACTATACTATAGAACAACAAGATGGGAACTAACTTTTGAGCATGAGCATACAGTGACCAGAGACAAAGTTGGACAGCAAGGGAGGGCAGAGAGTCGTGTAGTAATGGAAAGTCAACACTCCTGCCTTGCTGAGGGAGGCCCATGCTAGACTATTTGCTATCGGGCTATCTCGCTATCATTAATATTCATCACACAACATTGTATTACGTAAATACTGCAACCTATCCTACCAGATCATACTTATCGGACTACCTCGCTGTCATTAAAATCTATTACACAACATTGTATAACGTAAATACTCAAACCTATCCTATCAGATCATACCTATACATAATTTAGAATAAAGTATAGTTGTGAGTGATTGTTTTAATTCCTTTTTTTTTCGATTTAAATATGGTGAAAATTAATGAGATTCTAATATCTAAGTTGAAATATTTTGAATAATTTTTGGTTCACTATATATGGCAACTTCCAAGGATATTAGAGCATCTAATTGTCCTTACCTAACCCATCCTAAAGAAGTTATCTAACGAATTTTCGAGCGTTTTCGGTTTTCCGGTAGGGAGGGAGTGAGGCAGCGAGAAGTCTAGATAGCGCCGTGTCCAGGTCAGAGCAGCAATACACTGGAGGTAACAGGGCGGCTCCTTAATTCACTTACAGCCTCGCCAAATATATTCAGGTGTTAATCAAGAGATGGCTTTGGGGGCGAGGGAGGGGGAGGCTAGTTAAATACAGTTGGGGTCAGTTATAGCTGTTAAAAGAATAAGCGTAGAATAAGAATTACGGTATCAGTATTTGCATCTAGATATTAATAATTTGCAGTAAGATAGATAGATCGATAGATCGATAGATCGATAGATCGATAGATAGATAGATAGATAGAGAGATTCATAGATAGATAATATTTAGAATTGACCGTATCATAAGCTACTAATTTTTCCCTTTGCCATCTTCATTCATCTCTCTGAATACTGTAATAATAGTTTCGTCTGCTCAATTGGTACACACACTCTCTCTCTCTCGCTATCCATCTATCTCTCCCTTGTAATAAAGCCTCTCCATCCCTCTATCTTAATTGATACCGTACTCATATTCCGCTCATCTCTCTCTCTCTCTCTCTCTCTCTCTCTCTCTCTCTCTCCTTCTCTCTCTCTCTCTCTCTCTCTCTCTCTCTCTCTCTCTCTCTCTCTCTCTCTCTCTCTCTCTCTCTCTCTCTCTCTCTCTCTCTCTCTCTCTCTCTCTCTCTCTCTCTCTCTCTCAGGTCATAAATCCTCTCCTCCCCTCTATCTCAATCGCTACTCATCTGAAATTCAATTACCAGGCTAAATCTCCACCAAATTGCTCCCTGTTCCCTCCTTGCCTGCCCGTTGTCCGAGGCCTCAGGGATTGCTCTCCTGGCTAGATGGTGCAGTGGAAATAACGTAGATTTTAGTCTGTGTATTTTCATCTGGCGGCAAATTACTCTACTATTACGAACATTTGGAAGTGAAATGTGTTGTTAATTATGAGTATTTGGTAGTTTTACAATGCAGATAAATTGTAGTTTCATATTTTGCTATTCAATATTGGGTAATCAGGTGCTTAAGAATGCAATTTACCGTCATTTGGAAAGACATAGACTATAGTTATTGTGTACGTGGTGATCCTATTAGGACACAATATATGTGATACCCACATAAAATTAGTATAGTTTAATCAGTAGTATTGGTATCAATCTGTATCTTAGCTATCGTTCATTTTAATAGTATATATTAATTTAACTAAGATTACTTAATGTGAAGAGTTATGACATCCGTATCGCGTACTAGTTTGACCTCCGTGTACAATTTGGCTATGCTATCCTAGTTACCCACAGTATACCATTAACCCAGATTACAAGCTGTATCAAACATAGACGATATACGGCAATAGTTTATTATGGCACACAAGCTTCACATTTTTTTTTTTTTTTTGTATATACCGGTACGGTTCGTGATCTAAACATTTAGGGAATACTGTGGATAACTGTACAGTCGCCTGCAGCGAAAAGGAGCATATCTTTTGTGAATTGTTATGAAACACTGATGTAATATGAAATTCAGGAGGCTACTTTTATCAAATCTAATTCCAACTAAAATCGTTTACCATCCTCGCCGAGATGTAACCATGATAATCCCCCATCAATCCCAGGCAGGTGACATGCTTGGGTAGTCTCCTCACAAAAGATGCCTCTGTTCACCTGGCAGTATATAGGACACTGAGTTTAGTGTGTGTGTGTGTGTGTTTTTTTTTTTTTTTTTTTTTTTTTTTTTTTTTTTTGTATGATGGCATATCTGGGGTAGTGTCCGTGGTGAAATGTTCCTAGCCCTGGTGATTATCATTGGAAGAACTGAATCTTAATACAAAATATAATATTATGAACGTTAATGTTATCATAAGCCTCACTGATTAACACCTAATAATGTTATCAAGCTCAGGAATGACCAATCATTGTGTCTTCGTGGCGCAATGCATAAGTGTGTTGATTTTCGGTGTGAGCGTCCTGGGTTCGAATCCCCGGACTGCCACATGTGTTTCTTATTTTCATTAATTGAGTTTAGGAGTACAGTTGGTCGGTGGAGAGAACATAATAAATATCCCAATAATACATGTTTATAGTAGTTGAAGGGGGGTGACCTGCTTTTTGTTATTTCTGTCCTTTTCTCTCTTTCTCTGGCTTGTATCCATTCGGCCCCATTCAGCCAACTATTTTAAGACGTTTATCCCCATCTAGGTGTCTTATTTCTTCCAAGCGAGCGATAGCGAGCCAGCATTATATGAAGAAATCCGGCTTTGCCGGAGAAATGTTTCTATCGAAAAATGTACAAATTTAGCCTGCTGTCAAACAAAAATAAAAAATATGCTGGCTCGCTACCGCTCACCAGTAAAAAATTGACACCTGGATGGGGATAAACGTCTTAAAACAGTAGGCTAAATGTGGCCAAATGGATACAAGCCAGAGAAAGATAGAAAAGGACAGAACAAAAACAGGTCACCACCCCCTTAAGGTGTTCTCCTAACTGTTGGAATATGAAATTATATTCAACTCCCTAAAAACCACGACACCTCACTCTTTAGTTCAATACAACACTTATACCGTAAGCGAACATATATAATACAAAGGAGGATAACATACTGGAAGGCTATATATCAGTCCAGGATCAGATAATAACAGAGTATGCTGCCCACACGTTTCCCGTGACATTGAGGGGGGATGGGCCGGTTTTCTGGACCACTTTCTCCCTCGTGTTTAGCCCCATTAGTTTTCAGATGTTATGATGCTTGCCCCATTAGTTTGTCGATTTTAAGACCTTTCGCCCCATTTCTTCGTCAATATTTAGACCTTTCGTGCTATTTAGGTGTCGATTTTTTCCCTGGCGAACGATAGTGAGCCTGTAATGTTGGAAGAACCGGCCTTCGGCCGGGAAATTTTTCTGCCGAAAAATGTACAAATTAATCTAGAAGGGGGATCTAATGGATGTTTTTTTTTAATTTGATGGAAGCCTAGGGAGGAAACTAGAAAAATAACGAATACATGCAAAAATCGCCCAAAATGTGAACCATCTCCCCTTAAATATTTCAACCATGTACGGTATGCTTTTAATAGATGAATTTAATTTAAACCATACGTATGCCAAAATAGTGGTCGGCGTGTTTGCTTGGTGTATTTCCATTTCTAGATGTGTGCGAATTTGTATTTTGTGTTTGTGTGTTCATTGTTTTCGGTTGTGTTGTCCCTATTCTGGCTCTGTCTTGAGTCGGTCACCCCTAAAAAAAAGAAAACAAAAGGAAAAGAGGGATAAAGTAAATACAATAAAATAGGAAAAGTGGGGATTGGGCCTGCGTATATACAATATAATATAATAAGATTGCCATTTTAACTGTTTGTGTGGGTATAAAAGGATTGGTAATGCTAGCTTCATGTACAGTTGTCCACATAACTTCTGTTCCTGAACGTGATCTTATACATGGAAATATAATGCGCATGATTAAAATACGGATGTAGTTTCTTATGCAGTGGTCTGACTAGTCAACGGAGAAATAGAAGAAACCACACTCGCAATTCGTGCGTACATAATTTTACTTGCACACATAAGATCACGACGAGGAACAACATTTATGTGGGCGACTGTACATTATATCAATACACGTTACAATTGCCAGTGTTGCATTTAACACAAACACTGGGAAGCCAAACTTGCAGACCTCCCACCTTCCCCTAAAAATATTTACAATATCAAAGTACTGTAGAAGTTAGAAAGTCAGTACCCGATCCCTGAACACCTCCTAAGATACTGAATCTATCTATCTATCTATCTATTGCCTGACGCCGTGATCACCGAAGGGGTGGCCACGAACGAACCGCCCCCATGCACCTCTGTCCCCAGTCAGTCGACGCCCCTCCCCCCAACCAGCACCGCCTTCGTTCATGTACTTCCTCACTCCATCCTTCCACCTCTCCCTCTCTGTCCCTCCACCTCGCTCTCGTACACCCTCTTAGTCATTCTCTCGCTTTCCATACGTTCCATATGGCCGAACCATCTCAAGTTGTTCCTTTTCACACTTTCCAGCACATCTACCTCCACACCACACCTCCTTCTTACTTCCTCATTAGTCTGTCTATCCCTCCATGTCACTGAATCCGCTCATTTAATCCTCTTACCTTTCTTCACAATACACTAACAACAATAACAACAACCACTCTTCCTCGACATAGATTATTAGGATAATGGTGTGTACGCTCTTTTATTATGATACTGTAAAACCCTCCTTAGGCCACTTTTTCCTTTCAGCGGAAATGTCGCATCATAATGCGTGTATCACTTGAAAACGCTTGTCAGAAAAATATAATTCATATTTTTGGATTTTTTTCCCTTGTAGGCTATGACTCAATTGAAATGCTGTGATATCAGATTATAGCTATTTTTTCTCTCTCTCTCTCTCTCTCTCTCTCTCTCTCTCTCTCTCTCTCTCTCTCTCTCTCTCTCTCTCTCTCTCTCTCTCTCGTAACATGACACGGAATATCGGTCTCCCCCCACATTTGTTCCAATTTTCTGACAGTATCTCGCTGGTATTGTATTCCTCTTGCATATGTATTTTAGACTGCAGCTCTTTCTCGTTGACATATATATATATATATAGTTTCATTCTTTTCGTCGTAAGGTAAACATTATTATTCATGGGTCGTTACCTTAGACTACCCAACCATATCAAGCTAACATTAAGGGGGGTCACCTTTTGTTTTTATCTTTCTCCCCTTTTCTCTCTTTCTCTGGCTTGTATCCATTCGGCCCCATTCAGCCAACTGTTTCAAGACGTTTATCCCCATCCAGGTGTCGATTTATTCCTGGCGAGCGATAGCGAGCTACCATTGTATGGAGAAATCCGGCTTCGCCGGAGAAATTTTTCTATCGAAAAATGTACAAATTCAGCTAGCTGTCAAAACAAATATACTGTATATACAGTATATGCTGGCTCGCTACGCCTCGTCAGGAAAATTAACACCTGGATGGGGTAAACGTCTTCAAACAGTAGGCTGAATGGGGCCGAATGGATACAAGCCAAAGAGAGAGGGAGTGAAAGAGACAAAAAGCGAGGTGGGCTCCCTTAAGGTAATAAAGTAAGTAGATGACGCATGATCTACAAAAGCCTTATGAAGTTATTGGTTTCTAAGATAATGTCATTCATAAAATATCGTGGGCCTCCTATGTTCTCTTTCATACAAGTATATCATTAAAAACATAAATATTCATGTAATTAACAGACATACATAAATATACATCATATTTGGTAGTTAGTGGAAATACTATATTATATCTATATATTGCCGGACATTATTCCCCAAGGGGTTGAACACAAATGAATCGCTTCCATGTTCCGAAGCAATTCGTTCGGTTATCTAGCTTGGTTTTGCAGAATTACTCAATAAAACCATAACATAACATTCAACATAAGACAGCGTGGAACTATAAATGAAAACCAAGAATAAAATGTGTGTAATTGTACTGATTGTTAAACTTGCTATCTTATTTTATCAAGCAACGTTTTCGCAATGATGTGCAAATATTTCATCACGTAACTGCATCTATAATAGCTTGTTTAAAAAATAATAATAATGAGTGAATAATAAATAAACAACGTGAGGAAAACTAACCGAATATGAATGACTATTAAATGAAACTTCCAGTATCTGTTTCTCTCTCCCTCTCGCTCTCGCTCTCTCGCTTGCTATATCTATCTATCTCTCTCTCTCTCTCGCTCGCTCGCTCGCTCGCTATCTCTCTCTCTCTCTCTCTCTCTCTCTCTCTCTCTCTCTCTCTCTCTCTCTCTCATTAGCATAATTACCACATGCAAAATATTTACGAGTAGGCAAATTACCAATATCAAGGCCCTATCCTTCACAGTTCTATCGTTTCCAGAAAATTAGATAACCCTAAATATATGACTACACTCTCCCTACCTAAACTCCATGAAAAGCAAAATACCATTAGCTTATGCAAATATATGCTTTTAGGCTAAATTGAAGCAGTCACAATCATACACTGCCACAACTGGAGCAGCCACAAATGAACCGCCGCATGCCATAAAGATCACAGTCTCCAATTATAATATTTACCTTTCCTGGCCAGAACTAGGCACATTTTACAGGGTATCATTTCGAGATCGAGATCGAGAGAGAGAGAGAGAGAGAGAGAGAGAGAGAGAGAGAGAGAGAGAGAGAGAGATAGATAGAGAGAGAGAGAGACAGCGAGAATATCAATAGCTTTGCCGCAAAAGATGGACAAATAATCACCTACTAAAAGTATTTACCCATAGCACAGTACCGTACCGAATGCTGTTAGGCTAGGTTGATTATAGTTAGTATTGAAAGTTAAAGTTAAAGTTAAAGTTATCAAAGTTACATTTGAAAGTAAAAGTTAAAGTTAAAGTTATCAAAGTTACATTTGAAAGTAAAAGTTAAAGTTAAAGTTATCAAAGTTACATTTGAAAGTAAAAGTTAAAGTTAAAGATATTAAGGGAGCTCAGACGGTATTGTGCAGCATAATTTACTGGTTCGGCTCAATGGTTTAAGAAGGTGGTTTAGTTTGCTCTCTAAACCTCTATCGAACTTTTAAAAATATCCACAAGACCACCTTTCTATATAAATTTGTACATTTTTCGGTAGAAAAAAGTCCCGGCCGAAGACCGATTCCTCTTCAAATACAGGCTCGCTATCGCTCGCCAGGAAAAAATCGACACCTAAATGGCACGAAAGGTCTTAATATTGGCATAGAAATGGGGCAAAAAGTCTAAGAATCGCCAAACAAATGGGGCGAATGTCTTGAAATCTCATAACTAATAGGGCTAAACATGAGGGAGGAGGAGGACTCGAAAAACCAACTGCCTCCCCTTAAGTTTATTTGTCACTGGTTGAGATCTACCGGTTGATAAGGTCGACTCACTGGTTCGGTTACACGGGAACCAGCCATTATAGATGCATTGATATTTGGGCCAACACCGACAAAGCCAGTGGAAGCTCTAATAACGTGTGAAATATCCTGGGTGTTCAGACTAATATTATTGGATACATGGACGCAAGAGCATATACAGTATATCACGCATTAGGGAACTATAGGATGGCGGGAGAGTATTAACTGTTGATGGTTTTGTATTGTACGATATTTAGGGAATGTGTTGCCTTCTGAAAAAATACTAAAGATAATAGATATGTAGTGCAATTCTCTCTCTCTCTCTCTCTCTCTCTCTCTCTCTCTCTCTCTCTCTCTCTCTCTCTCTCTCTCTCTCTCTCTGATTCTCTCTGATTCTCTCTCTCTCTCTCTCTCTCTCTCTCTCTCTCTCTCTCTCTCTCTCTCTCTCTCCACACACACACATAATATATATATATATATATATATATATAAAGATAAGGATAAATCTACTCAAATCCATCTATCTACTTTCTATCTACCGGTAGTATTTTTTCTTCTTCAAATGTATGTGTTTATCTATCCATCTATATTCAGAGCCCAATTCCATATATCTATCTATAAATAATGCCGAAGCAAGTATTGGTGTTCCTCGTTCCAAATTTGCCTTTCTACTCCTCGACACCATTAACCCATCGTTACCTCAAATGAAGTTGCAGGAGGTTATGTTTTTTCCTTTGTTTGTCTGTTTGTCTGTAAACACGATATGTCAAAAAGTTATGAACCGATGTTCACGAATTATGTTGGGCAGATAGGATATCCACTAAAGAAGAAGTGACACCGATACTATTTTGGAGGCGATCGACAGAGCGCATACCTCCACCAGCGTAGGCGGAGTTATATTTTCTTCCGAGTGCCTCTTTATTTTATCGTGTAACTGCACATGAAGGCAGACAGAGAGGCATGCGTTCACAAAATACTTTATTGGAAGGGCGAAATGAGCACAAGTTTATTCCTAAGCTACATTAACACGTTTGAAAGTAGGTGAAATAATAACAAATGTTGTCAACATGTTTACACATATAAAATATCTGTACTGTAACTCGCAAAATTCGTGATCCAGCTTATCAACTTCAACTATATTATATCTCTCGCTTGATATAAGACGAATAAATATATACCTGCAAAATATATTTAAAGGCAAATATACTCAATGAATAGAGAAAGAACGAAGTGAAATCTTTGGCTAACAACATACAAGGATGAATATATTAGTGTTAATAAAAATGTCAATTAAGGGGGGTGATCTGCTCTTTTTCTCTGGCTTGTATCCATTCGGCCCTATTCAGCCTACTGTTTTAAGAAGTTTATCCCCATCCAGGTGTCGATTTCCTACTGGCGAGCGATAGCGAGCCAGCATTGTGTTAAGAAATCCGGCTTCGCCGGAGACATTTTTCTATCGAAAAATATAAAAATTTAGCATGCTGTCAAGAACATTTTGAAAAATATGCTGGCTCACTACTGCTCGCCAGGAAATAAATCTACACCTGGATGGGAATAAACGTCTTAAAACAGCAGGCTGAATGGGGCCGAATGGATACAAGCCAGAGACAAAGGGATAGAGAAAAAAAAAACGAGGTGGGCCCCTTAAAACAGTGCGAAGTGAGATGAACACGGACGGGAGGCTAAAGATTATACCAGTACAAACAAGGGGCTACAAGTACAATTTTGTTTAAAAAAAAATCCAGGGTAGAATATATATACATATATATATATATATATAGTGAAAGTGAAAATCCACGTAAAATGGCCAATTAACCCCTTCAGTAACATTAAGTCTGTTTACCTTTTGTTCTAGCTAAAGTTAGATAATTATGTTCATTTTAAGAAGAACGTACAGTATGTATTTCAGAGGATATATTGAGATCATATTTACCCCATTGAGCCCTAGAGGTAAACTATAAGCCAAATAAATCGTCTAATGGTAGCCAGAATAAATGGGGAAAGTACGTTAACCAGATAAGAAATGTTTTTTGTTTTTTTCAAGTAACAATATTATGTAAATGTTTACAGTAAAAACACAAACTAGTTTTATGTAAGATAAAGAAGTATGTAAAGGATATATTATGCTCCTTGTAAATCTAAGCTTTCTTGATAGACAAAGTTGTATAAAGAAGGCCAATGAATATAGTTATAACAAAATAATAGTTAATATTTTTTTGGTACCGGTACCAAATGAGGGTATTGAAGGAGTTTCTATGTATAATAACTAATTTGTTCCAGACATGTCCTTCTTACAAGCAAACAACCAACCAAGCCAACGGAAAGACAAACAAACACACACACGAAAACGATGATCACATATTCTCGGTAAACTTTCTTTGGCAGCGATAATTAAAGACGGTATGGATTGTAGAAACAAATAAAAAAGTATTTTTCATTATGTAAAATGTGTAAATAATAGTAATTAATAATGTACACAGGGATATAGAAACCTACATTATTAACAATCTAAATAAATATAGTAATTAATAATGTCCACAGTGATATAGCAACGTAGAGATTAAAGCCTACATAATTAACAATATAAATGCAATTAGTAATCAATAATGTTCACAGTGCTATAGAACACGTAAATAAATTAAAACCTAACATCTAACAATACGAAATACAAATAATATCTAATAATGTACACAATGATATCGAAAACGTAAAGAGATTAATACCTACAATAAAAACAACGAGATCAAGTAATATACGTTGTAGAAAAATAATAATAAATATAACCTACCAAGTTTAGAACGAAAGGCGAAACAATGTAATGATAGCCAACAGCTGTACAGTATCTCCGCAAGAATGAAAATTTTGCATATTTATGAGGCAATCGGAAAACATGCACTGTAAAAGAGTGAATTGAAAGAGTATGCATATTGCACAAAAATACCCAAGGGGGGCTTTCAATTAATACAAAAAAAACGTATGCAGCAATAAAGAAAGAAAACAAACAGTGAAGAGAAGGTGGAAGGAAAAAATACAAGTAAAGAGTTTCAAGATATTGCTGAACAAATTATGCAACATATATACATTAACAAATATTCAGAAAATGGAAAACAGGTGCAACTGGTTGAAATATATATTACCATATTGAAAACTGTAATAATTACTAAAAACAACTATTGACAAAATATGAGAAAGAAAAATATGACTTAAGAATCTTGCTCACTCACGGCTCGTAGCAGCCCTATCTCTGAAGCTGCCTCGCTCCAGTGCTTAACTGTCTCAACCCCTAGACTCGGACCCTCACTCTGAAAACGCCACCTATTGAGCAATTAACTCACTAGGCATTGTCCCCCCCCCCCCTTTAGCATATTTTTTTAATATGGGAATTTTCATACAGTGCTATTTAATCAGGGAACAATGAGGGTATTTATTTGGCGTTTCGGTGGGCTTTGTGATAATGCACTGATACTAGGTACAGCACAAATTCCATCCCAATAATATCTTCCCATTGGCATATTGGGATTCGAACCAGGGACCATTGGATTACCAGTCCAGTGGCAAGACCACTCCACCACACCTCCCGATTTGTTTTTAAATCAGCAATCTAATGGGCCCAATTTCTTAAAATAACACAATTAATGGGGCTAAGCATGATGGTAAAGGGAGTACGGAACACCCCCTTAACGGTTATTGAACATTAGTAATATTGAAATGTCTATTACAGTAATAATTAGTCGTACGAGAGGCCGTCCACAACATACAGTAATAATTAGTCGTACGAGAGGCCGTCCACAACATACAGTAATAATTAGTCGTACGAGAGGCCGTCCACAACATACAGTAATAATTAGTCGTACGAGAGGCCGTGCACAACATACAGTACTGTAATAAATATTATAGTGTAAGATACTGTGAAGAGTAGGACATTTCGAATATGATCTTTAATCGTACAGCATAATTATTATCCTTGGTGTACCTATTTTTCAAGCATAACAGAGCATGTTTACGTACAAAAAATATAGGATTTATTACACACACACACACACAAATACACACACATATATACAGTATATATATATATTTAGTTTTTTTTAGCAAGATTACATAAATAAACATCTTACGAGAAGCTGGGCAATTTACAGGAAAGATTCAAGGAAAGCGATAAAACAGTAGGAAAGTTCTCAAAGATAAGACCCACCAAAAAGGAGTCTTATATAAAGTTGTGTAATGCGGGATTGTGACGTGTGGGGACAAGAGAGGGATCGGTGTTATATTATCATGTATTTTTCCTTTCATTTGGTCATTTAGGCCTTCTATTCGGTGGGAGCTTGCTAGTTATATCAATGGCCATTCACCGCGTCCCATCAGAAACGGAGCTCATCCTTCAAGTAATGTTATAGTCTGCTATTGTTTAAGCTGGCAAGAAAATGGCCCGTTCTCATCTTAATTACTCAACTATAACTATTTGTTATAGCCAAATACGTTGTTAATTACGAGAAGTTGGCAATAATATTATGCATAATAGTTTCTTGTGTTTCAAGTATTTGCTGATACATAACTTGAAAAGGGACTAACATTTCCACCAAGTTAAAACAAAATATTCTATAATAATAATAGTAAAGGTTAGCCTCGCTTGGGCTAATATAAGGTTAATGCTAATTAACCTGCATGATGGGAGAGAGAGAGCGAGAGAGAGAGAGA
Organism: Paralithodes platypus; assembly: GCA_032716605.1. Classification (NCBI taxonomy): domain Eukaryota; kingdom Metazoa; phylum Arthropoda; class Malacostraca; order Decapoda; family Lithodidae; genus Paralithodes; species Paralithodes platypus. Next base: position 27,031,223 of record CM064576.1, on the reverse strand, counting down.
GAGAGAGAGAGAGAGAGAGAGAGAGAGAGAGAGAGAGAGAGAGAGAGAGAGAGAGCGAGCGTAAACTGACAAGAGTGAAAGGAAAAGAGTGGCAAATTAGCCGAATAAAGAGCGCAAAAAATTGGTTGGGGAGGAGAGGCATCCTTGGGGGGAAAAATATTAATAACAAAGAACTAGGTCATGTTTTTTGTTCTCTCTCTCTCTCTCTCTCGCTCTCTCTCTCTCTCTCTCTCTCTCTCTCTCTCTCTCTCTCCTTTATAATATAATATAATATAATATAATTATAGCAACACGTATTATGAAAAGGTACCGGTATGTATCCATCAAATAATGTTATAATTATATTACTACCGGTACATCACTACTACACCAATCCGTCTATTATAATCTACATAATTTAGATTTAATTAGTTGCCTTTTAGGATAGCTAATGCAATTTAAATATATATATATATATATATATATATATATATATATATATATATATATATATATATATATATATATATATATATATATATATATATATATATATTCTATCTCTTACATAACTCTATCTATCTAATCTATTTTTCTCTATGTGCTCTAAACCTCTTCACACTAATTGGTGCTTTAGGAAAACAAGTAGTATTTTTACTACTACCGGTACTACATGCCGTTATATAGTTTGTTTCGTGTGTAAACATCGCCCCAGCATGTTTGAGATTCCAAGGTGAAGAAATTGGATTATTATACTTGATTATGTTATTATCTTGTTTTACTATAAGTATTATTATTATTATTATTATTATTATTATTATTATTATTATTTATTCATTTTGTTATATATTGTTTTATTTTAGTATTATTCTCGCACCTTATATGTGTACCTTTGGAAGAGCTTGTAAAGACTATAATCGAAAAGCACTTCAAAGCTATGAGAAAAAAGAAAGTATGGAAATAATATTATAAATAAAAGTTGTAATAACAAGATAACAATGGATATATCGTCCTTGCAAGAAGTAATTGACCCTCATCATGAATACCTGAGAATAGTATCAGAATTATAAATTTCTTGAGAATTCCTACAGTTGAATTAAGGGGGGATGGGGGGATTTAGTTGCTTATGTATATAGCTTTATATTGTTATTTTCAGTTTCCTCCCTAGACCTCCGTCAAGGTTTAAAAAATCACCCCCTAGACCCCCCGTCAAGATAAATGTGTACATTTGTCAGTAGAAAAACGTCCCGGCCAAAGGCCGGTTCCTCCTAAAATGAGCTATCGCTCGCTGAAAATGAGCCATCGCTCCCCAGGATAAATATCGACACCTGAATGGCACGAAAGGTCCTAAAATTGACAACGAAATTGAGTGAATAATCTTAGAATCGCCAAACTAATAGGGCGAACGTCTTATAGTCTCAAAACATATGGGGCTAAACATGAGGGAAAAGGGGGTGCAGAAAATTTCAACCATCCCCCCTTAAGATTTTGTAAGTATGCCCCGTCCTCCATATAACCTACTTAAGTAAAAACGAAGAATATGATTGGTTACAAATCAAGATGATATAATTATAATAAATCACATATCATAATTTTCTTCAAGTTTGTTCAGTAATATTTTTGTACTAATGATCTATTAGAAATATTGACGTATTGATTTACGTAAATTAAGAATTGGCTTATAATTCAGACTTCACATTCACAATTACAAGCAAATGTAAAGTGAAAGCAGCTTTTATAATAATAGGTGATGGTTGAATGGATGAAGTGGAGGCTTCAGTTTGTTCCCTAGACCTCCATCACGCTTAGAATCACACCCATTAGACCCCCTTTCAAGATAAATCTGTAAATTTTTCGGTAGCAAAATGTCCAGGCCGAAGGCCAGTTCCTCTAAAATTACAGGCTCGTTTTTCGCTCGACACCTAAATAGCAAGAAAGGTCTTAAAATGGATAGACATTTGGCGAAAGTTTTTAAAATGGATAAAAACGTGGCGAAAGTTCTTAAAATCGCCAAACTAATGAGGCGAACGTCTTAAAATCTCAACATCAATGAGGCTAAACATGAGGAAGAAAGTGGTCCAGAAAAGAAAACAAATCGAGTGGAAATCTCGCCTTAAAAGAGTGTTCAATTAAGTAATGGGAAGGAGAAAGAGTGGCTTATTCTGACTGGCAGCCACTCACCAGACGTTCATATTATTGGTTCAGTACAAAGGCAGGCGAAAATCCTTTGAATCTGATTGGCAAGACGAGTTAACCCCTTCTGTACCGGCGACGTCTTTTATTGTATTTCTGTCTTTCTTTCTTTCTTTCTTTCTTTGTTGTGGCTATTGTTTGACGGTTTTATTCAGTTTAAAATGGGCCTCCATCAATTACCAGGCTTCAAACTATTTAATTTAACCCTTTGTTTTACCACAGATCCTTCTTAAACTGCACACAATCCTCTAACTACCGGCGACGTTTTTTGTATTTTATTCTAGTTATAGTTAAGAGGATGTTGTGCAGTTTAAGAAGGACCTGTGGTAGTAAAAAGGGTTAAGTGAGATAGTTCGAAGCCTTTTAATTGCTGGAAGACCTTTTGAAACTGGAAGCAATCGTCTAATAGTAGCCAGAATAAAATTTAAAAAGGTCGCCAGCACAGAAGGGGTTAAAGGGAGGCTTTTAGTTTGCTCCCAAGACCTTTTCAAACTTACAAATCACCTCCAGATAATTGTGTACATTTCTCGGTACAAACATTTCCCGGCCTAAGGCCGGTTCCCCCTAAATTACACGCTCGCTGTCGCTTGCCATGAAAAACAAATTACACCTAAATGGCACGAAAGATCTAAAAATTGACAGACATGGGGCAAAAGGTATTAAAATCGCCAAAATAATCGAGCGAATGTCTTAAAATTTGAAAACTAATGGGAAATAAGCATGAGGGAGAAAGTGGTCCAGAAAAGAAAATAATGAAAATCTCCCCTTAAATGTGTATGCAACTTAAGATATTGCTTAGTTTCTCCATCCCTCCCCGACCTTTTAACCCCATGACTTATTTTGACCATTCATTCTGGCTAAAGTTAAACGATTTTATGCAGTTTTAAGAAGGGACTATTTCATTCAGGGGGTTTATTGAGATCGTATTTACCCCTTTGAGTGACATTTTAGTCTGACTATTACATTATGCGATTTTATACAGCTTAAGAGGGAAGGGGGCTTATTTTTTGGTCGATTATTTCATCTCTCTCTCTCACTCACTCACTCACTCACTCACTCACTCACTCACTCACTCATATTCTCTCTCTCTCTCTCTCTCTCTCTCTCTCTCTCTCTCTCTCTCTCTCTCTCTCTCTCTCTCTCTCTCTCTCTCTCTCTCTCTCAGTTCCTGTTTCTCGCCCTTACCTCCCTCCCTCCCTCTTCCCACGAGTATTAAATATTTGGCCAAAAATAAGCACTCTGTGAACATGAGACTATTTCAGACAACCTTAAGGGGGGTCACCGGATTTGTTTTATCTTTCTCTCCTTTTCTCTCTTTCCCTGGCTTGTATCCATTCGGCCCCATTCAGCCAACTTTTTAAAACTTTTATCCCCATTCAGGTGTCGATTTCTTCCTGGCGAGTGATAGCGAGCCAGCATTGTATGGAGAAATCCGGCTTCGCCGGAGACATTTTTCTATCGAAAAATGTACAAATTAAGCTTGCTGTCAAAACAAATATATATATAAGCTGGCTCGCTACCGCTCGCCAAGAAAATATTGACACCTGGATAGGGGTAAACGTCTTGAAACAGTTGGCTGAATGGGGCCGAATGGATACCAGCCAAAGAGAGAGGGAGAGAAAGAGAAAAAAAGCGAGGTGGGCTCCCTTAACTCCGTCCCTTCTGGGCTCTCTCTCTCACTATTTTCGACAGCTCCACCGTCCTTTCTGTCTTGACAGCTGTTTTTTTATTGTTTTATTTATATTTAGGGGAGGATGATCGTTTGTTTGGTCTATTAATTCATTTATTCATATCTATTTATAGTTTCCTCCCTAAACCTCCATTAAGCTTAGAAAAACACCCCCTAGACCCCCCTTCAAGATAAATTTGTACATTTTTCGATAGAAAAATTTCCCGGCCGAATGCCGGTTCCTCTTACAATTGCAGGCTCGCTTTTGCTCGCCAGGAAAAAAATCGAAACCTAAATGGCACGGAAGGTCTTACAATTGACAACGAAATGGGGCGAAAGGTGTTAAAATCGCCTAACTAATGGGCCGAACGTCTTATAATCTCAAAACTAGTGGGGCTAAACATTAGGGAGAAGGGGGTCCAGAAAAACGGTCTGCCTCCCCTTAAGTGTATTGCAGTCTTGGTCTTTGCTGCAGCCATGCCTTATAGTTATTATTGACGGTACCTTATAGTTTATGCTTTCTATGCCTCTTTCTATGTTAGCGCAGTTTGCTTGATTATTTCTGCTTTGGTAACCATTTTTGACAACTGTTTATGTAATATTTAACTATTATCGAAAGATTTTTTTTTTTCTCTCACTATTATTGACAAGTTGCTGCCTCTATGTGTTATTGCTCTGTTATCGACGACGACCTATATCTGTGAAATGTATTCAGTTTGTAGCAGTTGTTTTTAATTCTTATTATGCTTGGTTAACTAAACTTAAACATTTGTGTTGTACCTTCATAATAGTTATATTAATTATATTCCAGATTTACTATGCGTTACTAATTACTTCCGACAACTTTATGTTTTGCTTTCCGTGTTATTTTCCACTAGTTAAGGGGAGGTATTTAGTTTGTTCCCTACGTTTTCATCAAGCTTAAAATTACGCCCCCTAGACCCCCTTTCAAGATAAATTTGTACATTTTTCGGTAGAAAAATGTCCCGGCCGGAGGCCGATTGCTCTTAAATTACACCTTAATTGCACAAAAGGTCTTAAAATCGACAGAAATAGGGCAAAATTTCTTAAAATGCCCAAACTAATAGGGCGAAGGTCTTAAAATCTCAAAAGCAATGGGGCTAAACATGAGGGAGAAAGAGGTCCAGAAAAAAATAACTCAAGTGGAAATGTCCCCTTAAGGCAACGGTTATGCTTTATTCCCTCTCTTCGCCAGATGCCCTAGTCTCTTTGTCTCTCTTCCGCAAAACTTTTACTCCCAAAAGATTCCTGTCCCAGATTCTTTCATAAGTTTGTTTTGCTTCTCCACATACAAGTGTTTCTTCTTTACCTCTTTTCTTTTCTTTTGCATGTGGCATATATTGGGTTTCTTTGCATGTGGCATATATTGGGTTTCTTTGCATGTGGCATATATTGGGTTTCTTTTGCATGTGGCATATATTGGGTTTCTTTTGCATGTGGCATATATTGGGTTTCTTTTGCATGTGGCATATATTGGGTTTCTTTTGCATGTGGCATATATTGGGTTTCTTTGCATGTGGCATATATTGGGTTTCTTTGCATGTGGCATATATTGGGTTTCTTTGCATGTGGCATATATTGGGTTTCTTTGCATGTGGCATATATTGGGTTTCTTTGCATGTGGCATATATTGGGTTTCTTTTGCATGTGGCATATATTGGGTTTCTTTTGCATGTGGCATATATTGGGTTTCTTTGCTATTTCAGTTACATTATTATTTCCGCTTGACATTTTAAAACACATTTAAAAGCGCAAACACCAAACCAGCAGTAGAAAAATACCAATGCAATAAAAGATAAATAAAAGATAAAGGACAGATAAACAAAATCAGATATTCGGCCATGTTTACACTTTATTTTGCTCTAATACTCACATATTTTGCAATTTCGAGTGGCAAGGGAGACATATGAGCCAATCCTGTCCACCATACCCTGTTCACCCCTTGAACTGGGTGTACTTTGGTCACCGAGGTGGGGCTTCAAAACACTAACCACTACACCGGCGAACGTCTCTTGGTTCGAACCCCATACAAGGCCGATACCTGCAAAGCCAAGACCTGATTATCATTACATGAAATAAATATGACCCAGATTTTTACTATAGGCACACTCTAGGGCGTAATCCGTGGCCCCTTTCTGAACACTAGAACTGCTTTAATGAACCTAGCAATTCAAATACTAGGTAAATATTTAATGCAAGGATGCTATTCTATTCCGGATAGCAAATTTACAAGATAACGCCGTTTATCCTGAGTGTATTGCATCAGATTGAGTTAGAGATGAATCGAGGATATTTTAGATCGTCTGATGTCAGTGGTGGTGTGTTTGGTTAGGCCTTGGTTTAGGGTTCTCCTGAACCTTGTTTCCATGCTGTGAGAAGCTCATATATATGGGTTTAAATATTTCTGTGTTATGATCATTCTAGATAGATGGATCAAAATTAGATTCAACTGTCTCGGCGCTTCACCACTATTTCAATGTGTATGGCGTTATCTGCGTTTGTCTGATTTGTTGCCTATTTGTCTATTGATCTGTCTTTCAAAGTGATAAATAATACACCACTACATATAGTTAGAGATATAAGAAGAACAATATAGCAATACAATAATAGGAGAGCCAGATGGATAGAGACATAGCGAGTGAAGCAGATTAAGGGGGGTGACCTGTTTTTGTTCTGTCCTTTTCTATCTTTCTCTGGCTTGTATCCATTTGGCCCCATTCAGCCTACTGTTTTAAGACGTTTATACCCATCCAGGTGTCAATTTTTTACTGGTGAGCGGTAGCGAGCCAGCATATTTTTTAGTTTTGTTTGACAGCAGGCTAAATTTGTAAATTTTTCGATAGAAAAATTTCTCTGGCGAAGCCGGATTTCTTCATATAATGCTGGCTCGCTTTTGCTCGCCAGGAAGAAATCGACACCTAGATGGGGATAAACGTCTTAAAATAGTTGGCTGAATGGGGCCGAATGGATACAAGCCAGAAAAAAAGAGAAAATGACAGAAATAACAAAAAAGGAGGTCACCCCCCTTACTATACAGTAGTTCAGTATTTGAATAAGTAATGACCTGCAAGTGAGGAATAATGACCTGCAAGTGAGGAATAAGTAATGACCTGCAAGTGAGGAATAATGACCTGCAAGTGAGGAATAATGACCTGCAAGTGAGGAATAAGTAATGACCTGCAAGTGAGGAATAATGACCTGCAAGTGAGGAATAAGTAATGACCTGCAAGTGAGGAATAAGTAATGACCTGCAAGTGAGGAATAAGTAATGACCTGCAAGTGAGGAATAAGTAATGACCTGCAAGTGAGGAATAAGTAATGACCTGCAAGTGAGGAATAAGTAATGACCTGCAAGTGAGGAATAAGTAATGACCTGCAAGTGAGGAATAAGTAATGACCTGCAAGTGAGGAATAGTACAACACTGATTGAAGCTGCGAGAGAATATTGTACCATTTATCAGTCCCAAATGACAATTTCCCATCCAATTTCACCAATCCAAAGATTTGATAGATGTTTCTCAGGTATATTATACTCATTTGAATCTGGAATTTACGGGTAGATATTTTATATTTGGAAATGCCGTAGTCCAATGAGTAGCATCATTACAGGTCTCCCTAGATTTAAGATTGGATTACGTTCCTGAAAACCCGATCTTAAATTGAAAAATCATGTATTAAACCGTAACATTAATGGAGAGATATCCACTTGAGGGATTTTTTTTCTTGACTCCCTTCTCCCTCATGTTTAGCCTGATTGCTTTTGAAATTTTAAGACGTTCGCCCCATTAGTTTGGCGATTTTAAGAACCCTCGCCCCATTTCTGTCAATTTTAAGACCATTCGTGCCATTTAGGTGTCGATTTTTTCCTGGCGAGCGATAGCGAGCCTGTAATTTAAGGGGAATCGGCCTTCGGCCGGGAAATTTTTCTACCGAAAAATGTACAAATTTATCTTGAAAGGGGTTCTAGGGTGAGTAATTTTAAGTTTGATGGAAGTCTAGGGAATCAACTAAAAACCTCCCCTTAATGGGGATGCGTTCTAGGATCAGCCAAAACCCCAACATAAAACTACCCAAAAACAACTCTAATATAATACATTGGGGTATCGGATAACGAGGGAGGCATGTTTATAAATTAATAGGGAATGTTTAGTAACTCTCCAGATTCTCGAATTGGGTTGCACATATATATTTATAATTTACAAAAGCTATAGAGGTTTTGTAATGTGATATGGCTGAACTTTAGGTCACCAGTAAGCTGAGCATTTGGTACCAAGGGAGCAGGTCAAATAGATAAATAAACATAAAATAGATAGAACAATAGATAAATAGATAGACTGATAGAGGTATATATAAATACTTAGACAAGCAGGCATAGGGAGAGAAAAACAAATATGACAGATAGACACGCAAATATACCATAGTTAGATAGATAGAATACCGGAGTGATAGATAGATAGATATAAAGAGAAATAGTTAGATCGATACAAACCATGAGTTACCAGACAAATAATTACCTCCGATAAAAAAAAAACACACAAAAAAAGAGGAAGGCTTACATAAATACAGTTACAAAACCACAATAACTATTTGTGAAGAAATGATATGGGAACAAGAACAATAGAAGAACATGATATTATATAAATAGGCAGATAGACATAGACAAAGAAATATATAGAGATACAGATGTATAAGTAGTTTAAGGGGAGATTTTCACCTGGAGGATTTTTTTCTGGACCCCTTTCTCCCTCATGTTTAGCCCCATTGCTTTTGAGATTTTAAGACGTTCGCCCCATTAGTTTGGCGATTTTAAGAACCCTCGCCCCATTTCTGTCAATTTTAAGACCATTCGTGCCATTTAGGTGTCGATTTTCTCCTGGCGAGCGATAGCGAGCCTGTAATTTAAGGGGAACCGGCCTTCGGCCGGGAAATTTTTCTACCGAAAAATGTACAAATTTATCTTGCAAGGGAGTCTAGGGGGAGTAATTTTAAGCTTAATGGAAGTCTAGGGAATCAACTAAAAACCTCCCCTTAACAAATAGATAGACACAATATAACAGATAGGTAGATAGATAAATAGATAATATTAAAATGTCCAATCAGTAAAGGGGGCAAACTGAAAACCTCCCATTAATGCCCTTAACCCCTTCTGTACCGGTGATGTACTTTTCATTATATTCTGGCCACTATTAAACGAATGTGTACAGCTTAGGAAAGACGTGTACTAATTTAATGGCTCCAGACTATCTCAATTAATCCTTTTAGCTACCACATATCCTTCCTAAGCTTCATAAAATCGTCTAAATGTAGCTAAACTCATATAAATAAAATGTCGCCGGTACAGGAGGGGTAAAGGGGAGATGGGTCGTTTTTCTGGACACCTTTCTCCCTCGTGTTTAGCCCCATTACTTTTGACATTTTAAGACGTTCGACCCATTAGTTTGGTGATTTTAACACCTTTAGCTCCATTTCGTTGTCAATTTTAATACCTACAGTATAGTGCCATTTAAGTGTCGATTTTATTCCTGGCGAGCGATAGCGAGCCTGTAAATATAAGAGGAACCGGCCTTTGGCCGGGACATTTTCTACCGAAAAATGTAGAAATTTATCTTGAGAGGGGATCTAGGGGGTGTTTTTCTGAGTTTGAGGGAGGTTTAGCGAGGAAAACAAAAATATATGTGAATAAATTAATTAATAGACCAAGAAAGCAGGGCATCTCCCCTTAACCCGTAGACTACCGGTGATGTCCTGTCATTTTCATTATATTCTGGAAAATATTAGACACTTTTATTCAGCTTAGGAAGGACGTATATACCCATTAAAAAAGACTACAGACTATCTCCGTTAATCCTTTTAGCTAACATATATCATTACATATAAGAACAACAACAACAACAACAACAACAACAACATATACATTACAGTGAGTTAGGTATATATATTATTCCTGGTGTATAATATGATGGTCGTGAGTTACCAAAGAAGACAGGAAAATGCTCTAGTCTTCCCACCCCAAGCGCTAACAAGGCGGTATAATGCTAGGTCAACAAAGAGAGAGAAAGAGAGAAAGAGAGAGAGAGAGAGAGAGAGAGAGAGAGAGAGAGAGAGAGAGAGAGAGAGAGAGAGAGAGAGAGAGAGAGAGAGGTTAGGTAATAGGCTAAGCGGATTTACGGTACTTAATAAGGATAGGGAAAAACCGATGAACTGTAAGCTTATAGAAGACGCGATATCAAAGGAGTTTGTTGTATGGAGCCGTTTAAACAATTTTAGTACCGTAGATCTCATTTTTATTGACACGCACCTTTTAGTTTAGGCAATAAAGGGTTTAAGGGGGGTGACCTGCTTTTTGTTATTTCTGTCCTTTTCTCTTTCTCTGTCTTGTATCCATTCGGCCCCATTCAGCCAACTATTTAAGACGTTTATCTCCATCTAGGTGTCGATTTCTTCCTGGCGAGCGATAGCGAGCCAGTATTATATGAAGAAATCCGGCTTCAGTGGAGAAATTTTTCTATCAAAAAATGTACAAATTTAGCCTGCTGTCAAACAAAAATAACAAATATGCTCGCTATCGCTCACCAGTAAAAAATGTACACCTGGATGGGGATAAACGTCTTAAAACAGTAGGCTGAATGGGGCCAAATGGATACAAGCCAGAGAAAGATAGAAAAGGACAGAACAAAAACAGTCACCTTCCTTAATACTTGTTTTCGTTACGTGATGGCTGTACAAGCCCTGGGTCCCGATCCAGGCCTGTGGTGACATTATTTTATGGACAAATAAGTTTTTGTATGATTTAATATACATGCAAAATTCTCCTCCTTCCTCGACTTCGCTTACCTTCAAATGCACTGGTATGTATTCAGATTACAACTTTTTACTGTCACTCTCTTTAGTTGGCAGCCTGCTTCAAAATATGCGTTTTCTACTTTGTTTTTGTCCGCACCAGCTTTCGTGTTCTATATGCTTACTGTATTTTTTTTTATTTTTTTTTTATATTCCAACTACTCCCACCCGGGCATAGGCTGATAGCCTTTACACTTTACCGCTGAACACGGTGAGGCCCGTGAGGTCTTGCTCCAGTCTAGGGAGTGAGACATGCGAAGCTTCACGGCTCGAAGCAACTCCATCTCTGAAGCCGCCTCGCCTCTGCGCTTCACAGTCTCATCCCCCAGGCTCTGACCCTCGCTCTCAGAACGGCACCTATTGAGCAATTAACTCACTAGGCATTGCCCCCCTGTAGCATATATTTGAATATGGGAATATTCATACAATGCTATTTTAATCAGGGAACAATGAGGGTACTTTTTTGGCATTTCGGTATGCTGTGGTAATGCACTGATACTAGGTACAGCACAAATTCCATCCCAATAATATCTTCCCATTGACATATTGGGATTCGAACCCGGGTCTATTGGATTACCAGTCCAGTGGCAAGACCACTCTGCCACACCTGTTTTTTTTTTTTATCTTTCTCTCCTTTTCTCTCTTTCTGACTTGTACCCATTTGGCCCCATTCAGCCAACTGTTTTAAGACGTTTATCCCCATCCAGGTGTCGATTTTTTTCCTGACGAGCGATAGCAAGCCAGCATTGTATGGAAAAATCCGGCTTTGCCGGAGACATTCTTCTACCGAAAAATGAACAAATTTATCTTGAAGGAGGGTCTAGGGGGTGTTTTTCTAAGCTTGATGGAGGTCTAGGGAGAAAACTAAAACAATATACGAATAAATGAATTAATAGACCAAACAAACGGCCAGTCTCCCCTTAAATCAACAATAATGTTTTCAAATAGTGTTTCAGAGCAAAGCCATGTAAAGCTGTATTTATATTTGCATCGAGTAGTTCAGTATAGTTTTAAGGGGAGGCAGACTGTTTTTCTGGACCCCCTTCTCCCTAATGTTTAGCCTCACTAGATTTTAGATTATACAACGTTCGGCCCATTAGTTTGGCGATTCTAACAACTTTCGCCCCATTTCGTTGTCAATTTTAAGACCTTTCGTGCCATTTAGGTGTCGATTATTTCCTGGCGAGCGATAGCGAGCCTGCAATTTTAAGAGGAACCGGCCTTCGGCCGGGACATTCTTCTACCGAAAAATGTACAAATTTATCCTGAAGGGGGGTCTAGGGAATGTTTTTCTAAGCTTGATGGAGGTCTAGGGAGGAAACTAAAAATATATATGAATACATTAATTAATAGACCAAACAAACGGCCAGTCTACCCTTAAGTTATCCTAAATAGCTCAACAATATATGTACACACCTTCACCTTATTTTGCCTCTCTATTTATGGATTTTACATTAGCGTTCATAGTATAGAGGCTGTACAAACATTAACTCGCTGGTCACGGAAGGCTTCAGGGAGCCGACATGTCCTGCACCACTTCCCAGTAATACCCTGCGCTAGAAGTACGGTACTGGAGGCCTAACACACCAATACTGCTCCGATCACACACACACACACACACACACACACACACACACATACACACACACACACACACACACAAAATAGAGAGAGAGAGTACAAAGGAAATCAAGCAACAACAGGTCTAGTGACCCTTCTAGGCTGCTTGTCCTCCAAAACACTGAGGATCAAGTGTCCAAACAGTGGTTTAGAGTGGGTAAGGGAACATTGGAAAGGGAACTACTGCCCTGCCACTAACGTGGCAGGACTAGGAAGTTAGTAGGGGACATATGGGTTAGTAACTGAGGGGAGGATAAAATAAAGTTATTCATTTACAAACGCAGTCAGTCGCGGGTTTGATGCGAGATATTTGTCTAGGCGGAATTTAAATGAATCAACGGTGCTGCAGTCTATAACGTCTCGGGGAAGCCCATTCCACAAGTTGACAACTCGATTGAAGAAGAAATTCTTAGATTCGTGTGAGTTAAAAGATTTACCAATAATTTTGCAACCGTTTCCCCGCGTGTAATTAGATTGGTCGATAGTGAAGTACTTACTACAGTTCATATTGTCGATACCTTTGATGATTTTGAACAGAGAGAGAGAGAGAGAGAGAGAGAGAGAGAGAGAGAGAGAGAGAGAGAGAGAGAGAGAGAGAGAGAGAGAGAGAGAGAGAGAGAGAGAGAGAGATCAAATATAGAGCAAGTAGAACTTCACGGGCGTCGCAGTGTGGCACATATGACCCCTATGGGAGGTGTGGGCCAATATCTTAAGGGGAGATGGGCCGTTTTCCTGGTTCCCTTTCTCCCTCGCGTTAAACCACATTTGTTTTGAGATTATAAGACTCCACCCGATGGGCGGAGTGTTTGCTATCAGTATGTGGTAACCCAGGTTGGAATCCCGGTGGAACACATGCTTATTTTAATTAATTTTTGGGGGAGGTGTTTGGTGTTGGAGTGAAATTTATAACAATAGTTTATCAAGTCATATCCGAGTGATGACTAAGCCCAGCATCAAATCCTAAGATCCAGATTCGAACTTTTGCTGGGGGATAACACTTCAGCGTAGCATGCACTTGTTTTTGTGGCATTAACCCTTTCAACCCATTGATGTATTTCATATTATTCTAGCTATCACCAGCCAATGGTAATCAGCCAAGGAAGGATCTGTTGAAGTCGATGATTAAAAACCTCAAATAAGCCCTTCAAATCCCACGACAAGTGTTTGTATTAACTGTAGCTGATGCTAGACGATGTTGATTGACTTTCCACAATGAGAGGTAATTATTAGTCACTCCTTGTAGAATATGAGACATTATGTTATTATCTAAACCTTGAATGTCAATACAGTAGTAAATTTACATACGGAGTGGACATGTCACTATCGGGAGCTAGTCAATAACTTATGCTTAAGAAAGATTCCTTATCGTAATTTGCGATTAAAAATGCAAACACATGAACAGTAAACATAGAATATTAAACTTTGCGCAATCCACATAGAATTACAATCCACATAGAATTACCAAGGTATGTTTACTCGATTAGCTTGCCACTTGTATTACCTCCAAAGAATTCTCCCTCATGTTTAGCACCATTTATTTAGAGATTTTAAGAAGTTTGCCTCATTAGTTAGGCGATTTTAACACCTTCCGCCCAATTTATTTCAATTCTAAGACCTTTCATGCCATTTAGGTCTCTGTTTTTCCTGGCGAACATTCACGAGCTTGCAATTGAGGAGAAATCCGGCTGAAAAATGTACACATTTATCTCGAAGGGGGTTCTCGGGGGTATTTTTCTAAGCTTGTTATTGAATACCCCATCAAAGGTGCACAAAATAATTTCGTATCCAACTCTATACAAAAAAAAAAAAAAAAATCTCCCTATCGAAGGCCTTGGAGAAGAGCGGTGAATAATGAGGTATACGAAAGCCGCGGCGGAGTTGACTGAATATTTATGTAAATTTATGAAAGTTTCCTCAATACATCAAGTCCCAGGGCCGTAAAAGGGGGGACTCGGTATTCAGTAGCTAGTTCACCGCGACACAGGAGGTGGAATGTACAGTAACACAATAAAGATCGGACCTCGTATGTTTTGTCTCTATGTAAATATAAGCATTGGTATATGAATAATGTCTTGCTGAATGACAGATACAGTGTTATTCTACAGTTTTATAGTCAGGGTAATGTTCTTTTGAATGTATTTATTTTAATATATGGCGATGTAAGTCAGCTAAGGAAGGACCTTGTGGGTCCACAAGACTGCATATTATGCTAATTAATCCTTTAATGACGAGCGTTGCTCTCTAAGGTACTGCTGCGAGAGCTGTGCATCTTCGTAAGGTCGTAACTACCACAGATGCTTCCTGAGGTAAATAGAATGGCTTAATTGTAGCCTGCCAGTAATACAAATCACTATAAGTGTTTGCTGATAATAGGTTACATGCCTAAACGAGCTTTATACATATATACGTGCATAAAGAAAAACATGAATTGTCCCTGACTTTTATCGGCGATTCAATTGTTCTCAGATAACCTATGTCAAAAAATAAGTACTTTAGATATGAAGCACTTCCTCCTAGCGGTCCGCGCATCTGTTTCCAGTCAGTCTTTACCTGTTGCTCTGTGTGTTCCCTTGTAAGTCGGTTAGATTTATGCACTGCTCTCTGGAGTTCATGCCATTTATCTTCAGGTTGCAGCTTAACTTGTGTACAGTCGAGGTTAAGGGGAGGTTTTTAGTTTGGTCTCTAGATATCCTTCAAGCTTAAGGTTACACCCCCTTGAGCCCCTTTCAAGATAAATTTGTACATTTTTCGGTAGAAAAATTTCCCGGCTGAAAGCCGGTTCCTCTTAAATTACAGGCTCGCTATCGCTCGCCAGGATAAAATCGACACCTGAATTGCACGAAAGGTCTTAATATGGAGTGAAAGTTCTTAAAATCGCTAAACTAATGGGGCAAACGTTTTATAATATCAAAAGCAATGGGGCTAAACATGAGGGAGAAAAGGGTCAAGAAAAAAATCCCTCAAATGGAGATCTCCCCTTAAACCCAACATAAAGCTAATGGGAGGCCGAAACAATACTTGGAACAATCTTGAAAACACTGCAAGGGTTTTTACTAACTCTAAAAGTCCATCTTGGCATCTTCTGTCATTGAGGGATTTTTTTCTTTATCCCTTTCTCCCTCATGTTTTGCCCCATTGCTTGGGAGATTTTAAGAAGTTAGCCCCATTAGTTTGGCGATTTTAAGAACTTTCGCCCCATTTATGTCACTTTTAAGACCTTTCGTGCCATTTAGGTGTCGATTTTTTCCTGGCGAGCGATAGCGAGCCTGTAATTTAAGAGGAATCGGCCTTCGGCCGATATATTTTTCTACCGAAAAAATGTACAAATTGATCTTGAAAGGAGGTCAAGGGGGTGTAATTTCAAGCTTGATGGAAGTCTAGGAAACACACTAAAAACCTCCCCTTAAGGGGAGATGGGCGTATTCCTTTGCTTATTTATGAATAGTTTTATTATTTTATGTGTTTCCTCCCTAGACCTCCATCAAGTAAAACAAAACAAAAACACCCGCCCAAGACCCTCCTAAATGTGTACATTTGTCGATAGAAAAATGTTCCGGCCGAAGGCCGATTTCTCTTAAATTACAGGCTCGCTATCGCTCGCCTGAAAAAAAAATCACGAAACATCTTAATATTGACAAAGAAATGGAGCGAAAGGTTATTAAAATCGCCAAGGTGCTCGGCCGAACGCCTTAGCATCTGAAAACTAATGGGGCTAAACATGAGGAAGAAGGGGGACCAGAAAAAACGGCCCCATCTGCCCCTAAAGTGCATTGGCGTGTGATCGTAGACGGGTAGGAAATGTGACAATATTGGCTCGGTGCGGGTTGTGCCTGATGGTGCAATATATCACCAGAACAAGGGAATTGGCCGATATATTTCGAGCACTGGTGGCGACGGGGAAACTTTTCAACGACTGACACGTACAGTATGGTGGAAATTGAAATCGAACTACCCCTCTTTTTAGATTTATAAAAACGTGAAACAAAATGTACAACAATAGTCCTAACACATTTGTATAGTCAAGGAATCCTAAGTAGCTCACTCTTTCAATCAGGCGACTCCTGATTTATTTGTTTGTATTCAGAGAAACACTCTAGACGATTTGATCAAGACAATAATTATATCAATAAATCAAATTAATGGAAATTACCTTTATTTACTTTCTGACATCCACAGGTTCTGTCGAAAGTGTAAGAAATTGGCTGATGATCTCCATAAATATCAATGGTGTTATCTTCTTTCAAATCAAACAAAACTATAATACTGTATATATATATATATATATATATATATATATATATATATATATATACTGTATATATCACATGGCCTTATATTCTCGTTTGAAATTGTTCTACCAACACTTGAGTTTGAAAGAATGTCCATTCGACTGATATGTCGAAGTGAATATGAATAAAGTTACAATCACAAATGTCCCACCGACGTATCTTCAACTATAAATTCTTGGATGAAGAGAAACATATATATTCCTTAAAGGGACCGATCTGCTTTATCTCTCTGGGTTTTATCCATTCGGCACTATTCAGCCTACTGTTTTAAGACTTTTCTACCCATTTAGGTATCGATATTTTCCTGGCGAGTGACAGCGACCCATCATTGTTTGGAGAAATCCAACTTCGCCAAAGACATTCATTTACCGAAAAATGTACAAATTAAGTCAGCTGTCTAAAACCTAGTCCAAAATATGCTGGCTTGCTATCAATTGCCAGGTGTAAATCGAGACCTGAATGAGTATAATCGTCTTAAAACAGTAGGCTGAATGGGGTCAAATGGCTACTACCCAGAAAGACAAAAAGCGAGTCGGTCCCCTTTAATACAACGGACTACATCTTGAACGTAAAGGCATAGTAGTCTATATGCGTTACTGACTTGTGTTTCTATTTATTAGAGATATATGGAGCATTAAGGGGACGTACCCACCTCGTTTTATTTTTCTCACTCACTTTCTCTCCCTCTGGGTTGTATCCATTTGGCCCCATTCAGCCTACTGTTTTAACACTTACTGTATATCCCTATCCAGGTGTCGATTTTTTTCCTGGCGAGCGGTAGAGAGCCAGCATATTTTTAAAAATGTTTCTGACAGTAGGCTAAATTTGTAAACATTTTCGATAGAAAAACGTCTCCGGCGAAGCCAGATTTCTCCATACAATACTGGCTCGCTTTCGCTCGCCAGGAAGAAATCTACACCTGGATGGGGATAAACGTCTTAAAACAGTAGGCTGAATAGGGCCGAATGGATACAAGCCAGAGAAAGAGAGAAAGGGAGAGAAAAAAAGCAGGTCACCCTCCTTAACATTATGGAAGTGGTACCGTACACGGCATTTCAGTGACACTCTGGACTTACTTTTCTAGCATATATTTTTGTTTTTAGTCATTACAAAACTAATTTTAAACCAGTTATAATCTAGTTAGGTCAGTTTACACAGAGTTGAAATTATGTTGCGTATTCATGGAAAATCAGGTACAGGGGATTGAAAGTATCTACCTATCTATATATCTATTTATCTATCTATATACTCTGGCACATACCCCATTGTTTTATTTATTGCTATGTTTTATTGGAGATAGCCGACTCGAGACAGAGCCAGAGGCGATTGGAATTGCATTATCAATGAACATATAATTATATACTTCTATATGTGATGCCCGAATTTATGTTGTCTGATATAATATGAGGTTAGATGTTTGAAATACAGATTGAGCCATAATCAGGCACAATGTTGTCCTAAACACACTCAGTTTGGCTTGTCAGACTGTACTCTGCGCATGCCAATTCCAACTTCAGTAATATATATTAACTTTGTTTTCACAACACAGCGGTTCATCTGTTTGCCAGGGCTGTAAATCATCGAAACATGGATGGATGGAACCCCAAAATAACCTACCATGAGTTTGCTGTCAAATATGGCATGTTTTGCAAGCTTCCCTCAATAACTCTAGCTGACTAGCCATGTTTACAAACATTAGTAGGCCTACACACACACACACACACACACACACACATATATATATATATATATATATATATATATATATATATATATATATATATATATATATATATATACTGTATATATGGGTATCCACCACACAACAATTTAGTATTCGTTAATAACAATTTATATTAGTTATGTGTAACCAGACGAGAAATACGGCATTTCCCGCCGTGTTTTGGTCCCTTAGGTGGTGGTGGTAAGCCTTCCAGCACCATCTGTTTAATGTTCTTTGACTGTGTTGACTTACAAATGCCGCCAATAAGTAAACGAAGCTTACGCATTAAAGTTTGTTTTCAGTACTTAATAAATAAATAATGAGCATAATTATATATTAATAGAATTATAGTTTATTTTGAAATTGTATTGAATATGCATTCTTTATCCTAGTTTATATTTGGAGTATGGTGCAAAATGAATTAGTTGATCGAATATTTTACGTGTGACGTATGTGTGTGTGGGTGAGAGAGAGAGGACATGTTCCTGTTGATGTAATTTGTTTTCCTAGTGTGTACAGTCATGATCCCTAATGTCTTTACAATTCTTTACTCCCTTGGCTCCAGGGAAATCGAAGGCTGGGTTGACGGAGTTCAGGTGAGCGGATACGGTTTGTTAAGGGAGCCCACCTCGCTATTTTTTATCTTTCTCTCCCTCTTTGGCTTGTATATATTCGGCCCCATTCAGCCAACAGTTTTAAGACGTTTATCCCCATCCAGATGTCGATTTCTTCCTAGCGAGCGATAGCGAGCCAGCATTGTATGGATAAATCCGGCTTCGCTGGAGAAATTGTTCTATCGAAAAATTTACAAATTTAGCTTGCTGTCCAAACAAAAATATATGTATATGCTGGCTCTCTATCACTCGCCAGGGAAATATTGACACCTGAATGGGGGTAAACGTCTTAAAACAGTATGCTGAATGGGGCCGAATGGATACAAGCCAAAGAGAGAGGGAGAGAAAGATACAAAAAAATACGGTGACCTCCCTTAAGGAGTTACAAAAAGATTCACGATGATGGAAACCAGTGCTTCACAGATATGGACATAAACATAGTCACTGCCTCCCTCCTACCATATGCAAACACTGTCATGTTATAAAGTGTGACTGATAATCTTGTCATTAACCCTTTCTGCACCGGCAACATCTTGTATAGTTTATTTTAGCTTTATTTAGACGATTTTGTGCAGTTTAAGAAGGATGTGTGGTAGTAAAAATGGTTAAGTGGGATAGTTCGAAGCCTGTTAAGGGGAGATTTCCACCTGGAGGATTTTTTTCTGGACCTCTCTCCCTCATGTTTAGCCCCATTGCTTTTGAGATTTTAAGACGTTTGCCCCATTAGTTTGGCGATTTTAAGAACCCTCGCCCCATTTCTGTCAATTTTAAGACCATTCGTGCCATTTAGGTGTCGATTTTTTCCTGGCGAGCGATAGCGAGCCTATAATTTAAGGGGAATCGGCCTTCGGCCGGGACATTTTTCTACCGAAAAATGTACACATTTATCTTAAAAGGGGGTCTAGGGGGAGTAATTTTAAGTTTGATGGAAGTGTAGGGAATCAACTAAAAACCTCCCCTTAATTGCTGAAGGCCCTTGTTAAACTGAACAAAAACGTCTACTAGTAGCCAGAGTAACGTTAAAAGGACGTCACCGGTAATGAAGGGGTTAAATGCAACAAATTAAGTAATGCATTCTTACTACATCATACACTCCTTGAATATTTACAGTATGGGGTTCATTTACATACCCGTTCCCTGAGCTAAATAGTCACCTGACGCTTCATTAATTCTGGCTTTGACTAACCTTGAGCCAACGGGGTAAAGGAAATAGGGATTGTGGCTGTACGTCTGTGTGTACAGTATATACGAGTACGTGTATGCATGTATGTGTGTGTGCGTGTATGTGTGTGTATGCATGTGTGTGTGTTTGTTTTTCTGGCGTATGAGTGTATGATATTTTGCATGTTTCAGTTTTGACTGGTATTTTTTCTGTGTTTTTTTTTCTTTCTTTTTTGTTAGCTATATTTTACTTTTGCTCACTCCATCTGTCCCCTCCCGGAAGCCTTGCATGATTCAGCTCTTGGGGGGGTTGGGGTTAAAGGGGGGGGGGGGTCGAAGCCAGACTTGGGTCACGTGTGTTATTGGTCTTTCTTTCGCTACCCAGTGTTTTCGCTCACATTTTGCACTGCTTATTTGTTTATTTTTGTATATATTTGTTAATTTATTTTATGTTTTTCAACCTTAATTTTAAATTTACCTAACCTAGGTCAATCTTAAGCCTAGCATTGTTGAACGTGTTCACCTTACCATTATTAAAACTAACCTAACCCAAACATAAGCTTAACCACACTTAATCCAACCTCACTTTAAAGTTACGCTATTTATCATAACACAATTTATACTTGGAGTAAACCTAGCCTAACTTAACCTCACCTAACCTAATGTAGCAAGACCACATTTTAAACCAAACCTAACCTAACCTAACCTAACCTAACCTAACCTAACCTAACCTAACCTAACTCAGCTACAGTATATACCTAAATCCACCTACCCTTACCTTATGTCTAAACTAACCCAACATGTAATATAGTTTAATTTAAGGTGTAAGCCTATCACAACCTCATTTAACCTGATCTATTAGCTGTTTATGAGGATACGAACACCGGACATCTGTAGATTAATTCATATTTGTTTTCAACAACCCACCAATTAATTTACAAAGAAACCTAACTAATGACATCAATGACAGTAATGAATACAAACCAGGATGCTGGTCTGGTTATTATTTTGCCTTTCATCTGGCAGTCCAGGGTTCGAATCTTCACCGGTGGCTTTTAGTGTGTGTGGAAAGAACTGTGGGCGAATATACCATACATACACACACACACACACAGACACTGACACTGGAACATCTCTATATTATTGAAGTTCTCATAGCATTTTAAACGTGTGCACCTATTCTGATGTCTCCGTTTACTAGTTCATGGCATCCTAACAATAGACATAGATGGCATATTCTTTGCTTGCACGGATTTGTATACCAGGGGCTCAGGTGACAATTGGTGACATTTAAGGGGGAGGTAGTCGCTTATGCTGGAACCCCTTCTCCCTCATGTTTAACAGAATAGTTTTGATATTTTAAGACGTTCGTTCCATTGTTTGGCGATTTTAATACCTTTCACCCCCATTTCATTGTCAATTTTAAGACTATTCGTGCCATTTAAGTGTATACATTTTCCTGGCGAGCGATAGCGATCCTGAAATTTTAAGAGGAAGTGGCCTTCGGCCGGGACATTCTTCTACCGAAAAAATTTCAAACTTATCTTGAAGGGGGGTCTAGGGGATGTTTCTAAGCTTGATGGAGGCCTAGCAAGGAAACTAAGAAATATAGGAATAAATGAATTAATAGACAAAAAAAAAAAAAAAAAAAAAAAAAAAAAAAAAAAAAAAAAAAAAAAAAAAGGCCAGTCTCCCCTTAATATAGTTTGGAAATCGTAAGACAGTTAATTCACATATGGCAGGACCTGTGGGAGGGAGGGTACTAATTTATAAGATTTTTACCTCTTCAATTGCGAGAGATTTTCCCCAAGCTCTATAATTTCGTTTAGATTCAACAACCAGAATGAAATCAAAATGTCATCATTGTAAACTAATGAGGTTAATCCACTCAATCAGACGAGGGCTGTTCATGTGTATCTCTCTCTCTCTAGTCCTTGTTTGTAGTGGGGGGGCCTTTGGAACTAATTATCTAGATGACTGCGCAGGCATTAAGGGGGTAGTGCTTGTTTTTTGTTCTATATTTATATACATTAATCTATTTTTGAGTTTCCTCGCTAGACCTCCATCAAGCTTTAAAAAAAAATTACCTCCTTTCAAGATCAATTCGTACATTTTTCGGTAAAAAAAAATCCCAGCCGAAGGGCGGTTCCTTCTAAAATTACAGGCTCGCTATCGCTCGCCAGGAAAAGATCAACACCTAAATGGTACGAAAGTTTTAAATATTGACAAAGAAATGGGGCGAAGGGTCTCAAAATCGCCAAACTAACAGAACGAACGTCTTAAAATCTCAAAAATTAAAATGCTAAACAGAAGGGAGAAGGGGGTCCATAAAAAGCAACTACCCGTACCTCCCCTTTAAGGTGAAATATTTGTTTTTGTGTTTTTCTGGACAGCCTTCTCCCTCGTCTTTAGCCTGTGGACAATGTATTATTAGGAGGCTCATAGACTAGTGTATCCCACCAGATACAGAAAAATAAGTTAAAAATATGCCTTCAAAGAGTTAAGGGGAGATATCGACTTGAGGGATTTTTCTGGACCCCTTTCTCCCTCATGTTTAGCCCCATCGCTTTTAAGATTTTAAGGCGGTCGCCCCATTAGTTTGGCGATTTTAAGAACCTTCGACCCATTTCTGTCAATTTTAAGACCTTTCGTGCCATTTAGGTGTCGATTTTATCCTAGCGAGCGATAGCGAGACTGTAATTTAAGAGGAACCGGCTTTCAGCCGGGACATTTTTCTACCGAAAAATGTACAAATTTATCTTGAAAGGGGCTCAAGGGGGTGTAATCTTAAGCTTGATGGATATCTAGAGACTAAACTAAAAACCTCCCCTTAACCCTTTGAAGCTCTGGCGCGTTTTAGCCGTTTTTTTTTAATTTTGGCTATCATTAGACGATTGTATGCAGCTTAGGAAGTATCTGTGGGTAGGATATTAAAAGAGTAAATACTATCCCAATCAACCTTTTGACTTCCATATACCGTTACTAATCTGAATAGAATCGTCTAATAGTAGCCAGAAACAGAACAGAAACGCGTATTGGAGCTTGAAAGGGTTAATTAAGCCCTTCAGTACGATGACGCCTTTTTTGAGTTTTATATGAACTGTTGAAGAACGTAAAATACCACTATCGAAATTCGTATTTAACAGTACAAGTTCTTACTTATATTTCACTGTTAACCCCCCTTTGAGTACCGTACCAGCGACGCCTGTTTAATTTTGTTCTAGCTTTATTTTGACGATATTATGCAGCTTAGGAAGGATCTGTGATAGTTAAGGGGAGATCTCCACTTAAGGGATTTTTTCTTGACCCCTTTCTCCCTCATGTTTAGCCCCATTGCTTTTGATATTATAAAACGTCTGCCCCATTAGTTTAGCGATTTTAAGAACTTTCAACCCATATTAAGACCTTTCGTGCCATTCAGTTGTCAATTTTATCCTGGCGAGCGATAGCGAGCCTGTAATTTAAGAGGAACCGGCCTTCGGCCGGGACATTTTTCTACCGAAAAATGTACAAATATATCTTGAAAGGGACTCAAGGGGGTGTAATTTTAAGCTTGATGGAGATCTAGGGAACAAACTAAATACCTCCCCTTAAAAGGGTTGGTTGAGATAGTTTGAATTCATAATTATTACTAGAGGTCCTTCCGAAGTATAATACATTCGTCTAATAGTTGCCAGAAGATGATGAAAAGGGCGTCCCTGATACTGTATGGGCTAACTTACGTTATTGACGCTGATCTGGTACACTTTAGAGCAAATATGAATATTCTCAATTGACCACTTGCGAGTTTCAGGCTATAAGGAAGTTCGGACTGTAAACATCGAAAATAAACACAAATATATTAATTATGAAGGTTTCTGATGGATAGATAGTATGTTGAATTTGGTTTGGTGTATTTATAAATGTACTAAACCGCATGGGCTGGTCTATCAGAGTGAGAGCTGAGCGATCTCTGCCATACCCATAGCTTACTCTGACTGTTCCTTTTACTTATATATCTTCTAGATCTCAAGTGACGGCGTCTTTTCCGTGGATCGACCTCCCTACTGCCAACCTAAAAGTTGGCAGATTGGGAGCCAAAGCGTCACATTTTTTCCCTTGCCCCTCAACTTTCCCTTCATAATTGCTGAGGGGCACAGGGCCTTGGGTGGGGCTTTGGTTTCTCGGGCGTTTCCGCGCCCTCCTCAGCTCCCTGCCTTAGAGTGGCTTCGGTCACCTGGGTTTTGTTAGTGGTAAGCAGGGAGGGTTTTGTGGGGGCGCTCTATGGCCTTGGCCTTGCTCGGGACCTTGGGGCTGTTCGGCCAGGCAGCCTGGGGAACAACAACAACAACAACAACAACAACCGCATTAAAGCTGGTTATTCTGCTAAATATAAATGTCTACAGCTCCAACTTCCTTATAGCCTGAAACTCACAAGTCGTCAATTAACATTCTGTGACCACAAACTCTCAATGACTTTTTACCAAGATATAACGGGAATCGAACCCAAATTCGTGAAAAAACTAGCTTATTACTACGAACATCCCGCCACACCTTAATTCCCTGGAGTTATCAAAGTAGTTCCTTCAAACCTCACTATCTGTTATCACTGTCTTGTTAGCGTAGTGCGCGGAATTTCGATGTAAGTATCCTAGGCTCGAGTCCTTGGAGTGCCACATGTATTTGTTGATTTCATTAATTGAGTTTAGAAGTGAAGTTGGTTGGTGGAAAAATATGAATGATCAAAGTAGTTCCTTCAACCTCACTATCTCTTATTTTTATACACCAAATCACGGACGGGAAATTAAGGGGAGGTTTTTAGTTGATTCCCTAGAGTTCCATCAAGCTTAAAATTACTCCCCCTAGACCCCCTTTCAAGATAAATTTGTCCCGGCCGAAGGCCGGTTCCCCTTAAATTACAGGCTCGCTATCGCTCACCAGGAAAAAATCGACACCTAAATGTCACGAATGGTCTTAAAATTGACAGAAATGGGGCGAGGGTTCTTAAAATCGCCAAACTAATGGGGCGAACGTCTTAAAATCTCAAACACAACGGGGCTAAACATGAGGGAGAAAGGGGTCCAGAAAAAAATCCTCCAGGTGGAAATCTCCCCTGAACTTATGTGGACGATTGTATATGTCAAGGAAAAGGTCGCCAATATTGCTCCTGTGTGTTACTTGATGGTATATTGATATCCCGGATGTATGTATATTCCTCAGGTTTATATTAAGGAGACAGTGGCTGTTTGTTTGGTCTATTAATTCATTTATTCATATAATTTTTTTTTAGTTTCCTCCCGAGACCTCCATCAAGCTTAGAACAAAATAACCTAGACCCCCCTTCAAGATAGATTTGTAAATTTTTCGGCAGAAAAATGTCCCGACCAAAGGCCGATTCCTCCTAAAACTACAGGCTCGCTATCGCTCGCTAGGAAAAAATCGACACCTAAGTGGCACGAAAGGTCCTAATATTGACAAAGAAATGGGGTGAAAGGTCATAAAATCCCCAAACTAATGGAACCAACGTCTTAAAATCTCAAAACTAGTGGGGGCTAAACATTAGGGAGAAGGGGGGTCCAGAACAAAAGGTCTGTCTCCCCTTAAGTGACAAACACGTACAGTATATTGTCGTTATAATTATCAGTCAATTATTGTCGTGATTGGTGCTGTAAAATATATGCAAAGGATGTGTAGACGAATATTATTACAATGGTGGCCACTTTGTGTTATTTGTGCTAACAGACGATATTAATTAAACAGCTTAAGAAAAGCCTATTACAATGAAATTATCAAAATGTATTTCACCTAACATTTTGACTCCAACAAATCCATTCTAAAATTAACAAAATCATTAAATAATATCTAGAGTAATGTGATAGCATTCGTCATGGTACACATCATTAGTTAATTATGACAGTCCAAGGTAAACATTCCTCTTGATTATCGAAAATATGTTTATAATTCGGACTGCCTGTAAGCTGCTTAAAGCAAGAAAATGCCTGGTACGAAGTGCAGCCTTGTTATTGTTAAGGGGGGGTCACAGGCTTTTTTCTCTCTTTCTCTGGCTTCTATCTATTTGGCCCCATTCAGCCTACTGTTTTAAGACGTGTACCCCCATCCAGGTGTCAGCATTTTCCTGGCGAGCGGTAGCGAGCCAGCATATATATATTTTAGTTTTGGCAGCAAGCTAAATTTGTAAATTTTTCGATAGAAAAATGTCTCCGGCGAAGCCGGATTTCTCCATAAAATGCTGGCTCGCTATCGCTCGCCAGGAAGAAATCGACACCTGGATGGGGATTAACGTCTTAAAGCAGTTGGCTGAGTGGGGCAGAATGGATACAAGCCAGAGAAAGAGATAAACAAAAGCCTGTGACCCCCCTTAAAGGATTACATTAATGCATTGACTCTGAATACAAATAAGCTCTTGATATTTATGTGTTCTTTAATGGGATTGCAAATGAAGGCCAGAATATTTGGAATACATACTGTAGAAACAAAGTATGAAAAACATATTGAAATACACCACGATTAAATGTAGTGTACCTTTCTAGCAACGTAGGGTAATAATAACACATACAAGGTGACATAAAACGCCCCACACATGCATAGAAAAGGTGCAGGAGAGAAATAGCTGCGAGGTACTTTTTGGGAAAGGTAGTAGAGCAGAGGACGAGGATGAAGGAGAGAACTAGATGCATTGTCTAGAGATCTGGCCACGATAAATCAGTAGGTTTTGTGCTGAGCCCGCACCTAAGGCGAGAGACGCAGGATTTGAGGGAGGCAAGTTATGTGGGTGGGTGGGTAGGTGGTTCCGGGTGTGCGTGTGGGGGTTGAGTGTATGTGTCTGTTCTGTGTGTGTGTGTGTGTGTTCGCGTGTGTCAAAGGCTGAACATATACAAATCAGATATGCATTAACACGATAATATCCTATATTAATGTATGTGGGTGTTTTATCGATTGCATTAATGTATGTAATATTCCCACATCGTCAGATAAAACTATTCTTTCCCTACTCCGTGGAAATATGGAGAAATGTTCTGCCAATTAACTAAAAACAATACCATTACTACCGTATATTGAAGTGTAGTCTAGTGGGTCCCGAAGCATGCAAGATATAAAGCATCAATAGAGTAATCAAATCACAGTTATGTAAAACGTATATTCACACCCAAATGTTGTGTTATCCCGTTCATAATTTCAACTCGACTGAAAGAAAGAAAACAGAGACTGTATAATCGACATTTCAAAATTGTATTCAACATCACGGTTTGTCAACTGTATTATACCTCTATATTACGAAAATAAGACATTATAAATCTACAAATATTGATGGTTAGGTAGGCGTGTGACCATTAATATTACAATATAATGTTAGCAATACGGCTGCCTGTACTGTGACCGTAGAAACAAAGGAATATTATGGTGTTTTGGCATACTAGGGGACGAAAACCTCCTCCACTAACCTCGTGTGCTTCTTTTGGGACCTGATAATTATATATTTGCAGGTCATGAGTTGAAACGTCTTAAAGCCTCAATACTAATGGATTGAAACAGAACTAGTCCACAAAGACCCGCCTCACACCTGATAGGGCCAAGATCGACACCTAATTTCTGATTGTGGAATGCCTTAAATAAAACATCACCAACAACATGATATATAAATACCTTAAATAAAACATCACCAACAACATGATATATAAATACCTTAAATAAAACATCACCAACAACATGATATATAAATACCTTAAATAAAACATCACCAACAACATGATATATAAATACCTTAAATAAAACATCACCAACAACATGATATATAAATACCTTAAATAAAACATCACCAACAACATGATATATTAGGTTGTTGTGGTGAGGATAATAAAACATCACCAACAACATGATATATAAATACCTTAAATAAAACATCACCAACAACATGATATATAAATACCTTAATAAAACATCACCAACAACATGATATATAAATACCTTAAATAAAACATCACCAACAACATGATATATAAATACCTTAAATAAAACATCACCAACAACATGATATATAAATACCTTAAATAAAACATCACCAACAACATGATATATAAATACCTTAAATAAAACATCACCAACAACATGATATATTAGGTTGTTGTGGTGAGGATAATATTTGCTAGTTTGATCATTGTAAAACTCCATTCATTCATTCATTTGACACAATCGCTTCCCATATGCATAACTCTCTGTATAATCAGTACCACACGTTTGTTATATATTCATTGAGTTACATTTCTACGGATAAGGAAGAGTAAGTTAGACAATGTTCGTCTAGGACACTTAACCCTTTGGGGATTATGGCGCGTTTTGACAGTTTATTGTGGATATTTGTTGGCAATTTTTGTTCAGTTAAGAAAGAACTTGTAGAAGCTAGAGATATACATGCGTGTTTATCCCATGCCAATTCCTAGAGATTCCTCCAAAACTAAATAGATCGTCTATCACTACGAACATGTAGCGTAAAAATACCTTCTCAAATACAAAAATAATTAATAACCTAGATTGACTAATATTCGTTTAGTTACATGTGCAGCCACGAGGTTATATGTTATCATTATTATATATTGTGTGGCGTATTTTCAAGCTTACTGCTTAGAACGGCTGCAATTCTTTACCTATTGTTGATATAGTTTTAACTTTTGTTTTAACCAAATACAGCTGGCACTTTGACTGCCAACATGTAACTAAAGCTACTCATTCGACGGTGTTTATATCCAGGAATTATGAAAAGAAATCGGAAATTGACTAATATAAATTCCTCAAAATATGCCGCGTGTGATGCCGCCCATACTGTTATATAAAACCTTAAACCCGCCTTATATTATTGGCCCGCCGAGGGGATTGACAGTGGCTTTGAGAAGGCCGAACTGATGGGCCCCGATATTCTACAGACGAAAAGGAAGAAAGTGAAGAAGGTTGGGGAACAACGTTGAGGACTTTGTACGGTCAAAATCAATAGCTCGCCGACAATCTTGCTAATAAACTGTACATATATATATATATATTATTATATTTCCTTGACAGACTTCTTGTGTTTCTATTATCCAGTGTTTTAGTTGGCGTCCAATACCGCAAATATATTAATCAAGCGTTTATGACACGATTACTCGATTTTTCTCAGCCATGATTCACGGGCCTCCCCCTAGGTTACCCTCATTCAGGGTTGGCACCAACCAAAACCACCGAATGAGCAGGACAATGTTCAGGTATATAGACAATCACAAAAGTCTTATTCTCACCTCATCTTTGCTATATATATATTTTTATATTTTGTTTATTTAAAAAAAAAATCCTCCGTCGTGAACCGAAAGAATCATTTTGCCGCTCGTGTCACTCTTGTTGTTCTGTTTCTGTTTGTTGTTCTGGATCAGCCGAAAGAGTTGCCAGGGGGTAGAAAGACTCGGTTGGAGCTGCTGGGTGCTTGGTAACTTCGAATGAAAGCTTCGGTGCTTTGCAACGGTAGTCAATATCTTCGTACATACAGTAGAAATGTATTATTTCACAAAACATAGTACAAAACAAGCTTTACTATAAAGGCCTTTCATATTCCTCTTAATAGAGAGGGAAGGGGTTGGGGTATCTTTTCCTTCTACTCCTGCCACTCTGTTGTACTTCAGAATCCCACTGTCAAGTTTGCTTTGCAGTATCGGAATAAATTGAATAGAGGAGAAATTACATGCCGGTTGCTGTAGAAGAAATATTCTTAATTTCCCCATAAACTGAATCTGCAGAAATTACCCTGAGTGGCCCACCAACCTAGACAGTAAAATGGGTTCCTGAGAGGCCAGTGGAGGGATGGTTTTAACTCAGCTGGCGATCCCGTCTGGCTTTCTGGCTCGTCCTGGGGATCCATATTGGCTCGTTAGGCAGTCATTCACGTCGGATTCATGTGTGTTGAAAATTGATGGATCATGATTATTTTAATGCCGGTATACTTATTTACCTTTTCCTTTGGCACTATATACTTTTCTTTAACTACCGTATTACTGTATTTCCTTTAACTACCGTATTACTGTATTTCCTTTAACTACCGTATTACTGTATTTCCTTTAACTACCGTATTACTGTATTTCCTTTAACTACCGTATTACTGTATTTTCTTTAACTACCGTATTACTGTATTTTCTTTAACTACCGTATTACTGTATTTCCTTTCATAAATTAATAGGGTACTATGATATAAGTCAAACGTGAAAGATGAAAATCTTATCCACGAAAATTGCCTCGGTAAATAGGAGTTAAGGGGAGGTATTTAGTTTGTTCCCTAGACCTCCATCAAGCTTAAAATTACACCCCCTTGAGTCCCTTTCAAGATAAATTTGTACATTTTTCGGTAGAAAAATTTCCCGGCCAAAGGCCGGTTTACTCTTAAATTACAGGCTCGCTATCGCTCGCCAGGATAAAATCGACACCTGAATTGCACGAAAGGTCTTAATATGGGGTGAAAGTTCTTAAAATCGCTAAACTAATGGGGCAAACGTTTTATAATATTAAAAGCAATGGGGCTAAACATGAGGGAGAAAGGGGTCAAGAAAAAAATCCCTCAAGTGGAGATCTCCCCTTAACTCGAGCGTAATACTCCACCGATAGGCTAATGCCAAGGGCTCAGACTTCTTTGAATTTGTTTAATAACCAACGAATATAACAGAGCTGTTACTTATATATGGAAAATACGAACTCATGGTATTATCTATTAGTTTAAATTGCTTTGCTGGCAACGATAGTAAAAATGGTGTCATCTTTGTGAAACCATCGATAACATCATAATGGTGTTGCCATGTCAATTAGATAAGTTGTTATGGCTTTATTATATGTATTTACATAACACGTAGTTAGGTCTATAAAGTACATCTAACTATTTACAAACGAAAGTAAAGTCCGCTACTAATTGATATATCTATATACTTATTTGTTTATCTGTGTATGTACATAATTATCTAAGTGTCTGATTGAACGTCTATTATATATTCATAATAATATGTTTAGATTGTTTGTTTTATATGTATATATTTGCTTCTACTTCATGACACAGACCTACCCTATTATAGTTCATCCATTATATATTGGCTGGAAATCGTGACCCCTAACCTCTGTAACTCAAAAGGGGCTAGTGTAAATGGGATGTCATTTTCCACACCTATTCCCTGGCTGACTCTTCCCAAATGGTAGAAATATTACTTTGATTACTCCAGTCGTTTTTGCACTATAAAGGTTAGTGGTCAGGATTGTTTACCTAATTCAAATGAATAGACTATACTAAAGGTATCCTCTATATGCCTCCTTCAGAGCCTAGTTTAATATGAATTATCTGGTGTTAACAAGAAAGACAATGATATGTAAGGACTGACACACGAACTGCCAAGTGATAAATTCAGTTGTAACCTCTATGTATGTTGCTTAAGTAATAACCCTCACGGGAAAATATTCAGATACATTTCGATCCCATGAAATGGTAATTATACGTCCGATAAGGTGCAAATATATGATGTAGATACGATTCAGTCTGGGATACGTTCGAAAACATGGTATTCATGCCCGTGACTCTACCATTGGTGACATTGAAACAGTTTGTGATGTTTTAGACCTATAGTACACAGGTTTAGAAACAAACATTGTTACTTCATACTAGATATCATCAAGCATATTTAATATATATATATATATATATATAATAAATACAATCATATCCCAAGCTTCCATAGCACCAATGGTATTGCAATTGTGAACCCTTAAGTAATTGAATGACACTATTGAAATAAGGACTGAGGGCAATACTGTAGGATACAGTAGTTCAGGTATTCAATAATGTAAGTTTTGATTTAACTTAAAGTAAAGATTCAAATGATATGTGGCTTTTTTAATTAACATCCGTAATAAATGTCACACGTTACAAATCTACTTTTAGATATGCTATTTTGTCCGTATATGAAGCATGCAATGGCAAGTAAACATTAATAGTAAAATTGATACTCCTTACATTTACTAAACATTGCATGCCTTCCATTTACTAATACATACATATTATACCACATATATAAGTAACTTTGAAAAACCTGGAACAATTGGTGGGTTTATTTACCATTTTATGGATATTGATATTTCTGAGAAGTATGCATAATTACGTACAGTGACGTGTAGCTTAATTTCTTAACATACGTAAATTAGCATTATAAATATTGAAGCTCTTGTCAGAAAGGGTGTTGAGCGTCCCCTGCCTCCTAGAGCTTAAGGGGGGATGATTCGTTCTTCTGGCCCCCCTTCTCTGTCATGCTTAGCCACATTAGATTTCAGATAATTAGACGTTTGATCCATTAGTTTGTCGATTTGGAGAACTTTCGCTCCATTTCTTTGTCAATAATAAGACCTTTCGTTGCATTTAGGTGACAAGTTTTTCCTGGCGAGCGATAGCTAGCCTGTAATTTTAAAAGGAATCGGCCTTCGGCCGGGAAATTTTTCTACCGAAAAATGTACAAATGTATATTGAAAGGGGGTCTAGGTGTTTTTTATTTAAGCTTGATGGAAGTCTAGTGAGGAAACTTAAAATTAAATATATAAATATATACACAGGTAAATAAATGGCCACTACCACCACGGAAGCCCACGTCACCAAAATATAACCTCCTAAACATAGAGCAGCATATCCGGGTTCGATGTATACTACCCTTTCTGACGGTGAGGGATATATAGCCAGGGGGGACGAGGAAGGCAGAAATACCTCCGCCTCTGCCCCTCATGAAGCCTTTGGCCTTTACGTTGGAGCCCCCGGAGTGACCTTATAACTTATTCGGACCAAAATCTCTTCCTGAACTTTGTGCCACTCCGCAGTTAAAGGGGTGTGGTCGTATTTATATGTTTATGTATATATTCATCTTTATAATATTTATTTTAGTTTCCCCCTAGACCTCCATCAAGCTTTAAAATAACACCCCAAGAAATTCCTTCAAGATTTGTAAGTTTTTCATAAAATATCCCGACAGAAGGCTGGTTCCTCCTTAATCACAGGCTCTCTATCGCTCGCCTTGAAAAGATAATGACACCTATATGGCACGAAAGGTCTTAATATTGACAAAGAAATGGGTCGAAAACTCTTAAAAACGCCAAACTATTCGACCGAACGTCTTCAAATCTCAAAACTAATGAAGCGAAACACGAAGGAGAAGAGGGTCCAGAAAAACGTCATACCTCCCCTTTAAGTTGACATACTCTGCTTCAACTTTCAGGACGTTTAATGAAACATTTCGCTGACAAATGTTCTTCTCGAGTCACGAGTGAAAACTCTGAATGCATTTATTTCCACTTCTCTTTGCATGTGTGTCGCAGTTATTAAGGGGACACAGACCGTTTCTCTGGACCCCCTTCTCCCTAATGTTTAGCCCCACTAGTTTTGAGATCTTAAGATGTTGGTTCCATTAGTTTGGGGATTGTATGACCTTTCACCCCATTTCTTTGTCAATATTAGGACCCTTCGTGCCATTTAGGTGTCAATTTTTTCCTGGCGAGCGATAGCGAGCCTGTAGTTTTAAGAAGAATCGGCCTTTGGCCGGGAAATTTACAAATCTATCTTGTCTAAACGTTTTTCTAAGCTTGATGGAGGTCTATGGAGGAAACTAAAAACATATATGAATAAATGAATTAATAGACCAAAACAAACAGCCACTGTCTCTTTAATATTTTCAGTACGATGGTGCCGACGAATTTCTAGTTTATTCTGGATAACACCATATTGTTATAGTTATCTTTGGTGCGACCTCTCTGTCAAAGGATAAAACAAAAAATCGCATAATCACAGCCATGATAACTGGTCATAAATATGTTAAGCTATCTCTGACTGAAAAAAAATATCTTATTAGTTCTCTACCCGGTATTCTCCCTTCGGATGTTCACTTAGTCATCTTTGAAGCCTTAAAATGGATCCCAGTAAAACAAATATATCGTCTAGTGCAAAAATAATATAAAAAAATAAATATAAAATAAATAAACATAGGACAAAGTAAACTTATATAGTAACATATACAGGTAATTATAATTTTACGTTCGTGATACAATGAAATGAGGAATTATTAATTTCCACTACTCGCGCTTGCTTACAATTATATATATATATATATATATATATATACCGGTATATATATAATTATTTTTTTAAATGAGGGAGACAAAAGGCAAAACTGCCTGTGACGAGTGTCTCCTCCAGAGGTGAATGAGTGATAGCGACCCTGTTACTTTTAAAAATCAGCCATCTTTACAAATTTAGCTTTTAGGGGTTCTGGGTGGGCATGTCTTAGCGTCAAAGAAGTCTGGGAAGGCGTTTTTGTTAGCCTAGAAAACAAAGTAAAATACATTGCTCGACAATGGCAATAGTAAGCAAAACCCGGAATAGTAATTACATAGAATATACTAACCCACAAGGTGTCGGACCAGATAGTGTTAATGTTACAGACTACTCATACGTGAGCCTAGGTTCAGGCAGGAAGGGGGGGGGGGGGGGGGTAGATAGATTTGTGGCCAGATTAGCACTGCAGGATACGGTAATGGGGTTCTTCATTATAATCTGGCTATTATTAGACGAATGTATGCAGCTTAGGAAGGATCTCTAAGAATTAAAGGAGTAAGGAATATCCTAATTAATCCACCGAATTCAAATCCCTTCCTGTATAAGTTTGTATAAATTATAATCTGGCACCTTCCCCATTTTTTTTTTTTTTTTTTTTTTTTTAAATGGGGGTGGCCGACTCGAGACAGAGCCCGAACAGGGACATCACAACACATCAGAAAAACAAAACCATACAACACATAAAAATCTCACACTTATCTACTGTAGGTCGTCCAGAAGAAATACCCAGAGACC
Source organism: Paralithodes platypus (assembly GCA_032716605.1). Lineage (NCBI taxonomy): Eukaryota > Metazoa > Arthropoda > Malacostraca > Decapoda > Lithodidae > Paralithodes > Paralithodes platypus. The sequence goes on along the minus strand of CM064576.1, from coordinate 26,996,239 downwards.
CTGGCCTATTTGGGGTCCCCAGCAAAAGATTCCCAGGTCCCTTGCTAAACAGAATAAAATCGTCTGATAATAAAAAAAAATAAAAAAATAAAAAATAAAAATAAAAAATAAACACGTCAGCAAATACTGAAAGGGTAAGTGCGACATGTGTTAAGTAGCGATGGGTCGTTTTTCTGGTCCCCCTCTTCCTCATGTTTAGCCCCATTACTTTTCAGACTTTATGACGTTCGGCTCATTAGTTTGGTGATTTTAAGACCTTTCGCCCTTTTTCTTTGTCAATATTAAGACTTTTCGTGTCATTTAGGTGTCATGTTTTTTCCTGGCGATCGATAGCAAACCTGTAATTCAATAGGAACCGGCCTTCGGCCGGGACATTTTTCAATCGAAAAAATTACAAATGTATCTTGAGGGGGGATCCTGGTGTTGTATTTATAGGTTTGATGGAGGTCTAGGGAGGAAACTAAAAAAATTATATATATATATATATATATATATATATATATATATATATATATATGCATATATATATATATATATATATATATATATACATATATACAGTACATATATATACATATATACATATATATATATACATATATACATATATATATATATATAATATATATATATATATATATACAGTATACGGGGTATATATCAAAAGTGTAACCATTTCAAATGTGTACTATTTCTTTTGATGCACTCTTCTGATTTTCAGTATTTGGTGATAGCATTTTGCCAATTAATATCAGTGAAGTACAATTTGTTATATGGAATGGTTTTGACAGTAAAACATAAAATCTAAATTATCTAATTCTGGTATGACAGCAAAACATTTAGCCAAATTCCTCACGCAGTACAAATTCTACATCGACATGATTGTTTCACACAACTTACCCTAAATCATTCCATACACCCTATATCATCCCCATTCCCTCATTCTACATATACCCTATATCGTCACATGCCCCCATTCTGTATACATCCTACTGTACCTCCCCCATCCCTCTCCACACACCCTACAGTATATCATCCCTATGCCTCCACTCTCTATACACCCTCTTTCATCCAAATTCCCTCTCTCCACACACCATATTCATTCCCCATTCCCCCACTCTCCACACACCCTATTGTATCCCCATTCCCCCACTCTCCACACACCCTATTGTATCCCCATTCCCCCACTCTCCACACACCCTATTGTATCCCCATTCCCCCACTCTCCACACACCCTATTTCATCCCAATTTCCCCACTTTCCATACACCCTATTTCATATCCCCATTCCCCCACTTTCCATACACCCTATTTCATATCCCCATTCCCCCACTCTGCATACATCTGATTTCAATTCCATTCCTCCAATCTGCATACACCCTATTTCATCCCCATCCCCTCTCTCCACACACCCTATTTCATCCCCATGCCCCACTACATACCCTATATTTTACCCCATGCACTTTCTTTTCACACACCCTATTTCATCTCCATTCCTCCCCCCCTTTCCAAACACCCTATTTAACTCCCATTCCACCACTCTCCAAACACCCTATTTAACTCCCATTCCACCACTCTCCACACAGCCTATTTCACCCCATTCCCGTTCTCTCTCTCTCTCCACTCTATTTCACCACCATTCCCCACCAAAACACCCTATATCATCTCCATTCACTCTCTCCACACACCCTATTTCATCCTCATTCCCCCACTCTGCACACAACCTATTCCAACCCCATTCCCAACACCCTATATCAACCCCATTCCCCCACCACACACTCTACATCATCCCTATGCCCTCATTCTCCATACACCCTATTTCATCCCCATCCCCCACCACACACCCCATTTCACCTCCATCCCCCACATTCTCCACATTCTCCACATTCTCCACACCCTGACACCCTCCCCCAACCGCCTGTTTAGCGCTATCGTCCCTGCTTTCCAGGCAGGTGTTATCAGTGCCTCATATCAAACCCCTGGCCCTCGCTCCAGGCCGTCAACTTGAAGGCTCCCCTCTCAGATATGTACTAGCTGGAAGGCGGCAGTGGTCAGACGGTTGGTATGCACTGCGTATATCTGTTCAAGTCAGTTATGTTAGGTAAGCGTGAGCAGCATTATGTTTGCGGTGGTTTGAGAAGGACTAAGGTCTAATGAATACCAACTTATAATGAGTTAAGGGGAGATCTCCACTTGAGGGATTTTTTTCTTGACCCCTTTCTACCTCATGTTTAGCCCCATTGCTTTTGATATTATAAAATGTTTGCCCCATTAGTTTAGCGATTTTAAGAACTTTCACCCCATATTAAGACCTTTCGTGCCATTTAGGTGTCGATTTTATCCTGGCGAGCGATAGCGAGCCTGTAATGTAAGAGGAACCAGCCTTCGGCCGGGACATTTTTCTACCGAAAAATGTACAAATTTATCTTGAAAGGGACTCAAGGGGGTGTAATTTTAAGGTTGATGGAGGTCTAGGGAACAAACTAAATACCTCCCCTTAAGGGGTGGTTTGTAGTTTGTTTCCTACTCGTCCAGCAATCTTAAAATGTCACCCCCTTGACCCCCTTTCAAGATAAATTTGTACATTTTTCGGTAGAAAAATTTCCCGGCCGAAGGCCGGTTACTCTTAAATAACAGGCTCGCTATCGCTCGCCAGGATAAAATCGACACCTAAATTGCACGAAAGGTCTTAAAATTGACAGCATGGGACGGAAATTCTTAAAATCACCAAACTAATAGGGCAAACGTCTTAAAATCTCAAAAGCAATGGGGCTAACCATGAGGGAGAAAGGAGTCAAGAAAAAAATCCCCCAATTGGAGACCTCCCCTTAAGGTAGGTATATAGTTCTGTGACTTTAAAAATAAAATTGGAATATTCGCGTTTACAATAAAGTGCACTATGTAGAAAATCAGCAACCTGTAGCTAATATTTCTACCATTTGGGATGAGTCAGCCAAAGGAATAGATGTGGAAAATTACGGCCCATTTGCTCTAGCCCGTTTTGAGTTACAGAGGAGATAGTTGAAGATTGTTCGCCTACTTACAGCAAATTATACTGGTTCACGGCACACACTATCTATCCCCGAGGGGATTATAGCAACCTATTATTTACCCCGACACGGTGGCTCATTCCAGCTTAGTGAAACTGTATCTATGGTGAATAGTGAATGCGAGATATAAATATTCTCTTGGGATGACTGTGGTTGTGCATGTAGTCTGTAACTACGGTAACGATGCGGAAATATAAGAGACACAGGCTATCTTATTCAACCATTTGATTGGCCTTCTTACGCTTTCAGATAATTCAAGTAAGATTAAGAAAGTCATTATTTTAGTCAATGAAATAGCTTGCAATAATGAGATTCAATACGATATCCTACCTCCCAATAAATGGTAATCTGCGTAATACCCTGGCTGCCAATAATGTGAAATATAACACCGTACACCAAATCGCAATATGCTCCAACATATATCGCACACAGGCTCCCAATATACTGCGCACATATAACTCAATTTGTATATCAAATTTTCGCATTCAGAGACGGCAATAATACAAATACTAATTAAACACGAGATCGATAGTGCAATACTTCCCTCGCATTATCATCAGGAAACCATTTTCTTCAGAACAGTGGCTTGAAGATTTGAAATTAGAAGAGCAACCTACTGCTTAACCCCTTTCTGTACGATGACTACCGTATATCTTTTGGGTTTAATGTTATTTGAATACCACGAATTTTGTTGATATATTTGGAGATAAATAATGAATCTATATGCTCTAAAGATCATAAGAAAATTTGTTTTAACCCTCGGCAAAACCTAATAAAAAAGTATGGTACTAAAATGTCTTTTTCGTAACAAGGTTGTCAATACGGTACTTTCAGTCATCGATAGCTCTAAAGATCATATGAAAATGTGTTAAACCCTCGGAAAAACCTAATATAAAAGTATGGTACTAAAATTTTATTTTCGTAACAAGGTTGTCAATACGGTACTTTCCCGTTATCAATGTACAATCAAGCTGAAGATTGCAGAGTAAACACCATATACTTCATCGACTTTTCTTTCACCTTCGTATAATCGACAGCCAATTTTTTTTTTTTTTTATTAAGGGATTAGTACTCAACCAGCGGGGGTGTGGGGGCGGCAGCCCCCACCCATAATACTAGGTTAGGTTAGGTAAGGTTGTTAGGTTAGGCTAATGTCTTTTCAAATCACTATCGGGGAGCGAGCGTGTCTCAACATCGATCGATAGGCCTAATGGGGAAAATAGGTTTTCCCGAAATTTCTAATTAATTACAAACACTATATATTGATGCAAATTACCAATTCTGTTTATAAAAAACATTGAAAATTCGTGGTATTAAAATAAAAAAAATCCATATTATGTTATATTCTGATAAATGGAATTTGAATTTGATCAGCTTTAGAAAGATCTGTTTGAGTTAGAGGGTTACATGATAGTCTGTAACTTTTTGGGTCATTAGAAATCCTTTCTAACCGTCTATTTTAAGCTAGAATAACAAACCCTTTCAGTATTGGGATGATGAGGACTATTATGTTTATATTTTTGTTTTAGTTTCGGAAGGACTTGTGGGAGCCAAAGCCCTAAATGAGGTCATTCGTTCTTCTTTGATTATCCGATATCATTCCTAAGAGCTATAAAATCGTCAACGGTTACCCAGAATGAACACAACATGACGCCATAGAATACTGGAGTGGTGAATATAACCTCTAATTGAAAAGGTTAAGCATTTAAGAATTGTTCTCTTTTCCCCTTCCCTGTGTTCTTATGAAGGAATGGGTAATGCGCCACCTTAACCCTCTTACCTTTACCAGTCCCGATACTTTTCTTTCCCGTGGCCTTCTCCCTCCTGAAGTAGGCAAGCAAAGCGTCTTTTAGTTTTTCCTCCACCTGGGTACTGTACATTCCAAAGTCTGGGACATTATCTTTCAACGATCGCACTTCCTCACTTTGTTGTAGTACAAGCTGTGTTGGTGATTCTATAGTTAGTTAGTTAAAATAGGATTTCAGAGGCTATCAACCCATCTGGACTATTAAACCACCACACTACAAGTCAAGAATAGCGTCAGGACTGGAGCCCCTTAGCGAGAACTCCAGTCCCTTGCTCACCACACACTCCCGAGCAACTACATCCCTTTGAACCACCTACTTACCAACTAATACCGTTAAGCCTCGTAAAAGGTTCGGATCGTTCAGTTGTTCTCCTTGACATGTCCCCAGTATCCGAATTCTGCTCGGGCCGCTTTGCGGCTAATTACATTTAATCAATGCCACTTGAACCTGCTGAGTTGGCTTTATGTATATAACACATCCTTATTTGCGCTTAAATAATCGACCATCTCTATGCTCACTTCCTACACAGTCAGGATCCCTAATGTCTTTACCTCCTTGACTCAAGGGAAGTTGTAGACAGGGTTGACGAAACGGAAGGTGAACGGACACGGTTAGTTAAGGAGTGAGAGAATGGTTCACGATGATGGAAAGCAGTACTTCACACATATGAACACAACCATTGTCACTGCCTCCTATCACATAAATACAGTCAGGAAGGTTGATTGAAAATATTGCCATTAAATGCAGCAAATTCAAACAATTTCTTACCACTCCATACGCCTTTTGAATGCTTATAGTATGGGTTTCCCATACATACAGTATTGTGAACCCGTTCCCTGTGTAAAATAGTTTGTAGTGGGTGTTCACAATATAAACGAAACTCCGAGATAATTTTACAGCATTCATAACAATACTAATACCTCGAATATTACTGCTAATATACCGGTACTTACAACATTTATGTGCCACATTCTCAGTGTTTGAATTAATTGCAAGTAGTTAAGGGGCATTTCACAATGTATTACATTCCAATTACCCCAAGGATAATATTAGTGAGACTTTTGGTTATCAAAAATAACGAAAACTGGACACAATATACAAAGATAAAGGATACCGGTACTAATATGAACCCCAAATCTGCCTGCATACGGTTTCTTTAAAACTTATTGTATTCCCATTCTCTTTATCGACTAGCTTGGCCAATAGATGGCCTGCATGTATTGCTTTCGCAAATATAATACGGAGTTGACACTCCGTATAATTATTCTTTCCTCCGTGGTTGATAGCCTCTAAAGTCCCATTTTAACTAACTCACTGGACTAGACTTCTCGCAGAGAGGCTCCAATCCTGACGTTATGCTTGATTTACAGTGTGCTGGCTTAATAATCCAATAGGGTTGATAGCCTCTGAAGTTCTATTTTAACTAACTATTAACTACTCACACTTCCGAGTCGTCCTCCCTGGTGTCCGGTGGTGCGCTTCTTTCATTCGTTAATTCAGTGTTCGTGTTCGAGTGTCGTAGTGAGTAAGGCGCTGGGGTATGGTGATGAGATGGTGCGGGTCTTGGAGGAGGAGGAGGGGACAGAAGGCGAGGACATTGGTGAGTAGGATTAGCCTGTATCGTGTTAGTATTTCTATAGGTCATCTTGTCCCTTAAGGGGAGGTTTCTAGTTTGTTTCCTACTCCTCCAGCAATCTTAAAATTTCACCCCCTTGACCCCCTTTCAAGATAAATTTGTAAATTTTTCGGTAGAAAAATGTCCCCGCCAAAGGCCGATTACTCTTAAATTACAGGCTCGCTATCGCTCGCCAGGATAAAATCGACACCTAAATGGCACGAAAGGTCTTAAAATTGACAGAATGGAGCGGAAATTCTTAAAAATCACCAAACTAATGGGGCAAACGTCTTCAAATCTGAAAAGCAATGGGGCTAGACATGAAGGAGAAAGGGGTCAAGAAAAAAGTCCCTCTAGTGGAAATCTCCCCTTAATGCATCACTGCTAATTCGTCTCTTCCCTCCCCTGTGCAAATCTTCTCCATCCACCCTCATCTTTCTTTTTCCCTCGCCTTGTTCTCCATAACTATCTTAAATTAATTTCATCTAAATGAAATCTCAGGAAAGAAACTGGTCAAATCCGATGCGTAGATCTTGTGAATAACGCTGCTGTAGTTCCATTAACATTATCCCATGTTCTATCTACTTGTTCTATCTACTTGTTCTATCTACTTGTTCATCTACTTGTTCTATTCTTATTTTATCCTCCAAATCACCTTACTCTCTCCCTCTTAATCCCCTCACCCCAAGCTCACTCCCTCCCCACATGCTCACTCCCTCACCCCTTTGCAAGCCACCCTCCCCCCTTCCAAACCACCCTACCCACTCTCTCCCTCCCTCCTAACCACCCACCCCACAAAGCCACTTCCTCCCTCCCTCCAAACCAACCTCCCCACAAGTCCACCACTTCCTTCATCGCTCCAAACCACCTTCCCGACAAACTCACTTAATTCCTCCTCTCCTCCCTCTCCCCCCCTCCAAACAACGCGCCCCACAGCCCCCATTCTCGCCCCCCCCCCCCCCCCCTCCCTGTATTTCTTCCCACCTCCCTTCATTCCTCCCCACCTCCGTTGATTCTCTCCCACCTACAGTACTTTTCCTTCTCCATAGTTCCCATCATTCTCCCCACCTGCTTTTGATCTTTGCCTCCTTTCTGCCCACCACGTCTTTCTTTTCCCCTATAATTAATGTCCAGTTATATTAAATATATTTCAAAATTATCATATAAACAGTCCTGCAGTATACACCAGATGCTTTTACAATTATTATCGCCGGTAAAAGTATTGGAATAACATGGGCAATATACTGTGTACCCGCAAGTGGCTGTACAATCGTGAACAATAGTAAGATTACACCCATTTGAATTGTTTAACCTTCAATCTTAGATTCTGAAGTATCTGGAATATAATAATGCATTGCAGTCTCTGTTTTTGGTTCGATACTGATATAATGGATGCATAGCTATAAGGCCTCACGAATAAACAGATTAACTCGATTTTTATTAAAGAAAATTTACTCAAAATGTAGACCAGTATCACACATCCTGGGAAGAGCAAAGAGAGCTGCTCTAACTTTCTGACACACTTCTCAAAAGACAAACTATTTTTTGTGCGAACTTTGATCATTAACTTATATTTTGTGACTCGGGGGCAGCGGGAAGCGTTGACATAACTTTGAAGACAAATAGTCATGGCAATTTGAAAGTAAAAATGTTGTGTGGACATAGTCAGGATATAGGCTACTAGATAAGAAACTAGAAAAAACGTTCTGAAAATATTAATTAAAATGTAAAACTTGCAAACTAAAAACAAAAAAAAATAATGGGACAAAGACAATATATAGGCAAAATAACTGATCAAAATCACTATGTGGAAACAACGCTTACTAAAATAAAAATAAATAAATAAAATAACACCGACAATGTTCTTGGCAATGTGCGAAATCTAAAGTCAAAATAGCAGACATATTATATGAAAATTCCAAATAAGAAAACTAGGATCTTGAACATGTGTTATTAGCAAAATATAAATATATCGTGAGCTAATACTGTAAACAAATTGCTTAGACGTTACGAAAATATACTAAATAATGCAATTGTATATGGGGTATCATTGGAGACTCCTTAGGCAACCTTGTTTACCTTTTTCTAACTCCGCACAACACAAAAAACACCCACATTTCATAATTTCACCACCATCAGACAAGACCGGGCTGTCGGCGGGGGCGGTGGACTCATCACCCTGGTACACAAAGAAATATCATACATAGTAACCAGCGTACAAACCAAATCCCTCCTCCCCCCAAATGATAACACAACAGAAATACAATCAATTAAAATACGCACTGGCAACAACTCCAACATAACCATCATAAACACATACATCCCTCCCCAAACATCCCCTACAGTACCAAATGAATACAGACCACACTTACAACACATCACAAACACCCCACACACACACCCCACACATCATCCTGGGTGGTGACTTCAACGCCAAGACGTCGGCCTGGTTTGTCGACAACCCCGACACAGACAGAGGGCTGGTACTACAAAACCAAACCGATAACCTCATCATCCTTAACGACATCCATCAACATACCCATATTCCTCACCAAGCCCTCTATAACCCATCATCTCCTGACATCACCTTTTGCTCCCCAGAACTCGCCCCCACAACATCCTGGAGGGTGGTCAGAACCTTAGGCTCTGACCACCTCCCGATCATTATCACCACCAAAACCAGACTCACCCCAGCTAGCCACAAACACACATACACCAATTATAAAAGAGCTAACTGGGAAGCATTCACAAATGAGACAGAACAACACTTCACAACTCTAAACAGTACACCCATCACTAACATCAACAATGCTGTACACATACTCAATAAAACGATCCAAAACGCTGACAAGAAACACATTCCAAGAGGTAACAGGAAAAGACACAACCCCAACTTCACACCAGAAATTCAAAACCTCATCAGACAACGCGACATACTGAAACACTCCCCAGCACCCCACACACAAGACATCACACAACAAATTCAAGCACTCAACACCCAAACTAACAACAAAATACAAGAACAACAAAAACTAAATTGGAATAACTTCCTACAAACACTTGATCACAAAACAAACCCAAAAAAACTCTACAAAACACTAAACAGCATCACACTTTCCAACAGCAACACAACACAATCACATGCTGCAATCACAACAACAGACTCTACTCCTTCATGTAAACAACAAGCAAACACTCTCATCAATCACTTTTCACATGTCAGCCACCTAAAACCTCACAAAGACGACCGACGTGTCATCCGACGTAAGAGACAATTCCCCACAGACCCTGACTATACACCCTTCACCAATCACCAGACAAAGCATATCATCAACAATCTCAAGCACTCACCCGCCTGTGGCCTAGACAACATAAGCAACATACACCTCAGACACCTGGGACCACAAGGCATACAAGCACTCACTAACATATCAAACTACAGCTATTCACACAACACAATACCAGACATTTGGAAGCATGGTATCATCATCACATTCCCCAAACCCAACAAAGACCCCACGCTACCCTCCTCGCACCGCCCCATCACACTTCTTTGCTCCCCCTCCAAAGTCATGGAACACCTAGTATTACATCTAATTACACCTGACCTACCCCTAGCTCCAACACAACATGGCTTTAGGCCACTGCACTCCACAAACACTCTTCTCACAGACCTTACACAAAGAGCTTTCGACGGCATCAACTCAGCTAGACCACCACACAGATCACTATTAGCCACACTCGACATTAGTAAAGCCTTCGATGCCATCCCCCGCCACAACCTAACAAACAAAATCTACAACACAAACATGCACAACAACACCAAAAGGTGGCTGGTCAACTTCCTAGCAGGCAGATGTGCACACATATCTTTTGCCGGTCAGTCATCTAAAATCAGAAACTTTCCAAACGGAGTCCCACAAGGATCCGTCCTATCGCCCGCACTCTTCAATCTGTACATGCACGATATAACTACACCCAATACGCCCCAAATAAACTTAGCCTCCTATGCAGATGACATAACACTCACATGCACACACCATGACCCAAAAAGAGCATCAGATCTCCTTCAACCCTATCTCAACACACTACATGGTTGGTGCACTACAAACAGACTTATCTAGCCCGAGCCAAATCCACCGCAACCCTGCTCACAAGTTGGACAGGAGAACACGAATACATCCCTCAACTCACCATAAACAACACACCCCTAACACATACACACACACCCAAAATCCTAGGAGTAACATATGATACTCATATGACATTCAAACAGCACACCACAAACATTAAAAAGAAACTGACACCCAGACTTAACACCCTCAGGTCACTTGCTCACACAAAATTTGGACACAACAAAGAAACTACCACCACAGTATATAAACAATACATAAGATCAGTAATGGAATATGCAAGCCCAGCCTGGGCTTCTAACCTAGCTGAAACACATCATAAGACCTTACAGACTATTCAAAACAAAGCCCTGAAGATCATTACAGGCTGCACAGCTACTTCACCCACAGATCACCTACATCAAGAAACCAAAATTCTCAAAGTCAAAGACCATCTGGACATGAGAGGCACTCAATTCCTGGCAGCAGCCTCCACGAACCAAGACCACCCACTAAACTACATGGCAACACACCCACAGACACCAAGAAATATCAAAACAACACCCAGCACACGGTATCACACACAATTATTGTCCTCTCTCCCTCCCTGCCCACCCCGAACCAACTTCCAGAAGCACATCCATACTCATATCTCTCACCGATCCATCCACTCACTCACAGACAACACGCAGCTGCATGCACGACCTCCCGAAATCCATCCTTCCGAATCCTCCCTTCCTCGCGAGGACAGAGTCCACCTGGCCAGGCTGAGATGCGGACACCATCCAGCTCTCCTGAGCTATCAGAAGAGACTGGATGACTCCGTTGTCGACGCCTGCCCGGGATGTAACACAGCACCCCATACCATTAAACACATCATAGAAGACTGCATTTCACACAACCACTTACGCCAACAACACAATCTACACTCAATGAGAGCTCTGTGGGAAAGCCCGATCGTGGCCATGGCCTTTCTCAGGGACTCGGGGCTGTTCGGCCAGGCAGCTTAGGGAACAACAACAACAACAACAACCTTTTTCTATGTATATATTGTTTTAGTATTGTTTACCATGCTTTGAATGAAGGATTTGCATTACCTTACCCTATCCGAACCTACCTAACTTAATTAACCTAACTTAGTGTGTAAAGTGGGGTTTCCGGCTCCACGCCCCCGATAGCTAACGTAACTTGCATGTTGTCATTACCCTAACCAAACGTAACCTCCGCGTAGGAAAAGAAACTATTAATTTGGGCGTTAGCAATCTCAGGTTTTACAAAGTCGTTGACAACACAAAACCTCCATGCGGATTATAGTGTGAAAGTTATGGTTGAAGCCATGCATTCCCATTGTCCCTAAGAAATGTTTGTTAATAACGCCGGTAAAGGAATGCTCAAGAAAACCATATATGGCTGTTGAGTTTGGACTTGTTCATGCTTCATTATACTTTGCAAAATATACACCTCTTTACCTGAGTCACCCAGTAATTTATGATCTTATTGAAACAGTAAATATTGAATTAAGATAGATATACGAATTGCTCTTGTCTAATTAATTAACCCTAAATATAAACAAATCAGGTTATATGATCTTCCATTAAAACAAAACAATATACTGTATATCATGTACCCATTGCCTCCAATAAAAATCAACAAAGTAGTACTAATGCACCTCACCAAGGCGAAGTTCGTTGGTGTAATATTAGAGCAGCATTTACGTTGGCATGATCATATTAATTCAGTGAGAATTATAATTGCTGAAATTTGCAGAATCTTATATCTAACTCGTGATTTTCTTGATAGTCAAGCCCTTGCCCTAATTTACTACTCTCTTATAATTATACAGTAATTTTTTATATTGTCACACTGTATGGAGAGCGTTCTTGACCCACTCTCAAAAATGCTAAAAAAAAAAAAAAAAAAAAAAAAAAAAAAATATATATATATATATATATATATATATATATATATATATATATATATATATATATATATATATATATATATAGGCCTATATATATTTTTTTCAGAGTGTTGCTTTATTATATAAGTGCTTACATAAACTAAGAGAAGAAAGAAGGGAGGGAGATGAGACGTGTGGTAGGGAGTGGGGAGGCGACGGTGAGGGGGGGGGGGGGGGAGGAGAACCGGCAGCAAGTAGTGGGGTGATGGGGAGCATGGGAGTGGGGGGAGAATAAGGAGAGGGGGAGGAAACAAGGAGGATATGGCGGGGGAGGGAAAGACTGACCACACCCAGCTGCCAGACGTATGACCTATCCTCCCATTAACACCTACTCTTTGCAGCATTGAACATACTAGTAGCTAAATAATACCAATTATTCTTATACAAACAATTCCCATGTATGTAGTTCCATGATGAATTTCTGATTTATAAAGTACGGCTTAATTTATTGTGGAAGGTTTCGTCGTGTCTAAATATTTATCCTTATGATCGCGTTACCATCCAAGGTGCTTGCTGTGTGATGCATAGGTGTTGGCTTCCGGAAAAAGTGTCGTAATACAGTAGGTAGCTCAGCTCGCTTGCTTTCTCCCTCCCTCCTTCTCCCTCCCGTTGCGGTGACGTACGCATGTGATTTTTGTTGTGCCAATTTCTTACGTTGCGGGAGTGCTTCTACCATCACCAGAGGTAAATTAGGATGGATGGACTATACCGCAGCCATGGCGTTGGAAGAGGAGATTGGTAAGTAAGATACATTAGTGATGTATTGATAGTTTTCACCATTTTATTATGCACACGTGAGCCTTCTTGTCCATCTGTGTCCTTGGTACACGCCGCTCTCTTTTCATATAAAAAAAGGGCCATTTCTCGGTGATTACAGAACCAAATTTAAATATTTTTCACATGCATATACGCTGATCTATCCTCTAGGCCGTAAAGGAGCCTTTTTTTCAAATTTCGGCCTGGGCGCCCCTCAAATTGTCACTTCTGCAGTAGGGCGACATTTATAAATCTTGCTATTTCTCGGTTATTACTGAACCAAATTTAATGACCTTACACATGCATATAAACTATCTATCCTCTAGGCTGTAACTGAGCCCTTTGTTTCAACTCCTGCCAGAGCGCTCCACAAATAGCTTCCTTCTGCAGTAGTGCGATGCTTGTCAAAATGTACTATTTCTCGGTTATTACTGAACCAAATTTTATGAGCTTACACACGCCTATACTCGAATATATTCTCTAGGCCGTAACCGAGCCCTTTTCTTAACTTTAGTTCTGAGTGCTCTGCTAATCGGCGCCTTCTGCAGTAGTGGTGAAAAATTAAATGGCCACCTGTTTGGAAATTGCTAAGGCATATTTCTTTATGCATAGACTCTTGCTTATTGATCAGGCTTTAAGAGGGCACTAAAATACTTCGCCCTTGGTGGTTAACTTTATGGTCCCTTCTACAGGAGTAGATGTAAAATTTTATCGGCTGTCTTTTGGGGTCTTTGCTTTGCTAATTTCATTCACGTGCATACTGTATACTGTAGCGTGATCTATTCCGTGATCATAACCGAGTCCAATCTCCAACTTTAGTCCAGGGCGCCTCGCTACTGTCTCCCTTCTATAGGAGTGACGAGAAATTAGATCGGATATTTCTGTGATTAATGAACACATAATGTACGGTACATACAGATACTTTCAATGAATAATTGGCTCCAACATGTCGGCTAGGGTGCTCTACCACAGGCCCCTTTCTACAGGAGTGTCATAAAATGAAAACGGTTATAGTTTGGGGATAGTACCGGTACTCAGTTTTACTTGAACATGTACATAATCTCATCGATTTCGTAGACATAATGGTCGGAGTCCTATTTTAAAATGTTGTCCAGGGCGCCCCGCTGTTGCTTCCCTTCTGCAGGAGTGACAGCAAATGTGATCCGGTGGTAATGAAATACATTACGTACAATGGCACTATATATATCAATTACCTCCTCCAACGAAGTTGGACGAGGTTATGTTTTTGTCTCTATTTGTTTGTCTGTTTATTTGTTTATAAACAAAATAAGCCTATCAAAAAGCTATGCACAGATTGTCACGAAAGTTACATTGAAGAGGCAATCGGTAGAGCGCATACCTCCGCCAGCTTAGGAGGCGGTACGGTACTCGCTTTCCAGAGTGCCTCTCATTGTTACCTCTACCAACGAAGTTGGACGGAGGTTATGTCTTTGCCTCCGTTTGTCTGTAAACAAAAATATCTCAAAAGTTATGAACTGATTTTCGCTAAATTTGGTGTATATTATTGAACCAAATGTAATGAAACTCCACATGCAAATACTCTCATTTATCCTCTAGGCCGTAACAGAGCCTATTTTGTTTACATTTCGGCGTCGCGCCAAGAGCCTCGGTGTTAAGGGGAGGCAAACCGTTTTTCTGGACCCCCTTCTCCCTAATGCTTAGCCCCACTAGTTTTGAGATTATAAGACGTTTGGCCCATTAGTTTAGCGATTTTAACACCTTTCGCCCTATTTCGTTGTCAATTTTAATACTTTCGTGCCATGTAGATATCGATTTTTTCCTGGCGAGCGATAGCGAGCCTGCAATTTAAAGAGGAATCGGCCTTCGGCCGGGATATTTTTCTACCGAAAAATGTACAAATTTATCTTGAAGGGGGGGGGGGGGAGGTTAATAGATCAAACAAAAGGCCAGTCTTCCCTTAACACGGCCGCACGGACCTATAGTCCAGCTTGGACTTGTTTCATCAAAGGGCCTGGTCTTTATTTGTATTGTTTATTTCCAACCAATATGCAACCTATGTATGCCTTAGACCAAATATAGTATTTTAAGTTTCAGTTTAAATAAAGTCTACAATTAAGGAGAAACTACCTTTGCCCGGGACATTTTTTACCGGTAAACATTTACGGATTTAACTTGGATGTCTTAAGGAACATTTTTATTTAGTTGGTTGAGGGTTTTGGGGAAGACACTTTATTTGAACATGAAGCGGGACCTTCCTTTGAGGTAAAAACTAATCGCAAATTTAAAATAAACAAGCCCTCATAATTGTATTCCCCCCCCCCCCCCCTCCCCCACACACACACACACCTTGGAGTTATTTGTGCATTTTGTCGCCAGTAAAAATCCCGGGCCATGGGTCGGTTCCTCATAGCACGATCGGTGTCGCTCGCCAGGAATAACTCGATATCTAAATGGCAGTCCCTCGTCAGGAATAACTCTATAGCTAATTAACACGACAACATTTAAAATCGCCAAACTAATGGGACGAATGTCTTTTAAAATCTCAAAAATACTGGGGCTAAACGTGAGGTAGAAAGTGGTCCAGAAGGGGTCCTTAAGGGTAGTTAATCACTAATAGATACATGTAATCCAAGTTTCCAACAGCTTCTCAGAAGTTACGTGTGCTCAACCGTCTCTCTGGGTTCCACACCCCGACACAGCTTCTTGCTCTGTATAGGGGCACAGTACGGCCATGTTGGCCTATCGAGTATTGTTCGCATACCTGGGGAAGTTACACCCGCACTCGAAAAAGTAGTCAAAAGCATTTCACCTCTTTAACTCGCCTCCTCTTTATATACAGTATATATATATATATATACTGTATATATATATATATGTATATATATACATTGTATATATATATATATATATGTACAGTATATATATATATATATATATATATATATATATATATATATATATACAGTATATATATACCGGTAATACGGCATATATATATTTTTATTTATATATATCTATATATATTTATATACCGGTATATATATATATATATATATATATATATATATATATATATATATATATATATATACTGTATACTGTATGTATATAATACAAATTTCCTAAGACATGAACCTATTTTAGTAATATTGTAGCAATCCCAGTGTGTATTGCTACCATAGCATGTTAATGTATAGGGTCAATGAGATTGAATAACCTTTATAGCAATTATATATATGAGAACGGAGAAATGGATAGGCGACGAGCAGGGAGGTTTTAGGAAGGGAAGAGGATGTGTAGATCAGATTTTTACCCTGAATTGTGTTGTGGAGAAGTATCTGGAGAAGAAACAAAAGGTGTATATTGCCTTTATGGACTTGGAGAAGGCCTATGACAGAGTGGATAGAGAAGGTTTGTGGAAAGTACTTAGAATATACGGAGTAGAGGGCAAGTTGCTGAAAGCAGTGAAGAGCATGTATGAGGGTGCAAAGGCGGCAGTACGTGTGGAGAGTGAGCAGAGCGAGTTCTTTGACCTGAATGTTGGTTTGAAACGGGGGTGTGATGTCCCCGTGGTTGTTTACTGTATATATGGATGGAGTTATGAAAGAAATACTATCAAGAGCAGTGGATGTTGGTGTATCGCTGAAAAGGGAGGGAATTGAGTGGAAGCTACCTATACTGCTGTTTGCGGATGATACAGTTCTGATGAGTGATAATGAATGGGAGTTGCAGGGTCTGGTAAATGAGTTTGGAACAGTGTGCGAAAAACGGAATTTGAAGGTAAATACGGGGAAGAGCAAGGTTATGGTCTTCGAAAGGGGTGAAGTCACAGAGTGTGAGGTGAAGCTGAACGGTCAGGCTATGGAGATCGTCAACTCTTTTAAGTATCTGGGCAGTGTGTTGAGTAAAGATGGGACTATGGATGAAGAGGTGCGGGAGAGGGTACAACAGGGGAAGAGGGTTGTAGGAACGCTAAAAGCAGTAACAAGAAATAGGGTGGTCAGTATGGAAGTGAAGAAGTCCTTGCATGACAGTGTGGTAATCCCGACACTGACTTACGGAAGCGAAGCATGGACGTTGGTTGAGAGACTCAGACCAAGAGTGAGAGCAGTGGAAATGAATTACTTAAGGAGTGCGTGCGGAGTTACATGGAGGGATAGACAGACTAATGAGGAAGTAAGAAGGAGGTGTGGTGTGGAGGTAGATGTGCTGGAAAGTGTGAAAAGGAACAACTTGAGATGGTTCGGCCATATGGAACGTATGGAAAGCGAGAGAATGACTAAGAGGGTGTACGAGAGCGAGGTGGAGGGACAGAGGGGGAGAGGTAGACCGAATATGAGGTGGAAGGATGGAGTGAGGAAGTACATGAACGAGGGCGGTGCTGGTTGGGGGGAGGGGCGTCGACTGACTGGGGACAGAGGTGCATGGGGGCGGTTCGTTCGTGGCCACCCCTTCGGGGATCACGGCGTCAGGCAATAGATAGATAGATAGATATATATGTAATTATATGATGATCAACTTTGTTTCTAACTATATGCGGTATATAAATTTTATATCATTAAATTCTATCCCTCACACGCAGCATTTGTCCCATATCAATACTTTGGCAACAGTGTATACATACCTACCTATATACTTTATAGACACACGTAAAAATCCCGATATAATTAGATGGGGGTGTAGGGTAGCAACAGGTGTCCCAGGCGGTGTTCACCAATATGGAGGGATTCATTAATGTAAATGTAATCGCCTTATATATTCCGGTAATATGCTTTGTCAACTTAAAAAAATATGGGGGCGAGCTGAATAGGAAGAGACGAATACAGTTATGTACACAAAATAGTGTACTATGCAGCAGTAAGGGTGTATATAAGGTAAATTCATTCACACTGCTTCTAATGGTAGTGATTTGCCGTGTGATACTTATAATTAATCTGATATATATTGCATTTCAAATGTACCATACAAATATATACTGCTATGGACACGGTAATTTAACCTGTTCGCACATTCTTTAAATGCATAATGTTTAACAGTGTGATTTTCGTTATTTTTACCTTGGTTAACTCTAAAAAAATAAAAAGACATAATAACAAACGGTTTATATTAAATTTGTATTCAGTTTGGTGATATATTAAATGTTGAATTTTGAGGAAATTTAAGGTGAAAATGTGAAACTGGACACAATTTATGAACGTGACTGTACCCCCTTTGAATCATAATTTCAAAGGCTGGCAAATCGTAATACCTGTACTCAAAAATATATTTTTTTTGTAAAGAGCTTGCTGAAATTGAGAACATTTAATAATGCGTTTGAGAGTGTTTTCGTTTTTAAGGGAGCCCACCTCGCTTTTTTTCTCTTTCCCTCCCTCTCTCTTTGGCTTGTATCCATTCGGCCCCATTCAGCCTACTGTTTTAAGACGTTTACCCCCCATCCATGTGTCAATATTTTCCTGGCGAGCGGTAGCGAGCCAGCATATATATATTTTTGGGGGTTTTGACAGCAAGCTAAATTTGTAAATTTTTCGATAGACAAATTTCTCCGGCGAAGCCGGATTTCACCATACATTGCTGGCTCGCTATCGCTCGCCAGGAAGATCTCGACACATGGATGGGGATAGACGTCTGAAAACAGTTGGCTGAATGGGGCCGAATGGATACAAGCCAGGGAAAGAGGAGATAAAGCTAACAAAAGCCGGTGACCCCCCATAAAGAAGCTTTGATCATCCAAATGTATATTTATTTCCCTTGCTCATTATATATTTTACATGTCGCCACAGCTAATGAGCACTTTGTTGCTTTACATATAGTTTTGTTCGTAGTTGCTGTTGATATAATTGTTAGTTTTGTCACTGGTTTTGTTAAATAGGGATGAATGTACTGTACGGTGGCGCTAATTATAAGTCATGTCTCAGCTTTCATTACGTTTGGCTCGCTCCGTGCTGTATTAATGTCTGTCCGATGTTGAATAGGGTGGGTAAGTGTAGGAACATGGTAGGAATCATGTGTAAATTTTTCCGCTCTGTGCTGTATTAATGTCTGTCAGATGTTGAATAGGGTGGGTAAGTGTAGGAACATGGTAGGAATCATGTGTAAATGTTTCCGCTCTGTGCTGTATTAACGTCTGTCAGATGTTGAATAGGGTGGGTAAGTGTAGGAACATGGTAGGAATCATGTGTAAATGTTTCCGCTCTGTGCTGTATTAACGTCTGTCAGATGTTGAATAGGGTGGGTAAGTGTAGGAACATGGTAGGAATCACGTGTAAATTTTGCCGACTCCAATTATATATTGATCGAAACATAATTGGTGCCGAGACATCACTTATTAGGCCGACTGTATACTAGGCATACAGATATGAATTTAAATAAGGCTTCTAATTATATTGTGTTCGATAACAATGTTGATATACCACCATAATTGTCAAGCCTAAGTATACAGGCGTACACAACATAGCAAAAAGGAAATACCCTAATTATACATTTTTGCTGGAAGAGAACATTCCGTTTAAGGGGAGATATCCACTTGAGGGTATTTTTTCTTGACCCCTTTCTCCCTCATGTCTAGCCCCATTGTTTTTGAGATTTTAAGACGTTTGCCCCATTAGTTTGTTGAGTTTAAGAATTTCCGCCCCATTCTGTCAATTTTAAGACCTTTCGTGCCATTTAGGTGTCGATTTTATCCTGGCGAGCGATAGCGAGCCTGTAATTTAAGAGTAATCGGCCTTCGGCCGGGACATTTTTCTACCGAAAAATGTACAAATTTATCTTGAAAGGGGGTCAAGGGGGTGAAATTTTAAGATTGCTGGAGGAGTAGGAAACAAACTAAAAACCTCCCCTTAAGCCATTTTTTCCTATGAGAATATTGTGAGAAGATGAAGGGTTGATTTGTGTATTGTTGAAGAGTAAGGGATAGTCGTGTGGAAGATTGGGACAGGTAGATAGATGTACAAATTGGGCTTAACTGATTGCATATTTTGCTTCTGCTTGCACTGAAGGAATTATAATTATTTTGACCAGTTTTATAGAAGTCATTATGATGTAAAACTACATTAATTTAATTGGAATAAACAATATTATACTATGAAAATAATGATAACTATACACTCTTGGGTTATTTCCATAGTAATTAATGGTTTTATTGAAGTGGATATCCAAAATATTTATGGGATACAAATTTGAAAATAGACTTACCATAACTCACATATCTACTGTATAGTATATAGATACGGCAAAATTACAGTGTAAGTGATCAGAAAGTACACGTATGAAAGTAACCTAATGTTTCAAACTGTTCACGTGACTCTGTCTTTAAGGGAGCCCACCTCGCTTTTTTTTTCTCTTTCTCTCCCTCTCTCTTTGGCTTGTATCCATTCGCCCCCATTCAGCCTACTGTTTTAAGACGTTTACCCCCGTCCAGGTGTCAATATTTTCCTTGCGAGCGGTAGCGAGCCAGCATATACATGTTTTTGTTTTGACAGCAAGCTAAATTTGTACATTTTTCGATAGAAAAATTTCTCCGGCGAAGCCGGATTTCGCCATACAATGTTGGCTTGCTTTCGCTCGCCAGGAAGAAATCGACACCTAGATGGGGCTAAACGTCCTAAAACAGTTGGCTGAATGGGGCCAAATGGAGACAAGAGAAAAGGAGAGAGAGATAAAAAAAAAAACGGTGACCCCACCCCTTAACTGCTCTGTTCGACATAATCCACGCCAAACATTAATTAAATACCCTACTAGGGCCAATATACCGTTTAGGAACGTCCATATTGCTCCATATATAATTGCAGTGTATATCATTATTGTGGAATTATGACTATTTGCAGCCATGTTGTTATAAAATGGACAGCGGATCAATTCCTTCCATTAGTCGCCTTTATCTTGACTTTCTTTACGTTTCTGCCAGATCATTTTACTTTTATAATGGATAGTCCTTGAGGAAAGAAACGGTTCAAGACTTAAGGGGAGGTTCCTAGTTTGTTTCCTACTCCTCCAGGAATCTTAAAATTTCACCCCCTTGACCCCCTTTCAAGATAAATTTGTACATTTTTCGGTAGAAAAATGTTCCGGCCAAAGGCCGGTTCCTCTTAAATTACAGGCTCGCTATCGCTCGCCAGGATAAAATAGACACCTGAATTGCACAAAAGGTCTTAATATGGGGTGAAAGGTCTTAAAATCGCTAAACTAATGGGGCAAACTTTTTATAATATCAAAAGCAATGGGGCTAAACATGAGGGAGAAAGGGGTCAAGAAAACAATCCCTCAAGTGGAGACCTCCCCTTAATTAAACGTATAATTCAGACAGGTCTTTTTAAAATTGCATAAAGAGTCTGTTGGCAGCTAAAATATTGGATTAATCTGTTTGAACGGGGTAATATGTGCGATCCTCCACACTTCCATCTAGGTTCCGGAGGTTCGAGTCCGGCTTGAAGTATATAAACATTTAGTATCACGTTTTTTTGTGAGATATACTATATATATATATATATATATAATTATATAAAGTATGTATGGTGTATGTCTGTTTCCACACACAATTTGTACCTTCATTATAGCCGGAGTAAAAGTCCTCCCCGCTAATTTAGTTTTCAAGCTTTATATTATTGTGAGGAGCTCGGGTAAAATATTTCACGCGCCAAGTTGAAATATAGTATTTGCATGAGATTCAATTATACTTTTATTTAGGAAACCATAATCCGGACTGCATATATGATATTTGGGACCCTCCCCAGAATTTCATCATATTCCGGAAAACTGGAGGGTGGGAAATCCAGTGAAGGGGTAGACTATGAGAGACCGGCAGGGTACATATTGCCTCACCCTGCCTCAACCTGAGTACCTCTCCTGCCTCACCCTGCCTTACCTTGCGTGGTCAAGGGGTAGAATATGAGAAACCGGCAGGGTACCCATATTGCCTCACCCTGCCTATCTCTGTCTACCTCTCATGTCTACCTTTCCTACCTAACCCTGCCTGGTGAAGGGCCCAGAGTGGGTAGAAAATATAGAGTTCAAATGGGTACTATTGCTATCTCGTCCTATCTACCTTAAGGGGATAGTAGCCGTTATGTTGGTCTATTTATTCATGTATTCATTTACTTTTTAGTTTCCTTGCTAGACCTCCATCAAGCTTAGAAAAACACCCCCTAGATACTGTATATATATATATATATATAATATATATATATATATATATATATATATATATATATGATGCTGTATATACACATCGGTATATATAACCGCGCTAGTGTACATGATACATTATAATCCTATATTCAGATCAAGCAAAATTATACATTTTCACAGAAAACGAGAGCTGCCCAGCATTCCATGGTCTTGGCGGGAAACGCGTGACATCCGGGAACCCACCGCGAAAGGCGCATCAAATCGCCTTCCATATTTAACTCTAGGTGGTCCTTATAAATATTTTTACTTCCCATAAACAACATTATGATATTGAGTTAACGTTTGTATTGTTTAGTTGATTTTTAAGCCGGATATTTATTTTATTGTGTATAAGTGTCCAGGTGGAAGATTATAGACTCTCGCTTGATTCCCAGAGACGGTGACGCTCGGTAAAGACGGGTTGCTCTTCCCTTAGTTATTTTTTGTTATTTGTGCGCGATATTCGAGTGCCAGAAGTGCGGAAAGAGACTGGAGGTGGTATTTGACGAATAGTGGACGGGCTGAGAGGAGAATGGGAAGGAAATAGGCTGAAATAAGGTGAGAAGTATGGGTGATATAAGTAACCCCTTCAGGATACTATGACGCGTTAGTTCATTATGTTCTGGCTATTATTAGACGAGTTTATGCAGTTTAGTAAGGACGTCTAGGAAGGAAATACATAATAACTATCTTTAATAACCCATTGAGAGGATTATGACCAGTTTTGACAGTTTAGTCTGGCTACTAATAGACGACTTTATTTTAATGGTTAGTGGTGTGGGTATGGTGCCTGGTTGTGTGAATGTGGTTGCTATTTTGGTGGTGGTTGTGGTAGTTATTGTGATGGTGGTTGTGGTAGTTATTGTGGTGGTGATGGTGGTGGTGGTTGTGGTTGTTATTGTGATGGTGGTTGGGGTTGTGGTAGTTATTGTGGTGGTGGTGGTGGTTAACATAACTCGGTATGTTATCGGTATGTGTATTGTAGATGTATACCTTCCAACCCATGTTTTTGTTATTTTCAGTCAACTTCAATTCGCTTAGCCTAATAGTCAGATAAGTTTGAAGTTCGAGTTAGATGCATTGTATAAGAATGTGTACATAAAAGTTGTAAGGAAATAATACAATCCAGTAGATGTTTTTTATTATGAACAGGCTCTTAAAGTAGTTTTTTGTAGTTAAGACTAACACAAAATTAGGATGTTAGGAGTTTAACGTGGACATACCGGCATGTAATACATTGAAATCCGATAGTCAACATTATGTGAAATGCATATATTTTTTTTCTTTTGCTAGCATTATATCCATCGATCTGGGTGTTCATTATCTCTCGATACCTTCACCTGACCAGGTCAGATCGACGAGTCGAGTAATTTAGCCAAGTGAGATGAGTTCTAATATCTACTTAGTTGGATAAAAAACACCATCCGAGGAAGAGCACTTTATTGACAACGTTTCGCAGATAGCTTCATCAGGTCACTTCATACAGTGACCTGAAGAAGCTATCTGCGAAACGTTGTCAATAAAGTGTTCTTCCTCAGATGGTGTTTTTTTTTTCCATTTTATCTACCACTCAACATCTACTTAGTTCTACTGATGACTGATATATACAGTATATAATGATTGTAAATTTCCTGAAATAGTCCAAGAAAGAATAACAAACATTATATAGATATATTTGTCATGAAGGAGCTTATAAAGGATTTTGCTTGCATTCATCAAAATGAGTACATTTGGAGGGAAATTATAACTACTTAAGATAACTGACATAGGGATACTCTCTCTCTCTCTCTTTCTCTCTTCATGCAGCCTACTTCATTTTGTACCATGAATTTCCCAGTAGACATGTTCTCCCTCTGTCGGGGGCCCCTTTTCAACTATATTTCATGTTGATCCAAAAGTCGGTGTTATACGAGAGTTTCTTGCTTTACGACTAATTTAGGTTGAAGGCTGGATTGATTAGTAGGGACCGCAATGCCTGTGTATTGTGTAACTTATCAGCACATCACTATACCTTTGTCTCACCATTATTCCTTCCAGCTTTACTTCACCATATTTGTGTTTCATATTATATAATTCTACATGTTCATTTAGTTCAGCCAATTATCTTTCATTTCTACATCCTTCATAATCATTGCTACTCCATTCTGTTTTATATCACATCACCAATTTCTGTTTCACAATATTACCGTTGTTGTGTTTTTCACAAATTTATCTCTCTGCTTATTTAGCCATCATTACTATTTGCATCCTATTTATGTTCGTAGATTATATTCCTAATTCACGTCATCATTTGAACTGATCTCATCCAGTATCATAGCACATTACCATTATTTTCCACACCACAGGTATTAAAGTTAATTAAATTGTAGATAGGTAGATCTTTTGGAGATGTTTGTTACACTGCCACCACCCTCAAGCCTATAACACTTACTTATTCAGTATCCGTATTACCTGCTTAATTTCTCACTTCACATTATTTGTCTCAGTTGATTATTATCTGTCAACTCATAATCTTTGCAAGTACAGTTCTATGCACAAGTTCCGTTCCTCTCTTAGATTGCATTTATTGGAGTAAACATAGTTTAATTTAATTTAGAGCTTAGTATCTTAATCAACAGCTGCATAAGAAGGTTAATTACTGTATAGCAAGGCACTCTCGAAATTCAATATTACTATTTTACCTTTCATCAGTAAAATCTCAGAGAGAAACGGAACTAGTGCAGGGAACTGTACATCCTGCTTCAAATCACATCGCCATGATTTGCCTGTTGCATTTCACAATTCTTCCTGACTTTTTTCTTTCCTATCGTCCTAATGTGTATACCGTACCAATCTTTCCTATGCCCTTCATTACCCAATCCTTGCTCACTATATACATTTTTCTTCTGCCCTTCATTTCCACATCCTGGCTCACTCCCATCATCAGCACCATCATCATTCAAGTATCCATTATCTTTACCTCCTCTCCAGGTTATGTTCCGACATTTTTATCTTGCTCTACATTCCACCTCTTTAACATTTCCGGACAGGCGTAAGGCAGGTTGAAAAGTAGGGTGAGGCACGAGAGAGGCAGGGTGCGCCAGAGATACAGTATTATATAGAGTGAGACCAGGATATAGTAAAGGAAGGCTTAAATAGAGATAGGGTAAGGTAAAGTAGGGTGAGGCATGAGAGAGGCAGGGAGAGACAGGGGAATATGTAGAGTGAGACCAGGATATAGTAAAGGAAGGCTTAAAGAGAGACAGGGTAAGGTAAAGTAGGGTGAGGCATGAGAGAGGCAGGGAGAGACAGGGGGATATGTAGAGTGAGACCAGGATATAGTAAAGGAAGGCTTAAAGAGAGACAGGGTAAGGTAAAGTAGGGTGAGGCATGAGAGAGGCAGGGAGAGACAAGGGGATATGTAGAGTGAGACCAGGAGATAGTAAAGGAAGGCTTAAAGAGAGACAGGGTAAGGCAGGAAGAGGTGAGGTGAGTGACAAGGGTGGTGGGGCAGGCAGAATGAGGCAGGACGATACAGTAGGTATGGGGTGATTCAGGAGTAGAGACAGGTTGAGCCAGGAAGGAAGACCAGTTAGGCAAAATGTAGACAGGAAGAGAAGCAGGATGACAAGTTAAGGGGAGATGGGCCATTTTTCTGGTCCCCTTTCTCCTTCATGCTTATCCCCATTAGATGTTATATTCTAAGACGTTTGTCCCATTAGTTTGTCGATTTTAAGACCTTTCGCCTCATTTCTTGGTCAACATTATGACCTTTCGTGCCCTATAGGTGTCGATTTTTTCCCTAGCGAGCGAGAGCGAGCCTATAATTGTGGAAGAACCGGCCTTCGGCCGTGACATATTTCTATCTAATAATTTACAAAATAATCCCGAAGGGCGATCTAATTGAAGCGTTCTTCAAGTTTGATGGAGGTATAGGGAGGAAACTAAAATAATAATAATAAATATACGAAAAATCGACCAAAATATACACCCTTCCCCCTTAAGGCTGAGATAAATAAACAGGGCAAAGCAGAAAGCGAAGCAGAGTGGAGAAGAAAGAGATGTGGGGATAGGAAATAGAGGCGGGTGAGGAAGAAAGCGAGGCAAGGGGGGGGGGGGGGGAGGAAAGAATAGAGGCGAACGATGAGGTGGGAAGAGAGGCAAGGTGAGTAGGATAATAAGTAAGGTGAGACGAGAAGAGACCCACGGTGAAGAAGGAACATGCTGTAGGTAGGGTGAGGTAGAGAGAAAGGCAAGGTACAAAGGAGTACAAAGGAAATCAAGCAACAACAGATCTAGTGACCCTTCTAGGCTGCTTGTCCTCCAAAACACTGAGGATCAAGTGTCCAAACAGTGGTTTAGAGTGGGTAAGGGAACATTGGAAAGGGAACTACTGCCCTGGAACTAATGTCCGTGGCAGGACTAGGAAGTTAGTAGGGGACATATGGGTTAGTAACTGAGAGGAGGATAAAATAAAGTTATTCATTTACAAACGCAGTCAGTCGCGGGTTTGATGCGAGATATTTGTCTAAGCGGAGTTTAAATGAATCGACGGTGCTGCAGTCTATAACGTCTCGGGGAAGCCCATTCCACAAGTTGACAACTCGATTGAGGAAGAAATTCTTAGAATCGTGTGAGTTAAAAGATTTACCAATAATTTAGCAACCGTTTCCCCGCGTGTAATTAGATTGGTCGATAGTGAAGTACTTACTACAGTTCATATTGTCGATGCCTTTGATGATTTTGAACACTTGAATTAAGTCACCTCTTAATCTGCGCTGGGTTAAAGGAAATAGATTTAATTCTCTAAGATGCTCTTCGTATGGTTTGTTCTTTAGGCTAGGTATCATTTTGGTAACTCTACGTTGAACTCGTTCTAGCTTGTTTATGTCTTTTTGGTAATAAGGGCACCAGCATTGAACGCAGTATTCCAGAAGAGGGCGGACTAAGGAATTGTAAAGGGTTAGGATAACTTCTTTGGATTTATGCTCAAATGACCTGCCTATAAAGCCAATTATTTTGTTTGCCTTCTTAACAACTTCTGAACATTGTTGACTCGGTTTTAGGTTACTCGATATTGTTACTCCCAGATCGGTTTCTCTGTTTACATTCTTAAGCTGAGTGCCATTCATCGAATAGTTTGCTTTCTCATTTAGGTATCCGATATGTAGTACTTTACATTTATCCGCATTGAAACTCATTTGCCAAATTTGGGCCCAATGTGACAATTTATCTAGATTGTGTTGCATATCGTCAACTTGATCTTTTGAGAGTACACTATTTGCAATTTTTGTATCGTCAGCAAATTTTGAGATTGTACAGGTGAGACCCTCATCTATGTCGTTGATGTAAATTAGAAAGAGAATTGGTGCTAGTACCGATCCCTGGGGTACCCCGCTACTTACATTAGTCCATTTAGATGCCTTACCGTTTATGACTACTCTTTGCTTTCTGTCGCTGAGCCAATTTTCTATCCATTTCAACACACCGTCTTGTATTCCATGCGCTTTTAGTTTTAGTAGTAAACGTTTGTGGGGAACTTTGTCAAAGGCCTTTTGAAAATCAAGGTATATAATATCTACAGCTTTACTCACATCGTAGAGGTTGAGGATATCGTGGAAGAAGTCTAAGAGGTTTGTTAAACAGGAACGTTTTTTACGAAAGCCGTGTTGAGTATCTTTAAGTATGTTATTTTCCTCTAAGTGATTTACGAGTCTGTCTCTTATGACCGTTTCTAGCATTTTACATACAACTGAGGTGTAGCTAATTGGACGATAGTTACTGGGTAGGGATTTGCTGCCCTTTTTGAATATCGGTGTTACGTTGGCTATCTTCCACTGATCAGGCATAGTTCCAGACTGCAAGGATTTATTGAATAGTAATGTCAGTGGTTTGGAGAGCTCATCCTTAGCTTCCTTTAGAACTCTAGGCGAGATTGTATCAGGTCCAGGCGTTTTATTTACCTTGAGTTTATCTAAACAATTCAATACTTCTCTCTCTGTAACGGTGATATTGCTTAGAACATCTGAATTATCAATCTGAATCGGCGATGGTGTAGGGATATCACTGAGGTCTTCTGTTGTAAAAACTGATGCAAAGAAGGTATTGAGGGCATTACTCATTTGTACTTCGTCTTTGGTGTATTCTCCATTTTCATCGACTAACGGTCCAACAGTTGAAGTAACTATTCTTTCTGATATAACTATAGAATTCTTTCGGGTTTGTTTTACTTTGATTCGCAATATGTAACTCTAGGGTCTTTTTGGCTTTGCGTCGTAGCTCTACAAATTTCACCCGTTCTTCGTCATTTTGTGAGGATTTTAATCTATCATTAGCAAAATTTTTAGCAAGCAGGCAATTTGAAATATCTTTATTCCACTATTTGGGCTTATTATTATGGCCTGATGCCGTATTTTCGATGGTATGCAGTCTTGCACTGCTTTTAGGTAAGTGGTTTCGAATAACTTCCAAGATGTATTTATGTCGTTATTGTTAATTAAAAAGCTCCAGTCAGTTTCTTTAAACATAGCTCTAAGTTTATGAAAGTTTGCTTTCTTGAAATTAGGGACTTTTTCGATGCTACTATTTGGTTCGTTACTAGTAAAGTTTAAAGTGAAAGTTATCGTACGATGGTCGCTGTTACTGAATTCATCACCAACATTCAAATTCTCTATTAATTCTTCTTTTGTTGCAAGTACAATGTCAAGATCGTTATTACCACGGGTCGGTGTTCGAACAAATTGATAAAGCGAACTCTCTTGCAAGTTCGTATACAAGTCATGTCCGGAGTGTGAAGTAAGAGTATCGCCCCACTTGGTCACAGGTAAATTAAAGTCGCCAAAAAATACGGTATCTTGTGAGTTACTTACATCTGCAATTTGTTCATAAATTTCTCGGTCAGTTTGCACTGATTGAGCTGGAGGTCTGTATATTAATGCAAGTATTATTTTTGTACCTTTATTATTCTTTATTAGCACAAAAGATGTGTCGACGTTCACAATTTGAGGTTTTGACAAGAGGGTCGGGTTAAGACTTTCTTTGATATAAAATAAAACGCCACCTCCATTTTTATTTATTCGGCTTTTCTCAAACATTACATAACCGGGAAGTGAATACTCTGCTAAAAAGTCTCTATCTTCTGTATTGAGCCAAGATTCTGTTATACCTATCACATCATAATTTTCAGTAAACACTAGTTCCTCTAAATCTGAAAATTTATTGCGTATGCTACGAGCGTTTGCATAGAAAACCTTTAAAGTTGCGGTTTTAGAACTCACAGAACGTTCTTTAATCAAATTTTTGGTTCTGGTCGGATCTACATTTACATTCATGGCTGTCATCGGTCCTCGGTCGTTATCCCTGGCGGTTTTGAATTTGGGTCGTGTTGGTGGAGCTTTATCCAAATTCGCGGTTCTTGACAGATTAGCATTTAATTCCTTCGCAGGTTGCCGCCCTCGCTGTCTTCGGTCCTCCTCCCTGGTTGTCCTGTGCTGAGTCGATTTCTTCTCCGAAAATCCGTCACCGCATCGTTGAGAAGACGCCCAAAACGTGCTGCTCCCACCTGGTTCAGATGAACTCCATCGTCCGAAAACAAATAGTCATCGTAGTAGAAATTATCCCAGGTGTCGACGAATCCCACGTTTTCCTTCCTGCAGAGGTTTGCTAGACAACGATTGGTGCTGGTGGCTATGTTGTAAAATCGGCTCTCTACACCAAGCCGGGGGACGATTCCTGAGACGATGATCCTTGATGACTTCTCCTTAAACGACTTGATCAGCTGCTGGTACTTTAAAAGCTAATCTTCCGACCAGGTTCGCTGTACATCGTTGGATCCAACGTGGATGACGTACATTGTATTAGCAGGGGCCAGCTTAGATACTTCGTCAACTGCAGCAACTACGTCGTCCACACCACCACCAGGGATACAAAAACGCTTCCTGGTCTTAGGTGCTCTGGCGCAGAACTCTGTGAGCTGACCACGTATCATCGAGTCTCCCACGAGCCGGATTTCTTCTATTTCCGCTTCGTCATCTGAGTCTGTGAGTATCTGGAAGCGGTTTTGACACTCGGTAATCGGTATGGGTTTCCTGGTCTTGGGGCAAACGTTGTTCCTCACGACACGGAAGTTGTCTTGAGGGGGAAGAGAGTCACTATTTGTTTCTTGAGTATCGGAAACATCAGCTGAAATGGCTACTGCAGGCGTTGAATTGTTGGCAGTTGACGTTGGGGCGTTGGTGGCTGCTGGAGTTGCGGTGACAATTGAAGTTTGTGGTACTCCAACGTTGAGTGTTACAAACTCTTGGAGTGATTCCAGCTTCATGGTGAGGACGTTGATCTTGTTGTAGGCTTCATCTAATTTCACTGTCAAATTCTCTCGTTGCTGGCAGAGACGGCAGACTTGAAGATTGACAGTAGCAAACATGGACTCACCAAACCTACCGGCGCAGTTCGTACAAGTGCGAGGCATGGTAACAGTCAGTTTCTTCAGATCACTTCACTCACTTTAAAACACTTAACTCACTTTAAAACACTTAACTCACTTTAAAACACTTCTCTCACTTTAGAACACTTCAACCGAAAGCAAATATGTTGAAATACACAACAATAGGTTATCAGGGGTGATAGCCTAACCGAAAACAAAAAAATTGAGATACGCAGAATTAGGCTTCCAGGGGCGATAGCCTAACCAAAAGTTTAAAAAAAATTGAAATACGCACCAATAGGCTACCAGCGTTGAGGTAGAGAGTGAGACAGGGTGAGTAGGGTGAGTTAGAGAGTGAGACAGGGTGAGACAGTGTGAGTAGGAGAAGAAGTAAAGAGAGAGGAAGTGGGAGTAGGGAGAGAGGTATGATGAGATACACGGTGAGACAGGAAGACAGAGAAGTTGAGGCATAGACAGGAAGCAAAGCAAGAATGAAGAAGTACAGTAACAAGGAGGCGAGCGATAGCAGAGCGAGACGGGAATATAAAGCGACTGAGAGAGACTGTGCGGCAGGATGAGTAAGGCAAGGGAAGAGAGGTGGAGAAGCTGGGAGAGAGACAAGAAGAGGTAAAGGGTGCATCACAATCAATCATCAACCACACTTGTTCACTTCAACGTTCATGCACACTTAAATATATCTACGGTCTCCTCTTCTCGAATTCATCATCATCATCATTATTATCATCATTTTTGGTATCTCACTAACTATCTCTACCCTTCTCACTCTGATTGACACATCATTAATTGTTCAAATCAGAAATCTTCCTCCTCATCGCAACATGCTATTAAGATCTATGTGTGCTCTCTCTCTCTCTCTCATAATTTGTGTTTGTTTACCTCAGCAGTAGTTACCATCTAGATCTATCTCTCACCCTAAATATCTCTTGTTTCGTTTGTCTGCTATACTGTACACTAACCCTCTTTCTCTCTCTCTCTTCCTGATTTACCCAATTGCTTTAGCTCTTATTTCCTTACCCGGCCTTCCTCACTGCTTCACCCAAGTTGCTTGTAATCTAATATCCTCCATTTCGACTTGTACTGCCTCAAACTGAATCATCTTTTAACATTAGCTGATTGAACTTTAAGTGAGAGGGGTATTCTTTTAATGATTATTATTCGTATGGGTTGCATTTTTTGTTCTTATAAAAATTGATTGTCTTGTTTGACCTCTAGCCCTCATTTATGTTAAACGACAAATATTCAAACTCAAATTTACCTACCGCAAGCGCAAGGTTTCTTCCTTATGGAGTTCATTTTGAGGGGTTTAAGAATAGGGAATGAGCAGGGAAGTATGCAGTGACAGTGTCATATTATTTTTTACTTTGAGATTGTTTTAAATAAGTGTTTACAACAGTTGTTGACCATTCCTGCTTAATCCAGCCTCATTACCTCTCAACATCCTCCCACTGCTTGATCCTGCCTCACTACCCCACCTCAACATCCTCCCATTGCTTGATCCTGCCTCATTACCTCTCAACATCCTCCCACTTCTTAATCCTGTCTCACTACCCCACCTCAACATCCTCCCACTGCTTCATCCTGCCTCGCTACCTCCCTCAACATCTCACTGATTCAATATTATTTCATTATTTACCAACTGTTCACTGCCTAGTCATCCTTTAACTTCCCATCCTTTGATTATTTCATCATCCTTTCTTTGTACCTCCATCATTAAATTATCTTTCTCTCCCTCCTTTGCCACGCCTCAACTTCCTAGCCCCTCTCTATTACCTTATTATCCTGTTTCATTCTCCTCCCTGCTTCTTCTTAACTTGCTTAACCTAATTCACTGCTCTCTCTCTCTCTCTCTCTCTCTCTCTCTCTCTCTCTCTCTCTCTCTCTCTTTTCCAAGCAGATGTTTTACAATAGCTTTCTTTATGTAATTGTGGATCATAGCCATTTCTTGTCCCTGAATTTACAGGACAAAACACATATTTGCCCACCACACGACTATTTAGGAATAGGCTTGACATTAAATCAACAATCAACGTAGTTCCTCATGAAGTCACAGAAGTTGTCACAATGTTTCACTTGCCCTAATGAAAGTAACTTTAAGATAAAGAGAAAATTGCAAGCAATCCCTGTTGAATCTCATACTGGCTTTCCTAAGGACCCAAATTGCTAGAATAGTATCAGTTGTTGACTACTTGGTCAAGTTTCTAACTTTTCAGTAGGTGCTCATAACTTCAGATTTATAGAAAAACAAACTCCTTACTTAGCATAGGAACCACACCATAATAATTGTTGGAATCCTTCAGGACACGCTTTTCTATTCAAATATAGATGACTGAACCCTTTTTTCAATCAGAATAATTAGTATATAGGCTAAGTATAGGTAGCTGTGTGCATTTACGAGAAACCCATAAATCTGGCATTATTACAAGCGATAATAAATAGTAATATTTAAATGAGTGACTAGAAACAACTGAGAATTGTAAATAATAAGTTTCATTTTCATTCACAGATTCTCATTTATGTTGTCAGAGAACTATTTAATTCTGCTTTACTAGTTAGAGCTGCATGCTTTCAGTAGTTCGTCAAAATTACCAAAGAAAAAACAGGTGTCTTCTCATTCAACAGCCTAGCCACAGCCTCCTTTACTTTAGCAAGGAAGGGTGTAAATTTCGACATCAGTGGGTCAGTCAGGTATAGATATATATAAGCTGAATATGTCTGAAGGGGGGGATTAACCATTATATCTGTCATACAAAGTGACCTAGCCTGTGGTGTAGACTAAGCCAGAGATGCATTATGACTTAATTAAATAATCCTTCAGCTCCCTTGGCAATCTCCTGATATATATTTACATTTCTCCACAAAAAAAGTTCTTTCTCAAGGGCTCTTGCAACGTTGACTTTAATACATAAAACTAAAGTATCTTTCCTAAGTGGGGGAGACGTGGAGTGCAGTCTATGACTCTGCAGTGGGTCAGGTCCCCAATTTGATTGGCCAGTAAATGTCCCACTGGCACACAAGTTGGTCTCGTTGGTGGAAATTCTCTCTTCCGCCCTGGTCAACGGTGGCACACATTAAGAATTGGTTCAGCTTCACTATCATAGACTAAATATATACGGTACTACATAATTATAATCTTGTATTTGTCTTATCTGCTACTTCTCTTCTCTTTTTCATTAAGTTTTCTTTGTCTCTGTTTTACTCTTATTTTATCTTCCGCTCCTCTCTCCGCTCAACTTATCTCCTCTGCTTTCCAAATATACTGTTTCTTTGTTCTCATACATTCTTTAAACATCTCCGTTAGCTTCATCTCACTTAAGGGGGCAGGTAGTCGCTTTTTCTGGATCCCCTTCTCCCTCATGTTTAGCATATTAGTTTTGACATTTTAAGACGTCCGTTCCGTTAGTTTGGCGATGTTAAGACTTCGCCTCATTTCTTTGTCAATATTAAGACTTTTCGTGCCATTTAGGTGTCGATTTTTTCCTGGCGAGCGATAGCGAGCCTGTAATTTTAGAAGGAACCGGCCTTCGGCCAAGACTTTTTACTACCGAAAAATGTACAAAGTTATCTTGAAAGGGGGTCTAGGGGGTGTTTTTTAAGCTTGATGGAGGTCTAGCGAGGAAACTCAAAAATAAATAAATAATATATACCTGTATATACAGTATATAGAAAGAAAACAAAAAACACCACCCCCTTAATATAGTTTATATTTTCTCTCCTCTCCCTTCCCCCATCTTCATCTCTTCTTCACTACTTCTTACTTCTCGTATCTTTCCTGCTTACCCTTTCTCTGCCTCAAACTTGCTGCTTGAAATCTGTTAATTGGCTTAGATCCATTTTTCGAATAACTTATGAAAGGTCTCTCTCTCTCTCTCTCTCTCTCTCTCTCTCTCTCTCTCTCTGTCTCTGTCTCTGTCTCTCTCTCTCTCTCTCTCTCTCTCTCTCTCTCTCTCTCTCTCTCTCTCTCTCTCTCTCTCAAATTATTTATTTATTTCAACTACCTAATTATTCGTTGCAATGGCATAGTTTGCTAATAATATATATTGTATATATATATATATATATATATCGGTTTATGCACATCTAACCACCTATCTATCCATTTCGACGACACTGTTTCCTAACATTATTCTTTCTTTCTGAACCATCTTGAGCAAAGGACTTCACATGAAATCTAAGCGATTCCAGAGCTTATACTGTATATATCTTCCTACACACACACACACACACACACACACACACACACACACACACACACACACACACACACACACACATACATACATACAAGTACACGTACAGAATCACACGCGGATGCCATGAATCAAAATACGATTAAGTTATGAAAGAAGCCCATTAATAAATCACGAGCATTACTGAGTTATGCATGAACCGGTATTATGCTCAAAGGGTTCGCCCTCGTGCCCCCAGCATACTTTGATGGCCCTCACAAATTATTAATGACCTTCTTGCGTTTAGTAGCTAAAACTGTTTATGATTTTGGCAGATATGATGCTTATGTTGAGACCTTTAAGGGGAGGTTTTTAGTTTGTTTTCTACTCCTCCAGCAATCTTAAAATTTCACCCCCTTGACCCTCTTTCAAGATAAATTTGTACATTTTTCGGTAGAAAAATTTCCCGGCTGAAAGCCGGTTCCTCTTATATTACAGGCTCGCTATCGCTCGCCAGGATAAAATCGACACCTAAATGGCACAAATGATCTTAAAATTGACAGAAATGAGGCAAAAGTTCTTAAAATCGACAAAATAATGGGGCAAACGTCTTAAAATCTCAAAAGCAATGGGGCTAAACATGAGGAAGAAAGGGGCCAAAAAAATAATCCCTCAAGTGGAAATCTCCCCTTAAAGCGTGCGTTAAGTGGTAGTCCTTCAATATAATACTTACATTACCCAAATGTTTATTAACGACATCGACAGTTGCTGTGGGGAAATCATATTAATTTCTAAGTATTCCAGTCTGTCTGTTTGACTGTATGTTTGTGAGCTTTACATAAACTATAATTATGAAGACGCAATAAAAGGAATAACACGAAATATGTCCCTTAGATTTATGAGGACAAAGATTAACCCTAGATCAAGATATGACAGACCACCTAACCAAAACAATGTATACACTAGCCCATGTTTACCGATTAAGTTTTATTCACTGTGCTATTTACTGTGTTTGTGAGACGGAAGTAGACACGAGCCAAGCCTACCTGTAACCTGTGTCCCTTCGAATTGAATGAGAGAGCAATAGAGAAGTTCCATGTTCATTTGTATCTAAACGCTTTGACACAAGGGGATTGACGGGGAGGGACACTCAGACGGGTGGATAAATGGACAGAATTCACCAGTACTTTATCAAGGACTGCGATCTTTTGGTCATTTCTTTCATAATACTATATCTACGTGTTTCAGTACTTCCATTTGACTATCATAGTTAGGTTGGGTTTAGTGTAACACTCAGTACATGTTCCTATATATCGACAAGGTATATGTACGAAGAGTGTGTGCTAAACCTTTAACCTTCTTGGTAGTACAGTGGTAGACCACTGTCGTCCTGTTTATGGGTCCTGGGTTCGATTCTTGGTATTTGCAATCATTATTTATTTATTAACCTTACACTGTACATTGTGTATAAGTGTTTAGATGTTAATGCCGTTTGTAGAATATATATATATATATATATATATATATATATATATATATATATATATATATATATATATATATATATATATACCTAACCCTTCCAGCTAAATTAATCATATCTACATAGTTTATAACTAATATTTAGCCAGAGAAAAATACAGTGTTTGTTGACTGTGTTCATAGGTTATCATTATTTATGTAATTAATAAACTTTTAGTGATAATTGCATACACCCAAATAATGTTGACCCAAAACAATGCTAGCTAACCGGATATATGAACACTTAACTAACTCCAGTCGGTAACTTTATTTTACAGCCATGCGAAAACTATTAACTTGTTATGATAAAACGATCTCTTATGTTGCCCTCCTTAACCCTTTCACGCAGATATGACGCAGAGGTTGCCAGATTAGCAATAAGCAATAGAGTTCTCTCACTCTTATAATTACCTCTCCAAAATTAGTTTTCTGCCCCCAGCTAATTCAAAGACAACTTCAGAGGTTGAAGTAACTAAACTAAAGGTTTAAAAATACCCCTGATAGTAACAAAGGCTTTAAGGTATCCCCAATAGGCTCAACATAGCGTTATATGTCAGAGAGGGTTAAGGGGAGATCTCCACTTGAGGTTTTTTTTTCTTGACCCCTTTCTCCCTCATGTTTAGCCCCATTGCTTTTGATATTATAAAACGTTCGCCCCATTAGTTTAGCGATTTTAAGAACTTTCACCCCATATTAAGACCTTTCGTGCCATTCAGATGTCAATTTTATCCTGGCGAGCGATAGCGAGCCTGTATTTTAAGAGGAACCGGCCTTTGGCCGGGACATTTTTCTACCGAAAAATATACAAATTTATCTTGAAAGGGACTCAAGGGGGTGTAATTTCAAGCTTGATGGAAATTTAGGAAACACACTAAAAACCTCCCCTTAATACCATTCTAATTTAGTTATTACAGAAACCAATGTTTAGTATTCCACGGTTTGACAGAGTTGTACTGCTGCTTCCTCAGATAACTCAAGCATAACTATTTGGTGCTGATTCTTGAATTATTAAGGGGGGGGTGTGACCTGTTTTTGTTCTGTCCTTTTCTATCTTTCTGTGGCTTGTATCCATTTGGCCCCATTCAGCCTACTGTTTTAAGACGTTTATCCCCATCCAGGTGTCAATTTTTTCCTGGTGAGCGATAGCGAGCCAGCATATTTTTAATTTTTGTTTGACAGCAGGCTAAGTTTGTACATTTTTCGATAGAAAAATGTCTCCGGCGAAGTTGGATTTCTTCATATAATGCTGGCTCGCTATCGCTCGCCAGGAAGAAATCGACACCTAGATGGGGATAAACGTCTTAAAATAGTTGGCTGAATGGGGCCGAATGGATACAAGCCAGTGAAAGAGAGAAAAGGACAGAAATAACAAAAAGCAGGTCACCCCCCCCTTAATGCGAGAAAACTAAACTACGTGACAACAATATGTGTTCATGGTTCATAATTATACGAAACTATACTTCTGAAAAAAAAAGGAACATAATATATTTTGTTGTCCTATTTAATCATCTGATCGTGTTCATCTCCTCTCTAACTCCAGTCAGTTTAACCCTTTGAGGATCATGATGCGTTTTGCCCGTTAACCCAGGCTATAATTAAACGATTTTCTAAAACTTAGGCAGGGTATGTGGGAACTAAAAGGGTAAAGACTATCTCATTTATCCCTCTGACTTCCTTATACCCTTCCTAATCTAAATACAAATCGTCTATTCAGCGCCAGAATGAACCCCTCTTCGAGATAAATATGTGCTCTTTGGTTCCTTCGAAATTGCAGGTTCACTTTCGCTTGATGGAACACATCGACACCTGAATGGCCCAAAAGGTTTTGATATTGGCATTGGAATGTGGCGAAACTTCTTAAAATCGCAAAACTAACGGGGCAAGCGTCTTAAAGTCTGAAGGATTTTGGGCTGAACATGAGGGAGAACGAGGTCCAGAAAAAAAACAAAATCCTCCCCTTAAGACTATGTTTCAAAAGTCTGAAGGTATTGATAATGTAACAAATATTATCATCTTGACAAGACTCTTAGTCTCAGAAACTAGACAACTCCTAACAAATGATGCCTCTAACATTATGAACTACTTTTAAAATGAGCTAATTTAAATTATCGTACATCAATGGGATAACTCTAAGTATCAGTATTGATGCTATAAAGTAATTTGCATACCATATTAGCCAGTTTCATTGAGCAACTTTAATGTCTTGCATTGTTCCCTTGTGGATCTTGTAGTGGTCTTGTAGTGAAATATAGTTTGTTCATGCTGCTGCTGCCGATGATGATGATGATGATGATGTCAATTAGTAATATGTGCTGTAGTAATAATCTAAAAGTACACACACACAAACAACGACTTTACGTTAGCCATGTGAGTCGCTAAATGCCGTTATGGTGAAATGCTTTGAATATTGTCGGTCCTCTATACGCTTTGTAATATCCTCTAGGGCATTGGGATAATCTCTGCCAATGACAAGACTCTGATTAAGGTCCTAGAGGCTGAACCCATCACGACATAAGCAAGTGAAAGAGCTACAAGGAGTTTCAAGGAATCATTAATTTCTCAAAGACTTTGCCCTCTATTCCAGGGAAATATTTCTGGTAAAATAAGAGTTTGTATAGTGCAGCACACTTATTGCAGTTTGTATGGTGCAGCACACTTATTGCAGTTTGGGAATACAAAATATTTATGCAGTTTTACATAGGTCTACTGACATACAATTTGCAACTTCAGAGGGAACTTTTGTTATAGTTAGAACATATTTTTGGTGTGAACATACTTTGAATGCATGCTTAGTGTTAGGTCTTATCAGTTCTAACCTACAGCCATTGTTAAGTGTTCCAGTCATATGAGGCTAAATATATTGTTGTAAAATATGTTTAGTATTTTAAAATTAAAATGTAAAACTTGCAAACTAAACAAACCAAAATTGGGCGGGTGCCCAACCCCGAAAAGGGTTGAAATAGGGGAGCTATCCCCCCTCCAAAGGCGGCTTTCTAGGGCCTTTCCTAGCTGATGCTGAGAGGATTGGGTTCTAGTCATGTGGTGATGGGCTGGTCTATCAGAGTGAGAACTGAGCAATCTCTGCCATACCCATAGCTTACTCTGACTGTTCCTTTTACTTATATATTTTCTAGATCTCAAGTGACGGCATCTCTAACGTGGATTGACCTCCCAATCTACCAAGGTTGGAAGCCAAAGCGTCACATGTTTCCCTTGCCCCTCAACTTTCTCTTCATAATTGCTGAGGGGCACAGGGCCCTGGGTGGGGCTTTGGTTTCCCAGGCGTTTTCGCACCCTCCTCAAGCTCCCCGCCATGGAGTGGCTTCGGTCACCCAGGCTTTATTGTGGTCGGCGGGGAGGGTTCTGTGGGGGCGCTCGGTTATGGCCTTGGCCTTGCTCGGGGCCTTGGGGCTGTTCGGCCAGGCAGCTTGGGGAACAACAACAACAACAACAACCAAAATTGGGACAAGGACAATATAAAGTCAAATTAAATTATCAAAATCGGTATGTGGAAACAACGCTTACTAAAATGAAAATTATTAAATAAAAGAACACAATCCACCACATAGGGTGTACATTACTACATGAGCAAGTTAATCTGTTTCCCAAGCAAACTAATCGCACATATAACAACGCACTATCGTCACGTTAAAGGAAGTAGTCAAGTTTGGGAAGTCCGGGACGTTCTGGCAAATTTTACTAAACTCTGCATGAATAAAGAAACTACATGTTAAATGTCAAAATATTATTTAAAATCAAATTTGCAACATGACAAGACATTAACAATAGTACAAAATACAAATATTGATAAGATATCTATACTATTACAAAATAATATATAAAATACAGTACAGCACTCACTAACGATAGTGCTATCGGGTAGGTACCTGTAAACATAGCATGCCTCAAGTGACTCCTATCAATAACTACCCTACAAATAACCTACATTTATAACACAAATAAACTAAGGAAATTGCAAAAGTAAGCAATTGATACTATCGACAATGAATACATATAATATAAAGACAAATAATTGCAAAATATAAAGTAACAACAGATTTAAACAAAGAGTACTCTTTTAACAAGAACAATAAACTTAAAAAATATCATCAATATCAATATTAATAATAGAAAAAGAAAAAGATAAACAATAAATACAGACAATATACACAGACAAAAAGTAAGCAGAGGTTATACAAGAAACTTCAAGTTAAAAATGCTTGATTAAAATAATTGATGTCAAATTTTAGAATACAGTCACAATAATTGACCCTAAAAAGATTAAATTTATGGAACAATTTACTTGCCTCAAAACCTCTGTCCACTAAGAGTCTGTATAGTAACCTAGCTCTAGCCCAAAAGTCATCTACTTTAGTGCAGATTTTACAAAATCTTATTAACTGGGAATAAAAACAATTATAAGTTATTTTACTATCGATATTACTACTAGGGAAAGGAAAGTTTATTACGTTAAAATTAAAATCATCAACTTTGTGATATACTTTAAGTATGCACTGTTCATTAACAATCTCTATATTTATATCAAGAACATTTTCAACTTTATAATTTACGTTACATTGCGTGAGGGGAATAGAATTAGGGTAAATAAGTTTAGCAACTTGATTAATATTTAACAAATTGCAAACGAGAATATCATCAATATATCTACTATAATTACTTAACAATTTAGCAAGTGCTAATTTTTCTGGGATTTTATTTTTCTTGCTACTGTCAACTAAGTCTTTTATATATTTAAATTCTAAAGCAAGCAAGAATAAGTCTGCAATTAAAGGGCTAGCATTTCCACCCATAGGAATTCCTAATATTTGTTTGAAAATGTAAGGCCCGAATCTAACATAAGTATTGAAAAGGAGGAATTTAAGGGCATCTTTAAGTTTAGTTCTATCAAAATATACAGAACTAGTGGGAGTAGAGCTAAGTGATGCATTATTAAAATATGTATAAACATTTATGAAATAATTACCATTCCTAACGAACCTGTCAAAGTGCAAATCTATAATAAAGCAAAGCTCTGAATATACTAAATCTAAA
Source organism: Paralithodes platypus (assembly GCA_032716605.1). NCBI lineage: Eukaryota > Metazoa > Arthropoda > Malacostraca > Decapoda > Lithodidae > Paralithodes > Paralithodes platypus. The sequence goes on along the minus strand of CM064576.1, from coordinate 26,954,634 downwards.
GGCAAATTGGTATACAAAGTTGAAAAGTCGAAGCTATGTACCGAGGTAACTTTCGGCATGGTATTTATTTTATCAATAACTTCTAACGAATTGTCAACACTCCAATAATAGTTAATGCCAGTTCTTCTCATGATGGTATTACAATATCTTTTATGAGTACTTTTAATGTATTTTAAGCAATTTACGACTTGTTCTGATAGAGTTTTAGTGGTAGCAAATTTTGCTCCGGCAATAAAGCGATATTTATAAGGTCTTTTATGAAATTTAGGTAACATGTATAATTTTGCAATGCACTTGTTCTTATCAGAAAGTTTAATATCAAATGTTATATTTTTCTTGGTATGTTCATCGATTAAGTTATCAATATTCAGATTATTTTGAATTTCATAAACAGTATTACCGCAAATATTTGTACGTAATATGTTACCTTTAATGCCTAATTCTTTTTTCATGTTTTCAAGATAAAATTTCTTACATGTGAAGCTATAATTATTGCTGGCTTTATCTACTGTAGTGATTACAAAATGTTTATGTAAATTTATTAAATCAGCTTTAAGCTTATTATAATTATAGTCTATAAAATCTGAAAGATTAAATTAATTTTTAAGCGAGAAAATGTTATTTCTAATTAACTTAATTAATAATTTAGACCATGCTTCTAGTTCTCTCGCATCGCAGCACACAATTTTTAACAATTTATCTTTTAATTTATTGACTGAAAAAACAATATCTTTTAAAATTATGTCCCATGTTACTTTATTACTCCCTATTCTAAATTTAAACCCTTTACGACATAGCTCCGCTAATTTGTTTTTGCAAAATGTTTAACTAGTTCTACATCACCTGTTAATATGTGACATATCGGACTATAAATGAACTTTGCTAGTGCATCACGTCTGCTAGCTGGCATATCCATGACTCTTTCACACACGCATTTATTATTATTGAAAATATCATTATCTGAAAGATTTCCTAAAATGAGTTGGCCTAGTAGTCTACACATACCCAGACTTCTTTTGCAGCACTCTAGTTAACCTCGACTTCCGAAGATTTTGTGATTTCTGAAGGCAAAGCCTCGTATTGTGTGTGTGTGTGTGTGTGTGTGTGTGTGTGTGTGTGTGTGTGTGTGTGTGTGTGTGTGTGTGTGTGTGTGTGTGTGTGTGTGTGTGTGTGTGTGTGTGTGTGTGTGTGTGTGTGTGTGTGTGTGTGTGTGTGTGTGTGTGTGTGTGTGTGTGTGTGTGTGTGAAAGAGAGAGATTGAGTGAGAAAGTGGCACACATTACAATATAACCAAGGGACTGCTCGAAAATGTAATGTAATAGCCAATTCGACGATAAGCTACAGTCCTACATTTATCCTAATCGTGTTGCATACAAAGCTGTCTTCTGCTTTGTGGTGATATACGATTAGTTCAATGTACCTACTTATCGTATATTCCATTTCCTTCAGTAGTAGCTTAACAACTTCACAAATGCTATAACATAAGTGGGTCCGAACCCACGCTTACAGTGTTCAGGGGAAATTTGTGTATATTTGTATATATATATATAAAATATATATATATATATATATATATATATATATATATATATTATATATATATATATATATATATATATATATATATATATATATATATATGCTATATATATATATATATATATATATATATATATATATATATATATATATATATATATATATATATACGGTATATATATATATATATATATATATATATACGGTATATATATATTATATATATATATATATATATATATATATATATATACGGTATATATATATATATATATATATATATATATATATATATATATTTTTTTTTTTTTTTTTTTTTTTTTTTTTTAAAGATTCTCCCTAGACTTCCATCAAGCTTAAAAAAATACCCCCAAGAACCCCCTTAGAGATAAATCTATGAATTTGTCGGTAGCATAAAAAGCCCCTGTCGAAGCCAGGTTGCTCTTACATTGCAGGCTCGCTTTTGCTAACCAGGAACAAATCGACACCTAGATGGCACGATATGTCTTAAAATGGGGCAAATGTCTTACAATATCAAAAGTAATGGGGCTAAGCATGAGGCAGAAACCCCTCCCTTAACCCCAACCACTCGTCTATATCTGGGTTTTGTCGTGTGGCGAGCCCAGTACAAACACCATGTACGTCAACATTTCAGTCTTAATAGTTATGTTATCACGTAATTCGCCGGCACGACCACAGACCTTGCACATAATCGACAGACTAACTTGCAGCTTTCTAGTTTTATAATTGCCAAAATTCATCTCGCCATTTCAAATAATATTAAGTTGAATAGGCCTATACAAATTACTTGCTGGATTGAATGGATACAATAATTACCTAGTAATAAATAACTGAAGGAGTTCTTGTGGAATACGGTGCATATTTAATCTTATATTTCAGTTTCAGGGCAGCTTTGCCTATATGGGCTTAATAAACATAGACAAAAATACATATATTCCTTAACTTAATATTATATAATGATCAATACAAATTAAATAAATGACGTCGTGGTAGTAAAAGGCTAAACCCTATAAACCTCTATAGGGGAGAGGGAAATTATTAAGGGGGGGGTCACCGTTTTTGTTTGTTTTATCTTTCTCTGCTTTTCTCTCTTTCTCTGACTTGTATCCTTTTGGCCCCATTCAGCTAACTGGTTTAAGACTTTTATCCTCATCCAGGTGTCGATTTCTTCCTGGCGAGCGATAGCGAGCCAGCATTGTATGGAGAAATCCGGCTTTGCCGGAGAAATTTTTCTATCGAAAAATGTACAAATTTAGCTTCCTGTGAAAACAAATATATATGTGCTGGCTCGCTACCGCTCGCCAGGAAAATATTGACACCTGGATGGGGTAAACGTCTTAAAACAGTAGGCTGAATAGGGCCGAATGAATACAAGCCGAAGAGATAGGGAGAGAAAGAGAAAAAAGGCGAGGTGGGTTTCAATGACGAGCTCGGATGTTAACCGCGCGATATGCCTCGATAACTGGGTGTGTGTATTGACTTTCATAGCAGGCCGTCGTCATGGTAACACCGTCCAGGTGGCTCTCGGTCTTGGCTTATTACTTAACCCTTTGAGGACCAGCGACGTGTGTTATATTTTATATTCATGCTATATGTAGACGATATCATACAGCTTAGGAAGGATCTGTGGTCGTTAAATGCGTTGGTCGAGATAGTTTGAAGCCTTATTAATTGCTAGAGGTCCTTCCTAAGCTGAACAAAATCGTCTAATAGTTGCCAGAATATGAAGAAAAGGACGTCCCCGGTACAGAAGGTTTAAGGGGAGATTTCCACTTAAGGATTTTTTTTTCTTTACCCCTTCTCCCTATGTTTAGCCCCATTGCTTTTGATATTATAAAACGTTTGCCCCATTAGTTTAGCGATTTTAAGAACTTTCACCCCATATTAAGACCTTTCGTGCCATTCAGGTGTCGATTTTATCCTGGCGAGCGATAGCGAGCCTGTAATTTAAGAGGAACCGGCCTTCGACCGGGAAATTTTTCTACCGAAACAAATTTACAAATTTATCTTGAAAGGGACTCAAGGGGGTGTAATTTTAAGCTTGATGGAGGTCTAGGGAACAAACTAAATACCTTCCCTTAACACCTTGAGGATTATGGTAGTTTATTCTGGCTATCAATAGACTGTTTTCTTTACAATAGGAAGGTTAATTCGAAGTCGGAGGGTTATCTGAAACATTCTTAACCCTTTTAATTCCCACAGATCCTTCCTAAGCTGTAGACACTCGTCTAATGATAGCCATGATGGTCGAAATGTGTCCCAATCCTCAAGGGGTTAATACTTTTGGCATTCGACAGCAATATGCTTACTGTATTTTGGATATCATTTAGCAATCTTATCAACTTAGGACAGATCTGAAGGAGTCAAAAGGGTTATTGAGGAGTTTTTAGCCTTGCATTATGCGAATGTTTTTCTTACACTAAATACATTTGTCTTAAGGTACTCGGAATATAATCAACACACGTCATCGTATACTGAAAGGGTTAACACTATCAAGATTCGAAGACTAGTTCTTTTCATTATATGTCTTTACCATAATATGTTAGGCCTTATATATATATATATATATATATATATATATATATATATATATATATATATATATATATATATATATATACCGGTATATATAATGTTTGTGTAAGAGAAAGAGAGAGAGATATGGATTGGTGGAACCCTGAATACATCGACTAAAAAAATAAAAAATATAATGCTTCAAGCTCAGTGTGTACATACATTTTGACTATAACGTACCTTGAATTTGGCTCTCCGTCACTCTTTCATCGCGGTATGGATAATGTGTTATGATTGATTCTGATTCATGTCCTGAGATAATAACATGTTCTTGTATTCTGACTAACACTAGACGATTTTATTAAGAGTGTATTTCTCTTTTACAGGTGAGTGTTGCTTCGAATATGGCTACCAGTGATTTAATTGTTGGTGAGAACTTCTACTTTCGATGGGTGTGAGTAACTTTTATTTAGTTGGTGATGATTCATTTTGATTTATGTATGATGATGAATACCTTTGAATTATAGAGTGGTGATTAATTCAGGATTTTGACGGTGATATGTGCTTTTGACTTAGATAACGGGGAATGTTTTTATACGTTAATGTTGGTGAGTTCTATTGATGGAGACGATGATAAATTCGTTTGATTTAGACGGTAATGAGTACTTCTGATTTAGATGGTGGTTGAATAGGTTAGATTTAGATCGTGATGAATTGTTTGTATTCAGATGGTGATGAGTTCTTTTGATTTAGGTGGTGATGAGTTATTTTTATGTAGAGGGTGGTGAGTGCGTTTGATTTAGACGGTCATGACTATTTGTTATTTATACTGTGATGAACGCTTTTGATTTACATGGTGGTGAGTACTTTTAAGGGGGCTCACCAGCTTTGTTTTATCTGTCTCTCCTTTTCTCTTTCCCTGGCTTGTATTCATTCGGCCCCATTCAGCCAACTGTTTTAAGACGTTTATCCCTATCGAGGTGTCGATTTCTTCCTGGCGAGCGATAGCGAGCCAGCATTGAATGGAGAAATCTGGCTTCGCCGGAGACATTTTTCTATCGAAAAATTTACAAATTTAGCTTGCTGTCAAAAAAAAAAAAAAAAAAAAAAAATATATATATATATATATATATCTATATATATATATATATATATATATATATATATATGCTGGCTCGCTACCGCTCGCCATGAAAATATTGACACCTGGATGGTGGTAAACATCTTAAAACAGTAGGCTGAATGGGGCTGAATGGATACAAGCCAGAGAAAGCGAGAAAAGGCGATCAACAAAGCAGGTCACCCCCCCTTAAGTTTGGATGGTGGTGAGTCATTTGATTTACATGGTAATGAGTAAGCGTTGCTGTAATATGGCGAATTCAGTAATATTTTATACTACATTAACATTCTTTCACTACTTTCGTTAAAACAATATAATCGAACCTGATAGAAATTCCTTATCTTTTCCCATACCAACCTATGAATTCCTAACCAGTGGATGACTGTCTCCGAATCGAATTAGCAACTACTATGGGTTTCAGAGGCCGTGAGGCATCGTTTTTCGGGAATAACTTGTTAACAAACAGTTGGATCAGTATGATATATTGCCAGAGCTTGTTTCACACCTTCCCCTAAATTTTCGCCACCACCCAACCCTACTATCGTCGTTACATTCAGGTTATATATCGCTATCAAAAATAATATACACAAATGATGTGTTGTTCTTGTCTATGTTTATTTGATAGTGACATATATATAACCTGAATGTAACGACGATAGTAGGGTTGGGTGGTGGCTGATAACGACCGTGTTTGATGGAACAGCAATAATGGTTTGGTGGTTTCACAGGTACGGCACGGTGGTAGCCTTGTCCGTTTCCTAGTCATTCAGGTGAGACTTTAACCTCATGGCACAGGGACAAGTGGCTTAATTCTCCACTTTTGGTAATGCACAATATTGACGAAAATTAGGGGACGGTGTGAACCAAGCTCTGGCAAAATATCATACTGATCCAACTGTTTGTTAATAAGTTATTCCCGAAAAACGATGCCTCACGGCCTCTGAAACCCATAGTAGTTATCAGAAAAGTCGTGCATTAGTACGTTTTCCTTAGATAAATTTGGTATTTATGGTATTCTTAATTAAGACAAATTTACGATCTTACACTAGATATATTTGTTGTTGTTCCATATCATATAATGTTTTTGTGAGATGTTTATCTGAATATATTGCGTTCTTTTTTTCTTTCAATTTGTTTGTGTTTTTTTTTCTCTGTGCGCGGGCGGGGATAGTGGGTGGGTAGGGGGGGGGGGGGGGTGTAGCCTATGTGCGAGTACGTTTATTGCACTTTATGCAGAAAGCCTTGCAAATGGCCACTGTCAACACATAAATCACCCTTTTTCCCCGACACACACACACACACACACACACACACACACACACACACACACACACACACAGCCCGTAGCCTAGTAGGTAGCGCTCTCGTCTCACACACGAGGGGTCGGGGGTTCAATCCCCCGGCCGGGCGGAGACAAATTGGGCTTGTCTCCTTTCATGTGTTAGCCTCAGTTCACCTAGCTGTAAATAGGTACCTGGAATAAGTGGACGACGTTGTGACGTCCCATCTGGGGTTGGCAAAAATGGTACAAGGCGAGATGGGTATCATATGGTTCACCTAAGCTGATGGCTACCTAAGCCTTCGGGCGAGACGGTACCGTCTATAGTGAGAATGGTACCATACAGATCCACCCTAAGCCTTCGTTTCCGATGTCGCCAATTGGCTAAAAATACAGACTACACACACATCCACAGCCATTCCAACGATACATATAACACCTACACATATAGGAGGCGGGAAATAACGAGCATGCTCACTCCCGCAATACAACTAGAGTAAGTACAACTAGAGTAAGTACACACACACACACACACACACACACACACACACACACACAGACGTAAGCGACACTGTGTTTATCGGTACAAACTCAAATTATGCATGTTTACGAGTACATTTTACCTTACACCCCTTCTGTACCGGCGACCTCTTTTTCAGTATATTATAGCTATATTTAGACATTTCATTGAGTTTATATTGGGCTTCAAGCTAGTAACAGGCTTCGAACTATCTCACTTAACCATTTTTCTACCACAGATTCTTCTCAAGCTGCACAAACACGTCTAAATTTAGCTAGAATAGAATACAAACAGACGTCAACGGTACAGAAGGGTTCAATCCTAATACAACTATCCAGATCAAACTAGACCTACACTATCTAACCTAGCCAATTTAACCTATCTTATAACACTATTTCTAAAGTATTTTAAACATTTATGTACACTTATGCTGTCGGTTCCATCTACTTTTAACACTTAAACCTACAAATACTATGTCATTTGTACCCATAAACACACCAATGCTTGTACAATCACAAACACACTCACGCACACAATGACTAACACTAGCACACACACTAGCTTACATGCGCAAATTGAGTATACATAAGCAAACACACACACTGCCTGTCTCTCTCTCACACACACACACACACACACACACACACACACACACACACACACACACACACACACACACACACCCTGCCTGTTTCTCTGTCTTTCCCTCTCAAATTCTAGGAACTTGAGGCAGTGTTGACAACAGAGTGCTTTGATCTACTGTAGCGGCTACCACTGAATCCTGGGTTCACAGTGATACCAAAGGTTATGTCGGGGAGTTTGAAATACCTGGGTAGAGAATTAATGTTCCTCAAACACTGGATCAAATCGGCATAATGTGAAATGTTGTTGCTGCTGCACACCAGAATCTTCCAGAAACCAAATTACTGCAAAATCAGACCAGCACATTGATTGTTAGGTGTTGACCACAATAGATGCACCTTTATCTGTAGGATTGTTATAGTGTGCAGGTCTCCACATCTGCATGGGGATACAGCTGAAACCCCATACAGTGTGTTGAGCAGTGTTCTCAATGGACCAAACCAGGGTGATTTTAGGTTACTTAAGGGAGCCCACCTCGCTTTTTGTTTCCTCTTTATCTCCCTCTCTCTTTGATTTTATCCATTCGGCCCCATTCAGCCTATTGTTTTAAGACGTTTACCCCCACCCAGGTGTCAATATTTTCCTGGCGAGCGGTAGCGAGCCAGCATATATATTTTTGTTTTGACAGCAAGCTAAATTTGTAAATTTTTCGATAGAAAAATATCTCCGGCAAAGCCGGATTTCTCCATACAATGCTGGCTCGCTATCGCTCGCCAGGAAGAAATCGACACCTGGATGGGGATAAACGTCTTAAAACAGTTGGCTGAATGGGGCCGAATGGATACAAGCCAGGGAAAGAGAGAAAAGGAGAGAAAGATAAAAAAAAAAACAGCCGGTGACCCCCCCTTAAAATGTCTGATAAAGCTGGAAAGGGAAAACTGCCGATGCTGAAAGTAGTCATCTTATTGACTGACCTGAGTGATCATTTATTGAATCAGAATTTGAATCATACAACTACTGCATAGACACCAAAATTGTTGACCTTCTTAAACCCAATTAAGAAGTATGACCCAGTGTGTCTGTTGGGAATCAGTAGGAGATAGTAATCACTATTTAATTAGGGTCTCTATTGGTACTTCTTGCAATAATCCCTCGGTCATAAAAGGTTTATAATTATATTGTTAAAGTTCACTTGACTGGTCTATGCCAAAAGCTACCCCCAGATATTTAGTGACAGTGAGGATGGTATTGCCACTTTGTGCTCAATCAAGAAAACATTTCTGGAACGGAAAGCTGCATTTATTCCTTATAAGCCAACCAAATCAGGTTTACCTCAACCAAAATTGTTCACAAGGGAAATGGCCTCAACAAGTTGGATGAAAAACGTTGCATAGTATACACATGCAGCCATAGCCAAAGGAAATTGGATTCTTTCAAAAATGCTTGTTGAACAGTGATGTCTTAAACATTGGTGCTAAGTGGAAAGCAGAACTCTGGTAATTTACGAAACCTTAAGCTTGCAAATGACCTAGAACTATTAGTGCATGTGAACAAATCTTATGGATTGGGCCAACTCTGCATGGGTCTTAAAGTACTGGTTGACTTGGCTGAAACATTATTTATATCGCTATTGTTGTTTTATAGTGTTAGGTAATGCATAGCAACTAAGCAAATCCCTAACAACACTAATCTTTATTGGGATTAACAGTAGAAGTTATTTGGGATTTCAGATCAGCAGTAATCTGATGTTTCGAATCAATGCATTTACTTTTACATTTACGGTTTTGGCCTTATTAAGTACCAGTTTCAATCTAAGAGTATTGCGATATTCCTTACATTAGATGATGGCCTAATTATCAGACTATACTAGATAATTCTAACCTTCAGCACCCAGGAAAGATATAGAGAGAAATAGAATATAACAGATTATTCCGTGGAATATGGAACTGAGAACTCTTGCTGGTATGTATTTTTTTTTTAAACACAGAGAGCGAAACATTTAAGTTTTAAAAATACTAAATGGGTTTGAATATGGGGATTAAAACAAGGTGCTTACCCTTCATATGCATATAACACGCAGGCAAGGCTGGACAAAACAAGGACATTTATTACAAACATATGCGGACACGTTTTCATAAAATAACGTGTATTTTTTACTTGAAAAACTGTTCATGGAAGTTTAATATTGTTTCGTATTTTCCCGAAATGAATCCCAATGTCAGTTAGCTACAGAGCTATGCCTAGTAATTAATTATCTCTCTCTCTCTCTCTCTCTCTCTCTCTCTCTCTCTCTCTCTCTCTTTTTCTCTCTCTCTCTCTCTCTCTCTCTCTCTCTCTCTCTCTCCTCTCTCTCTCTCTCTCTCTCTCTCTCTCTCTCTCTCTGCCTCTGTCTCTCTCTGCCTCTGTCTCTGTATCTGTATCTCTCATTCTCACTCACTCTCTCACACACACTCTCTCTCTCTCTCTCTCTCACGCACGCACGCACACACACACAACCCCCCCCCCCCTCCCTCCCCACACACACACACACACACCGGGGGTCTAACTTGTACCCAACTTACACCTAACAAATTGAGGGGACGGAATGGCTCCCGGTTTCTTACGCTCCAGAATTAACATTTACCTAAACTTCAGAACATGGAGGGGTGTGAGCGGCATGGGTAAATGTTGAAAGAAAAAAAAGAAAGAAAAAGAGAGAGATGTAAAACCGGCGAATTCACACCAGGCGTTTATTTGTTCTCTGCCACTATATTTTTGGTCAGGTTGGTTGGGTTAACTTCTCGATTTTAAGTATATATGATTTCTGTCGGATTTGGATACGCAAGACCATTTATTTATATATACTGTATATATATATATATATATATATATATATATATATATATATATATAATATAATATTATACATATATTTGTATTTATCTATTTATTTATTTATTTATTTAGTTATTGTCCCTGTAAGAATGTATTTTCTCGGACTCTGGTTTTCTGGGTTCTGATTTATTCTTTCTGCGTCATAATCTACCTTGGGGCAAATCGCCGATATCAGTTTGTTTCTAGTAGACCCGAAATGTTGTCAACATTTCGTCGATCATGCGGGGAAAAAAAGAACTGCAATGACGCCCCTCTTCTGTTCTTATTCTGGCTGCTATTAGACAGTGTTATCAAGCTTAGACAGGGCATGTGAAATGGTGTATACCCCCTTGAACCCTAAAGCTAATTCGGATATACACTGTAAGAAATGTTGAGATAGTTTCGATTTGTTTGTATAGTATTGTCGTGAGTCTTTCTTGGTACTAAATTTATCAAACAATTGATATACAAATAAACTACACTTATGCAGACGCCATTAATTTTGCAAGACATTTAAGGGGAGGTTTCTAGTTTGTTTCCTACTCTTCCAGCAATCTTAAACTTTCACCCCCTTGACCCCCTTTCAAGATAAATTTGTACATTTTTCGGTAGAAAAATGTCCCGGGCCGAAGGCCGATTACTCTTAAATTACAGGCTCGCTATCGCTCGCCAGGATAAAATCGACACCTAAATGGCACGAAAGGTCGTAAAATTTACAGAATGGGGCGGAAATTCTTAAAAATCACCAAACTAATGGGGCAAACGTCTTAAAATCTCAAAAGCAATGGGGCTAGACATGAGGGAGAAAGGGGTCAAGTAAAAAGTCCCTCAAGTGGAAATCTACCCTTAAATGCACAGAATCATAATGTGAATAAAGTGTCGAATGGTAATAGAATGGATATAGGCACCTTACTGGTACGATTATTAAGGGGAGATGGGCCGGGGTTTTTTTTGTGGTCCCCCTTCTCCCTCGTGTTTAGCCCCATTGGGTTTTAGATTTTAAGATGTTTGCCTTATTAGTTAGTCGATTGTAAGACCTTTCGTCCCCCATGTCTTCGTCAATATTTAGACCTTTCGTGCTATTTAGGTGTCGATTTTTTTCCCTGGCGAACGATAGTGAGCCCGTCATGTTGGAAGATCCGGCCCTACCGAAAAATGTAGAAATTAATCTCGAAGGAAGATCTAATGGATGTTTGTTTTAAGTTTGATGGAGGTCTAGGGGGGAAACTGAAAACTATATGAATATATAAATAAATAGACCCAAACAAATAACCACATTAAACTGCAATTTGCCTCCATGCTCACCTCCGCCTCTTTGTCCCGTAATCATGGGGTGAGATAGAGACCCAACAATCTCCTCCTGGTGCCGGTACATAGGGAGGGACGACAGTGCTTAGCCATCTTAAGGGGAGACTGGCCGTTTTTCTGGACCCCCTTCTCCCCAATGTTTAGCCCCACTAGTTTTGAGATTGTAAGACGTTCGGCCCATTAGTTTTTTTTAACACCTTTCGCCCCATTTCGTTGTCAATTTTAAGACTTTTCGTGCCATTTAGGTGTCGGTTATTTATTGGCGAGCGATAGCGAGCCTACAATTTTAAGAGGAAACGGCCTTCGGCCGGGACATTTTTCTACTGAAAAAGGTACAAATATATCTTGAAGGGGGGTCTAGGGGGTGTTTGTTTACATTTGATAGAGGCCTAGGGAGGAAACTAGACAAAAAATGAATACATACAAAAATCGCCCAAAAAGTGAACCATCTCCCCTTAAACTGCAGTTTACCTCCATGCTCATCTCCGCCTCTTTGTCCCGTAATCATGGGGCGAGATAGAGACCCAACAATCTCCTCCTGGTGCCGGTACATAGGGAGGGGCGACTGTGTTAGCCATCTTATGCCACCATTTGTACCCCTTGGTTTAGTCAATTTGTTTCCAGCTGAGGGTAAATTGCCATGTTTCTATCTTGGTTACTCAGCTATAAGGTCGATTTTGTAGCGAAATATGATGTTAATAATGAAAACTTGGCATTAATACGACACACAGCCATAGTAGTTTCATATATTGCCACTAAGTAGCGATACATCAGCTACTAAGGGATTCAATTTACCCTCAGCTGGACAAAAATAGAGTTAAAGTAAATAAGTTAATACATATACTGCGAACCATGCTACCGAGGCACTTTTGTATCTATTGTATTCTGTTATTCAGCATAAGAAGAGCTTAAGGGGAGGTATTTAGTTTGTTCCCTAGACCTCCATCAAGCTTAAAATTACACCCCCTTGAGTCCCTTTCAAGATAAATTTGTATATTTTTCGGTAGAAAAATTTCCCGGCCGAAGGCCGGTTCCTCTTAAATTACAGGCTCGCTATCGCTCGCCAGGATAAAATCGACACCTGAATTGGACGAAAGGTCTTAATATGGAGTGAAGGTTCTTAAAATCGCTAAACTAATGGGGCAAACGTTTTATAATATCAAAAGCAATGGGGCTAAACATGAGGGAGAAAGGGGTCAAGAAAAAAATCCCTCAAGTGGAGATCTCCCCTTAAGATGCTTTATATAGATACGAATGATTTTAGTTCTTATTACCCTTGCCATCGAAGAAGTATATACATGTACTTAAGTATCTTAACTATTTGTTGCCATGCAGACAAAAATATAGCCTACAACTTACTCTAGCGAAGCATGGATGAGAGTCTCCAGACCAAGAGTCGTGGAAAAATCGTGTACCCCCATGATTTTCTTTATGCAATTAGCCTATATCTGTCGGGGTTGATTTTGGGTAGAACTTGCGTTTCAAAATATCGTATATATAGTTTTGTAGTTGATGTATAGAAAATTATTGCCATAAATGTGTTTCATCAGATATAGTTTCCAACAGTGTTATTCCGTGCTTAGCTCTCTGTAATATCTATCTATTGTTAGATGCCTCAATCCCCTAGGGAGTGGCCGCGAATGAATCACCTCACTGCTTTGTCATCTGTCAGCCGTTGCCCCTCCTCCCACCTCACATCACTTTCACGCCTATGCCTCTTAACTCCATCCTTCGATCTCATTCTTGATCTACTGTACCTCTCCCTGTCTGCCCTTCCACCTTACTCTCATACATTATTTTAATCATCCTTTAACTCTCCATACGCTCCACATGACCTAACCATCACAAGGTGTGCTCTTCACACTCTCCAGCACATCTACATCCACAACACATAACTCCTCTACTTCCTAATGTCTCTCTGTCTCTCCATGTCACCCTTACATGCATTTGTAAAGTAACTCATTTCGACCCTCTCCCTCTTGATTTATGCCTCTCCAAGAACGTCCACGCTTCACTCCTGTACGTCAATGTCAGGATCGCCACACTAGCAGGCAATTACTTTTTTACTTCCACGCACACTTCCCTATTACTAGTCACTTTTTTCAGCTTGCCTAAACTCCTCCTCCCGTGCTGCACCCTCTCTCGCATTTAATCCTCCAAACACCCTTCTTTACTTATCACACTGCCCTGGTACTTTAATGAACGGACACTTTCCACATTACCTGGCATTTCAACCTTACTTAACACTATGCGACATACCTTGACCTTCAACTTCCCAAACATATTCACCAAGCATTTACAACTCCCACTCGTCATCACTCCGTAGAACTGCACCATCCGCAAATAGCAGCACAGGCAGTTTCCATTTACTTCCTTCCCTTAAGGGGGGTCACCGTTTTTTTTTGTATATCTTTCTCTCCTTCTCTCTTTGGCTTGTATCCATTCGGCCTCATTCAGCCCACTGTTTTAAGACGTTTACCCCCATCCAGGTGTCAATATTTTCCTGGCAAGCGGTAGCGAGCCAGCATATATATATTTTTGTTTTGACAGCAAGCTAAATTTGTAAATGTTTCGATAGAAAAATTTCTCCGGCGAAGCCGGATTTCAATGCTTTCAATGATTTCAATGCTGGCTCGCTATCGCTCGCCAGGAAGAAATCGACACCTGGATGGGGATAAACGTCTTAAAACAGTTGGCTGAATGGGGCCGCATGGATACAAGCCAGAGAAAGATAAAAAAAGACTGTGACCCCCTTAATAGGATTACCCCAACATCCACTGCTCTCCCTCGTATTTCTTTCATAACCCCACCTACTGTCGGCATATATGGGGACATGACACTCCATTCCCTTAATCCAATATTGATGTCAAAGAACTTGCTCTGTTTATCATTTATAAGTACTACTGCTATTACACCCACATACACGCTTATCACCGTTTTGTTTTTGTTTTTTTGTGTTTTATTTTTACAAAGAAGGACTCGCGACTTTACTATAGAGAACAATCGAAAGTATCCCAACATTTCTTGTATATCCGAACCCAATCTCCGGAAATAATACAAGCTCCCTATTTATCACACCCATTCAGTCTGCTTTTGTGGTGTGCTCAAAATTGGACGTGCTGGTTGGAGTCGTAAACTTGAGTGAATAATGTGCCACACTCTTGGAAGATTGGTCACACGAGTAGTATTTATTAGAGCATCTTTTACTCAGCAATTATAGTCTGCAAGCACTAATTTCAAGTTCTATGAGATTTCAACCAACCAAAATAATCTAGGTCAATTTAGTTGCCAATTATAATGCAAACGGAGACCCATATTATGTTGCTAGAATTGAGTTGCCGATGAATACTTGCTGGGAAAAGTGGTCGTGTGAACTGGCCTTTATACCTGTTGACGGATGGCCAGTTCTTTGTATCTCTTGGCCGCCATATTGTGTACCTTGGAGATGTGTGGTGTCCATCTTGGTAATATTAATGTGTTCTAAATTGTTATGTGTGGTGGCCATGTTGTTTACATCGTAGAGTGTTATATTTATG
Source organism: Paralithodes platypus (assembly GCA_032716605.1). Classification (NCBI taxonomy): domain Eukaryota; kingdom Metazoa; phylum Arthropoda; class Malacostraca; order Decapoda; family Lithodidae; genus Paralithodes; species Paralithodes platypus. Next base: position 26,939,363 of record CM064576.1, on the reverse strand, counting down.
CTTTGCTTTGCCTAAGCATTATTATTCATATGTGTGAATGTATTTCAAGAGTTGCACCATGCACAGGAAACAGTAACTAGTCAAAGTAGAAGATATGTGCAGTTGACGAATTTTGCTTAATAGCAAGATTGTGATTAACTAGTTACTATCATTAGCATGTTTGACTATTTAAATTAGATAAAATATTAGATCAGATAAAATTATATCTGTGTACTCACTTTGAAGCATTATCAGGATATGTAAATACACATATAAAACATAATTGTATACCAATACCCATAACAAATAGGTTGAAGTTGTACAGTCGCCATAATATCCAGCGGTTATAGCATTTATAATTATATATTTTAGCTTAAATATGTGTATTACAATGACATACACATAAACAAAATTCAACAAGCCAATGGACAGGATAATTTTGTAGATTTTGTGTGCCGTTGCTTTACATGAAGTAGCTATAATAACATACGAAAAAACGCGTTGTAATAGGTGGAACTCTTGCCGGGTGTCCTTATAGAAGCCATGGATATAAATCGCTGTGTTTACGTGAGTCGAGTTCCAGTGTTATTACGAGGGGGAGGTGTAAATTTTAGAGGTGAGGTTTTCTTGAAACTCTTTTTAACTTTAGGATTCGTATTAATATATCTTATTCTAGTTTATAACAGACGACGGCCATTACAATATGAAGGTACCAAAGTAATCAGAGAGAAAACAAACATTATATGAGTTGTCATATATATCCCAAGTCAGGTGCAATACTGTATATCCCATATATATATACACACGCTACTACGCTACTTTCTTACGTCTCTACAGCACTGAACACGCCAATCCGAATATTGGGTTCCTCAGACAAATTTGACATACATATTCAGACTGAATTTTAACGTTGTATATATTTTATTCATTCGTTTTCTTTGGAGCTCCCCCCCATAATTTTACCAGTGGCTGCATCATGCATGAATCCTGAACACCTTCCCCAAACTTTTTCTCTCCCGGGAAAAAAACTTGGTTAGCTACAATTTAAGAAAGTTTGCGCCATTCTCCGAGTTACATTAAGGGGGCCCACCTCGCTTTTGTTCTCTTTCTCTCCCTCTTTCTTTGGCTTGTATCCATTCGGCTTCATTCAGCCTACTATTTTAAGATGTCTACCCCCATCCAGGTGTCAATATTTTCCTGGCGAGCGGTAGCGAGCCAGCATATATATATTTTGTTTGACAGCAAGCTAAATTTGTACATTTTTCGATAGAAAAATGCTTCCGGCAAAGCCGGATTTCTCCATACAATGCTGGCTCGCTGTCGCTCGCCAGGAAGAAATCGACACCTGGATGGGGATAAACGTCTTAAAACAGTTGGCTGAATGGGGCCGAATGGATACAAGCCAGGGAAAAAGAGAAAAGGAGATAAAGATTAAAAAAAACGGTGACCCCCCTTAATGTTGGAACAGGACGGTGAGACCAAGCGGTGAGGTGGGTTACGATATCCTACTGTGACTGTGGGGTTTGCTTGGTGTAGGTCAGTTGTTGTAGTGGCTCTCAGCTTAGGGTTAGAGGATATTGGAGTGCAACCTCTTTTTTCGAGTAGGAGCTATTAGATTTATATTCGGTGGTCAACAATATCCTGGCTATACATCTACCCGGAAATGTAATATCCTCCTCCTATGCATTACTAAATTCGGAAAATACGACAGCGATATGGAAACACTGATAACAGCATCTCTTTGAAGTGCATAAATAACGTGCCGGGTAGAACAATTAGAGTTATATACGTTCTAAGATTTATACAATACTCGTGAACACCGAAATTGGCAAGGTTGCCCTTCTATTACTACGTAAATCAAAGGAACGCTGAAATAGTACCGGACCCTAATAATTGTAACTTTAAATAAATGTTGTTTCAGTTTGGTCTCTGTCTCGAGTCGACCACTGCCAGCTATGGGGTATGTGCCTGAATATATCCATACATAGGCCTACACTTAATATATCCATACATAGGCCTACACTTAATACAACCATTTAATGATTGTGTGTATAAAAAAACATAGGGTACATGTAAGTACGAGACATCTAACCCTTTTCAATTGTTACCAATTTCCTTAAATTGCGAATTTGTTAATCGGCGTTCACTTCTTCTCTACGTGATAATGAATGGGAGTTGCAGGGTCTGGTAAATGAGTTTGGAACAGTGTGCGAAAAACGGAATTTGAAGGTAAATGCGGGGAAGAGCAAGGTTATGGTCTTCGAAAGGGGTGAAGTCACAGAGTGTGAGGTGAAGCTGAACGGTCAGGCTATGGAGATCGTCAACTCTTTTAAGTATCTGGGCAGTGTGTTGAGTAAAGATGGGACTATGGATGCAAAAGTGCGGGGGAGGGTACAACAGGGGAAGAGGGTTGTAGGAACGCTAAAAGCAGTAACAAGAAATAGGGTGGTCAGTATGGAAGTGAAGAAGTCCTTGCATGACAGTGTGGTAATCCCAACACTGACTTACGGAAGCGAAGCATGGACGTTGGTTGAGAGACTCAGACCAAGAGTGAGAGCAGTGGAAATGAATTACTTAAGGAGTGCGTGCGGAGTTACATGGAGGGATAGACAGACTAATTAGGAATTAAGAAAGAGGTGTGGTGTGGAGGTAGATGTGCTGGAAAGTGTGAAAGGGAACAACTTGAGATGGTTCGGCCATATGGAACGTATGGAAAGCGAGAGAATGACTAAGAGGGTGTACGAGAGCGAGGTGGAGGGACAGAGAGGGAGAGGTAGACCGAATGAGAGGTGGAAGGATGGAGTGAGGAAGTACATGAACGAAGGCGGTGCTGATTGGGGGGAGGGGCGTCGACTGACTGGGGACAGAGGTGCATGGGGGCGGTTCGTTCGTGGCCACCCCTTCGGGGATCACGGCGTCAGGCAATAGATAGATAGATAGATAGATAGAAGCTTGTCTTGTGTTTTGAATTTGTTTTGTGAATCCAACTCAAGTAGGCAGGGAGAGAACAATCTTAGGTACTCCTAGAGTCCTAGACTCAACGGTTCGACGATAAAAATCATAAAAGACTATGAAAACAAAATACAAAACAAAATACAAACACATACAATAAAAAATAGGAAAAGTGGGGATTGGGCCTGAGCATATAGATAGATAGATAGATAGATGATTATGTAATTGTCAAGTAAAATGTCCGTCTGTCTGTCATCTTTTAAATCAGTCTCATCCAAATGTGAGTTGGAGGTCATCATAGAGTCGGACATTGAGATCACGAAGCTCGGAAAGAATATTGGAAATTCGAAAAAACGTGCTATCAGCGCATATAAAAAACTCCTAACGGCTCTCGCATCGATTTTCTGGTTCCACTGGTACTCACATACACCGATCACGAGTAATTTCATAAGCACGAGAAAACCCTCAAATATCTACATGGTCCACTGAATTCAAATATCCTACCTGTAACAGGACCATTATCATGCATCTCTTTAATTTTTCTACGCGGACAATGCTACTTCTTTCGTGATATAAGATGGGTAGAGTGGTTGAGCACATGTTCACGATTCTTGATGTAGGTTTCTTTTAAAATAGTATTAAAGTTACGAGAGAGGGATACTAACTGCATTGACCAAACATTTGTATTTACTGCTGTTCCTCTGTACTGAGGCGATGTCAATCAGCTTATCTATGAACGTCGCATCGAATGAACTTACCCTTGACTTGGTTACAGGTCAATGATCAACAACACTTGCACAACTCTAATGCCATCTTTTAGCACCTCGATGCTAGCCTGAATTTTAAGTAGATTTCCATGCCTCGCACATCTACTGTAAAGTCTTCTTCGGATATTTGACTTTACCAACAAATAAAACCATACCAACTGTACCTGTACCACCACTGTCTCACAACAATGAGGTCTGGTTATATTCGTAGAACCTGTGACGACGATTGTAATGACAACATAATTATACCATGCAAAGTACTAAATTGTGGTGCTACCAAACGTGGCATAAACTAACACAATACTAAAATTTGGAATTCATGAATTTCGAACAGTTAAACATTGTATATCTTATCGAGTCACCCTTCAATAAGCTGCATAATTATAATATTATTCTGACTAACATTTAGGCTATCCTATGTACTAAGCATCAGCAAGATCTATAGTAATACAAAGGGTTGTTATCTAACTCAATTAGCCCTGTAACTTCCACAGATTCATCCTAAGATGACTATACTCGAATCATAGCCATTGTTAAAGTGAAATAGGTCTCATCGCAGATTCTGGCCCTATTCAGTCCTTGAAATGATCTAAATGAAGCCCAGGGCAATTTTAACGCCATATAGCATGCTGGAAGAAATAACCCCTGTAAAGAACATCGCTATAAGTCGCCTGTAAAAAGAAAAATAATAATGAATACATAAACTCCCCCCCCCCACCCCCCCTACACACACATAGACACACACACACACACACACACATATATATACAAGTGATTCTCCTCATATACGACCAGTGAGACAGAAGGGGGAGGACGGAGATATTGCTCTTTTTTACGGCCAGGTTATTGCCAGGGCTAATATTGCCACCTCGGAGACGGCGGCCAGGACGCTGATTTATATTACAAAGGTGGGTGGGTATGTGTTTTATGGGTTTTCGATAATCACATATTGCTCTGTGTTGTTATAATTGCCTCTTTCAGCCAAATAGGACAGGTTTGTTTGCACGCCCGTTGGATTATCTTAATGGTTTCTTTGTGTTCGTAAGATAGCTATACTCGATATATTCTCTTAATTATTTATCTTTTTGTTTTAACTTGGCTGACATTTTGTTTTCTTAGCCGCTGATGCCTCGATAATGGAGATCTCCCCTTGATAATAGCCTACTTATTTTTTCCGTCAAGTAGTAATCTTGTTAAGGGGGTAGTGCTTGTTTTGTTGTTGGTCTATATATTTATCTATTAATATATTGTTGAGTTTCCTCGCTAGACCTCGAGCTTAAAAAAACAAACACCCCCTAGACCCCCTTTTAAGATAAATTAGTATATTTTGTTGGGTTCGGCCGGTTCCTTCTAAGATAACTGGCTCGCTATTGCTCCCCAGGAAAATAACTCGTTATAAATGTGTGTTATAACTTCTGATAGTTTAGTTGTGTTAGTACGGTAACTAAACCCCCTTTTAAGAGGGGGGGGGGGGGGGGGTAGTTTGCTCCCTAGATCTCCGTAAATATATATCTCTATATATATATATATATATATATATATATATATATATATATATATATATATATATATATATATATATATTATATATATATATATATATATATATATATATATATATATATATATATATGGGTATATACTGTAGAAGTCAGAGGACTAATTGAGATTCTTTTTACCCTTTTAATTCCCACTTCGTAAGCTGTATGTAGGCGCCTAATAATTCCCAGATTAACACTTACACTGCGGGCATATTTACGCCATATTAGGGCTCATTCATGAATTCCTGATTGATTAAGCAAGTGTCTGAATGAAATTAAATGTATTCAAACAAAAACTTGAAGAAAATAGGTTCAAAATGACATCAAAACAAGCTTCGTAGCGCGTGGGCTTCATCCACAGCGCTACCATAGACAATCGCTAATACTGAGCAATTATCGCTAATGTCGCGCTACATTTGCTATTGGCAGCGCTGTATGTCTACCGAGAGTAAGGCTCATATTCCTCAGTGCACTGGCCGGCTGGCTGGAGAGAGGATGGGTGGCCTGCCGCACTCCCGCTCAGTTGCACTTGATTCTACAAGCTTTAAGAGGCTTTGAAAGCCTGTAAATTGCTGTAAATTGCCATGGCGTTCCGGAACGTCTCCCGCAGTCAAAATGCAGCCTAATCCTCAAGACGTCAATATATGTTTAGTGAATATCTTGCTATCTACCTGGATCTATTTACCTATGTATCTATCTCTCTCGCTGTACAGTCGGCCAAATATGTCAATATGCGGCACCAAGTATATTTTGATCAATCATTGATGGCAGCACTATCTAAGCATTAATTCATCGTTTCGAGTATATCTTTACACACTCTATTCAACATCTGACAGACATTAATACAGCAGACAGCGAGCAAAACGTAATGACAGCGGAGACACGACTAATTTGTCCAACTATTTAATATAGGAGTGGCCTGTTTTGCCTCATACTGTAAAATATAGCGTCCCAGTGCGTTTAAGGCCTTCATAATTTCCAACATAAACACTTTTAATGATACACTGTTTTTATAATGTGTGTTGGACATTCCCGCTACTATCACGAGTTATTATAAATGTTTACGTAATAAAAAGCTGGGCTATTATACCCCAACGCGAAATTAATAATGCTGGAAAAAGTTATCACGGTAAATTTTTCACGTAATTAAGAGTTCATTAATTACGCCGTTCTTTACAAATATTGGTAAAGTTATCTTAATTATTGATTCGGGAACGATAGTTTCTAATTTGATGAGGGAATTCTAGGCTATAAATATCACCACACACACACGCACACACGCGCGCGCACACACACACACACACACACACACACACACACACACACACACACACACACACACACACACACACTCTCTCACTCTCTCACTGTTGCCGAGCGCGCTTTAGTCATTATACTCTGGTAGCGTGGGCTCGATCATAGCTACCTGCAGGTGAGGTTTCTGTCAAAAATATTCCTAGCTGTGGAGGTTAGGTGTGTATGCGCCACCTCTGAGTTCCGTCTGGTTCACTGTTCGCATCCTACCCCTTCTGGGAGTATGCATGTCTCTTGTAGCAACCAAAGTCAAGCGTTTGACTACCTTGGATATGTTAAGTTAAGGTATTTTCAGCCTTATTGGCTGCCGTCTCGAAATAAACCGGTGTGTGGATCAGATTTTTACTGTAAAACAGATATGCGAGAAGTATTTAGAGAAAAGTAAGGATTTTTTTGGGCTGTTATGGATTTAGGAAAAGCGTATGGTCGTGTGGATAGAGAAGCAATGTGAAAGGTGCTAAGGATTTACGAAATTTGAGGAAATTTGTTAAGAGCAGTTCAGAGGTTTTATGTAGAGAGCAGAGCGTGTATTAGAGTAGGGAATTAGTTGAGTGAATGGTTTGAGGTAAATGTAGGTCAGCGACAGAGTTGTGTAATGTCACTGTGGTTGTGTAATGTATATATGGATGGTGTGATGAGGGAGGTAACATGAGATCTATGGGTAGAGGATTGGGTTTAGTAGAAACAAATGGTGGTGATTGGGAGTTGAATCAACTACTGTTTCCTGATGACACAACAGTGGTGAGTGATTGTGACGATTAGCTGCAGCGAGTGTGGTATGTGGGAGGAGGAAGCTGAGGGTGAATATCTATAAAAGTATAGTGATGATTTGTAATAGACATGCTCGTAGGGTAAATCTAAATGTAAATCTGAAATGCTGGAACAATGGAGTGTTTTAAATATCTATGGGTGATAAACATGGATGCAGGCGTGGGAATGGAGGTAAGATAGAGTGTGTGAGGGGGGAGGAATGCTTGCAGAGCAATGGGAAGTATGTGGAAAGTGAGCAATCTCGGAATGAAAGTTAACAGTGCAATGCATCAAGGGATAGTTGTACACTACCGAGAATGATGTATGGGGCTGAAATATATGGTCAGAATGTACAACTGAAAAGAAGGTTGGATGCGATGGAGAAAAGCTGCTTGAGGAGTATCTGTGAAGTGACGCGAAGAGACAGCTTGAAAAATAAAGAGGTACATAGGATAGAGGGAGAACAGGAACCTTTATTAGCCAGAGTGGACAGAGGGGTGCTCTGCTGGTATGGACATGTTAAATGAATGGGTGATGAAAGGCTTACACAGATAATATATGAGTCAGAAACAAGGGGAAATAGATTGAGAGGAAGACCTTGGAGAGATGGTGTGAAAAAAGCTTTGGAAGATAGAGAGATGACTGAAGAACAGGCAAGAGAAGTGGTGATGAATAGGATGAATAGGGTAATTTTCTGGTTGACCTAGTTGTTTGTGATTTTTTTTTTTTAATATATATTGTTACTGTTTGGGCTCTGTCTCGAGTCGGTCACTCCCAGATATGGGGTATGTGCCTGAGTGTATATATATATATATATATATATATATATATATATATATATATATATATATATATATATATATATATATATATATATATATATATATATATATATATATATATATATATATATATATATATATATACTGTAAGACCGTGACGAAACCTCAGGTGGAGGTGGAAGTCTATTGGCAGAAGAGGTATTGATAAGACTTAGTGAGAGCCAGGGGGAGAGTGTGAGAGTGAGAGAGAGCATGAGAGAGAGCATTAGAGTGAGCTAGTGAGGGAGAGAGAGAGGGAGCGATAAGAAAAGAAGATTAAGCCTGAGTCGTAAGGAGAAAACTTGAAGGCGGTTTTGAGGAAAGAAAATATTGCCACGAAACCAAGAAAGACGGTATAGAAAAACTCTGACAAACTATAAAGCCCCTGGGAAGATTGCCTCAAATGAAGACACATACTACAGAGGAAAGGACAATGCTCATAATAAGAAGAATGATTGTTAAAACATTAGTGTTAGGGTGAACAAATAAGAATATATATTATATATATATATATATATATATATATATATATATATATATATATATATATATATATATATATATATATATATATATATATATATATATATATATATATATATATATTTAAATGAATATACAAACAAACAAGTAACTAATGAACAGAGATACAAAACTGGGATTAAAATTAAGGCACACACGTTTACGTCACAGATTAACTTTGTTCACTTTGTCCTGACTAACATTAGACGTTTAATTTAGTTATAGAAAGTTCTCGGGTAATCAAAGGGATACCGTTAATACCAATTAACTTTGACTCCCACAATTCCTTCCTAATCTGAACAAAGTCGTCTATCAATGGCCAGAATAAAGAGAAGACATTTATCCTCGTATCCTGACAGGGATTTGTGTTTTAAGAATGCTGATCCCCTCTAGACGTAGATTAAAGTAAGTTACAAAACTAATGGGGCTGATCATGAAAGAGAAGGGCGTCTAGTAAAAAAAAACTAGTTTATATGAAGTCATTGGATCTATTAATAGTAATTTGCATGTCTATCGTTATATTAACAGGTCTTATTGCCACCAATATACCTTGATTAGGGTAAAAGATTCGTCTTCTCTTGCCCGTTATCTTTTTATAGTGTAGTACCATACCTTATAATTATTTAGATTGATACAATGCTTAGGGTACTTTAAACTGGGTTAGGTTAGGATTAAGATAAGATTATCTAAAGATTATGCTAACCTACAATATGTTATGGTCAGTTTAGGTTACCATTAGACTAAGTTCAATATTCTTTGATTGATCAGACTCTAAACTCACACGAAGGATTTATGAGGTGGATGAACTTACGCCAGATTGAAAAATAGTATAAAAGTGACGATGATGTTAGAAGGGGTGAGTGAGAGGATTGATACACGGGAGGAAAATTGTGCAAGAAGATTACGGTCGGTGGAAGGGGAGAGAAAAGGACGGACGTGGGAAGGACAGATGAGAAACTATATCTATGCAAAAATGCACTAACTGAGGGGTAAAATGTAACCTTTTCGTATTTATCACTATATTTGTTTGTTTAATATTGTTTCTACTATTATTATTGTTCAATATACATATAATGTGTGCATATATATATATATATATATATATATATATATATATATATATATATATATATATATATATATATATATATATATATATATATATACAGTATATATATATATATATATATGGATATATATTGGCCCATACAAGGCAGACTTATTCTTCCCTACATCCTTATTTGCTTTTTTTTTTACACCTTTATGCCATACGCTACATCTCTCACTATAGGCCTAACCCATAACCCCTGACACCATATCCCCTACACTACATACATCTTATAGCTACCTAAGAACATCTCTCACTCTAACCTATATCCCCTACACTACATAAATCTTATAGCTACCTAAGAACATCTCTCACTACAACCTATATCCCCTACACTACATAAATCTTATAGCTACCTAAACACATCGCTCACTACGACCTATATCCCCTACACTACATAATCTTATAGCTACCTAAAAACATCTCTCACTACAACCTATATCCCCTACACTACATAAATCTTATAGCTACCTAAGAACATCTCTCACTACAACCTATATCCCCTACACTACATAAATCTTATAGCTACCTAAAAACATCTCTCACTACAACCTATATCCCCTACACTACATCTATCTTATAGCTATCTAAGAACATCGCTAGCATAAAATATATCAGACGTCGCTGGTACAGAAAGGGTTAACTTCAACATCTTCCAAGACTTCCTTCAAACCAAGCAATGCCTAACCAGACTCCTTATTTAAAACAAAACGTGTAAATTGTTCAATACAAAATTATCCTGGACGAAGGCAGATTTCTTTAAATTACAGGCTCGCTAAGCCTTGTCCAGAAATGATCGAAACCTTAATGGGGTGAAGCGGCTTCTTATCGCCAAACTAATGGGGTAAAAAGTCTTAACATTTCCCATCAAATAGAGTGAAACGGTGGAGGTCTAGAAAGCCCCCCTCGGATTAACTTGCCGTGTGTGGATATATTGTTATATTTGGAGCTGCTGCACGTTTTTTTTTTTTTTTTTTTTTTTTTAAAGAGACAATGAACGGAGGAAGGAAAAACACAGATAAAACAAAAAGGTCCATGTGCCTAAAGACATCCTCCATTCATAAAATGTTTGTAACAACTGGATTTAAACATTTGTAGATTGTAAGTTTGTGGAAAGCAATTCGAGGGAAGTGAATTCCAAAGAGTAGTAGCTCTGGGGATAAATTAATTCTGATAAGCAGAAGTTCTGCATTGTGGAGGAGAAAGTGTAAATTCATGGGCGCTCTCAGCTGCCCTAGTTCTACGGGGAAAGATGTGGAGAGGCGGCACAATTGAAGCAAGTTCCTCGGAACAATTGCTGTGAAAATATCTGTAGAATAATACAAGGGATGCAACGTTTCTTCGTATGGATAATGTAGGAAGGTCCTGTGTGATTGCAGGGTTATTGATTAATCTAATAGCTTTATTTTGAATTTTGTCCAACTGCCTCAATGCAACCACTCCACTTCCACCCCACAGAGGTGAACAGTAATCCATCTGAGAACGCACATGACTTTTATATATCACGGCCAACTGCTCGTCAGTGAAGAATTCTCGAATTCTGTACAGGAGTCCCAGTTTTTTAGAGGCATTCTTAGCAATGCTTCTAACATAATGTGTCCAGCTCAAGTTAGTAGTTAATGTTACACCGAGAATGTCAATACTAGGGGAAGTGGGAATATTTACATAATTAAAAAATATATGGGAGTCAGTGAGATTCTGTCGGTTAGAAAATTGAATGTATTTGGTTTTCTGTGCATTAAAGGAAACTAGATTCTTTTGTCCCCATCCATTAATTCTAGAAAGGTCCTGGTTCAGAGAAATTGCAGTGTTTATTTTTGAATTTATAAGATCGGGTTGGGTGAAAGAATTGGTAAATGTGAAGGAACTGTGGAGTGTTGAGTCATCTGCGTAGGAATGTATTGGATTATGAGTGGTAGATATGAGATCATTGATATGAATGAGGAACAGAATTGGGGCCAAAACTGATCCCTGGGGAACACCAGCATTTATTGAGTGAAATTGAGAATAAAGGCCATCTACCATTACACGTATTTTTCTGTTATGAAGATAAGAAGAAATTAGTGGAACTAATGATGCAAGGCCGTAGTGTGACATCTTCGACAATAAGGATTGATGCCAGACTCTTATCAAATGCCTTTGATATATCCAGTGCTATTGTATGTGTTTCACCATGTTGGTCTGTAGCTTGGTTGATTTGATGCGTAAGAAGGCAAAGCATGTCTGCAGTTGATCGACACCGTCTAAAACCATATTGCCTATCACTGATTAATTTATTATTCTCAAGATGCTTAATTATGTGATTATTTAATATAATTTCAAAGACTTTACCAAGAGTGGAAGTTATAGCTATTGGTCTGTAGTTTGATGGATCTGAAGAGGCACCTTTTTTAGGAACTGGATGGATGTTTGCTTCTTTCCAGGGTACTGGGAAGCATGAGGTATGAGTACACAGACGGAAATTTTTTGCCAATACAGGAGCGAGCACCAAGGAGCAATTCTTAAGTACTATTGGAGGAATTTCATCTGGACCAGGAGCCTTATCTACTGAGAGATTCTGCAAAATAGTTTTGACATGTCTGGTGTGGATCTTAAGTGAGGGAATTTCAGGCGAATTAAAATTAAGTACAGGGACATCTTGATTTATTTCATCTAAGGTTGAGTTGGTGGAGAAAATATCCGCAAGAAGGTTAGCTTTACCTCGTGGGTCACTTACAAGATTGCCAGTCGGAGATTTTAATGGTGGAATGGATGAAGCAGTAGTGAATTATTAACCTCAAGGGGAATTATGTCCGGATGCCTCGCCGTTAATCACCAACCCTCCTCTTCCTCCGTCACTACAGGCTAGCCATACGTACTCAAGGGACTACAGTTTTCGAAAAGGGGCTCCAGTCCTGACGTTATTCTTGACCTACGGTGGGCTGGTTTAATAATCCAGAAGAGTTGATAGCCTCTGAAGTCCTATTTTAACTAACTAACATACGTACTGTACACTCAACGGTATAGGTTAGGGCATAAGTTTTCGAAGCTATCCCAAACATAATCGAATCTTCTCATTAATTTGTTTACCTAATATTTACATTTCGGAGGTTCATTTTGCAGTTCAAAAGTTCGTATTGGGCCTCAAGTTAAAATAGGACTTCAGAGGTTATCAACCCTATTGGATTATAAAGGCAGCACACTACAAGTCGAGAATAACGTCAGGACTGGAGCCTCTCTGCGAGAACCCCAGTCCCTTGATATTTGGCCCGGATATATGCCGTTAAGTGGTTAAGAGCATAAATCGCGACGCACCCTTTTCAATCAGTGTCGAACGCAAACGATACAATACAATGATTAGTATCGTATAGGCCAGATGCTTTGGATCTTTATTTCAATGGATGAAAGATTCAAACTGATGTACCCTTATATATACTGAGAACTTTACAGTATACATCAAGGGACTGGAGTTCTCAAAAAGGGGCTCCAGTCCTGAAGTTATTCCTGACTTTTAATTTGCTGGCTTAATAATCCAGAAAGGTTGCTAGCCTCTGAAGTCCTATTCTATCTAACTAAGTATACATCGAAGGGACTGGAGTTCTCGATAAGGGGTTCCAGTCCTGAACGCTCTTCTTGAATTACAGTGTGCTGGCTTATTAATCCAGAAGGTTTATAGCCTCTGAAGGCCTATTTTCACTTCAGTATATATCCTAATATGTACTGTAATGTTGTCTTGAAACGTTGAAAGCAAATCTGGGACTAAATCAAATATTCTTAATCAATATATACCATGTGTATGCACAGAGTGGGTTCACTTAATGGGACATGGGTCGTTTTGCTGGTGCCCCTTCTTCCTCATGTTTAGCCCCATTAGTTTTCAAATTTTAAGACGTTCTTAGTTTGGCGATTTGAATACCTTTCGCCTCTTTTCTCTGTCAATATTAAGACTTTTCGTGTCATTTAGGTGTAAATGTACAACTATAGCTTGAAAGGGCATTATGTGGTTGTTGTTTGTTATGTTTGATGTAGGACTAGGGAGGAAACTAGAAAAATATATTCATATTTTTTTCACCAACCAACTTTACTTCTAAACTCAATTAATGAAATCAACGAATACATGTGGCACTCCAAGGACTCGAACCTAGAATACTCACACCGAAATTCCTCCATACGCCCTTAAGCAATTCCAAGAGTCAGGAAGGCCCGGAATGTGTGTCCATGAATGTACTGCTGTAATCTAGTTGTTGAGTGGACGAGATTGCAAAGAGACAGGGAGAGATAGGAACGAAGGGAGAGGGAGAGAAGGGAGGAAGGAGAGGGAGATAGCCATCGGAGAACCAGATGAAGCAGGGAGAGAGAGAGAGAGAGAGAGAGAGAGAGAGAGAGAAGTGGGGGACGCCAATGATTAATGGGGTACCCGGTAGTGCTTGGTTTTTGGTCTATATATATATTTATTTATTTATTTATTATTTATTTTGGAGTTTCCTCGCTAGACCTCCATCAAGCTTAGAAAAACACCCCCTAGACCCCCTTTCAAGATAAATTTGTACATTTTTCGGTAGAAAAATGGCCCGGCCGAAGGCCGGTTCCTTCTAAAATTAGAGGCTCGCTATCGCTCGCCAGGAAATTATCGACATTTAAAGGGCACGAAAGGTTTTAATATTGACAACAAAATGAGGCGAAAGGTCTCAAATCGCCAAACTAACGGATCGAACGTCTTAAAATCTCAAAACGAATATGCTAAACATGAGGGAGAAGGGGGTCCAGGAAAAGCGAGTAGTAGCCCCTTAATGGAGACAGCTGTAGAGGATTTACATAGATACGCACGGATACACTGACCACACACACATTACGATCCCAGCGAGGTGATCTGGATTTAATACTAGTTGAGATAGCAAAACCCAATTATAGAAAAGTGAAAGAAAGGATAGCAAAGTAAATGATTCCCTCTCCATCTCACTTTCCCTACGGCAAATTCTCCCTACCAACAAATGCCAAAAGTGGCCGACAGAGGTGCTGAACGCAATGTTTACCGCGGTGCATCATGGGAAACTGTATACATCGCGGATCTCTGCACCCTCTCTCTCTTTCAACAATTCTTTATTGTAAGAGGTCTGTCGAAATGTCTGTATCCGACACATATTATAGCCTATGCATACTATTTATTATATTTAAAGTCACCCATACCCATATATAACGTATATTTACAATACAAAGTCAGCAAGCATTTTCGCGCCTTTTTGTTATAATTAATCAGCTTATAATTATGTTTGTAGTCATTATCAGCTGCATATGGACATTCCCATGACTACTATACTGTATAAGGATTTAGTGTAGTCGTATACTGTATAATAAAAGCAAATACAATCACAAGCAATCATGATAAACTGTGCATGTCCTCGGTGTTAAGTATTGTTGATGTCGACAGTCGTAGCTCTGGCGCTAGTTCAGAAGCGTCCACCAGAGGTCTCAAGTGTATTCCTGGTAGCGAGAATTGCTGTACACTCTAATTCTCAATTCCAGGGTTGCTTAACCCTTTGATTGGCCATCTTATATAATTGTTTATAAGATTATGTGATGAGAGAGAAAAAACCAACCAAGTGTGTGTGTGCGCTGTTAATTTGTTTTTGTTTTTTTAATACTAGTTGTTTTTTACATTGACGTTATGTTCACTAAATTGTATATATAGTCCACAGGTCAAGGTCAAAGAAAATGGGCTATCCTTGCTATTTTTATGATTTTACTCAACTTCAGCATATTCTCTACACTAGTTGCTGCTTATATTTGTATTGTGTTAATCATTTTAAGATCGATAATCTAAAGGGTAAAGTCAAAGGTCAATATATAATATAGTCTCTATACTTTATACTGACATGGGATTTTCATGAAATTTAACAGGTGTTTATTTTTGGTTAATGCAAACGTTAGTAGGCTATAGAGGATGAAATATGGTTTGCTCATAGGTGAAGGTCAAGATCAAGGTCAAAAATCACATTTTAACATTGAAGTCACTGTAGTATATTCATTATAAGTAGGCACAAAATCATAACCACTAACCTCTATAACTAAAATACGACTAGAGTACTCGAGCAAATATTTCTACCATTTGGGAAGAGTCAGCTAAGGAATAAGTGTGGAAATTTACAGCTCATTTGTTCAAGTCCTTTTTGAGTTACAGAGGTTAAGGGTCACGATTTTGGGCCTTCCTATATTGAATTAACTATATAGTATAAAGGGGCACAGGTCAGGGGAAAGATTGCATATGTTTTCTAGTTTAGAGAATCGTGCCATATTTGATGCATCATTTTCCTTTACGTTAACAAAACAAATCTAGGCTGTCTATTCAGAAAAATAGAAAACAACTCTACAGGTCAGGAGTATGGTCAATGATTTAAGTTAGCTTTAATTGTAAATATATAATGACATCAGCTTAGTCGCATATAATACATGATATTGAGGATCCGTCGCCAGCAAAGACAAACATATATTCCTATATAAGTCAACGTCAAAACTCACATTATATCATACAGTATTAATTCGCTAAATAAGTTAAAAATCAGTGTTGCAGAATTTGGTATGCAGTATTCCTAATGCGAAATACTGCACTTCTACCTTATTTAAATGAAACTCATATAAATAAAAGGATAAACAAATTTATCATATTCAGGACAACATATGAAATATAATAAAAATTATATATATGCAATAACATAAGTATCATTATAATGAAATTATATTACATGAAAAAGTGCCAAATCAAACTTACTAAAATCTTAAAAGGGGCACAGAAGAAAAGTGAATTAAATAACGAACTTCCAAATATATTTAAAGTAAAACAGGAGTTGTACGATCATTGGATTAACTAGAGAAGAAATAAACAAAAGTATTATATCAGATGAACAAAGGGGGATTCTAAAAAATAATAAAATGGATAAGAGAATAATGTACATAGACAGAAAGAAAGGAAGGGGAAGGTCCAAGAGGATTAATATAACAGGCAGAGAAGAGGAGGGGATGAAGAAAGATGGAAGACATAGGGAGGATTAAACCTGAGTCGCACTTACTTGTTTCCACAATTGTCGATGCGCAATATTATTATAGTATCGTTTCAGGGTGAGGGTTGGTTCTATCCAGAGTCTCTTTTACTGTCCTATTTTTCCTTGTCGGGGCGGAAGGCTAGGAATCATCCCCCCCTTGTAGACTTCACCTACTAGACGAGACAGAGAAAGGGGTGAGGGAACGCGAAAGTGGCCCCGGACCCTAAGAAATGGAACATTACATGTTGTTTCTGTTCGATCTCTGTTTCGAGTCGGCCACACACAGATATAGTGTATGTGCCTGAGTATATACTGTACATACATTTACATACAACATTTCGGGGATTCTTTGTATGTTCAAGGGCATCTATTTTGAATGTTGATGACTTTATGTGGTTAGATTCCAAAATGATTAATAGCTTGAGGATTATGATGCCTTTTAGCAGTTTATTTTGGCTATCGATTTGGCTAGACGATTTAATTTTGATTTGGAATGAGCTGTTGGAGTCCGAAGCATAATTGAGTTGTTTTGGACCCCTTAGATTCCTTTAAGTTCCTTCATGAAACAGAGACTGAATTAAAGTTGAAATGTATTGTTTTCAATGCATTATCCAAAAATGGTTAGTTTTAGTTAGTATTTATCAACACCGATTTCAACCAGTCATTTCGTCATTTAATTGATTCAGATTATCAGCAAACGTTCAAGCATAGGTATGTCTAACTTTTGTCTCGGTCTGCAATTTTTGAGTTTGTTAAACAATATTGCAAATCCGGGTTTCCTCTATATTACTATTAGAGCATTATTTTAAACATATGCAATACAAATACTTCTATTTGATGCTTTGTGAATAATCTAAACGAAATAATAAATAATGTTTATCAACTGCCTAAATCAAGGAATGCTTAGTTTAAAATATGTTTTTCAATGACTATAAAGAAAATATGTTTGACAAACATGAACTGAACCTCTAATACGTGTGATGCAAAGAACATAAATATGTAAAATTAAAACTAACTGAGTAACTAAAGGCCAGTGGTAATTGTAACTGATTTATCTAAGAAGGGGGACATGGAGTTACTCTACAAAATCGTGACATATCTTCATAACTAATGTTCGTTTCTTTATATGAGAACAAAATACTCTAATTTTGCATTAGAGTATGTTGGCTTGTTCGCGCGCGTGCACACACACACACACACACACACACACACACACACACACACTCACTCACTCACTCACTCACTCACTCACTCACTCACTCTCTCTCTCTCTCTCTCTCTCTCTCTCTCTCTCTCTCTCTCTCTCTCTCTCTCTCTCTCTCTCTCTCTCTCTCTCTCTCTCTCTCTCTCTCTCTCTCTCTCTCTCTCTCATATGTCCTAATGGTGGCCTTCCAAAGGTACTAAATAAATTATATTCTAGTTTGTCTGTATAATGTGTCCGAAAACTCCTTTTCTATGAAATCACTTTTCACTAACCTTGGCTTCTATATTTAATTTGTATGCTCATGTATCCGTAATATAGCCTCCATTTATACTTCGATTATAGTTCTGTTCAGCTTGGTTCATATGGGATCCACAAAGGGCTGATCTTAGGTACCATGATGTGAGGAGGTTGAGGGAACACATTAGGACGGGATTAATTTGGTAACAATTTCTACTCTGCTCTACAGACTACTCCACTGTAAAACTCTGTGTGCACATTGTGTAAACACATTGATTTTAGCAAATCTAGTATATACTGTATATATATATATATATATATATATCTAGCTAGAAAGAATTATGCTACAATATATATAATCTTCATTGAAATCGTGTACAAATACATAAAACTCGCATTCATATTGTTATAAAAACAATAAATATACACTGATTAAAGCGTACCAGTCGTGATATCCATATTACCCATCCATATATTATTAACAAATAAATCAAAGCAGACGGTCCTAAAGAATTTTTAGAAGAAGTGGGCGAGGCTATAGGAATACCCTCGGGATTAAATGGAAAAAAATACATACAATAAGGAAAAGATAAAAACAATATGAATCTGAGTCAGGAGGGGCCGTGGTTATTGGGGGAATTTGATTTCTGGGGGCCGAGGAGAGGTGTGTGTGTGTGTATGTGTATGTGTATGTGTGTGTGTATGTGTGTGTGTGTGTGTGGAAGTAGTTGGGAGTTGGAGGGAGAAATAGAAGAATGAAGTGAACATGTGGACCTATAGTGTCTTTATTTGTGTATGTGAGAGAGAGAGAGGGGTGGAGGGGGGGGGGGGGAAGAGGCCGGTCACGCTATAGGCTATTTGTGGTCTAGATATATAGTAATAAAGGTCTTTTTGTTCCATAGATTGACATGGCACCTGACCGAGATAATTAGATCTAGTTCTATAAGTTGTGTGTATGAGAGAGAGAGAGAGAGAGAGAGAGAGAGAGAGAGAGAGAGAGAGAGAGAGAGCGAGAGAGCGAGGAGGGAGACATAGTGCTCAAATGGGTCGACAATTGTTTTTCTTTTTTCTTTTCTTTTTGTTATGTTCCAATTCTACCTCAAGACATAGGCTAACAGCCTGTAGATTCATCCGCTCAACACAGTGAAGTCAGAATGGCGAGTGAGACATCGAGACAGTTTGAGTGTTGCAACCAGCTCGTTCGTGGTCTTAACCCTTTCACGCATTTATGACGCAGAGGTTGCCTGATTAGCAATAAGAAATAGTTCTCTCACTCTTATAATTACCTCTCTAAAATTATTTTTCTGCCCACAGCTAACTCAAAGACAACTGCAGAGGTTGAAGTAACTAAACTAAAGGTTTCTAAATACCCCTGATGGTAACAAAGGCTTTAAAGTATCCCCAATAGGCTCAAAATCGCGTCATATGTCGGAGAGGGTTAACTTTGTAGACCTATGACGCCTGGTTATCTCCTCGTGACTTTGCAACGCGACTTCTAAAAGCTGCATCGCCACTATATCGCTGTCTTATCTCGCAACCTCGGACACCTATCTTTCTCTCTCTCAAACGCCACCTATTGAGTTGCTTAGTCATTATAGTTGGTATTATTTCAGCTGAATCTCTCTTTTGCTGATTTCTCGATAGTTACTGGAAAAATATGAAACTACAATGATTCTGTATCCTAACAATATCAGGTTTTCATGATTGACAATATATTTCACCACAATAATTTCATAATAGCTTAATACATATGGGAGTATGTATACATTGCAAACTTTATTGGAAACAGCGAGGGTAATTTTATGGCGTGTTGTGGTATTTATGGTGATGCATTGAAATTAAGTACAATACAAATTCTGACCCAATAATATGTTCCCGTTGACACATCGGGATTTGAACCCGGGACCTTAAGATTTTTAGACCAGTAGCAAGGTCACATCTATACACCTTCCATGTGTGTGTGTGTGTGTGTGTAAGAGGGCGGTGATGTTGGGGACGAAGTTAGAGCATGGTTTTTCTATAGACTATTTCTGATCGAGTTACTAAATATATACTGTATATATAGAGAGAGCATAAAAGGCCTTTTTATACTATAGTTATAGCATTTCAACAACATAGTTATATGTAGTCTGTGTATGTTTGTGTGTGAGAGAGAGAGAGAGAGAGAGAGAGAGAGAGAGCGAGCGAGAGAGCGAGAGCGAGAGCAGCAGCTGACAGAGACGAGGCTGTGATGGCATTGAGAAGTTGGAGACTGGGATGGCCTTCTGGAGGAACTGAACGGTACTGCGTGATCTGAAGTGTTCGTGGTTGGTATAGCCAAGATCCGGTATAGCTACAGGGCTAGTCAAGGGGAGATTTCCTCTTGAGGGATTTTTTTTTCTGGACCCCTTTCTCCCTCTTGTTTAACCCCAATGATTTTGAGATGTTAAGACGTTTAGTTTGGCGATTTTAAGAACTTTCGCCCCCATTTCTGTAAATTGTAAGACCTTTCGTGCCATTTAGGTGCAGATTAATACCTGGCTAGCGAATCTCTCTCTCCCTCTCTCTCTCTCTCTCTCTCTCTCTCTCTCTCTCTCTCTCTCTCTCTCTCTCTCTCTCTCTCTCTCTCTCTCTCTCTCTCTCTCTCTCTCTCTCTATGTTACTGATGTCTGTCCCTATCGCTCTCTGTCTTCAATTGTCTTGTATATGTACAGTCAGAAACCGCAATATCTGAGACACCTCGATAGGGCCCGGACATGTGGAGCGCATGGTTTCTGAACGGCAGCCCACTTTACAGTAGCTACCACAAGGCCGCATACCTATGATCACAAGTTTCGAACCAATAGATGCTTCACTCAGTTGGCCATGTAAAATTATATTGCTGCTGCTATGCTATGATCCGCATTCATATATTTATGGATATACAAATGCAAAAAATAAATACGTAAATACGGACGCGAATATTACCATAGGTTTTAATAAATTATAAATGAAAAGAAATACTTCCAAATTGCTGCTCCACATGAACAGTTAGAGTTCCAACCTTAAACGTTTCATTGGCCGTTACGAAATTTGGTAGTTTAGGTTCGCTCTTTCGTCCCCCAACCCCCAGTACTGTCTTCATGTCCACGTCTCCAGTGACCACGTTATGCATATTTGTATTCATTTCGAAGAGGAGGATTTTCAGTATTACAGTGTATATGTTTACCTTACATTGGTGTGTAATAAACAGTTGTTGTGTAAAGTAACGATGACAATTATGACGCGGATTGCTAGTTACGATTAGTCGAGTGTGTGTGTGTGTGAACCGATGTGTGTTGTAATAAACATAATGCTCTACAGTAGGTGACAAACACTGAAAACAGAAGTGTCTGCTTCATGACATAAAACACAACAAACTATGCAATTTAATATAACATGTTATCATCTGGTTATGCAATTCAGGTGTGAAACGGCAATGAGTTATCAGTAGTGATATATGGGGGCATATATTATATAATACCACACAATGTTAAGCTTCGGAAGCTGATAGGTAAATATATTCGGTATTAATTTAGTAAAACAATGTATATAACACTTTAAAGGGTAAAGGCTGTATAAGCATCGCATCGTTATATTATATTTAACAATGGCAATAGATACCTTTTCGATGTTAGTATTATATTAGCTGATATATTGCAATGTTTACACAGTGCAACAAGGTTAATAGCATGATATCAAATTGATTAAATATATGTGAGTACCGGTATGAGTAGTAACTACTGGAGATGACGTCTGATGCATATCTCTCACACACACACACACACACACACACACACACACACACACACACACACACACACACAAACGAAAGCCTGTCCATTCATTGCGGTTTGGTAGTGTTTCCTTTACATTCTTATTTTTTAATAGCTATCCGTGTTTAATGTAGATACAGGAGGGAATAACAAACAACGGTATTTTTGTCATTTATTTATCAGATTATGTAATATGAATCGTATCGTAGCACAACAGCACAATAATTTTACGTGACAGACTGAGTGAAACATCTATTGGTTCGAAACGTGTGTTCGTATGTGTGCGGCCTTGTGATAGTTAAAGTGGGCTGTCGTCCAGAAACAATACGCTCCCAATGTCTGGGCCCTATCCAGGTGTCTCAGAAACTGCGGTTTCTGACTGTACCTCTTCGTACGTCTGCTTATCTAGTCAACTATTTGATATACTGTAGTTATGTATATACCTACCTAGATTTAATCTATACAACATCTGTAAATATCTTTGTATAGAATATAACTACCAATTAATTTAATGCACCTGTTTCGTAAAGTATATTAACCCAATAACGCAATATAATGACAACATTGAAATACAATACGTAAACTATCGAAACAAAAAATTAACGTTGGGTGTAGGTGTGGATTAGCAATACATTATTGAGGGCTTGCGTGGATAATAGTTAGTGTTATCTTGCACGGTAGAGTTCGCTATTTTATGCTGTCATCATACATTGACACTATCTAACGACGAATCCATGTAAAAGAGAGAGAGAGGGAGGTTATAGGGAGAGGACACAATTACACACACACACACACACACACACACACACACACATATATATATATATATATATATATATATATATATATATATATATACTGTATATATACACACACTGTATAATGTATATACATGCAGAGAGAGCCAGGTGGATTTTTGTCATTGCCAGAAAGAGGAGGATCACTAATTGGCACAATTTGCTGTTGCTGGATGATATGTTTTTGATATGGGGAAGATTGTGATAAGATGAATTGTATTTGTATCTTCTATTGTTGAGATACGAATATGAACTATGGTAGGCACATAGTACAACTTATAGGAAGGGGTGGAGACGAGACAACTCGTTGCAAACCAGTTGATTGCAACTAATCCACACAAAAAACTAGCTTTGTTAGGCTAGGTTATAGCTATAAATAAACACTGGCACTGGATGGTTTGTCATTATACTCTGTTTCATTTCATCTAACGGTAAATTGAATCCCTTAGCAGCATTTGTTGCTCATAAATATTCAGGACATATTAGGTTGTATGCCCATCGCACTAAACAATATGTTTCTTATACTACAGAAATATCACACCAAGTAAAACATTACTATGGGTATCCTGTAGAGAAACAGACATTGCCATAAAATTTCACAAAGCACTAAACCAAATGTCTATATTATAACGTCATATCCTGAATGTAATCCTAGTTTAAATTTACGTTGGCGTTTCACGAAGACTCGGAGTGCCAGGATCAGAAAATTGTTGACATATGTATGAAACCACATTGATTAGTTGTGAGTAAAGACTTGAGTATTGTAATGCTAGGATAGTTGCTGTACTCTTGTCGGTCCCCTCTCCCTAACCAATTAGGGATGACACAGCCCCTTTTCCAATCAGCATGAATTGTACCCGTTTATCAAGCAGCAGCAGCAGCCAGAACCGCAGGCGACTCGTGGATCATAACAGCATCACCAGCTTTCAGTAGCTTTCCAGAAACCCCGCAGAATGTAATTGACCACTTGCGAGTTTTGGTCTATGAGGAAGTTGGAGCTGTGGCCATCAATATTAAGCAAAATTCTCAGATAAAATACGGTCATAATACATTTATAAATATATAATACCAAATTTATCATACTTTGTATCCATAAAAACCCACATTAGTATTGTTTTTCTCTTTAATATCGATGTTCACGGTTCCAACTTCCTTATAGCCTGAAACTCGCAAGTGGTTAATTCCATCCTTCTGCAATATAGTTGGGGGAGTGGGGGGATTCGCTACCTGATAGATCAAATACAGGTGGCTGTTCTTTTATTGCTTGAAGCTGTCTTCTGGAGAGGGGTAAGGGGGTTATGTACAACTGGCCAGGGGGCTCTATGTTTATTATCGTCTGATGCTATCGTTTCAGCTGTCGACCATCCAACCCAAGTTAGTTTAATGGGTAGGCTTCGAGTGAAACCCCTTCAGTTCTCTTGAAGTAAGTCGAAGGTCTTTGTAAAGAAATGGCCCTCAACTTCCTCAACTATTCCCCTGATATAATTATCTCCTTAAAAACTCTTCCCAAAAGAGATTGTGCCCTACAAGACATACTGTGCCCGTGTTAAACCCGGTCTGCAGTCATTCTGGCAACACGAATTAGAATCCTTGTAACCATGAACTAGAACTACCATATCTTACTATGTTTTATTGCGTACCTAATATCTCAATCACTATTAGTTATATACAATAAATTCTACCTGATATTATATTCATCATAGAATTGTCCTCACATACTTAAGGCTACCACACATTATCTGTCTTTTTTAGGCAGCCTAATATCCCTCCCACCTTGAACTAAAGCCAGTTTGCCTTTCCTGATATAATAGTTATCTATAATCTCTATATCCACAGTGATTTCCTGATACCCTAGGTACCCAAGAGTCAATTTAATTAAATTCAATTCAAAATAGTTTATTGTCATAGTAATACATTGTTAATTATTGCTACGTTTAACACCCTAACACTCCTGCCAATAAGGTATAGGCCTACCCAGGTTGGCATCCAGATAATTGCTCCCCCCCCCCCACCACACCCCCTCTTTCCACCTTCTCCCCAGAAAATGATCCCTCAACAACAATTCTTCCCCAGATATCTGCCACCCATCACCATAGGCACATACGATCTATATAATGGTATACTAGGTTAGGTTAGGATGCATTAGGATAGTATGGGATAATTTAATGTATAATTGGACGATATATTATGATAGTCTAGGTCAGGTTAGCTTAGGTGAGGTATGACTGGGTTATGTTACGTTAAAATATGATAGGATAGAGTACGCTACATTAGGTTAGGTTTGGCTGGAGTAAGTATGGTGGGGTAATTTGAGGTTGGAATGAGGTACAGTGTTGTTGTATGTTAGGATATGATGTGTTAGCTTACGACAGGTCAGGTTTGGTTAGGTTACATTAAATTCGGTTAACCTTGGTTTAATTTACGTCGAATGATCACTCTGAAATATTTCCATTTACATAATTTAATTCACGGCCTTCCGAAAACCCCTCAAAATACTGAGAACACTCATGTTGTGCCTTAACCCCTCCAGCACCGCGACACCTCAACAAGTAAGCTCTGGAACTCTCTCCTTCAATCTGTATTTCACTCTTCCAAATACTTAAACTGCTTCAAGGTCCGTACGTCCATCAATTTTGCTTTATTGTGCCTTGCATTTGGTTCTCTATCATTCTTTCAAATGTTTTTGGGGGACTTGTTACAGGGAGCTTTACCTATTGTCTCCTTCAAGCACATACAAAAAGAAGAAAACAAAAAATCGTAAACACTATGTGTTAAGGTTCATTCCCACAAGCCTTGTCTATTAACTTTCCTTCGACAAGTCTGGTGTGGCGGTTTGTGAATTCATATTTTTTTTTAAGAATCATGCCACCTTTCATTGTCCCTATCAGTGTAAAATAGTCTCGATATATTGCCAGAACACCCTAAACGCTCACAAGTTGCTGTTAAAGGCGCTTGTGTGAGTCTACATTACCTTCAGCTAAGAGTCCGCCTTTGGGTAGAAAAACGTGGGCAGCCACACTTTTAGATTGCTCTAACTAGTTTTCTTGTGCAGCCAAATTAAAGAATGCGGCTGAAACAACTTTTACCCCCCCCCCCCCGACCATTCCAACTTCGCCGATGAGTTTGCTGCAATTTCGTGCTTGGCCAACTTTTCCGTGCACAGCTGAGATTATACTTTTAACAAAACTGGTTATGTGGTGAATCTTACCTTCTCAGTTCCTGCAATAGCTTTACGAGAGTGTTTATTAATGTCCTTGCAGAAGAAGTAAGATATCGCAAACATCGTGAATCTCTTTTTCGTAGAATTAAGACAAAATGTCATATACTGAAAAGAAAAAAATATATCTTGTGCGTCTAAAGGTGTGGTCACATGTGCACGGCTACATGGTCAGTCACGTGTGTATAAACGTTTTTTGTCCGACACGTTAAACGCTAATGTTTGTGACATAATTGAGAATATGTCGGAGCAAAATGTTGTTGGAGAGATTATATCACGTGACCAATTCATATTTCGTAAGCCCGGTTAATTATTTACGTTATTTGCTTAGCTTTACAAATCAGCATATATATATATATATATATATATATATATATATATATATATATATATATATATATATATATATATATTTGTTTGTACTGTTGACCAGGAAGCGCCAAGCCTTTCATGTTTCACCAAGAGAGACAACAACAACAAAAATAAATAAATAAATAACCCTTGACCGCAATCCATAGCCACAATTCTCACTGTTTCTGGTCCTTGCTCGTGTCCAAATTCTGTTCATGGGAGAGGTATTTACGTAAGGGTTTGTAGTTATTAAATGTCAGGGTTAACGAATGCGGGTTTTCTCTTACCGGTATATAGATTAAAAGACCACAAATAAGGGTTTTTAACTATTAGTGTGTCAAGTGCTTCTATCATTTGGGATTTTTATAGAACACTGAAATGTATATATCTATCTATTTATCCATCTATCTATATCTATCTATCTATCTAATATATATATATATATATATATATATATATATATATATATATATACCGGTATATACTGTATATATACTGTATATATATCCGTTTCAGATATCATGGATGATGGTTTCAATCTATCGGGTCTCAGAAAACGGCTGAGAGTTTCTATCTGTTGGGGTTTCCTGGCCTCAGACGCTGGGGAGATAGTCTTTTAGACTCCTTGTCTCTGTACGATTAAGATTTAAACGGCCTGGAGAGAGAGAGAGGAGAGAGGAGAGAGAGAGAGAGAGAGAGAGAGGAGAGACAGAGAGAGAGAGAGAGAGAGAGAGAGAGAGAGAGAGAGAGAGAGAGAGAGAGAGAGAGAGAGAGAGAGAGAGAGAGAGAGAGAGAGAGAGAGAGAGAGAGAGAGAGAGAGACCCCCCCCCCCCCCCTGCCAAGCTGTGACATATAAATACGAGCACTTTTTCCGGCGCTTTCTAGTTGCCAAGTTTATTATGGAAACATGCAAGGGATATTTTCCATTGGCTTCGGCATAGACATTGAGAGTAAACCTTCATTAGGAGCTGATGTCTGACGAAGCTAGTGAGAAAAAAACTACCGGACTAGAACTTCAAAAGTACAAGAAATAATGAGACTACCAATCAATCTAAAGTCTATGAATATATTATACCCTGTCTAGCATCGGATTTCCAAGCAGATGTGAAATGCTTAAGGTTTTAATTTGACTTTTCATTACTATGTGTATCTTCGCAATACTATATTTTGCTATTTTGTTATCCTGAATGATCCTTCTCCAAGAAAAAAAGTAGTGTTAGGATCTTGTGGTGCTGCCAGTCCAATTCTAGCTTATCGTAATTGCTAAAACTTTTCCTATATCTTTAGCTTTAGTTCCTATAGATTTAGTAGTATTGTCCTGTACTGTACCGGCGAAGTTTCTTTAATTATACTTTAGATATATTTAAACGATATTGTGCAGTTTAAGAAGGATCTGTGATAGTAAAAAGGGTTAAGCGAGATAGTGCAAAGCCTGTTATTTGCTAAAGGCTCTTTTACAACTGAATAAAATTGTCTAATAGTTGCCAGAATATAATTAAAATAACATCACTGGTACTGAATGGATTAAATTTTATAGTGAAAATTTAGTAGAATATACAAAAGAGATGGGTTTAAATTGATGTTGCCAGATAAATTATAACTTTGCGTCGTTATATATTGTCTTTGCTTCCCAGTTGTTATCTAGAGTGCACTAGAAAAGAAAAAGAAAAACAGACAGACAGTACAGAAAACCCAATTCTAGCTTATCGTAAATTGTTGTATACCATTCAACGAGCACACACAGTAACCACAATTTCTTATTTGTGTTTAGTTCATCTATTTACTTCGGCTTTATTGTGTTTTTGCTCTCTCTCACTCACTCTCTCTCTCTCTTCTTCTTCAATTACTCTTCTTCATCTCTCTTTCCACTTTCGCCTGCCATTAGTGTCATATCAATTAGTGTATAATACATAAGTGTATAATATAAAATGGTTCTTGGGTCTTCACGAGGTTATCCTACTTTATTACATAATAGAGTCTTGCCAATTCATTTATTCTATAGAACATTTCTATCCTGAATAAGAATTAGCATATCTTATCTAATGTCATTACTAACTTTAACCCTAGCTATAATTAATCCATTCAGTACCGGTGACGTTCTTTTCATTACATTCTGGTGTGTATTAGACGATTATATTCAGCTTACAAAGGACGTCTACTACTTAAAAGGCTACGGACTATCTCAATTAATTCCTTTAGCTACCATACATCCTTATTAAAATCGTCTAAATGTAGCTAAAGAAAAATATGTCCCCGATACTGAAGGGGTTAATCATAATGCCATACCTGATATCATACAATAGGTAACCTCAAACCATACCTATGATTGGTCGGAAATATTATACCTGAGCAGATCTCATAGCTAACCCAGGACTCAATACATCATAAGGCCAAGTTGTCATGCCTATTTTCTTGCCTCTTTGTTCCTAGTCTGTTAAGGGGAGAGGGGACGTTTTCCCCATTAGTTTGTCGATTTTAAGACTTTTTGCCCCATTTTCTTTGTCAATTTATTTCCTGGCGAGCGAAAGCGAGCCTGTTATTGTGGAGGAACCGGCCTCCGGCCGTGACATAATTCTACCGAAAAATTTATAAATTAATCTTGAAGGGGGATCTAATGGACGTTTTGTGTTTAAGTTTAATGGAGGTCTAGGGAGGAAACTAAAAATTATATGAATCTATAAATATATAGGCCCCCAAATTAACCACTGTATCCTTTCTTGACACTCTACAATATATTTAATTCATTTCCATTTTAAGTCGTCTATATTCATTCACTTGTGTCTCCCCTCTCGTCATCTGTATGTATTCGATGTATTCTGTATTCGATAAGTTCTTCCTTAACCTCGTAGAATATATTGTATTGTTGTGTCTGTCTGCCAGTTGATTTCCTTCACTCCTCTTTCTTTATTATTGGTTCTTATTCATCTTCCTTGTTCCCCTACCCTCGTAGTTTATTTCTCTCTCTCTCTCTCTCTCTCTCTCTCTCTCTCTCTCTCTCTCTCACTTCAATCTCTCTCTCTCTCTCTCTCTCTGGTGCCCTTCTTACCAAAAAGATTAATACACAGCTAGAACGAGTTCAACGTAGAGTTACCAAATGATACCTAGCCTAAAGAACAAACCAATACGCAAGAGCAGTCTTAGAGAATTACATCTATTTCCTTTAAACCCAGCGTAGCTTAAGAAGGTGACCTTACTCAAGTGTTGCAAAGGCATCAAAGCTCTCGACAATATGAACTGTAGTAAGTATGTGGGCTTACACTATCGACCAATCTACTTACACGCGGGGATAAACGGTTGCAAAATTATTGGTAAATCTTTTAAGCTCACACGAATCTAAGAATTTCTATGAATGGAAGTTTAACTTGTGAGATGGGCTCCCCCTGGACGTTATAGACTGGGCCGCACCGGGGTTGATTCATCTTAAACTCCGGCCTAGACATAATATCTCGCATGCAAACCCAGCGACTGACTGCGTTTTGTAAATGAATACTTTATTTTATCGGCTCGTTGGCCCTCAGGTTACTAAACCCATATTTCAGTTTTTTTTTTTTTTTTTGGGTTTTTTCTATGTGATTAGAGGTAGGGCAAATAAGGCAATAACTGCCTATATCGAGTGCCTCCCTGCCTACCGCGCCATAAGTTGCAAGAGTGACAGGGCCAAAATCAAGGGACGTTCGAGCCGGCAAATACATGCCTTGACACAAGCACGTACGGGAGTTTGAAGCATATTTTAAGTCATAGGAAGCAGGGAAAGACCGATTCTGGGAGAGAGTTCGCAGAGCTGCAGTCTGTTGAGTAGAAGGAAAGTTTGAGAGTAACGTTTCACTGCTGGGTTGGAGAGTTGGCAGCAGAGTCGGGGTGGGATTGAGTTGGCAAGACTGGGTTACGCACGTGCCGCTACGTAAAGGAGGTGGTATGGCAATCGGGCCTAGCTCCTAGAGGAACACTGATTATTATGAGTAGCGATAGAATAGGGTGCGAGAGAGATGCAACCTTGCGGCGGAGAGAGAGTAGATTGCAGAGAGTTGGTGAGTGGACGGGAGTTAATGAAGCGAAAGGCCCCCTTCCTTTCAACTTTGTCTAGGAGAGCAGTGTGAGAGGAACCAGTTCCTGTGCACACATGTGAACACTAGCGTGCAATACAAGGGTCGCACTTATGCCCCTGTACGAGTGCAGGCAAGAAGCTGTGCAGGTGAAAAGAACCCCCTAAGGGTGGGGGGTGGGCGGATTGAGCACACGTCGCAGAGCTTCCATTCTCGGGATGCGGCCTCTAGCAAGGACTAGGTGGTAATACCACTGATTCCCTTGCCACATGAGAGGGCAGAAGCAAATACAGAGACACGCAATAGGAATTATTGAGAGAAGATGCAGGGTTAGATTGTTCTTGCTATTGTTGGAAGAATAATGGGATAAGATCGCCGGGGTCATGGGAGATTTCCTGATCAAGGGAAAGGTAGTTATACGATGGATCGAAATTGGGTTGTTTGGAAGCATTAAAGTTAACTAAGGTTTTCTGCTGCCCCTAACTTGGAAATAGTATTTAGATCAGAATTTAAG